>MU279342.1:890156-1490156 GCA_022385695.1 Xylaria arbuscula
CTTCTCTTTTTTTTACATATATTCTGTTTTTGTTGGCCCCAGATTTTCCCACTTAGAAGCGCCACCGACGAATTCCACTGTTTGGTGTTTGTGGTATCCCCCCCCCCCCCCCCCCCCCCATGCAACCCGATTTATTCCAGATTTGCCGAGCAATTCAATCGTTATTTACGTGAACTTCACACTTCTGCGGATCTGGAGGAGTGACTATTTACATTATGAAACAGGTTTAACCCTTACTAAGTAATCGCAAGATTTACCGTGCGTACAGCTCATACCTAGCGGTGCTAAAAACCGATGCAGCTTGAGTGCGAACGGAAACGATTATTCAAAACTCGCTCTTTGTATTTATTAATTCTTAACCAAATATGTGACATCTACCGGGTGGATGTAATTGAATGTTGGTTTAGGCCTATTTTGTGTATCTCACATGTCGCGTTATGTGGCCCAAGTCAAGTGTTTGTTATCGCACTTTGTCGACGATGAACGACTTCCTAGGAAGTCGCCCCACTAGCTGAAGCGGCTGGGTGGTTGGTGGGTTTATACGGGTTTATTCAGTATGACTAACGGGACTGAAATAACTACCTATATGGCTAGTAGGTGCTCATCCCTTATATCTTTTGTGGTTAGATTATTTAGGTATCTTTTTATGAGTACTTGATGTGTCTCAAATACTGGGTGTCTTGTAATTTGGTAGTTGTATAGACAGATATACCATACTCTGCTGTGTATTGTCTTCACACAAGGGCCGGAATAAGGGAGGGTCTGGAGGATATATTTAAATCACGATCACTTCTATCTGTGTAGTGGTCTTGGAGAGCTTTTGGTTCTGGAGTCGTCCGGCCCTGGTCTGAAGCTTGGTATCTTGATATTTACTTTTTGGGTAGTTATTTGAAAATAACGTCCATGTATTCCGAATAAGAAGAAGCCAAACAGCTTGATTGTGACAGTCTGGTATACGTACCCCGACACTTTCCTGGTCATGTAAAACTCTCATACAATAATGCGCGCCAAATTTATTATTGTGATCATTCATAATCGCTCGATGTCTTCCATTATGTTACCCTCCGGCGGATTAGATTTGCGAGATTGACATATACACACATACATGGAGTGCTCACTACACGCCAACTCTCTCTAGGCGCTAACGCACTTGCGGCAATCCCCGAATACTGCCATCTCTGCTAAATGGTAGCATCATTGAAGATAAATCTTGTCCGTCCGGGTACCTACATGCTTGACGGTAGCTGAATGACCTGTAGAATCAGCTGTGCATAGCTTATACATGAATGCAGCTTGCCGAGGCAAAAGCGGCGAGTGCGCCAACCCCAGTTTATCTTTCGCCGGTAGCTCAGTATTCTTCTCATTCACCACTAACAGATGATCGAGTCTGGTGGCAGAGTGCTATCAAAAGGCGTCCGGGCATGGTTGGAGGGGGTGCTAATGAGCAAGAGAGCTTGTGGAAGAACTCGAGACTTGCCTGAGTAGGTAGATATCCTATTCGCCTGCGCCCGTCTAAATATGCTATTAACAGTCAAATGTTTGCCCCAGCGCCTTTGTAAAGCTCTGTTCCATGATGTTTGTCTCGACAGACTAAGTTATAACAGAACGCTCTGGGGTATAAGGCTTAGTTTGAGCCAGGCCGATGCCTGCCGTTCCAAGTCCGCGGCGTTAAGCCTGCAGATTCTCAGTCAGTCCAAAATAACCACTGTCAACCATTATACCAGTGATAAATTTGGGTCTATCATCTGCAGATCCAAGATGTTGCTCATGATAATGCTATCGCCGTCGAAAATATCTCTAAGGATAAATCATCAAGACTGGGGCATTAGTTGCCAGTCATACCGGCTATGATGGAAGCATTCCTTGGGTCAATCGCCAGACGAACTGTCGGGATTTCATTTGGGGGACCTCAGACCACCCGAAATTAAACAAGCTTTTCATACAAGACCATAAAAGCGATATTCTCAGTAGGTAGCGTTCTCTCAATCTCAATATCAGCATGGCCAAAACATTGGGGGACAAGCTGAGCGAGGTGGTCGTCATTTTCGAACTGTCAGTGAAAGAGCAGAATCTTGTAATTTCACCATCCGGTTCATCAACAAGACAGCCAGGTTTCCAGCGAAGAAACTGAAAAGAGGTGTTCTCCAGATGTATTGAATTATGATTTCAAGATATTCGTATTAAATCCACCGGTCTTGTCCCTCACCTCTAAATTCGAAACTTAGGCTCAAAACCCCTACCTATTATACAACATTGAATGCTGTATGATGTCAGATTGTGCAAGAGGTTACATTTACTCGTCCTTCGGCTTACTAGAAAAAATCATATCTAACTCTGACTGGTCTACACCTCTAGTAGGAGCCAACTTAGTTCTTCTATATTACTGTAGTAGGGTTTTACCAGTCCCAACTACAGGGCCTTAGTAAGATGGCTTGCCGGCACATAACTCTGGCCAGCTCTGGCATAATATGATCGGCAGGGTCTGCTCATAAGCGGCTAGTGCGCTAAGCCCAATCTGTGGATCGTGGGACTTCCACAACGGGTAAAGGTTTAAACTTAATTTGTATAAATGGTTTACCCCTCCATGGTATGCGCAGATAGCTCGAGCTGCCCTTGTCTCACCTCATCTCATCCCACTTCATAACTCCCATCTCGTCTCCCCCGTCCCCCCGTCTTCAATATGGCCGCTACTAAAGAGTTCTCCCTCCTGGCCCTGGAAAACCCCCTCCTTGGTAGGTCTCGTCTCTACCGAGTTTTCCTTAGCCGATTTCCTTAGCCAATTCGCGTGTTAGCGGTAGTGGTAGCTGTACCCCTCCTTTGCTTGTCCCCTCGAGTGAAACATGTATCTCTCTCGCAGCAGCATCCAATTGGCCAGGGGAAGCGGTGGGAGCAATTCGCTTGTCTCCTGTTGCCTATGGACTCGTTCGACTCAATCATAGCCATTGACGCTACATGCAGCGAAACCCTCATGTGGAGGGTTTACATGAGGGCTTCTTACTCCCCACCATCAAATTCCTCGGCGTACCAGTGGCTGACATCGGGCGCCCTCGGCGTGAACATCAACAGACATCCAGGCTTTCGGCAATGAACAATTGCTGGAAAAGTACGGCCTGAAGGCGAATGACGCGATCCTGGCCGAGGAGAAGCACATCCCGCTCTACGAGGAGCTGCTCAACAATTATGACGCCAAGCTGATCGCCGGCGGTGCCGCGCAGAACACGGCCCGTGGCGCTCAGTACGTGCTGCCACCCAACAGCGTCGTCTACCTTGGTGGTGTCGGCGATGACAAGTACGCCGCCATCCTGCGCGACGCTGTCAAGCAGGTAGGCCTGCGCGTTGAGTACCGCGTTGACCCCAAAACCCCTACCGGCCGCTGCGGCGCCATCATCACCGGCGCCAACCGTTCGCTCTGCACCGACCTCGCTGCCGCCAACCTCTACGACATTGAGCATCTCAAGAAGCCCGAGATCTGGGAACTCGTCGAGAACGCCGACTTCTACTATGTCGGTGGCTTCCACTTTACCGGTATGTATTACGTAGTCATCATATTTTATGTATCGGCATTCTTATATCTTCGCCCCTTCTTTTTTTACTATCCCCCCCCCTTTTCCCCCTTTCGCTACTGCAGGTGAGGAAATTCTAGCTGACAAACACTTTCACCACAAAGTCTGCCCACCAGCCATCGCCGCTCTCGGTGAGGAGGCTGCGGCCAAGAACAAGACATTCATCGTCAACCTTTCGGCGCCCTTCATCCCCCAGTTTTTCAAGGAGCCCCTTGACGCCTCGTCGCCGCACTGGGACTACGTAATCGCCAACGAAACCGAGGCCGCCGCCTACGCTAACTCCCACGACCTCGCCAGTATTGCCGAGGACATTCCCGCCATCGCCAAAGCCCTTGCCAACCTGCCCAAGAAGAACACCCAGCGAAAACGCGTTGCCATCATCACACAGGGAACGGACCCTACCCTCGTTGCCATCCAGGGTCAGGACGAGGTCAAGCAGTTCCCCGTACACGCTATCAGTGCTGACAAGATTAACGACACTAACGGTGCTGGTGACGCCTTCGCCGGTGGTTTCGTTGCTGGTCTTGTGCAAGGCAAGGATATCGATGCAGCTGTCGACATCGGACAGTGGCTTGCGGCATTGAGCATCCAGGAACTTGGTCCTTCGTATGTTAACCCCTTTCCTTAACTGTGTTCGTTGAGCTCTTCGTCCAGCGTATATCAAAACTCAAATATGTCACGGGATGGCACAAACACGGAGATATACGGCGACAACAGTTTTCCATTCGTTCGTATCTAGCTTGTCTGTCTCAAGAAATGGCCTGGGAGAACTACCCATGCATTTTCTTGGGAACCATGATAACGACAACAACGTTTGCTCCATTCTCCACAACATTTCCCGTCAATCTTACCCCTTCCTGCTCAACATCAACTTAATCTACGGATACCGCGAATTATTAGTTGGATCTGACATGTTTATCTTCACAGATACCCTTTCCCCAAGCAGACTTATCAACCTTCTTCCTAATTAACCACCACATAAATCTGCCTGATCTCGGGAGGTGAGAAATTGGAGAAAGAAAGGGGTTGAAGCATCGAAACGATAGCATTAGGTACCGACCTGGTACACTTTGGCGTTACTCAACTTTACGCAAAGGAGCCGGCGTTCTAGACTGGGCAGGTTTTGGGCTGGGTTGGCTGGCTTATTGGCATGGCATTTGCGACGGCGAAAAAAAAAAAAGACAAGACAATTTCTTTCTTTGTATGTGATATCTTTGTTGGGTTTCAACAACTGGGAAACTTCCAATCAATCTCAATTTACGCGCTTGGAAATCGAAAGTTGATTCAAAGAGAGTGTGCTTGTTTGCCAACGAGGTAGCGGCGTATCTCAACTGTGCATTGAAGTCTGAGATGGGAAGCCTCTTCACGCCGCTCCAGTCAGAAGCAGAAGCACCGGACCTACTCTCTGGCATTCTCAAGCTGCGTAGCGCTGATACTGCATTGGAGCAGTTCGTATGGCAGTCACATACCAATTGGTACCCCATATTGACTTGGCAAGCACTTGCGGTGGTGTTTGATCCTCCATATTGCTTATTCGTATCCGTACAGCAGAATACTAGTTAACGCGCAGAGCAAAAGCTTCTAGGTGCTAACATCACTTCGGGCGCGGTTTGCGGTTATTATCCATCATCGCGGCCTGTAAGATCTGCTGATCGTATGGAAGCTCAGAAGTGCCTGTTGTAGCCTTTAGTTGATTGCGAAAATGGGTGGGATCCGCCCTGTTGTTGACGCCCTCTCCGAGACGGCCAAAGGGGGTGGTAGCATTGTAGTAGTGACCGTTGCAAGCGACGGAATTCGCGGGCGCTGCGGCTACGGCACCCGGCGTGCCATTGATCAGACTGCTAGGATGTGAGAAGGCGAGAGAAGAAGTAATAGCGGTCTGGGGCTCATATTGCCAAGGTGAAGGCTGTTGGCGATAGTTTCCCCAGATGTTCTGGTTATCAAGCCCATTGCTAGTGGGCTCTAGTGGCATCGGGAAACGACTCGAACCAGAAATTGGCGTTCCTCGTCCCACATCTGGTCTGCCTTGGCCTGGTGGACCAAGTGGGTTTCGCAGATTTGCTGTGTTGGTCTGACGGCTGGGTGCGCGATCTAGATAACTGTTGATATTGCTGTGGCCAAACCCTGGTGGCTGGATGGAGGTTCTCGTCTGAGCAAACGAAGGTTCACTGATCCCATTCTCCTGACCCCATACTGGGGTCATATTCGTACGATTCGGGGGTTCAATACTAGATGATAATTCGTTACTAGTAAGGCCATGCTGGGCGAGCAATGCTGATTTTAGACTATTAAGGACGGCACTACGCGAGTCCTCTAAAGTATCGAGCGTATAACCTTCTCGTTGAAGGCTGGGAGTCGACCTATTTAGACTCGGTGAATTTTGCGAATACCCTGTGTTTGGCCGAGGGGACAAACTCGGGTAGAGGTGTTGATATGGGGCACTCAATTCATCAAGGTATGATGACGAGGTAAACCCGTCGAGCTGGCCGGTCGCGCTTCTTGGTATACTGTAGCCATTAGGACTCAACTGATTCTGCTCCTGACTACCTGATCGACGTGGTGTAGGCTTGTAAAAGTAGTCCCATGGAAGACTTGGGATGGATTTCGACACAGGAGATGGTTGCATTGGGCTAGTGTCAAGATTACCGAATATCTCGTTTGCAGTGGACGAATGCATGCCATAGCTTGGGTCTACCGCG
This sequence comes from Xylaria arbuscula, assembly GCA_022385695.1. Taxonomy (NCBI): domain Eukaryota; kingdom Fungi; phylum Ascomycota; class Sordariomycetes; order Xylariales; family Xylariaceae; genus Xylaria; species Xylaria arbuscula. The sequence continues at coordinate 896,419 of MU279342.1, forward strand.
GCCTGGGCGTGGCTAGAGTGTGGGCGAGCGTCGTCTACAGGGTCTAGGAGCTTATTGACCATGTTGATCATCTCACTATCCTCGCTCAATTCAGAGTCCAGGTAATTTATAGACGGCGGGTTGGGACATTTGAGTTTGCCTTTGCTTGACACATTATCCGGTTGCAGCAGGCTTGCTTTCGGGGCTTTCTCCTGGATTGAAACCGGACTATTCTTGGAAACCTCTTGTTGTGGTTTCTTCTTATCTTGTTCCACGGTATTGTCCGAGCTGCCTTTAATGTCTCCAAAATTGAGTTTATTCAGCAGATGGGATAAACCAGCTTCATTGGAAGACTGTGGTGCCATTGCTCCATCTACAAACTCCCATGTCTCAATGCTGCGGCCCTGGTCGGTTTGTGTCGCCAAGACTATGGGGAATTTCGCACTGCCTGCTAGAAACACTCCACAGCAGATGATATCCCTGATGCGCCAGACTGCTTCAGTCTCTTGCTTAAACTGGCGACCGAACAGATTCTGTTGTGGCTTCCGTGTTTTCACGCGCTTTGGTGGAGTTGAGCTTTGTTGCTCTTCCACATGTAGAAACAATGGTAGTTTCTTGTCGTTGAGCGGCCGAAGGCCTTGGGCCTCAATGTCTTCGGATAGAAGATACTTTGACGAGACCGTTTCAATAGTCGGATCAATAAACAGATTAAGAGATGTGAGTATCTTTGGGAGCAGTCTGTAAAGCTCCTTAACATAGGGCTCCAGATATTCTCGATACTGAACGAGGTCTGCTCTGGTAACATATGACCAGGCTATATAGAGGCGGAATAATGGAAGCAGCTTGAGTAAGCTTGGCGCAAATTTGACGCAGCTCTCGCCATCTTTAGACTCGCTTCCTGATGGTGTGGTGAGTGTGTCATCACTCAATGCTTGATAAAGTACTCGAAGTAGAATCAACATCATACGGATATTGAATCGCAAAAGGAATTGGCATGATTGAGAAGCTTCCATGGTCCATGCGGCTAATGATCAATTTAGTAGGCCGAGCATAATACGTGGAGACGCCTATGACTTACACTTAACTTTCTCCGTCGCAATATCGTAGGCTGCCATATTAATAATAATCATCTTGAGTAGCAATGTGTTGTCGGGAACCTCGCTTTTAAACGCAAGCTCAACACGATGCAACACTTCTTCCTCCAGCTCGCCTTGCTGGGAGAAATTTTTTCCGTGGAAATAAAATGCATGAAGTCTCACAAACCATGTCACCATAGCCTGTGACTGGTCCTTTGTCGGGCCCTTCCTTGTTTGATAGGAGCTCTCGGGGCTTTTGAATTCCCGTTCGAGGTTCTTCAGCGCTAGCCCATGCGGCTTAGAGACGACTATTGCGCGGTGGAAGTGATAGACAATGTCAAAATGTTGGCCTGGAATTTGGTGTAGGACAGCCAGCTGGTGATGAGCGGAACCATCGTCGGGGTCCAGGCTGTTTGCCAAGCTGTAATAATCCGAGGCCGTTTCGAACGTGGCTTTAGAGAACTTATCGGATAGTTGGCACCGGTATCGAACGAGGTCGCCTAAGCGAATTAGGGTCATCTGACAAGATTTTAGAACTAGGGCGCGTAAGGGCGCGGGAGGAGCAGCATTCTTTGTTTCTTGTTCGACAGGCTGCGAGTTGGCTTTGCGAGCAATCTGTCGCAGCTCGGGAATAGGGAAGCGATTGTAGAGTTTCTGTATATAGACGAAGTAGAATTGTTCCGAGGTTTTTAAAAAGCCCCGGTAAAGCTTGTCTAGCTTGCGCCTCTGCACAACTTGGTTCGGCGTTTTCAGGCGGTCCAGAGCTTTTCGATACTCGCCGTTCAGAAACGTGTGACAGTTCCAGAGAGAATGTTCTACCTTCTTTGCAACAGCGTATTCGAAGTCGTGGAAGATGACAGTCATGCAGGCCAGGCGAAACCTATTTTACAATGAGCAACATACGAGATTCATGGCAAAACCCGATACGTACTCGGCCATGGTCTCCTCAGCTCCATCGAAGCGAGGGGTGTAGTTAGCGTTGCCACCTTCTTTCGAGCGACCCGGGAGCATTCCTAGGATATCGGATCGGATCTTCTGGGCAGTTCTACAAGGCAGACGTTAGTAAGGCGCATGGCAGGCAAGTGGTCTTGTTCACAGCCAGTTTGCGACCCGCTGGAACTCGGATACGTACGCCCAGTTCGCCCTCGCGGTATCTCTCTGGTTTGCCATGATGCGGGCGTCGCGGATGGTTGGCGGTGCGAAGATTCAGCGAAGATTCAGGTTCGGGTTGCAGCGGGGGAAGGAGAGGCAACAGAGAAGCACCCTGTCCGGGGTGCGCGTAGAAGCTGCAATAGGCGGGCCGGCAGTGGAGGGACGGCGCAGGGCTCACAGCCAGGGAGTCGGATCACACAAACTGAACTCTGGATCGAGGATGCATGGGAGGTCCATAGCTGTGCTGTTGCGGCGATCGGGGGTTGATGGAGCACACCGCGGTCGAAGGGCTGGCGGGAATAGCGATGTCTTCGGAGGCAGATATTGGGAACATTGGGGTGGAGAGGGTGCAGCGCAGGTGAGGGAGGCGGCGGCAGCGGAGGCGAATAGAGAGCGGGTCGACGACAGCACAGAATGCGATTGCAGAGGACAGTGTCGCGCGGGGCGTTGTTGGTCGGCGTGGTCGTCGGCGGTTGTTGGTGGATGGTGTCAATGGTGATGAATGTGAATGGCGAATGTGGTGAATCAATCGTATCAACCGAATGGGGGCAGCCAAGCGGCTAGGTTGACAAAGTCCGGAAGAAGGGGGGTCGGACTTGGGCTGACTGTATTTGCAGTGGTATCCAAGGTTTTGGGGGAGGGGACGGACAATGACAACAAGTCCCAATGGTTAAGGTACGCATATACTTCGTAACAGGCAGCTTGAGTAGGATTTAACACACGAGATGCCCGGTAGATATGTAGATACGTGTACCACACAGGTTCTTCTGTTCTGCTACCTACATAGGCAGGCAATGCAAACTCAGGTTTTTTTTTTCGGTTTTTTTTTTTGGCTTTGAGTTTGGGCGTTAGTCTCTTGCTCATCACTGACTCCAAACCGCCAAAGTAAGTACCTAAAAGTCCCCCCCAAACCTTCAAGTTGCTACCTATATGCCCACCAGCGCCGGCTTTGGGTTAGGAGCGCTATTCGGACGTTTGCGACCTTTGTGTGAACACCCCTCTCTCCGCGTTCGTTTATCCAGCAGCCTACCGACCTCAACACCCACCAGTCTGGGCTAGATCGAACCCGGCCCCTATTGAACATATCTCTCACTGCCACAACCCAATCTCAAGATGTTATTTTATACGTGGGCTGCTTACTTATATACATCTGAATGCACGGCTGAATGACACCTAGTTGGTTAAACATTGAGTCGGTTTATATGAATTAGGTAGCGAAGAGAGCTTTGCTTACTCGGGTCAATCTGTAATTCCCTGTCTGCTATCTGCCGTTGAAATAGTGGTTTAAAATATGTTCGACCATGATGTCGTCTATACTTAATTCCTGAACTGACCAAAGTGAACAACACAGAGCATGCACTTTAGACCATGTGATGAGGTCTTTACACTGGCCCCATACTTGAGCATGTATGGATGGGCATAGGTGTAGGTACCTAAGATAGAAGATAGGCGGGCACACTTACATGTACTCTCTCCTCTTTCTTGACCGCTCCATAAGTACCCCTCTAGAGTAAGAGACAGGATCCCGATACATGTTTGCCAACAGTATCTTGATATAATCCTCCATATTGTTATTGTTAGATACCCCGACAAAAGAAACTGTATTGGCAGTCGGCCAGTGTAGCTGCTTCTTCCACCACCGCTGCCACTTTCATTCGCTCGCAGCAACGACTAGCCCGAACAGCCACTTCATCGCATCCGCCTCCAACGACCTCCCCTCACCTAGGGAAGGGTCACGAAGCGTAGTACACAGGCCGCTCACAAAGCACGACAAATCAAACAAAACCCCGTTGCTAATGTAATATACCCCCATCCTGAGCTCTCTTATCCTGCCAAGATGAAGCGCTCACGCGAGCCTGAAGAAGAGTATCCCACAGGCACCATCGACTTTTCCCATGATTTGCCGCTGGAAGCAGCAGCCCGACCCGTCACCAAGATAACAGAACTGGACGAATCGGCCGTCGACACCAGCTCAGACATTGCAATGAGATGCTCGCTCCCGCCACACCGCGACGTCCTGTCGTTCACGACGTACGGGGACTATGAGGCTCACTACAGCAAGCTGCACACGAACCGGTGTGCGGACTGCCACAAGAACTTTCCCTCGGAGCACTTGCTGAATGTTCATTTCGAGGACTGCCACGATGTCTTCGCCGCCGTGAGGAGGGAAAAGGGTGAGCATACGGTACGTCACGCCACACCCCCTTGCCTTTCGCCGTATCACTTTTTGACCCTTTGTGTGTTTGTAGTACGCGTGTTTTGTGGAAGGGTGTGAGAGGAAATGTAGAACTCCCTATAAGAGACGCAGCCACCTCATCGACAAACACATGTATCCGCAGAATTACTTCTTCGCACTCACTAGGGACGGCATCGATGGCAGACACTCCCTCCTGCTAGAGGGTGGACATCACCGGAGATCATCCACTGCAACTACGGCCAGCGTGACAAAAACGTCACCACGAAGACAGAGCCTTCGGCAAGCCGAGACCTCAAAACCGCATGGAGATGAGCAGGAGGAACTCGCACCTGTGGACTCGCGGAAATCTTTGGGGAAAACTGCCCCCGTAGAAATTCGCGACGTTGACATGGATCATTTAACTGGTGCAATGTCATCATTGCAATTTGTTCCTACATCTGTGAGATTTGGCCGAGGAGGAGGCAAAGCGGGCTTTGCGAGGAAATGAATCACGAAATGAACGATGCCCAATGCAAATAAAAAGTATCTTAACGATTATGACCATCACATCAAGAATAGCGCGAAGGATAGTACCGCCTCACACTGAAGGCTAGAAGATGGAAATGATATGTCTCCAATTACCTCAGGAAAATAATGCTCGAGAAGCCTGATTTGTCTTGCCCCTTTATAAAACTCCTTAAACGCCAACATGCCGGGTATTTTTTTCTAGTGATAACAGTCCAAGTGCCCTTTAATCGCTCGATGCACATCCCCTACAGCCGCAGCTTACACATTGTACATCTTGCTCGTCCTTCAATTGTGCCTTCGGCACCCGACATATACAGGTCGACTGGAAATTTGTTTCTTTGGTTTGTATGCACCTTAAACAACATAGCTAGAACAAGAAAAGAACAAAGTCAGCACTTTATCTCGAAGAGCACATAGATCACCCAGACACGAAACAGCATGATAGGCTTCCGTATCGGTGCCATATGCCACTCTTCAGCCGGGGAAAAGGAAGACAAAAGTTCGGCTCACCTTCTCATAGCCCTGCTTCTTCCACTTGGCGATGAGGATAGGGTCTGCGTAGCCGTTCTTGAGCAGCCAGTCGTACAGCGGTTTGCTGATGGCCTCTTTCTCGTAGTAGAGCTCGTAGACGTAGCGGCTCCGTTGATGCGCGATCTGGAATATGGGCCACTGCGCCTGATGCTTTGGTATGTTGTTTGTCGGCGTGTTTTGCGCGTCCTTCATCTTGATCCCGAAGACCTCGAGGTCGTCCCTGATGTCGTCGAAGCCTGCTGGCGGCTTCTTGGCCCGCGAGGCGTGTGAGCGGATGGCGGGCATAGCTGTTTTGCTGATCCCTGTGGGTGCCTGAGTTTCGTAGATCTCGATAATGGGTGCGAACTGTCGGGTTGGAATTTAATCGTTTTGGAGGGAATCGCGATATCGGCAGTGATAGTACTAAGTAGGTAGGTATTCGCGTCGACGCTGGCTACAATGTTGGTGGGGCAAGGCTGTAAGGCTTTTGTAAATGGGAAGTACCTACATGTAGGTAGTTGAAGCCTAAGTGGGTCGGGACAGCTAACGCCACAATTATAGGCAGAATGAGTAAGCAAATGTGGCGCACATGCTCCGCCTCCCAGACGCATCCGAGCTTGGCGCCGCTCCAATGAACCTCATGCTACATCGTCAATTCCGTAGAGACCACACAAGATGGCGGTGACTCCCACGCAATTTGCGCGAGTAACGCGCTCGTGTAAGGATTTTATTACCATGAATAGGATATGAGCTAATTGCCGTTGCAGCCGCTAACTGGAACGATGCGAATCGACGAGTACTCGCTGCCTACCGAGAATGGATTCGAGCTGTATGTTTCCCCGATTTCCAGTGTCGACGGTCCGAACGGCTTTTGCCTATCCTTGGTCGATCTTCTATGCGGGTGAAAATGGCATTGACTTACCTGAATGCAACCTGGGCAGGCCCCCGAAATCCAGACAATGTACTCGGTTCCGTTCCCGGTATCGAGCATCCGCACGCGAATGCGACAGGAATTCGAGCGACACCGATACGTAAATAAGCTGCCTGTCGTCGATGTGCTTCTAATGCAGAACAATGCCGAGTACCAGGTCTGTCTAGTCTTATCCCCCAAGGACTGCGCAATGGTCAACAGGGGAGTCTAAAGAAAGCGAAGTACAACTCGCTGATGCTTTTATCACGCAGGAAATGATGAACTTCTGGAAGCAAACCACACACGTCATGTCATACTTCGAGTCTGAGAATTTCCGGGGATCGGATAGACTGCCACGGAACTTTATTCAAGGTTTCTTAGAGGTGAGTGCTTGTCACCACCAACATGTTCACAGATTTATTAACATATCCCAGGGTCGCAACTAGAAGTGGGTATCGAAATCCCGTATATTGTACATAACAGAACAAGAAGCCCCATGGCTTCCTTAGACGTGCTTTTACGCCGAACGCCGCATTATGCTATACCTCAACGAACTTTTTATGTCTCATACTGAATCTCGTCCTGAAGCACAATGCAATCATCACCAACTGAGCTTGTCAGCGTTTTGCCGCCATGAAGCTCTCTCTTTGTGTCCAAAATTCTTCAGACACCACGTCACACAGATCCTCTAGATCCTGAAGCCCCTTTTCTAACGCTGCAGTGGCTGTTGTTGTATCTAGAGAGCCCAAAGTTAGTCTGGCCATCTCAAAAGGAACAACACGTGATGATCAATAAATTCCTACCATAAGTCTGAATTCTCAGATTCATCTTCTCCTCGGATGGATGGGGGATGGCATAAGCGCAGAATTCGACGTCGGGGCTGATTAGCTCGAGTTAGCCGCCATACAAGCGTAGACTACGAAAGTAAATCCTCGTTACGTACTTCTTCATGATGATAAACCGCAGCGCGTTGCCTAGAGTATGGCCCTCCTTAAGGAACTCAAAAGATGCCGCTGTACTCGTAGACCCTGGCAGCTGGAGCATCGCTTCTAGTCAATACAAACTCTGTTGAGACATGTAAGCCAGCTTAGATAAAACTCACAATGCGAACCCTCTGCGGCTCTTCGCCCTCTTCTTCTTCGGCAGCCTCATTCTCTTCATCTTCTTCCATCGGGTCATCACCGTCTTCTTGGCTTTCGGAGAGCTGCTGTGCCGATGTGGGAGCCGCATCCTCCATGTCTGCGTCCTCTGCACTGGAGGCGCGGGCTTTCGTCACTGCCGGCATTTTCTCCCTTTTTTTTTTTATGGTTCTTCTTTCGCGCTGTTTAAAGCCAATGAGAAAAAAGCAGTAATGTCTTCTCGCTTTAGTCGTCGCAAGTCACTGAAATCCTGTAATTCTGGCGGGGCTGATGGCAAGGCTTAAGCTATGAACTACGGTCGGTATAAAATTCACGACAACGATTTTTTTCTGGGTCTGCAGGTGATAAGGCGGGAGGCAGTGGCACCTGGCAGACTAGCACCTCATTGTACATATGCTTGTAATACTAACTAACCCGCCCATTATACAGCTGTTGGCAGCTGTCATTTACTTGGTTCTAATTTGCACCGATCCCACTGACGCATTCAAGGTACTGTACCTGAATAATTCTGTAGTACTTGGTAGGGGGATGAAGATAAACTAGCTGAATAAAAAAAAATGCATTCTATATTCGTTTATTATCGAGAAGCAGATGCTGTACAACCTCGAGTCTCATCTCCGAATAGCCAATTAATATCAAAGTGGGAGCCAGCTGCAGCAGCCAGGTACGATGTTTACTAATCTATCAGTCACTTTCCAAAAGGGAAATCCATGGAATACTCCAAGATACTCGATAGGTATTGGCGCGCGGTAAGAAAAGGATTGCATGCTTCTATACCCGTCATGTATAATATAAGTACTGTAGTATAGAGAAGCTGGGGCTGGCCCCTGTGTATTATATGGTAGGTAGTATATCACGCAGCACGCAGCGAACGGCATGACGGGCGAACCCTGATTGCGAAATTCGCTGAAAGATGCCTGTTGCTCTCGTTGGGTGTAAATACCCAGCGGTAAGGTAGGCAAGGCAGGCAAGGCAGTCAGTCGCGATGCAGCAGACAATGAATGAATGTATGTCGTGGCCCGTTTGCCCGCTTGGGCCATCGTCACAACGAGGGTTGCAATGCCGCATGCATCGTCCAGGTGGCCCAGTCCCATGCGTCGCCGTACAAGTCGAATGTCTGGGTCTAGACTTCATTCAGGCCGCATTCGCGCGCACACGTCTGACGGTTTTTATAAGGGCAATCGCTCACAACTTCCCATCTCGTTGTCGCAAGCGCTGAAGAGGGTAAAGAGGGAAGAGAAAAAATATTTTATTCTGCATACCTACTTCAAGCCGCAGATAAGCATGCTACTCTATCTACCTACCAACTATCGCTTCGTGCCACGCTGCTGCAGTGTGCCGCACTCGCGTCAGCAACATGAGACATCGATGCAAATCACAGTGACGAGGGATGGACCAAATCTGCAGGCACGACGCAATGAGGTAGATCGTCGTTTTACCTAGTGAAGTATACATGGCAATTAATACGTTGTGTAATGGGCTCTCTGCCATAGGGATCGTCCTTGCGATCATCCAGATGCTCATCGCTGACGATGGATGAGATTGCGTAGACGTGTGTGTATGTATATGTTGGATAGTATAGGTACCATCTACCTGGGCAGACCCGGGTGTAGTCATTAAAGGGCAAGTTTTAAAGGGCTAAGCAGTGAGTGGCATCGTTAATTGGTCACGCCATCTCCTCAAACGTCTGCCATGGCCATCAAGCGTCCGCTGTGGCTGCCGCCGTTTCGCAAATACCGAGCAGCCTTGGTCGCTCTCTTTGAGATAAACCGTAGTGTATGTATAAGTGATGAGTCTAGCTAGTGGGAAACCAAAACCAAGCGACAGACAGTAAGTACACTACACTCAAAACGTACGGGTCCAGCTCCGGGTTATTTATTGAATATCATACATATAATAATTAGACCACGGACCCGGGATTGAAGAAGCTGTTGAATATCCGACCTACATAGTGGAAGATGTGTAACAAAGGATGACATCGTGGCTGTTTACCATCCTCACATGACGAAAGCTGAAACAGGAGCAAAATATTAAAGGCTGACCTTGTTAAGCCTCGGCTTCGTGAGTAGTGTACAGTAGTGGTGTCTCGACGCCTTCCTCACCAATGATTGCGACAACGCTTAACAGCGGAATATGGTGTAGGTATAATGTATGTACTATGTCCTACACTACAAATATACTGCTACACTAGATTTATCAGCAAACATCCCCAACTTTTACTGTACTGTGCACATGTGCACAGCACTATTACTGGGGGTGTTGAAGTTATGAGTACAAGTACATAAAAAGAGATAGCGGCATCCTATATATATAGTGTAGCGTAGTGTAGCTATTTTGACGAGGGTTTAGTCCCCTCGGAGCAGGGATCGACAGGGACATCAAACACTGGAACCCGCCGCCGAGGATTTTTAGCCTACAATAGAGATCCTGCATGAAACGATGGTGTTGGTGTCTCCGACTAATGGCACAATCAGTACCCAGTATCCTGTAAGTCTCACTCGGTTTGCGGCACCTCAGACCGCAATTCCGTAACTCACATGGGCTTTGTTTTCTTTTCATCTCGTCTCCTTCTTCTTCGTCGTCGTCCCCGCTAGGCAGATAATACTTACATGCAGAGATGAGGTAGCAGACCCCGGTGCACATCGGAGGGAGGGGAATCGAGCAGCAATGGGCGCAATGGGAGCAGTGCTCGGACGGACGTAGTGTACCCACCTCGGATGCCAGACCAGAACTTTATATGTTTGTAAGTTTCGATATTTGCGACGGCGACGGATTCAACTCCCCAGTAGCTGCTCATCCCATCGCTGTATATCAACCAGAATTCTGGTATAATAATCGTTTTCCTTACGCGACGTCCTCCACACAGCGCATCTTCACATTACTAATACCGTACCTCTTTTCACCAACCAGCCATCCGAACGACAAAATTTTGTTAGTGGCGCAGGTTGGTTGGTAAAGTTCGCGCTCGCTCCCGCCTGACAGGGGTCCCGACGTACATTTTAGCCTCGCCTGATCTCACCTGAAGTACGGAGTACAAGGGTGCGGTGGGAGGTAGCGTGCGGGTGGGGATGGCCCAGGTCTGCCCAGGCAATACCCAGGCTAGTTTCGAGGTGCTGCTCATGTCAAAATCCGGTAATATTAAGTATGAAGGAGTGACTCGGCGACGACCCGTGTCGCAACGGCTGGGCGAATTAAACAGGCCGACACGATCTCCGCGGCGCCGATTGGCACGTTTTTCGCCAGGCCAAAATTCAATAGTCTGTGGACAGGTGTACACACTGAACGGTGGGAGAAGAGCCGTAGGCCTATCATGCCTTTATCATGTTCTACGCTACACTACACCAAACGGCTTGGTCGCACGCCCAGTGACATCGCACACGGCCTGGGTCGTATCTATGTCTACTGTACCTACTGTATCTGTCTTCCATTGCACGACGATAGGGCAGAGACAGATTAGGAAAGAGGACGGAAAATAGTAGACGTTGGGACACCCGATTTCCATGTCCGTCCTTGCATGGTGAGATGAGGTACCCAGAATAGTATAGGTAGATCGTCTATACCTACCTGTAAATTGTATATACGTATAAGTATGCAAAAAGAGAGGCGTACTGACAGGGAGCAGGTAGGTATTAAAAAAATCACCGAGTTGGCGGAGAAAACTTCCACATTCATCAGTCCGGGGGGAGAGGATGAAAGCGGATTGTTTATCTGCCATCGATTCATTGAACAGTTTCATGTGTCTGAAAGACAGTTGCTATGGACTCACAGTAAGCCTGCACTCTAGTGTACATGTAAAGGTCATGATGATGTCGGTTGAGTCGTTGCGCATCTTATATCGATTACCATGATAGAAGATCGTTTCGACAGGGACAAGGGGAGGAGCCCGAACCTGGTGTGCGCTATACCTTCGCAGTATAAGTCCACAGTAGCGTGCCTAGCTGAATGAGTAAAAATTATACCAAGTAGGTATCCCGACCTCTCTGTTCAGACATGGACCACCTTTCTTTCATCGCATGTTTCTTGATATCTCACAGAAATACGAATTGGGATAACTGGGGTAGGGATTGATTAAATACAGGTAGTATACGTTAAATGCAGGACAACATGCCATTACTACCCGAAATCCCCATAAGCTGATAACGAAGAGGCGGATATCTATTTCATGTTACTTCATCAATATCAACATGCTGGATGAAAAGATCTACAGGTCTCCAGGATGATAATCACATACTAAGTAGTAGTGTAAACCTAGCAGAAGATCAGAGTTCTGTAACACTAGTGCGGTTTGGGCAGTTAAATCGAAGTGCCCTGAAGGACTCCCACCTGATCCTACCACAAGTACCTATAACATACTGTGCTTCAAGGCAACTCCTGAAGTCCTTAAACTCAGCATTTAGTATAACCTACTAATTCAAAGAACTGACTGCGCCTTGTACTGATTACACCAGAGGGGTGGTTCAGTCCGCGACTCTTACTTACTTACAGTACTTAGTAGTATAGGCACACTAGGTATTGTAGATCTCTTGTCCCTTTTTGGTGTCTCGTCTGGACTGAGGTACCTAGCACTGCCTAGTCTATTCCCCAACTCCCCCTGAGCCAAACTCAATAAACCTCCTGCCAAGTCAAGTCCCTTCCTCGGGGGCCCTAGCGCAGTGCAGTTCAATTGTCCCGCGGCGGCGTAGCACCACCTCCCCTAAGGTACTCTACGATACGAGTAGTGTAGTGTATCAGTAGCAGGCCTACCTACACAGTACATGATACGGTATACCCAGCTCCCAACACCCAGCACCCAGCAATCAACGTGGTGCACTTCACACGTCTCATGCCGTACCGGTATTACTATCTACGACACATAGACGAGGCAGCTTGACGCCAATCAACCCTGCCCCTCTTCCTCTCTCGAAACATCTTTTCTGCCAGTCCCTGCCGACGCACCCTGTCCCATCCGCCCTCGCCCACCTGCAACCTTTCCCGCACTCGTTTCTATCGAGTCTAGTTCTGGCCTGCAACTGCATTGCGGCCTCCGCTTCACACCCACCCCTCTGGCCTGTGGCCACTGGCGCTTTGCTAGCTCTTTTACTACTACCTTCTAGAGGTACCCTTCTTATTCTCGATACTCGACTTGCCTTTCTTCTCCTTTCCTCCCCTTTGTTCTCACCCCCGTTCTAGTTGGAGAGGGCTGCTGAGCAAGGAAGCCGAATTCGTCACATCACGATTGTGTGCGTCTAAGTGTGTGCGCTGTAGATGGGTGCTGGTATCGTCGTCTTCATTTCCTGACCTGTCTTGTCCCTTCATTCTCGAGTCGCGCGCGTGTGCCGTCCCGTCGAATCGTATTTGCTGGCCTTGCCCCTGCTGTATGTCGACCGACCGAAAGACATCCCATCTCGGCCGCTTGCCAGTCGTGTAACAGCCCAGACCAGCATCCTGCAGTTGCTACGATCAAAGTGCAACCCAACACGACGAGCTCAGGAGAAAAGCTACACGGAATCCCACGCTCTTTGATTTCCCAGCCAGGAGGCGATTTGAACACAAGCCGACTCGGTCATCGAGCAATTTCCAACACGGCGCGCAAGTGAGAGTGTCTGCCGGAATAACGTGGTCGGGTTAGCATCCGGACTCCAGGGAAACCCCTTCATTGCATCGCACTGCTTGCCGCTGTCGAGGGGCAGCCCGAGCGTGCAGCGCACACTCTGCAATTGGAAACGCAGCATACTGAACCTACTGCGGTACGTCACCCATATAGATTGAGAGCCTGCAGCCAGGAAAGGGGCCCAGTCATTGTGCGACAAGCAAGGAATCGCTGCTTGCGACCCACGTTTTTTTCTGTTTCTCTCTACCGGCTTCGTATCGACCGAGGAGCATAGAGGCGCAATTTCTATTGGCCCAATCAGCGACCAAGATATTTTTGAAGGACGGAGTGCATGATTGGGGAGGACAAACAGCAGACTGCTATTCACACTCCTGGATTCTAAAGCCTCAGGGTTGGTAACCGCCGTCCACCTCGCCATCCGCACTGTCTCAGGCTGTATTGGCTCTGTCACCAGGGAATATTTTCTTGACTCTCTTGACTGTGTCAAATTGCTGGTAGATTGTTTCGCTGCTAGTACAAGAATCACGGAAAGGATCTCGTCTACACCTAAATACCAGGAACCCCAGGCCAGAGCCTTTCCTCTACTGCACAGTTCCGGCCTACCGCTCGTGTTTGGTGGTGCATCAACCATTCAGCCGGTAACTCAGCTGACGGTCAGCAACAGGGTTTAGTAGACGAAAAACCCAGCAGGAGCGTCAAGAACATCAAAACCAGCAAGATCTCACAAGGTCGAAGAAAGTCGGAAGTAGATTCACTATTCATCATGAGCGCAGCAGTTGCTATGGCCCCCTCTCCGGCTCCTTACGACAGATCGGCGTACGCTGAATTGGCGCCTGCAACCGGTGCCACTATCAATGCTTCCATACCCGCGGGCGCCGCGACAGCATCGTCTCCTTCGGTTCCGCGTACAGCGCATCTGCACACCATTACCACCAATATTTCTCCAACCCACCGTTCATCGAGCCATAGCCCAACTCAACAGCAAAAGTCATCGCCACCAAGCGCGTAAGCCTATCTTTTCCTTTCTTCGCCCTCTTACTACTCCCTCTCCCCTGACTTCGGCTGGGGGTGACTGGTGCTATGTTATACGTGATGATTATCAACTCTCAACTAATTCATGTTTAATTCTAGCCTTCGAAATGTTTCAAATAATGCGGGGCTTAAGATTATCGTAAAGAAAGAACCAGGCTCCCCAGAGATCCCTACAACCCGGCATCGTCCACGGAAGCTGGATCTCTCCAAGAATACTCTCACTGGCTCCGGTGCAGCCACAGCACGACCAGCGCTTGGAGGGAGAGACGGGCTCGGCATCCAGGAAGTGGGATTGGCCTGCCTTTCACCTGGATTCGTCACACAGGATCCCGTCATGAAAGAGCATTTGCAGCAAAGTATGAATGTTAGGGAGCAACAGCGGCGCATCATTGAGGCCAGGCTTCAGCAACAATCTGCCAAAGGAGATGGTCCAGGGCTCGGTCCAGGTCATGACAATGGCAAAGATAGGGACCCTGTTAGCCAATTTGCAGCTAAGACACCAGGCATGTCGAGACGGAATAAAGCGCCCCCAGGACTAAGCATTGTCGCACCGTCGCATGAGCAATTTGCTCATGAGAGAGTCATTCAATCGGCACCATTGGGTCAAACATTCACCGGTCGCCATAATCCGCATCCTTTGACTCGGCAAGTTGCAAATCAACCTTCAAACTTGTCTAGTACTTCGCATATCCACCATGTACCGGCGAACCAGACAAATAACCGTTTACCTCCCATCTCGGATGTCTTCGCCAACCAGGGCTTACCTTCCCATGTAGAGCCCAACAGGCCATTGTATCCTGGCTCAAGTCACGCTCCTTTGACCTCTCCGGCTCACCCGCCTCTGATTCATTCACAAGCGCCTATGTCAGGTCGCCCACGAGAGTACAAATCTGCGGAGGAAGCACAGCATGAGTTAGCTGGTGGGCGGCCAGAATTATTACCGAAGCTCGTGCATTATACTGGTCATCAACCACCGACGCCACCATCTCCCCGGAACGGGGTGCCGATCCAAGACGGTAGCCGAAGCGCCAGCAAGCGACGCACGCGGGCCGAGTATGAGGAGGGTGGCAGCCCTCCCCTTGGTCATGGACCCTCAGCCACCCGACGGGGTCCTTTCGGTGCTGGGCGTGACAGCCCGGAAACACAACGACAGAAGCGAGAGGAATTTCTTCGCCTGTGTGAAAGAGCATGGGACCTATTCCATTCGTGAACTTCGCTTCAAATTTTCCAGCGGAATCATTTGCTATACTTGTGCGATTAATGATGAGCCGACGCACAGCACGAAATTACACTGACGACCTCGATATTACACGTGGAGATTTTTTGGCACACAAAGCGCTTAATTATTCGGTCGAAATATTATGTCAATATTGGAGGATATTGTATCTCTAGTTCCGCTTAATATCCCCGCGAGAAACTGGCGATCTGGAACCGATGTAATGTCTTGTACCATCTAGAACCGTGAGGTTCTAGAACTACAAAATGACTACAATTTCAACAAATCCTGTGCGACAAGAAGTATGCAGCGCTTTAGGTTCAATCTTAGTTCTCGAAGGAGTATGGGGAGTGGAAAGAGGGTTGGATGACAGGGCACTTTTCCTTTGTTCTCCTTTGTAGTAAGGAAGCGATGAGTAAGGGTCTCTTTCTACGGGGCTTTTTATATGTTTTGGAGCCGATTTTCAACCTACAAGACGGGCATTCATGACGCGGATGGAGATGATGAGAACACGGCCGCAAAGGATATGGGATGGCCGGTGGTCAAGTGCTATATGTGGAGCAGGATGAGCATGCCGAATGGTGTGCTTGTGAGAAACTCCCAATAGCAATTATCTCTAGGGAAGGGAAGAGACAAGAACTCTGCAGCTCGGGAAAGCCTGCAGACTGACAGGAATGGAAGAGTCTGCCCAATCCCGGCTTGGCAGGCCCAGCAAGAGACTTACATGCTTATTGGCAGGTTTCTCGGTGTATACATAATACGAATGAATACTCGGCATATATATATACCAACTTTCGACCCATTGTGTGGTCCTTTGCCCCAATAGATATTATCCATAAGTTGCTTCGTGGTAGCCTGCATAGACCTACTTCTTAGACATGGATCCTCGAAAAGTATACTACAAGACCTTGAAAAGTATGTGATTATTATTATCTTACACAATTCTCCATCGTTGGAGAAGGTTAATACACGATGGTAGCTGCCGAACCAGTAATTAATTCACTTGATGAAATCCAAGCAAATAAGAAACAAAGTAAATTGCCCAGGAAAGCAAGCAGTCCAGCTTATAGCCGTCTCGCTATTTTCAGTTCCCAAATCCCCCCACCCCTTTTTTCTTTTCCGTCGTTTACCTTCACCCTCTTTTTGCTACCATGTATGACCAATGAAGGTTTTTTTTTTTTGGGTATATTTCACGCAGTAGGGATTTTTTAAAAATTATGGACGGATATAAATCCTCGCGATACAAGCAATTCAACAGCAAGCAAGCTCCCACAGCCAGCGATACATCATCATTTACTCCGTCATCGTCGACGTATGAGGAGATGAGATAGATGTTGGGCGACTATATCAAATTCAAGGCGTAATAAGTAAATACGGATGGGAAATAAATGTCTTTTTCCTACATCCTCCACTTGAGCGACTTACTAGTAGCTTCCAATTCGTGTCTTGTATATCCATCCTATTTGGATATGTAATCGCACATCCAACACTTATCTTACACATTCTATTCTTACTAGGAGCTATCTGAAAGGTTGCTTTTTCTTGATTCGGCGGTGCTGACATGGTAAGTGAGGTAACTGACTAACTTACGTAGGAACAGAATTAAATATTTTGGATGATAGTTTGTTCATCTGGTAGACATACATACATGACAGACAAGAGGTGACAGTGGCAGTTTGAGTACCGGTGACAAGAAAAGGAGATTAGCTTAGCAGACGA
This sequence comes from Xylaria arbuscula, assembly GCA_022385695.1. Lineage (NCBI taxonomy): Eukaryota > Fungi > Ascomycota > Sordariomycetes > Xylariales > Xylariaceae > Xylaria > Xylaria arbuscula. Next base: position 913,446 of record MU279342.1, read on the forward strand.
GAGTGGCAAAGTAATACAGATAGATATATTGATCGTGATGAATATTCTGCTTTCCTAGGTATGGTAACTCCTTTTCTTTCTTCTTGTCCTTCTTGTTTTTTTTGATCATCTTTACTCACTCTTTCTGGTATGAATCTTGAATATCTCTACTTTTATTATTTGTTTTTATAACGAGAGAGTGCGCCATCGTTCAAATATACGAATAAGTTATTTTGTTCTCTCCCAGTTCCACGATATTTAGACAATGTATTGTACAGTCTTTTTGATTATCCTACCAGGATCCAAAATTCTCTTATCAACAGTCTAAACTATTACTAATGAAAAAAGTAGAGTGAATATAGGAACAACCTTTCAAATGCGCCTATGTTGACGTTCCGCTACGACATATATCAGGAGTAGTAGACAACAAGGAAAACATCCCTACGAACAACTACGACAGAACAGATGAAGAGAGAGAGATCTTGGCCTCTTTGAACAAACAACTCACAAGTGCACGATAATACCTAACAGCCCAATAACTGAGCCACATAAGTCGAGTCAAGTCGACCGGCATCACAAGCAGTAGCTAAGTCTTATAGATATTACGACTTTTAGGGGGCGTTCAATTTGTCCTTTTTGCTGTGAAAAGCTAAGAAATCAACTGTGCCCCCTACCCCGCCTCACCACAAAGCTTCCTTGGGCCGACCAGACCATTATATACCCCTGGTTCAACATGGCATGAACCACCTGACTTCTGCTCAAAGGCGACCCTTCACTTCCCTAGCTGCCCCTAACCGTGCCTCGATTAGGTATGCATGTACCGTTAATTACCGAACCCGCCCAATTGCCAATAAGAGCCTGGTGTTTTGCAAGCCGATCAACGATGCCATTATACCCTTTATAGTGTTGTACAATGATGAAGCCGTCCCGAATGTTGTCCGCTCGCATAGTGCATCTAATCCAGTTCCGATGATGCGGTGCGCCTTGTTATCGTCTTGGTCTCTGATGCGTCATGTGGTCATAATTGTTCGTAAGACGGTGGGTTTAGAAAGAGGGAGAAAGTCGAAAAAAACAACAACACCCAACTCCTTGCAAAAAAGATATATTCTAGTCATTCAAATGAAAGAGAAAAGATTGGTTCCATTGTTGACTTGCAGATCAAGCTGCCATAGTCGCATCTTCGAACAGGAACCGTAGGAAAAAGCATCGTGTAGGCTAGCGACTTCAGAGAGGACTGTGGAGGTGGGTGCGCCATCCGGCAGCCTTACAAGCCCTCTTCGCCAGCCTTGCACAGTTTGATCTCACGCCCCCATTCCGATTTGAGGACTTGAGAGGCTGTGATGCGTCTTGAAGGGTTAGGGTCCAATATTGAGTAAATGACGTTCCGGCATCGGGCCTACAGATGTTTTTTGTCAGTATAACATAACATAAAAGGTGGAGGATAGGCCAGAAGCTCCCTAGGAAGAAAAACATACACGGTGCAAAGACTCAATAGGGCCATAGCCTTCCTCATCGCGACGACCCTCTAGATACCGTTCGTAAAACTCGTCTTCGTCTTTCTTCGCGACGCGCCACAGATGTCTACCCGTGCGCATAGCCATGTAGATGACGCCACATGCCCATACGTCCACAGCACGGGCATCAAATTCCTTCGCAACGTACTCTTCGGGTGCGATATACGGCGCAGAGCCGCAGAGGCCAGAAACCATGTGAGCACTATTCTCCCACGCCATTCTGAAGCATTCGCCGTTACCAAAATCCGTGATCTTCAGAGCGCCGTGGCAGGTGAGGAGCAGGTTTTCCGGTTTCAGGTCGCGATGAGCAACACCCATCTCGTGCATATACTCGACACCACGCATCATTTGTTTGAAATAACAGTCTGCCTCCAAAACCTCTAATTTGCCCGCAGTGAGGACTAGGGTATAGAGATCGCCACCTGAGCAATACTCCATGACCTCGCAATAGTCTCCCTTCTGGTCTTGGAGGAGATCCAGTGTATGAATCACGTTGGGATGCCGTAGCGACGATGATATGCAGAACTCGGCCGTCAGACGCTTGCTGTATTTCTTCTCGCTCTCTTCCGGTCGACGTCGGAATTCCTTGACCGCAAAAAGCTTCTCGCCGTTTTCCACTTTCTTGTGCGAGATCCTCACTATGCCGAATGCACCCCGGCCAACGACTTCTTGGCATTTGCCGTACTTTTCAATAAGCGTGACACTGTGGTTGGGACCTCCTTTCTTGTCGTTGGCTAGCGAATCTTTCTCCTCCTGTAACGTATCAACCCAGCTAGATACGAGCGACAAATCGGCCTCGGGTGCCTCTTGCTTTCTGCCGCCGCCCAGAAAGGATTTGAACATGTCAGAGAGCTTCTCCTGTCGCTTACTTGCCTTGAGATGGTGCTCATGACCACCGGGTGCATTGGGGTTGGAGACATATCTGTGAGCAAGTTGCGACTTTGATGGGGGAGGCACATCTGTGCTGGAAGAGCGAGAGGGAACAGCTGATCTCACGGGCGCGTTGGCGCCAGAGGTTGGAGGAGCTGGGCTGGGTACTGGTCGCTTCGAGGGTTGCGAGAGATCAGCGACGGTTCCGGTCTTGGGGATGTCGTCCTTGTTGGAGAAGATCCTGGTCAGCCGGTTTTTTATTGACGACTTCTCGGCTTGTTTCGGCTGAGGCTCGGGCGAGGCGGCGGCGGCAGGAGGAGCGGCAGTGCCATTGACCGGCTGGCTATTCCCGTTCTGCGCCGGTGCCCTCACGCTCGGGGCTCTCGAAGGAAGGTCGACAGACTTGATGGAAGACTGCTTGGAGGCATTGGGTGACACGGTCTTCTCCGACGTGTTCGACATTTCTGTCAGGCGCGGGAGCGGGAGCGGAAGCGAGAGCGAAGGGTGCGCAACGGCCCTGATAGGTCGGACTGGGGCGTGGGTGATGTGCTGCGCTTGGCGACAAGAAAAAACAGCGGGGGTGATGATGCTTGCTTAGGCCCTGGCTGCGAGTGGTGGGCAGTGCGAGAAATCCGGCTTCGACGTGGCGACGACCAATGTCGCCTTGGGGTGGGCGAAGCCCAGGGAATGCAGGGCTCAGGCGAGTTGCAAAACGGCGAAGTGATGGACTCGGACAAGTCGCAGTGACACAGAGGAGAAACAGAAACAAAGAGAAGAGAGTTCGGGGAGAGAGAAAAGCGGGAGCGCGAGGGCCAGCGGGACTCGGGGCGAATTTGTAGGAGTGGTAATAAGTATACCCGTATAAGTGGTGAACCTGCTGTGGCTGCTGCTAATTTCGACCGGGCGAAAAGGCTGGCCTCGGTCGACCGCAGGTGGAATGTACTGTACTTTGGCGCAGTGGACGGGGAGCCAGTGCTGCTAGTAGGTAGGTACCTGGACGCGGGCTGGTCTAGCGGTTGCCGCAGTGGTGTAGCGGTCCGGTGGTGGGTAATTATGGTGGGCTCGGTGGGGGAAAGCGAGATATAATGGCAATGGGCGAACCTTGGCGACTTGTGGCACGATCTAGCGGTAGCACAACTAGTGGCAGCTCCGGTTGGCCTGAGTGAGCCACTAGGTTTGCCTTCTCCAGCGCGCGCCAATAGGCTACTTCTGCGCTACGATTGTCTTGCGACGAGCGTGACTCCTGCGCCTTTTGCAAACACGCACATAACACAAAATCAAAATAAAAAAAGAGGAGCAGCAGTGCCCACTCGTCCCCGGCCCTTGTTGGGTAAGGTGTTCTTGCCTAGGTGTGGAGGCGCGGCAGGGAGGTCTGAAGAAGGACTAGGTAGTTGCTAACTCGATCCGTTGCGTGAGAAAATGCGAGTTGACTCGTGAGCTATCTTGTCTTGTCTTGGACAGGGCAGGGCAGCTGGCCAAATATCTACATATAACAGCCGCCGGCGGTGGTCATGCAGACAGATGTAATAAGCACACGGCAAAGACGTGGTGGTTCAACGCAACAGCTTTCCTCGGCACTGCCCGGTAGCCGGTAGAGGTAGCGGTGACAAGGTGCGTTGGTGGATGCTCGGTATAAGTTGCGATTGTCAAGTCGCCGAACAGGAACCTCAGAAGGGGTTCCGGCAAATGTTAGAGGCGGGACAGACGGCAACGGTTGAGACTTGTTATCGCCAAGAGGAAGGAGACGGTCATTGTCAGCAGATGATGTCGAATTATAGGATCGCCTGATGATTCCAGTCTCTGAGGATGACGTGCATGCTAGGTTGGCGAGAAGTTATATAGGGAAATAATAGGGAGAACGGGATCCAAGTGTAATGTAATGCTGAGTTAAGTACTTAACGCAGACGGTATCCGTACGTACACGGTCCAGTAGTAAGGGAGTGTTTAGGTAAGTCGCAGAAGAGAATAACAAATAACGAAGAAATGAGTGGGTAGGTAGGACAAATGGCACAAGGCTAGCCGAGGAACGTCAAACGCAATGTAAAAGAGTAGCTAAGGCTGGGTGGTACGATGGGGGTCACGAATCATCAATGTTGACCACGGGCAACAGTGTAACCGCAATGTAGAGAAGGAGGCAGAGTTGTTGGACGATGGAGAGGAGGGAACGGGGAGACTCTGGAGCGGATATTTGTAGGTAAGTTAGCTTGGTCAATCGACGGATTGACTGCAGGTGACCAGGTCGAACAAAAGAATTAGGGAGGTAATCAATCCGTCGCTGCAAGTAGGTACATGATCCAATGCTCCCTGCTTTTTTGTGTATACCGAGTGAAGTACGCACGTTGGATCCCATCTGCAACTTCAGATAGAATACCCTGAATATCCCCACCGTGACAGGCTGGGAAGTATGATGCTGTGTATGCGTATGTATGTGATGCGCATGCCTGCTTTATTTATGTACTTCCTGACACACTACTAAGACTACCTCCCAGGGTAGGTATTTGCTATGTCGACATTGTATGATATAGTAGTGTAGTACACTTATCTGCGCTTGCACAATCCAAGTTCTTGTATCCAAATCACACTCCGACGTTTGTGTATGACGGGATGGCAATCCAACGGGACAGGTAATCCAGGACCGTGGTCGAGCTATCCATGCTGACAGAAACTTACACACCCACCCCACTCTCTGCAGATACTTCATTGTCGAACCTAAACTGGCCTGCTGCTATTCACTTTTGATGCATCCCAACATAGTATAAGTAAGTACTCTGACAGAACTTTGGAATAGATGCTGACCAAAAGGCGGAATGCTGGAAGTGACTAGATTAGTACAGTACCATCATATGCTAATGCTACATATGAGAGCAGCTCGATTACTAAGTAGAGTGCAGGGAAGACGTCCAAAAGCCTACCTATCTTGGACACTCACATGGCAAACTAACCCAGTATATACATTGGTGTACTGTCAGCTCTATTCGCAGCCAATACCATAACTGTTTGTTACGATAGGCATGACCAGGGAGTCATACTTAGTGCTGCTGCAACAGCTTATAAGTATACCTACCTATCTGGAGTGTTGAGGTAAAATGCGAACGTAAGATGGTGACCTTTTTAGAACTCATTCTCTCAGCCCATATCCGCTCCTGGACCACGCTGAATCTCGATCTTACTGGGATTATATACAGTTGGATTGGTGTCCAACTTCGGCTACCATATAAAGATGTAGAGTATGCTGCCAGATAGAGTAATTATAGCCTGCATCATATGTGCCCCCCACTTTAGTGGAATGCTGTAGGGTTTCAGGGCAGAAAGGTGTGCATATGGTCTTGTTCACGAGTTTTAACATATACCGGTACTTGCTATATTACTAGTTAGCCCACGGCCGATCTTGTACACCGCGAGGGCTTGATATTCCGTAATTAATCTGCTACTGTAAGATATGTACCTAGCTGGTCCACCATCGACTGCCCTCTCCACAATGGCATCCAACTTGAGCGGGCGAGCTATCAGCCTACCTACTCAGGAGGATCCAATTCTCTCTGCAAACAAGAGCCTCATCATGTAAACTACGGTAGTAGTAATAACATCACCTTTGTTTATTTTCATAGGTGTTCCTTCATCCGCTTTTATAAGTAGTCAGCCAGCCCTACAGTTGCTCAAATGCGTAGCATCGGCGAATAGTAAGTATTTGTCTTTTTCCAAACTTTGTTGAATTGACAGGGCAAAAATTCGAATTGCAGTGCCGTTCTTCCATTCGGGGGACCTGTGCCTCTTTTTATTGCCTTTCTTTGTGATTTTGCGGGCTGGACTAGTCTGTCTGTAAACGTATTATTGGCTTGGTAGCACTGCGCAAGAAGCCTGCGCGGGACAACTCTGGCGTTGCCATATGTAAATGCCGGAAGTGGCTGGAAGAAAGCTCGTCCAACGATATGACAGCAGACACACGTTACATAGCAGTATGCATGCATGGGCGAGAAACCCATCCGAGTCCACTATCTGCATGTGTGTATGAGGCATTTCTGCAAAAGCTGCTACCATGTTGGAGTCGACATATGCAGGGCAATCGGCAACCCTTCCGTCAGCCATATCGGCCATGCATGACGGGCAGGTCCAGCGCCATCTTTGTAGCCTTGTTTACGGGCCCTCCCGGACCCATGTACAGGACTGGACAGGTGCTAGCTTGGGGAGACATGCCCGTCTAACAAACTGTACAGAGAACAAGCACCCTTTGGCTCACCGCTCGAAGCCCGGCCCAGCACGCCAACGGCGGCATCTATGGAAAATTTCGGGCAAGCCCGGGTGCGATCGAGCCGCTGGTCAGACCTTCGACTGAGTCGATCCAGGTATGCAAGCTGCAATATGGCTGAGCTTCGCCTATTTCGGCCACTTCGCGCTCCCCAATTCGCCGGTCAGGAGAGGCACACCGACATCGACATCGACACCGCCTATCTTGATCGGTTTTGTGTAAAGTGCACAAGTATACGCGGCAAACTAGGTATACGTGATACCTCTCCAAGACAGTGGTCCCCCCCTGCTCTCTCTGAGGAAGGACACATGGCAAAGAACGACAGTGCGGCTGTCGTCGAGTCGTCGATAAAGCTTAATCAACTCTGCCTGCTGCAAGGATGCCAGCACATGTTGGCGGACCGCAGACGTGTGAAGCTCTGACCTGCAGACGGTTCTTGGGCCCCTGTGCCAAGCGTTTATTTAATTCTCACCTTGACGCCATTCGTTTTCACAGCCAGGGAGGCCTCAATTCAGACTCCACCAAGAAGCCCACTGCTCACTCGCAGTAGCGACCCTGCATACCTACTAAGTAGGTCCCATACTGTACATACATGGCGACAAGAGAGGAAAAGTGGCTTCCTCTCATATCAAAATACAGTAGCTACCGTCCGCCACTATATGTAGGTACTGCATACATAGTATGTAGGCTTGGCTACCCACATGCAGGCAGGTAGGTATATAACTAAGGTACATACATAACCATAATACTTTAGTTAGTAGTACCTACTCAGCATGCAGTAGTAAATATACTATAAAGACGGACTATTGCTTCGGTGTGTAAGTTATACTGGATCATGATATGTCTTGTACAAAGGTACCTAGCATGGTAGCATACGAGGGACCCAGTAGTCTGGGATACTGCAATATCGCACTGCATGTCGATAAAATTACTTTAGGTATGTGTAGGGGTAGCATTCGGCTGCATCAGCATCGAGAAAAAACAGATGTCTTCTACCGGTACTGTACACTACAGCCGACCTCGGCTCAAAACCTAGGAACCTCTTGATATTCCAGAATCTACGCACTCAGTAGGTGACCAACCACAATGTATACACAGGAACTGCCGTATTCACTCTATGCTGTTAATTGCCCAGCCGCCTAAGTATTCTTGGCCCACGGGGACTTCAAGCTCTCTGCCGTTATGGAGAGTGCCCAGGCCTGACTGCATACTATGTACACAAACTGAATATCAATTAGCACCCTAACCAAATGTAGTAGGCAGCTCCTTAGTTTTCATCAAATTAGAAAGGACCCTTGACAGGAACGAGAAGACTGACGTCATTTAAGCTACATAGGTACAGTGTCTACCTGCATATAGCTAGTGTACGATGAATCCCAGAAGGTACGCAGTGGTACCGCTCTGTCGGCTTTTGTCAACTTCTTATCCTGCACACCACCTCAAACCAAAACACGCTCTCAATGGTCAATGCTCAAGAGAGCTCTACTTAGTATTGGGAATTGTGCTTTGATCAAAGTACAATCTGTGCTTGGTGTACTGAGTAGGCCGACCTACCCATGCCTTAAACAAGGTACCCCGGCAAGCTCCCATGTTCGTTTGCAGGCTGTCATCTTATCGGATCATCGACCTATCCTACCGGTACAAACACCACATGTGGCTTCAGTGAAACCCTACAAGTATGCGCAAGATGGATGCGTTATCGGATCATATTAGCATCCAAGCCCGTGGCCGAACGTCAAGAGATGAGTGGTCGGATAATGCCCGTCCAACTTGCTCAGCTCCATGACGCGAGATAGGGGCTGCTTTGCGCTGGCAACCATCCTCCGCTGTCTTGCATTCCAACCCCCTGATGATTTTCCTTCCCGCTCACCTCCTTTTTATTTGTATGCGAGAGATACGGCGTGTCTCTGTGAGAGGCAAACGAGCAACGCTCAGAATGGTGTTATGGTGCCTGTTATAGAGTGTGGGACGAGCGTGTCAGTGACGACCAGGCTCCCAGATCCAATCATAGGCACCGACCCCCTGAACCAGCGGTTCGGCGTATCGCCAAGCATCGACTGAGCCGCCGAGTTATTGTTGGTTCGTCCTCCAACAAGTACGGCATCTGCTTTGTTTGCATGACTCGCCTTGGAAAACCAGTTATTTCCGCCTAAAGCACGCTCTGACTACATTCTCGGCCGTTCCTGGGGGAAAAGTTTAGTCCCATTTGATGAAACACCCGTGATATCGTTTCTCATCACTTCGGCGTCTCTCTCGGGAAGCGCGAGGACGTGCATGGCCAGTCAATGATATAACTGAACGAAGTGCCATACCAAAGATATGCCAAATGTTGCTGATCAGTTCAGGCCTTGCCGGTTGCACTTCGACCTCCATTGACGTTTGCTTACAATATGATATGGATCAATGCCACATTCTCTCTATTGGCCAGGGGGTGTTCTAATGTCCCACTACCTGCTGATATTGTGTAGTCCCTTCGAGCTACCTCTTTCGGCTGTAGCTACAGTCCAACAACGACATAACAGTTAGCTACCTACCTATCCAGTACTCCTTGTCTGGCCGAACACCTGAGTATCACGGAGCGATTTTACTAGGGCCAAGATCTTGCATAGGCTACCATCATCTGCGACATTGAACCGAAGTCGAATTAGCCTGACACTAAACAACCACCTATCTAGTCTAGTAGGTTTCATCTGTTCGACATTGTGCTCCAGTGGTATGTCCATTTATATCCTAGACGTACGAGATATGTTTTATTCCAAGAGAAGCTAGTAATTTACCGAATCAGACCAGCTGCTTAGCTACCATGCCCTGGCGGTGAAGGAGGGAGAGACGATCGTCTTGACTCTTGCCGAGACGAAGACTAAAAAGTACGGGGGATCTGAATCAAGAAATCTGGGGACGAATCGTGGGGTTGCGCGTTTTCTCTCTTCCACATCGCCGAAATGTGGTAGCATTCCGCATAAGCCCCTCATCCATCTCCGCACAATACCCCGCGGGGCAATTTCTTTCGGGACTAATTTACCTGGGGTTGCGAGATTATTGACACCTCTCAACATTAGTCCTATGCCTCGATACCCGCCGGACAGTACTACAGGTACGTACTCTAACCGAGTGAAGCAAATTACGGCAAACTGATGAAACCTCAAAACGAGGGGGTGCAAGGGAGCGGGAAATCACATGAAGACCACTCAACGCACGTCAGACCTTGCTTAACATCACGATGACCCCGTTAAGCGGCCGGGTGTACATACAAACTAACCTCCATCCGAACTCATACAATAACACTCGTGATCATGACCACGTCGACATGGAGAAGGGTGGGGCTAGTACACAACGACGCTTTTTCCAATACTAGTTCCTTATCGAAACTGATTATACCATAGACATAACTGTCAAAAAAAATTCCTTTCTAATAGGTATGGCGGATGGTTCAGCCACGTCTACCTATCCACCTACTTCAAAACACCCCATTTGGGGGCTGGACTAGCCTGGGCTGAGCCAGAACACGACGTCCTGAGTCAAGACGGCTGGCTAGGTGTGTTGACTGCATTCCCCAGGCTAAGCTTTCCTCGTCGAATACCGCACCGCAACCAAGACACATGCGGACAAGCGTACGCTGTACATTAGGTAGGTCTCCCTTCCTTACATTATGATGCAGACGTGTCTGGGTATCACCATCACTTCCACTGCGGCATTATTCTGTCGGCTCTAGTTTCTTGTTACGGCGTTGTGTGAGGAGATTCCCAGTGATGTATGTAAGTAGGTAGATGGTGGGGGTCCGAAATTCAATTAGCTCATTTTGGGGAGGTATATTGATTCCCGAAATCTAAATCAGACTCGAGTGTGCGCTATGGGAACGCAAACTTTCAAGTTACCCCTCGATCCGCTGCTGCCCATGATAAGTAAGGTGACAATCTTCAATAAGCGTGACTGTGCCTTAAAATGGCTAGGAGAGATAGGATTTCGCTGTTCACCTCATTGCCTCAATGTATATACACATAATGAGATATCCACGTCAAGAGAAATCCACCTAGAGAAACCAGGAGGCAGCTTCAGCATGTTACATGGAAGATCTGAATAGGATAAACTGAGTTTGGTGCTTCTATTGTACGTGTGTATCTGTTCGTTGCCTCTGGAATCTATGTGAGTATCGCTACTACATATAACTAAATAACTAACTATATTAAGATCTCGTGGATCGTGTAAGACTGCTCGGATACCGTTAGCCATAATTTTTTTGTGTTGCCCTTCTGAATTCCGATATAACCAAAAACTAGCTCTTTGACATGGGTGCATCGCGAACCACGGCAACACTATGATCGCTATGTTTCGACGTGCTCTTTCCTCGTGGGCGTACTCATATAGAACCACAGGCCGCTAGTTTTAGTTGCCTCATCTGTTGTATGCCATATCTAGTCCCGTCCCCAGTGTATCAGTCGTTTTGCTCTGGGACTGTTGTTTTCTCCTTTAGGTCTTTCGTCATTGATACGACTAGGTCTGCAAACCTAGAGCCTGTCTCTTTTGCTGCCTCCGCGACCTTCTGGACACCACTCTCTTCGCCCTTCGTCGGTGCGAAATCGAGGTCGTCTCTCTGTTCCTCTTCACGATGACTACGCCCTGCTTCGTGAACTAAAGAGTGTGTCTTCGACATGGCCGACGTTGCTAGCGACTTGCCAGCCTCGACGATCATGCAGTCATCTCCAGCATACTTGTCTCTCTCTTTCTCGCTAAGCATTCTCGTCACGTACGTCCGAGATCGGTTCTTCTTCCTGTCTGAGCGGATTCGCTTGATCTCCGTCTCATAGGCACGAGCGTAGACGTCGAGATCGGTGCCCGTAGGGGATTCTGCGACGATATCGGTCAAAGTCTCAGATGTTGAGATCTCACCCTCCCCACCTGTGCCGATTCCAAGGAACAGAGTACTCTTCTCGGACGGGCCGGCAACATGAGCTTCTTCCTGGGCATCTGGTCCCGAGCCAATAGGCCGCAATGGTAGGCCGGATTTTAGATAGGCATTACGCTGTTCGACGAGCTCGGCAGCTTCTTGAGCAACAGATTTCTGTCGTTTTGGTTCAGATGTCTCGGAACTTCTTTCCGAATACGACCCAGCCGCCGGTAGCTCTACTTTGGTTTCTTTTTCCGGAAATCGAGGCGCGTGGGGAGTTCGTGGCGTTGTGACCCGACTTTGCGAAATGAGACCCTTGAACCGCCGGATCGCTTTTAACTAAGACAGATTCAGCGACATGCGCAACAACGTTTTACGGCGGAGCTGCTTACGACACAGATCAGATGATCCATCTTGCGTGTGAAAGCGTGGTTCAACTCAAGCTCATTGGGTGTTTCTACCATGTCAGAGCAGTTTTCTTCCTCGGGTAAGAGGGGATCAGCCCCGTTTCTCGTGACCCATGGATGATTCTACTGACAGTCAGCATGATCTGTACATATACGTGACCAACATGAACTTACTCGGATATCCGGCATGGTGATTCTTGTGCTGCTATTCTTGTCTAGAACCCGTGTAATGAGGTCTACAAAATCCGTGTCTTCTCCCTCAGGGAGCAATACGGGTTTCTCTCGGATCGCTTCATACATATCTAACGCGTGGCTACCGTTAAACGGCAGTCTACCATACTTCAGGCAGTAGAGTGTGACACCCATGGACCAGACATCTGCCGCTTTGCCAGATACGTCTCCGTGCCTGACTTGGCAGAGCTCTGGCGGTATAAATGCCGGAGAGCCGGCAGATTTGTTTGTCATCATCTCATTTGGCTTCTCAAACATCTCTGAGACTCCGAAGTCAACGATCTTGAGCACATCGTCTTGCGTCAACAGGAGGTTATCGGGTTTTATGTCGCGATGAATAATATTTTGAGCGTGCACTATTGGCATATTAAAGATTGTCATCTGAATAGAACTCTGTCGCAGTCCCAGACTCACGATATTCAATGCCGAGAATCAGATCACGAAACCAAGTACGGCAAAGTTCGCTTTCGTAAGGGGTGGCCTGTTGATCCAGATCAATCTTCATGACAACGCCTTTTTTACACATTTCTAAGACCATGTACAGAGAGTCGTCCTCGGGGTCATCGAGAACCTCGATCAAGGCGACAAGGTTAGGATGATTAAGCTTCTTCATGATGGCGATCTCGGCACGGATCAAGTAGAGGGCGTCCTTGGCTTCGGCATCCTCCTGACGGCCAAATTGCCTCCGGTAAAAGTTGCTCAGTCCCGTTCCAGGTGCTTGCTGATGCGGTGCCCCGGGGCCTGGGCGCCTTAGGATATGGGACTGTGCCCGCTTCCGCAGGCGGGATTTCGAAAACTCCTTGACAGCCTATGATGAAGCGGGTGAGTGATTACGTGCGGCGGCAACTGTTCTATACCGTCTGCGCTTACATATTCATTTCCAAACTGATCAGTAGCTAGATGAACGGCGCCGTAAGAACCTCGACCAATCTCCTCTTTAATCGCATATTGATTGACGATGGATTGTGATATCCCGTCAACCTCATCGTTCGTGTACTTGGCATCAAGAGTCTCCTATAATAGTAGGGTGAGAGCTCATATTAGCCTACTTTGGCATACATACAATTGACGCTATAGAGGGTCTGCTTCCTTACTTTGACTTGGCGATGCTGCGATGGCGTCCTCTTGTGATGTCTCATAGGACTTAATGGAGCAGCGGGGAGGGCTGATCTGGTGTGCGCATGCCTCAGATGACCAGGTCAGAACATTGTGCGTCGCGGGGCAGCTCTGCGACAGATAGGCGGTATATTCAGCTACCTAGTCTAAGCTCTACACTTACGAGGGAGGGGCAGGTGTTGAGTCGCCAGTGGCATCAGCAATCTGCTCGACGCTGATGTGTGGACTCAGCGATAGTGGGGCGGGGAAATCGTGAGGGCTTCGCGCAGTGGACATTTCGAAAACGGTGTCGCCCACGTCTGCTGATAAGGCAGTCGTTGGTGGCTGTATCATGGTGCTGGCAGGACTTGATCCCGCTGAAACGGTCTGGCCAAATTAAAGCCGGCAATGCAATGGGAACCGGAGACGAGCAGAGGAGCTACGTGCAGGCAGTACCGACGCTCGGAGCGCAACAAAGTGAGACACAGGACCAGATCGCCAGAAATATAGATAAGAGCGAAGATGGCAAGTGGGCGAGGGGGGGATATAACACTAACGGAAGCACATTATAGTAGGAATAGTCAAAGGGAGAGAAGACGAAGACGAGGCGAGGCAGATGCCACGGCAGACAGCTGGATATTGGAGCCTCTTTACTTACTGCCTCGCAAATTAATTGTGTAGTAGTAGTCGTGTTGTGGTGGTCAGGACAGCGGCTTTGTACTAAGTCCTACATACCCGATGTGTACTAGGTAGGTACATGTATGTAGTATTAAGGTCATAAAATACTTGCGTGGTGTGGTACCGGTATGTACTCCCAGGTTGCCAAGAACAGACAGACCTACGCTAAAAGAGGTAGCGAACAGGGAGAAAGGTTCAGCCCAACAGTAGCTGCTTTGGGCACCCAGCAGATCCTTTCTGCCGTATGTACGCCACCCACTAATAATCCCTGTTGCAGAGAGAACGCCCCAGCTTGGGGGCCCTGCACTTCCTAGTCGAGGGATACACTACACCAGGTTAGGTGAACTGTAGGGCTGTCAAGAAGAGCTTCCGAGGTCCAGAACACCCAAACCATCCGTCATCAACGATACCAGCCATTGTATGCTGCTGCATGCAAAGAAGGCAACGAGAGACCTAGCAATTCCTCGGTCATAATATATCGGAGATATGAACACACAGAAATACTAGGGCTCTATAGATATGATAACCCTCAAGAAGTATGCATTTTCTTTTTTTAAGAACTAGAAATACTAGCATGCTGCCTTAAAGCTTTTATAGATGTAGGATGTGACTATTTTTAGTAAGAGATCGTGAGCCCTATCAGCATACTAACCAACTAAGTAAGATTATATAAGTACTTAGTTACCAGTCATCCACATGTATATAAAAGTATGAATACATACTTAGTAGGTGACCATTGTTTAGATAAATTGACACATGTTTTGAAGGACAGAAATTCAGTATGTTTGCTAAGTTATGGCGATAGCGTTATGCATCGAATAACATCTCGCGACCAATATTCGTTTCCGTCGCTTGATTGACTGACTCGAATAGGTAGGTGTAAGGGAGAACAAATAGTGAGGTACATCCATACGAACCAAAGTCCTATTAGCGACCAAGTACCTGGTCAGCTTCTAATTCTTTCCCTCCGCATGATGGGTATTCCGTTCCTTTACCAAGGAGAAACAATCAAGAGATGCAAAGTGCCGATGAGCCGACAATGATAGCTCTAAGTGCCGTATTTGCCGTTGGGCATGCCGCCGTAGCCGCTCTCTGAGGCTGGTGAGAATTCGACGAGATGAAAATTCCAAGAGACCTACAGGCACAAATGGAGAACCTAGGCTAAGCCTTATCAGGCGAGGAATTAAGTATATCATGAGCCCTGACAGTGCATGTGCCCCGACAGCCTGCAATTGCACTGTGGGCAGAGGTATGGAGCTTCTTACCTAAGTAAGCACTGTCAATTACCCAAGGCAGTTGGACCTATGGATCGATCTGTCACAAGCTTCAAGCGAATCGCGAATCCCCCATCACAGCTTCATCGCATACGAACTTCGCCGCCATTGACGACGGGCATGTGAGCTCTCTACCTCCAGTCTCAGCTAGAGAACCCCTACATCGGCGTCATGCCCGTCCAGGTCTATTCGTTGTATATCTTTGATCGCCACAGTAAGTCAAGTCAAGTCAGGCCAAGTCAGCCGCGTGTTGCGCCTATGGCGATGCCGATACCGATGCCAATGCCAATGCTCGACCGGCAGAGTTTCTACACTTCGCGCGTCCAAACAGGCAGACAGGCAGATAGGCACACGCACAAATCAACAATGAGCCTCCGTTCCGCTAACAATCTGCGCAGCCGAGTGCATCTACTCAAAGCAATGGCCACAGCCCGGCCCATCATCATCGGCCTCCCCAGGCCAACCCGCTCCTGAGCCTCACCGACAACAACAGCCACAACAACCGCAACAAGCAAACGGCAACGACCCAGCAGCAGTAGTAGCAGCAGCAGGAGACCACCAGACCCAACAATCTCCTCTCCCCGTTCCCCCTCCTTCCAAGCCGCGGCGGAACAAGAACGCCGACGACGCCAAGCTCATCTTCGGCACCGTCTTCAGCCTGCGCAACATGGTGCGCAAGCTGGGCGGCGACGACGACGCCTTCATCTCCTTCCGCACCGGCCAGTACAAGCTGCACTACTACGAGACGCCCTCCAACCTGCGCTTCGCCCTGCTGACCGAGCCCGGCGCCCTCAGCATGCGCAACGTCCTGCACCAGATCTACATCAATCTCTGGGTCGAGTATGGTACGTCGTCGTCGTCTTCTCCTCTCCCTTTTCTCTCTCTCAATTTTTAAGGGTTTTGTGTGTTGTACTGGCGATGAGATTCACGTTATTATTAATTTTTGTATTTTCGATGATAAAAGACTAATAGTCCGTCCAGTGGTCAAGAATCCCCTGGCACCTGTCGAACACAAGGGCGGCGTGGGCGTGCGGAACGAGATGTTCGAGCTCGGCTTGGACAAGTTTATCCGTGGGCTCATGTGAGAGAGAGTAAATGAGGACATGACTGACCGCTTACCTTCTTTGTCCCTGCGTCGAAATAAGAGGCAAGTCCGTATGATGGCCTATCCCCGGCTACGCGGCGGTATTGAAGTAGCCAGCGCGGACGACATTGACTAGCTTCCGGGCGTGGAGTTCTTGTAATAAACCCACCGTCAGCGGTATACCCACGCCGCGACAAACATCGTCTTTGTGCTGGTAGTTAGAGGAAGCTTGGCCTCACTTTCGACATCCGTCGGCCTAGTGTTATACCCCCTCTCAGTTGAGCCGTGTACTCGTAATCCGAGTGGTTGATGCCCTTATATTCTGAGCGGGACTCGTAAGCAAACCATTTTCACGTCACAGGAGCTGCCAAGAAGTTGATTGTGGCGTCTATGCCAGCTTTACGATATGCTATGATATAGAATACACGTCCGTCCTATTTATGGACGATGGGCTAGCCTGAGGTCGCCCACGATACAGATAGTAGTAATATAAGTACACAACAATTAGCGCGCGTTGTTGTTGTTCGGTCCTGGTATCCAAGCTACAGTCCAGCTACCCGTCTCTTGTTGGCCCTGATAGCATCTATCACAGGTTCATTATGTAGTGTAGGCCTTTCCCAACCATATGCCCTCTGACACACTTGCTAGAGCGCGTGTTCCTGTTAATTACGAGTATGTGATCTTTGGAGGGCGTTTCAACTGAGTGGCGCCCCAGCCGTGTAAAACGCGCCATCTCATTTCTCCAAGGCTGGATAATATGCCGCCCGATTGGTATGTATGGATTTCTCATTTAGCTATAGTGACGCTGTACGCTGCAGTACCAGAAGCCAATATCCAAGGAGTAGAAATAGGAGAAGCTGGTGGTCGATCATGACTGCGATTGGGACTGTGATGCCGTCTGCGAAGACCCCAGGGCCTTCTCCCACGCACTCTCGAACGAACCTTGCGACGGGTCCACCACAACAACACTCTCCTCGCCTATCGTCTCCTGGGACGACTTCACCTGGCTGCCGAGGTCCTGATGAGGCGTGCTCCCGTCTCCATACCCAGAAGCGACAGCAGCGTCGTTGAGGCCGGCTGCAGCAGCGACAAGCTCTTCATCCTGATGGATTTCATTTTCCCAGTTACTCGAATACACAACGGCGGCGAATGCTGCAAGATCCGGGGCATATTCCATTTCTTGCAGGTATTCGTTCGGCATGCCATTGCCAATGACGTGGGCCTGTCGCGTCAGGACAGATAGAATCTTGGGGAGCAGAACCGCGCGGGTCGTGGGGTCGGTGGCAGCTTGCTCCGGAGGCTCGGGGGTAGAATCCGGAGCCGAGACGTTGGAACCGAAAGCGCTGATCAGTAATTTCTTATTCAGCAGGACGGAGAATCCGGCATCGAGAAGGAGAGTTAGCACGTGATAGAAGGCCGGAGACTCGACAAGGTCGGAAGTCTCGTCTAATGGGCGGCGAAGGGCTGGTGTTATGGTAGATGCGGGTGATGTCGATGAGCCACCGGATTGATTGGCAGTAGCCGCGGCACTGTCGCCTAGAACACCGGATTCCTTCAAGACAAAGTCTTCTAGTGGTGTCGGCGGGAGGAGGCAAGACAGCCACTGGGCGCCTGGCCGCTCAGAGCCTGACTTCGTCTCAACTTTCTTGCGCACTTCAAGTGTTAGTTGTGAAAAAGTATCGAAACTTAAAAGGTCGCGCGGGCTTAGGTGCCCAAACACCTCGCGAACAGCAGTCTCGACCTTTTCCATCACATCTATCCATCCCCGGTTCAATAACCACCAGCTGAAGGTCAAGTATTTTCGGTTAGTTTCAAAATCGCTGCCGTACGCCTGCTCCGGGTTATCGTCATCGTTGTTCTCGAGATTTATCGTAGATTGTGCTGCGCCAGTTGCTAGCGAGATCACGCTGGACAGGTAGCTTCTCCGACCGAGAAGGTTCAGTTGGATTCTGGTGAGCATCGTCAAAAGCGCTAGTGTGTATACAAGTGTAAATGCTCGTGTTATCGCTATAAAGTCTCGTTAGTCAGGAAGTCTTTGGCATGACGGGCGCTGTTCTCCGGAGAAGGGGTTACTCACAGCTTATTGTCAGGTCATCCCAGAGCTGCCTCTTCGTCTTTCGTGGTTGTTGAAGTGTCTGACCGCCGTCTTGCGCGGTATCTCCCACGTTGGGAGTAGATGGCAAAGCAACTTGGCTTGCGTGGACGCCGCTCTCGCTCTGCAGACTCGCTGTACTCTTGCCCTCTTCCTCTGTCATCGTGGTGTCGGCGATGCTCGGGGCCACGGCCGACGATTCGCCACTGCGCACACTCCTAGTGGCGCCCTTCATCTGCTGAATCTCCAGGGTGATATTCTCGGTATTCATCGCTTCCAGAATATTCGAAGTTGCCGAGGGAAGCAGGGCGAGGACGGTAAATGTGCAGTCCTCCTGGTTCTGCTCAAACCGGCGGCGCAGGCTGCGTGACGGTTAGTGTGTGTCGCTGATGTGCCCAATTCGTCTTGTATAGCTCACTTCTCTTTCGCGATGCGATCACTACTCATGCGCTCGCGCGCATCGTTGATCTTGGTCAGGACATATTGGGTGGCCAGGTAGCCAGCGCCCACGATGCCAACGCCGATGGCTATGGGCGTACGGTTACGGCGGAACCACCGCCGCGTGGTTGATAACATATTAAAGAGCGATAAGGAGCAACCTGGGAATGCGATTGTCCCCTGAAGACTGGTTGAAGCTGGCCGGGAATTACTATTACTGATGGTGCGACATGAAGCTCACTATCGATATCCAAAAAAACGAAGTGGATTGTCGATGTCGTCGGTGTCGTCGTCGTCGTGGCCAATGTTGTTGCTCTGCTGGTCGTTCAAGATGGGGATGATCCACCTCCCTACATAACCACCTGGCTTGAGTGGGATCGCTGTGGGAGTGGGATGGGGTACGGATACCCATTCACGCTTGGATTGGGTTGAGATGCAAACCACTGATGATGAGGCTGGTCTAGCTACCTTAGCTCTTGACGTGTGCCTCGGCATCGCGTGACTAATGAGCTTTCTACAGTGGGGCCCAGGTAATTGTGTCAAGGACCTCCCAATTTAACGGGCGTCGGTACGTATCCCCGAGCCCCGGGCATTCCCGTTATTGTCTACATGCTGCACAGCCACACTTGTGGCTTACATGACGCACTTGCCCCATCACAGAACCCCGCCATTCTCCATCCATCCTCTGACATGCCGCAGCCCGCCAAGCCTGGCCGAGAGCTGTCCTGAAGCCTCTCACGACAGCAGCGGCCTCATCGAGGTCGTACGTCACGAAACCATCCCACGTGTCAACCGCCAAACCCAGCACCAGAACTCAGCATGGAGCAACAGAGACCGCAAGAATTCATATTAGAAGCGTTTGCCGACCCAGCGTCCGTCAGAGATGTCGTCCGAGGTGAGATGCCCCCCGGTCAAATCAATCGTCATGTTCTTTTTCCTTCGAATGCCCCGCATCTCATCTCCATTCTTCTCGTCTCCATTCGAACGAACCAACTTGCCAGGCGGGAAATCGCCGCCCCGTCGCACGACCCGACGCCCTAAGAAACTGACAAATGAATCCAATAAAACAGGCATATTACATACCATATTCTTCCACCGATTCTTCCCCTCCCTAGCGCCGGGCTCGCGCGAGGTCCTCGACATCACCCTCCCCTTTGTCGACGATGCCGAGCTCGACACTATGATCGAGAAGCGCGCCGCCGAGCTGGCGCGCGAACTAGACGCCGAGCGGACGCACTCGCACTCTTCCGGCTCGAATGCGCCGCTTCATCACCACCTGTCACAGCAGCGCGGCGGAGCAGCCGCAGCAGTAGCCAGCAACGGCGGCCGCGGCCACATCTCGGTCCAATTCTTCGAGAAGAAGCGCCGCAAGGCCTGGTACATGCGCGCGGCCTACGGCGGCGGCGACGAGGAGGTGTGCTGGGAGTCCTGGACCGTCAAGGTCACCGTCGCCGAACCGCGGACGGAGAGTGGTAAGGAATAATATATGGTTTCAGCGTCCTTTTTGAACCATCCTCGACAAGAAAACCTCACTAATTTATTGTAACATTTTCAGAGAGAGCCAAGGTTCGCAAAGCCATGGAAACGACGCTTCTGACGACTGCCATGAAGATCGTTACCTGCGTAAACTCATACAAGGATCACATCCCGCCCATCACGACTAGCGAGACGAATCCCTTCCCTTACCAGATCAACGTGAATCAGAAGGATGCGGGCTGGGTTACGCGCATGGGCATCTACTAGGGATTAATGTGACCAAACAGCCTAAGGAATCGGCTCGCTTGCTTTTGGCGCACCACTGTCACCCCCCCTTGAATACCTCTGCTTCACTGATGAGCATGCATCCGTGCCATTCTGCTGTAAATACACGCCTTCTCAAGGGCTGGACTTACTTGTTCCTGGGTGCTTGGACTGGTACTATGGCGTTACATGGAGTTTCATTAAGAGGGGACAATAGACTCCGGCTTTCTTCACGGACTCGTTATGTTAGAACCATCATGCCTGAAGGGCTCGATAATTTTTCAATATCAAGATACCCATCGTAGACCTATGGCAGTCTAAAAGCAAGCATCGAGTTCAGACTCATGAAAACGTCACTAATGAAGTGCCAGAATAAGGGGAAGATGCAACAGTCAAAATTGTGAAGCTAGTTATTTGCTAGCAAAGATACCGAGACCTAAGAAGCCATCTTGATTGATCCATTTCCAACGCCAAGCCATTTACCAACAGAGTATAACCATCAGTTTCCCTAATCAACTTCCGTGCAAGGAAACAGCTCTTATCCGGGTGTCCGCGTGTCGCATGTGTTGCCATCCATGCACCTCATACATAAAACTCCAACATTCTTTTACAAGACGCCCCGTAAAGAAATTTTGGGATCCCTCCCTTACTGCAACAAGCACCCTGATAGCGGACGCGCTTTCCCAAACGCCAGTATTATACTCAGACCCAACTCAGAGGCAGTAACAGGAGTGGCAGATTATTTGTAACAAAGCCACTCCCCATAAGAACAAAACGCCCCAAAATGAAAATCTGACATGCTAGTTTCTCGTGCGGGCGAAACCGGTGGCCGTCCCAAAAGCGTGACTTCATTACAAGTGTATGAAAAACAATAGACATAAAAGCCGTGAGGCAGAGAAAGGCACGGGGTACAGTCTAGAGTGCGGGTTGGAGATGAGGAAAGTGTCCGAGAAACGGATAGGTCCATGCCTTAGGAATCGTCAACTTCGTAAATGCCTTCGGTCCAAACGATAGGCGCCATTATGAGTATGAGAGAGATGTTACTCATTGTGTTGTGTAATTTCGTCCCAAGTTAGGTTTAGATCCTTTCCAAGATCCAACCACACTGCGACCCCCGCCGATCTTTTCAAAACCTTGCGCAATGTCGAGGAGATTTTCCGTTTCCTCTTGGAACAGAGGTGGAGTAAAACTATTCTCGAAATTTGGCCATTCAGTCTCCTTCGCGGCAAGTTGTAGGCCGGCCCTATTAACAGCCAAAGGTGACTGCAAGAAAACTTTGCTTGGCGATGACATGCCCTCAAAGGCTTTGCTAGGGGATTCGTAGTTCAGAGCAGGTATTGGGCTAGGAACCCCCAGAAATGGTGCTGAAGTCACAGACTTCCGAATTGAAGAATTGGTGATATCGCCCAGTGCACTCGTAGACTGGGACCGATCCAGCCGTGGTCTTCTGGCCGACTTTTTAATAGGTGAAATGTCCGCGGGCGTTTCAAGTTCCAGCGCCACGTCTTCAAAAAAGCTGAAGTCATTAACTCCGAAACTAGCGTAAGCGTCAAGCCCGTAAATGGAAGCTCCGTTCGTTGATTCTCCGAGGAAAGAAGGGCTCCATGGGGGCATATTAGCGATATTATCCGAGATATTGCTTACTCGACGCAGAGGTGACTCAAACATCGATGTTACATGATCGCGGTGTGCTTGGAGATTAGTGTTGGGTGAGACAGATGCGATTGGCATCAGTGGAGGCTGCATCTTGACAACTGGAGTTAAGGGAGGTGGCATTTGCTTAGATTGTCTGGAAGGAGAAGAAGATGCCGGGATAGGTCCATTCGAACGGCTCTTAGTCGGGCTGTCGTAGGATGAATGACGAAGACGTCTAATTTCATCTTCGGCTCGCCCTCGGCCGCTCTTCACACGAGGGTGTTTTGTCACGGAACTGTTTGTTCCAGAGTTGTAAAAGGGATTGGGCTGCTGACGGAGTGCTGACGATTCCAAGGACGAGATATAGCCACTATCATCCACCGATGTTGAAGCATCCATTGAGGCATGCTTACGTTTCTGAGAGCGTTTCCTAGAACCCCAAAGTGTCGTTCCGGCAGGAGGTGGAGTATCGTTTTCTGGCTTGACAAAACGGGGCATGGGAGGTGAAGAGAGTATTGGCGCAGGCAGCGGGGAGGGAAGAGAGGTTGAGTCAGGACCGTCAGCTTCTTGGGGCTTGTCAGCCAACTCTTCAGCGCAGACATTATCAGAGAGAGGGATAGTAGCGTCTGATGATGGCTCAGGGCCAATCATGGCTGGGGTTTGCGACATGGCCTGGAGATATGGAGTAGCTTGAGCCTGAGGAATAGCAGGCAGCGACGGTAGCCCGTCGTGAAGATAGGGAGGTTCGAATTGAGAATAGTCGACACGTGGCGGCGGCACCATTGACATAATGTGCACATTCTCGGATACCACGGAGGCCTTCCTGCTGGGCTTCTCTTTGGTGAACTGTTGCTCCATACCCACTTCAATAGCCCAGTAATTGCCTTTTCCAGGATCATCTTTTGGGCGTTCTTGTTTGATGAAAGCTTTGTTGAGACTTAGATTGTGTCGAATGCTGTTTTGCCAACCTGCATCATTTGCGTTATAAAATTTGTATGTATCGGAGATCCACTTGTAGATTTGAGACAAAGTGAGCTTCTTTTGAGGCGAGCGCAGGATGGCCATTCCGATGAGCTGTGCGTAGCTATGGCCAGGTTTCGCTCCATCATCGTAAATAGGAGGGAAAGCAGCCGGGTCTGAGAAAATTGGCTCTTCAATTTTGAGTTTCTTGGTAGGCCTTGATTCTGTTATAGGTGCAGCTTCCAGGAGGGCACGTTTGCCTGACTGGGTTGGATAATACTCTTCAACGTTAAGAGTAAAGGAAGGGGGCGCGGGATACAAAGTGGGATGCAGATTCTCCTTATCCACACCTGGTTGTCTCGAGTTGGCTGTCTTGAATGTCGACATTAGGGGCTTCTTGGGCATCGAGTCTGTAGCTTGTGCACTCGATGCAGGCGGACATATATTTATCGCGTTGAGTTTGCGGTTTTGCGACGAGCCGAGAGGTGTAGTTGAAGGATGGCCAAAGGTCTTGTAAGGAGAATGGTGCTTCCTGCGGCCATTGGGGGGATTAAAAACCAAGTTGCCGCTCGAGTTTTGTAAGGGACGTCGTGGGGACGGTTGTCTTCCTACAGTCGGCATTGGAGCTCGGCTTATCGTCGTTGCTGGTTGTCCATAGTTTTCGTCCTGGAACTCGTCTTGAAAAATGAGCAGCGGCTCATTAGAGGCCGCAAAACGCGTCGGTCTGGCCATACTGGCCACGAGTGATTGGAACTGGTCGGCAATTCGTCGGCGACGGGTATAATCTGTTTGTCTTCACGTCAGCGAGATGGTGATGGATGATAATCAAAGACATTCGTGGTAAGATCGTGAGACCGTCTCCGGAATCTCATGACGACATGCAAATTGATAGAAACCAGGAGGCTCACCTAGGGCGAAATGGGTTCTTAGATGAGCAGTGGAGACGTGAGGCCAGGGTCAGTGTCGTGCACGGTGGGTATGGCTAAGAGGATTCTATACGAGTGAGTTCACGCTCAGAGATCCAAAAACACTATGTGGTGCCGGGTTTTGCGAAATAATCGAGGACAACTCATGGGCTGGTCGTAACACTTGGAGGTGGTAACGGCAATGATGGATACAAGGCAAATTAGGATGAGTGAAGATGAAAGGCGAAAGGGAGGGGGGAGCTAGATCGTCAAGATCTGGGGGAAGTGAGTGACAGCCGGGTATGCAAATGCGAATGCAGGAGAGAGTTAAGGTAGAGAGTCTAGGCGGCAGAGGGGAGTTGCGGTACGTACAGATAGGCAGATAGGCGGCAGATAGGCAAGTCAGTACCCGTAAGTTGGGATGCCAGTGTACCAACACTAAGTGTGCACCACCCGCTGAAAAGCAAGTTTAGGCAAGTCTGGGTAGGATGGGGAGGATAGGGAGGACAGGCAGATGGGGAGACGGTGGGTATGCCCTGTCTCGCCAGGAGGTATTCTATTGAAAGCCCGAGGAGCAGGAAGAATGGAAGTGAGCAAGCTGAGAGTGCGAAATGGACGACCTAGCAGGGCTTAGTGCGCCAACTCAGCAGTGGAACTCCAGCGGGGCGCAGCAGGAAGTGGAACAGGGTGGAGCCGGGTCCACGGCAGAAGGAGCTCAGGGCGGGAGAGGATTGGTCCAGAGCTGCTCTGGGCTGACACGATGATGGTAAGCAAGAGTTACCACTATACCTAGCGTCTGTGGATACCGGGCATCAGTGGACAAGGACCCGGTGCAAGCAGTGGAGTCGATCAGAGACGCCAGAGACGGTCTGCTTGGATGGTGCTGCTGTGAGCGTGTGACAGTCCAGGGCCGGACCAGGTCGTTAATTAGATGTTCCCACCGACGAGATTTAGGAAATGCGCCTAGGTTCAGTATTCTATCCTGGGTATCCTCTTGCAGAGATGATTCGGATTATCGACGCAGGTCTCGATCGATCATATCATAGAGAGAGCCCTTGAATCATTCCACTGAGATATGTACGTAGATGAGTGTGTGTATGAGGCGCGGAATGGATGGGATCTCGGGTGTGTCGAAGCGAGACCAACGAAGATGAATAGCGTCTGCTTAGTGGCTATAACCGAATCGCCAGAATTATGCCGATTGATTCAGTAGGCGCGGGAAGACCGATACTACTTGGGAGCTGAGAAAGAAGAGAAGAGGTAATGGCCGTCCCGGAGACTAAAAAGCGGCGGTCGCTGGAGATTTGAGGCGAAGAACTTTTCCTTCTTTTTTTACACTTTGTTTGTTGGCCGGTTGAATCTATCGCAGCCTCTCCAGCTTGACCATCCCTTCTTCTTCGTGTGCACGCTTCCTTTCCCTAGCTCATCCCAGCAACGGCGTTTTCTTCACAGAGGTCTAGCGTAGCAACGGCTCGTGGTGTGATGCAATGTGCGACCCAGAGGATCAGCTCGTACGAGAGTGCAAAAACTGTCTGGGATTAATGAGGTGGGAGTAAGCGATTGGACGAGGGCGGACAGCGCGTAGAGTGATTCCGGATTGGTGGAACAAGGGGCATTCAAGGAGGGGTCTCTCTGGCTTGGACGCGTCGTGTTGTTATTTCCATTTACAGGGATAGCGACGCGTCCAGCCAATCAGAATGCCGTATACAACCCACCGGCACGCCTCTGCATGCACTTTGCTCTCTCCGGCTACTTTCCAAATACGTACTAGCGGGGATCCGCGATATGCTACACTACCGCTACCTCCCATAATTCTGGGCTGCTCTTCACTCGAATTAGTATCGTCGACTTTCCTTATCGAGCGGCCATTTACGCACCATCCCGATCATCTGGCGTCATCGATAGACATTAAATTCCTTGGAATCTAGGTATTTACCGTACTACTACACAACCTCGACTACATACACTACGCTACCCCAAAATCTGCCTGATGGCCCCCATTGCTCTCTCTATCACTGTACCCATGATAGCAAGGATCAAATTGTTACCAGTGCGCACGAGTACTGCACAATAATAGACTGTACCATACCCGCAGGCACAACGGTGGATACTCACAGCTTGTTCCGGCCCCGGAAACACGTGCCCGTGTGATCCGTAACCGTCTGGTGGGCTCTGTAATGGAGCACCGATTCGTAAGGTAGATGGGTACCTTATAACCGGGAAGCGGCACGGAACATCTTTCGGCACTTGGCTCATTGCTAGTGTAGTAGGTAGCACCAGTGGACTGCTCGCTTTCTATCTGTTCTAAAATACATTTGTAGATGTCATCAAGATGTTGAGAAGAACATGCATATGACCTACCTAGTGACAGTGTATACGCATTCATGTTGGAAAGGGCAGTGAAAGGGTATGACGCTGTCCATCGTTGGGAGGGGGGCCGATCGGGACTGTACACTCGTGCGAGTCCCGTCATCAGGGCATCAATATTCTCGTTCCAAATATCTTTCACGAGACGACCAAATGGTCCAGCCGTTTATGGCCTCACTGATGGTATGCCTGGATTTGGATCCGGACTTGAAGAGCGAGCCATCGTTAGCACCCCTTATCGGGGATTCCGTCTCGCCCAATCATCTTTCACCTCTAAACATAGAAGAGCATCAAAGCGGCGCCCTTATTTCCCATCTCTGGTCTTCTCAATGCACGATGACTGCCAACTCATCAATGACTCGGACTCTCACCGAAGAGTAGGAATGGTCTTCATAGTCACGGCCTAGTGTCCAGCGAATCATCAATCAAATACAAAATATGTGATCTCCTTAGCCGGCCGGATAGGCTGCGGCCACAATGGCCTTTCCAGCTCAAGTATGGCCCGCCCAGTACAGTACAGTCACGGTTTCGAGGACTCCTAAAACGTAGGTTCTAGGCAGAATGACCTCCGTTGATTACATGTATACTATCATCAGCGCACATGGCCGGAACGTTTCGGATGATTCAATGTGATAGAGCCCAAGGCACATCGGTCACCCCAAGCGTGGCCTTCAAATCCAGATCAGATCAGCTTAGCATTACTAAACCAGGCAGATTTCTCGGTCAGTCACTGGGCTGTCAAGTAAAGTTTGGGTCATTGTGGTTGAGCGAGAGGCCAGGGGTACGACTTCATCCGCCGATTCTCCATTTATATACACTTGCCTCCTTGATTCTAGCATTGCCGACGTCACCGCATAATGAGATTTGTAGCCAATGATCCCACATACGTGTGGTATGACAATCATAAAAGTCTACTGATAGATTTTCCCGAGTTCACATTACTAAATTTTACTACTTACCTAATTTACAAGATCCTCTGGCTTGATTGAGTCTGAATACACAAGCAACAGGTCACTTGAAAATGACGCTTGGTTTTCTCCTGTTTGTCAGGTTTCGAGACATCCCCCAACCGCTTAAGTTGCCTAGGTTGATTGAGACTTGCTAAAAGCGAATGCAATCAATAGTCTCAGCCGGTTTCACGCTTTGAAACACTGTTGTAAAAAATTCTTCATGTGTCTTAGATAATGAAACCACTAGCAATATCACACACGGCACACGTTCATATGTACCTATGGCTAACATTACCATATTTTTACCCACTCGATATGTTCACAACTCCCCTTTTTCCTAAGATTTCTTTTGGGTACCAGCTTTAGTTCTGTGTAATACCTACTGCCCGGAACATATGTAGCGTACCTAGCCTTGACACCCTCGATCCAACCAGACATACATATGTAGCGTGAGTTCTAGTTCAGTGATTACAGCTATATACAAATGGAAGCCAAGGGAAAATTAAGAAGAACAATTCATTGTGATCTTTTTGTGTATAGTATAAAAAGGCTAATTAGTGGAGATGAGTAACGCCGAGGTTTGGCTGTAGGAGCTTGAGTATTTACACGCATTGCGGTTACACGCACTTTGAACCCGTCCATTAATTTCAATTAAGCGAGTCAAAATCATGAACCAGGTCCGCCCCCGTTTTCTTTGACAAAATTTCAACATTTGAATTACAGAGGCTCGGATTACCTGATGTTTAATTAATCTACAGCAAAGTTTTCCGCTGCTTCTTCAGCAGGCAATTAGCTTCCTATACAACACCAAATGTATCATCTTACTATAACTTATGTTCTTACCTTCTGCGATAGAACAGAATTCTATAGGGTCACTGCGGCGGGCCCGGAAACCCCCCCGCATTAGGCACAATTCCCAATACCTCTTAGTTAACTAGGAATGGCAACCAACTCTTTATTTCTTCGGGAGTAGACTCTATGTATTTTATCATTTCAAACTTGATTTTAGCTGTTTCAAAGCCGAAAAATGGTAGTTTAAGCGTAGTGTTTTAGGTAAATTTAGATTTGTGCTTTACTTGTTATCAAATATCTCTGATGGCTGCTACTCTATTCATTAAACTCAGCTGTTGTCTAACGCTCCTGTAAAACGAAATCCGTCATGTAAGTATTGTAATTCTAGAGCCGCGCCTTGACGCAAACCTTTTGTCAGTTTTGCAGAGCCTAGACCCATGTGGTAATACTCCTTGTCTTTCAATCTACGTCGGTGGTCAGTGCTGCAGTCTCATATTCTTTCAAGCCTTATTTATCCCAGTATTTCTCCATCAGGGAATAAAAATTCTTTCTGCATTTTACACGCGACAGCACCTTCGTCTTGCGGATGTGTTCATATTCCAGAAACTTTTTCCTAGCGCAGCTTGGTGCGTACGGCACACATTAAGGATTTCAATGGCCCTCGAGAATATATCCAACCACCTGTGATGCGAATTAGATATACAGTTATTATTTTAGCTCAGAGATCTGCACCTATTATGGAGCCGTATTGTATCGAAGACCCTACTCGTTGAAATGTCAGATGACTGAACGTCCACCTTTTGGTTTTCCAGGTTTATTATGTGAACACGTCTATTTACCAAGGACTTACTTATCCCACTAGTTCTCAAACATGTGGTCAGATGTCCTCTTTTTGGGGAACAGTGGGGAAGAAGGGTGGCGGAATGTTGCGCTGGCCTCGAGCCTTGCCGCAACGTTTCATGGTATGATCCACATGCCAAAATGGGAACGTTGATGGTTGTCAAGCAAGACATACGAAAAGTGGCAATATCTTAAACTATCGAACTGCTTTTGAAATGGTGCACAAGGCTAACGAGAAGCTTAGACAAGTCACTGGTATAGACAGGGTCTTACAACCCCAATATTTTCAGTTCAAGGTTTTGAGTATGAGACACAATTGTTCGTATAGGTTTTAGCTGAGACAATGATGGCTCTACAATTACTTCTTGCAATCGGAGAACGGCCGAGTTGAGGACAAATATAAGGCTAAGATGACTTTCCTGTTACTACGCTTCATACTGGACCGCAGGAAGCCAGCTTTATATTTGTCAATCGCCTTTGAATAGTGACAAACCAGAGACAAGCTTTAGAGGGCTGCTCTCATATCAGTCATGATCTTCCGAAGCCTGAGACTTTCGTTAATTTTCAAACATTTGAAAGGTATTTAGGTGAGAATACTACGGCTATATGCAGTCAAATCACCAAACATAGCTTAGTTGATTCTTGCTCCGTTGGTACGTATAGTATGTCTCATTCTATCGAGATCTAGTTACCCAAGTCCACATTACATGCCGAATTCTGGGACGTTGACTTATTACGTATGACGTCTGCACATGCATATGTCCTTTGATTAAGTGAAGGCACTCTCATTGTCAATTGAGAGGCGAGGAACTCAGCTAGTCACTTTGAACAATGCTAGATGATAAGCGACTATATTCATAAAATAGACTCTAAATTATCTCTCTTCATGCGATTATACAAATGCTTAAGTTTCTCTCAGTATTACATTCATATACGTGTCTCATAAAAACAATTTAACTGCGCATGGTTCGAATTGAGCTCAGTGGAATTCGTAGACTATTGTCTCTACTGTACTAGAATATTGCTGCATCACTTAGTTCACTTACCCTTTTAAGTTATTGGTCCAAGACCAGACGCAGGCGTTTACATAATTAACAGCAATCTGCCATATACCACTGCAATATTTCAATTGATTGAATTAGGTGCTTCTAAGTAGCTAAGTAGAAGGAGGGATTGCGTATACTGACAAAATTCAGTCAATGATTCTATGAAATATTTGTTCGTAGTTTGTCTCATTGTTAATATCGGGATAAAAATTGGATGCTAATTAATGACTATTGGCTAGTAGTGTATAGGCTGTCTTCCCTTTTTCCCATTAGGAGCCCACGGGCTATGTCGACACCAAGCTGATAATACTCCGGCCTTGCATAATCTTCCGCTGTTTCAATGTTTCCATGTTTCCATGTTTTTCTCTTGCTCTGTTCTATGCTTTGCAGTGCTGATCCTGCGATAATCAAGAAACTCTAGGTTTGATCCCAGCCAAGTTAGTAGGGAAGTATTTATTTAATGTTGGATTTCATTCTAACTATTGTGTAGTAACTCTACATGATACCGGATAAGTTTCAACTTGCTCCTTGTGGAAATCTTTGTTGAGATTTACTTATAATGTTAGTTACCGCCATTTCGCGTCTTATCTTTTCGAGGTTTTCTCTTTCTCTTTCTCTCTCTCTCTTATTTAGCTCTGTCCTCGGTTGAATTGTCGGGTAGCTACTTTATAAAGATGAGTGAATGGCGTATCTAACAACTATTTTTGTATGTTATTTATCGTGTAATTCCGGCTGCAAGGTATCTTGCCAGAAGC
The DNA here is from genome assembly GCA_022385695.1 of Xylaria arbuscula. Lineage (NCBI taxonomy): Eukaryota > Fungi > Ascomycota > Sordariomycetes > Xylariales > Xylariaceae > Xylaria > Xylaria arbuscula. Next base: position 944,229 of record MU279342.1, read on the forward strand.
ATGCATGCCTAAGAGGTATATACTGTGCCAAAGCTTGCTGTATGCAGTCAATTATGCGGGAATAGTTGATGGAAATTTCAACATCAAAAAGCCCTCAAATAACGACATAAACATTAATACTTAGATAATCTTGAATATTGATTCACCCGTTACTTATAGCAGGAAAGTGTTTAACCCTTCAAAAGGAGCATCTGTTCAGCGTTTACTGGAACTGGGTAAGCCTTGGTGTGGTATCAGTATTAGGTAGATGGCTGCATGATAGCGACAGCGGGCTAGCTCCTCAAACCAAGGCCTAACAAGGAACCCCACCGTCCGGACCCCAGCTACATATGTACCTAGAGCAAGCTGAGGACATCATCCCGCCCAGTTGCCCCTCCATTCCGCGTCACAAACCGCAGACCGTTTGGTTGGTTCTTTACTCCCTTCATTGCGCGATACGTATTACACTCATTTAGCCCGAGGCCTTGTGTTTTCATGTAGAGAGTTATCTGAAAATAACTAGCACCTCGTAAGACCACCAAGATGCCCCATTGGCGGGACGATTATCTGGCCTCGTTGCAGGAGGCGGAGCGCAACAATCCGGTGAACAAGGACCTAGTCGAAGCCTGTAAGTGCGGGCTCATACCTTATCCCACCGCGTCATCGGACAAACGGGCAGCTATAATAACAACTCAAAACCCAACAATCCAAACCCAGCCAGCCCACAACCGCCCCTCATCACACAAAACATCTCGTTAGTCCACTCATCCATAGCCACGCAGAGCTGACGATGGTGCTCCTTCGCCCACTCTCTAGGCTCCCAGCTCGCAGACCGTGTCGCAGCGCTCGAGGCCGAAAAGGTGGTCTGGGCCGAGGGTTCGCCAGCTGTTTCCGCTAAAGCAGCCGCAACAGCAGGAGCAGCATCATCGAAACCCCCATCCACCAACGAGGCCGATTCTACGGCCTCGTCCGAAGGCGCAGCGCAGCTTCGCCTCGACCTCGTCGAGGCCCTTCGCGGACGTGGCCAAGCACAAACACGTCTCAAGGCTGCCGAGGCCGAGCTCGCGACGCTGCGATCCAGGAATAGAGTCGATAGCAAGCGTATCAGCGATCTTACGTCCGAGCGCAATGCCTTGACGGCAAGGGTGCGTGATCTGAACGAGGAGTTGGACAAGAAGAAGAAATTCCTCAAGGTACGTGAAACGCGTGGGCTCCCTCTGTGTTTTCGCTTGAGGCTCTGTCGTGATGGAATGAGGCATAGTAATGTTTACCGGTCCAAGAGAATGGCCTGTGATGCTGACTGTTTCCCCCTTTTCTCTAGGATGTCCAAGATGAAAATCTTACACTGAATATGGAGCTTAATATGACCATTCAGAAGTCAGCGAAGGTGCAAGCCGAAAATAAAGAGCTTGTGGATCGTTGGATGAGGAGGATGGGGCGTGAGGCCGACGCCTTGAATCTCCAGAACGAATCACCAAGCAAGAACCATAGATGATGGCAAAACAAGCCAACTGGAGGGAAACATCATCATTGCTATTCCTGGTATCATTTACAGCCTCGTCATCTATACAGTAAGCGTCTATAGCTTTGTCTCGTTCTAATTTCTAGCCAATCATTGGTATCCTGCATATCACCATCCAAACCCTCTACTCCGCGCAATGTATAAGCAACCGCTGACACGTGCGATAGACGATGCCGAAAATCACTATACAATACGACCTTATTTCCTGGTGGAGATGAAATACTCTCCATCGGATCCGGTCCAGCTTACCCAGTTCTCGTGATATCGGAAATGTTCGAACTCGAGGATGCTTGTAGCAACGTCATTGATTGCTGTTTTGTTGTCGTAAACAAAAGACTTGAGGGATATGATCTTGCAGCCTTTCTTCAGGTCGAGAAACATGTTGATGAGGGCATCGTTGAGGGTCGATGTGAAGGCTTTATTGTTGACGAGGATGACATCTGCCTCCTTCAGTTTCTTCATAATCTTAGCATTCGCGCGGAAATCGCCCCGCTCGAGAGTGACTCTTCCGGGTGCGATACCCCAGAGCATACACCGAGATCGAAACTCTTTTTCTTGTGCCTCCGCTAGGTTGCAGGCATTTTCCATTATCTCGCACCCGTAGCTGCGACACCCGATTTCGAGCGCAGCCTGAAGGACAACATTCCCCACTCCTGATCCAAGATCAATGAAAACTTGGTCGGATGTCATTTTTGTTTGCTCTACCAAGATCTTGGTGACGAAGGGATGTAACAGTTCTCCGTAAACATTATCACTGCCAGCGTCGTACTTGGTCAGCATTTCCACTTTTGGGGCGACCGTGCGATCATAGACCTGGGTAAGGATCAAAGAGACGAGGCTGGATGGCAGGTGGTGGATTCGGTCGAGGGTCTTGGCGACGGTACCGTTTTCCACCAATTCCAGAAGTTTTGTGTTGTAGCTGTCAAGTGCCGCTCGGAAGGCTGAGACATCTCGGTACTTCTCGCTTATGGCGCGTTCCATCTGCCTTCTAAAACTCGTATTGTGATCGATAAACGCCTTGGAGTCGGCATCCGGGAGGTATGTCTCGGCCACACTCTCGATAATTGCGAGAATGTCCTTGATCGCATCGATCTTATCCTTTTGCCATACAAGCTCATATCTCAATGCGAGGTTAGCACTACATTGGGAACCTGAAGAAGGGAAGAAGCTTACCTCTCCCGCGCACAACGTGAAGGATATTGCACTTCAATGGCCACCTCGTTATCTTTTGTACCGGGGATCGCAGGACACTTGGTTGCCCTTGAAGCGATATCGGCTGCATGAATGACGTTGGGTTTTCTAACATCATCGCCAAATGCTTTCTTATGGCGCACCTGGCGGTTCACGTCGACTGGTCGGCTTTCACTCAGTCGCATACGCTTCTGGAGGAAGGGATCGACGTCATCGTCGTCCGAGTCGGTGTCGTTGCCGAAAGCAGGCGAATCGCGGGGCGTACTCGTCACAGCCTTGCGCTTTCGCTCGACCCGCCGCTCGTCAGAGGAGGAGGGGTAGGGAGACGAGCTCTTCGGTCGCGATGTGCGCGGATTGGGGGACCGGTTTGCCATGGGAGAGAGATGGGCGGATGACGTGCGCGCGCTGTTGCCGGGTATCAGACTTGGCCGGGCCTTGCTGGCTATCACCACCTTCTCTACGCGCATGACCGCCGGGGCGGCCTTTAATTTCGACTTCTGGCCAAAGAGACCCATCGTACCTTTGCAGAGCGCGACGCTCGGGATACCTAAACGTATATATATATATATACCGCTGGGTACACGAAAACAAGGATGCTATATCATTATAGAACTTTGTAACGAAAGAGAGCCGCGGGTGGTTGGATATGCGGCGGTTTCTTGATCTTCGTTATGGAGAGCGCGGGGGTGGAGGGATGCTGAGGAAAGACAAGGCTCCTGAGGTCGAAACGAGAGTGGTGCGCCTCGATGTGTGCTGTGGCCTGAGGAGGGGCGGAAAGAGAAGGGATACTACGCAAGGAAAGGCAGGCGACCAATGATAAAAACGCAGCAAATGACAAATGCCGGTAGCGACAATGAAAAAAGAATGCGATGTACAAGATGTTTGTGTACAATGGTGTGTACATGTGTTGTAGGACTTCAGAGGTCCTTTGTCGCACCCGTGTCAGGCAAAAACTGGAGGGACCGCGAGGCGAAGAACAGTGGACACCCCTTTCCCTACCGGGCAGTGACCGGGGAGGCAGGTTCCACTGCTTACCTACCGCACTAGCCTAGGCGCTGCAAGTACTTGGGTTAGGTACCTACGAGTGAGGTACACTACTTGCTCGATGCTGCCCACACCAAAAGTTCAGCTTTCTACGGACCCCACCTTCCCCCTTTTAGATGATGGAGTGGGAACTAGCTGATGGATGGTAGACACGTCCTGCGGACGGCGGGATGGCACCACCATCTACAGTACATAGTATCTCCCTCTTATCTCAATCTACGGAGAACCAGTCACCTCACTGCCGGGCATTGGTGTACCGAGATCTTGCCTGAGGTGAAGTAGGTGAGCCACGTAAGCTATAGGTGGTTGTTATATGACTTTCATTACATAATAATACTAATTGAATGGTAATCAGGGCTTAGACAAGTCGTTTAGAGGTGAACACAGTTTCATTTCAGAGAGCACATTGTTTGAACGTTTGATATGTAGGTCGGGTTTAGGTTCTTTTGCGATCTGGGGGAGACTGCTCTGGAATAACAAATGGGTCGATTCGGTATGCACAACACTGAGACCTGCTTGGAAATCCAGGCGATATGTTTCTTACTAGTTTCCTTAGTGTGACATCAATGGTTCTTTTACTACTACCTACCACCATCACCTGGCATGAACTGCATTGAATCCCGGCCGCCGAAGTTGCCGGATGTCCCGGGAGAGAGCAGAAATGCCGGGTACTTACCTGCAGCTTGGCATTGAGGCTACCTATCTATCGATGCTTCTGTTGGTCATATATTCTTTGTGACTTTGTTCTATGTGTCGAGAGATCTAACTCGAATTGCATGGAAGTGCAGCTGGGCTTTCCTGTCATCTGGCGACACTTCTACTATATCTACTGGCCTTAAACACGCCTGAATCGTCGAATCATTATACTATCGTGAGCACCTCTAGTTATCTATTATTCAGCTAGTTGAGCAATATTCTCGGGCGATACGTACCGTCGCTCATTGCCGTCGCACCAACTCAACTAGCAGTGGTATTACAGACAGCAGCACAAGCCGTGTCCAATGCTGTTAACCGGGCACACCGTACACAGCATCGGCCGTGATTATCTTGTTCGATGTAGTTGTTTGTTTGCTACCCAGTAACTCTGCTAAAGCACGCAAGGACCACGGCCAGAATCCTAGTCAACCAGCGATGAAAGCAGCATGCTAGCCCCGACGATTACCCCAAGACTGCTTCATTATTTTTCCAGTCTGTCTTTACTTAGCTTTGCTTCAATCGTAGAGATGAGCTATGTTAGAAGTACGCCTTAGTATTAGAGCCATCGGTATCAACGTCTACTGCCTCTGCGATTTTAGAATCAGAAGCTTTGCCGCTTATTTTCATCACTAAGCAGATCCGACAATGATCACAACATCCTCGTCAAGGTGTCTGCTATTCAGGTGTTTCAGAGTCCTTCGACTCTTGATTCTTTAGCGGGTCACTAAAGAAGCCTTAGTTGCAAGTAATAAAGAGGAGTTCGAAGAATTCTTGGACTCTTTATCACTGCTAGCTACCCTATGAAGTCATTGTGGATTGTCACTGCGAGAAGGCGAATACTCTTCTTAGTATTCAGCAAGAAGGGACATTGAATCTTATCAAGAGAGAATTCTCAGTCGCATTGATATGAGGAGTCTAGTGAGGAGTCTAGTAGTGATATCGACCGGATTAGGAATCTTGCTCATCGTCTCTTTCATACTTGCTTTGACATTGTTGTCAATCGCTCCGTGATGCATCAATACAATGACTCTTTATTGCAGGCTCTGCTGATATGGGCAGCTGAGAATGACCTCTAAATGTGCACTTGCTTCAGAAGCTACTCTTTCTAACGACACTTTTGATTAGAAACCATCATAGACACCACGCAAGAACGTCGAAATGCCGAAAAGAAAATTTATTGGCTTGCTTAGCACACTGGGATTTGCCGCCCGATTCGTAAAGGGGCAACTCGAACCCGACTGTAACCCGCTTCACACCGATTGCCCAGCGAAGAAAGCTTGGCCAGAGCAAAACTACTATGTAGACTTCACGAAACAGACGGGACCACCCAAAGATTGGACTATTGCTAATAATGAGGTGGTCAATTTCACCTCCCGAGGTGCCGAGTTTACATATGGGAAAAAGGGAGATGCCCCGAACATGTGGACTGACTTCTACATGCTCGGTGGTAGATATGATGTCGAAATGCAAATCGCGCCGGGCCAGGGAGTGATAAGCAGTGCCGTCTTATGGTCGGATATTCAAGATGAAATCGACTGGGAATTCTCTGGCAACCAGCACGGCGAGAAGCCGTTTCCGCCTCCGGATGGAAAATGGACGGTCGAGACGAACGTATTCGCACAGGGGAAAATGTGGGATGGTGCAGCTACCTACCAGAAGGACGTGGTTAACCCAACTACGGAGTTTCACACTTACTCGGTTGAATGGGACGAGGATCATATGAACTGGTATGTTGACAACAACGTTGTTCGAAGTGTTCAAGCTTCGAATACACCCTCTGGCTTTACCTTCCCGCAGTCGCCCATGAAGTTGCAGCTAGGCGTCTGGGGAGGAGGAGACCCTGCTAACAACTACTGGACGATTCAATGGGCTGGCGGCGAGATTGATATGAAGGGAGTTCCGTACACTATGTACGTGAGCAGCGTCAATATCACCAACAAGTATCCAGCATGCGAATATAAGTATAAGGACAGAGTAAGTATTTCTACAGCTTAACTGATTCATGCTAATAGATTTTAGAGCGGAAAGATTGCTGGCATTGACCAAATCCATGACGGCTGCAGTTCCTCGACAACTTCACCAAAGATAATTAAGAATAGCCTGACTGCCGAATCCCCTACTGCTATGGGCATAGATCCTTCGTCAACTATATTGGCCTCTGCTGGTACTGGTTATCCAGTGGCATCCAGCGCTCCAGGCTCTTTTTCGACTTCCTCTGCAGGCAATACGGTTACGAGTCAACCGACATCTTCTTCATTAGCCACGACTTCTGACAATACACATTCGATCATTGGAAGCTATCCGGTTGCTTCATCAGATGCATCTCAAGCTACACCTTCAACTCCTGCTAGCAGTTACCTAGTCGCTTCATCGGCTAGCTCCTCTAACATCTCGACTTCAGCTATATCTAGCGGTTACCCTGTAGGCTCACCAAGTGCCTCCTCTGTATCTACGACCTCAGCTGCTTCTAGCAGCTACCCAGTAGCTTCATCGGCCACCTCTGTCTTCACGCCTTCGGCCATCTCCAGTGGTTACCCGGTAGCTTCGTCAGTTATATCCTCAGAGAGCACGCCTTCGACGACAACAACTAGCGGCTATCCAGTGGCTTCATCATCTACATCTTTGTCCTCTGAGGGTATGACTTCAACAGCAGCGACAACTAGTGGTTATCCAATAGCTTCATCAACTATATCTTCTGGATTTACGACCTCTCCCGGTCCTAGCAGCTACCCAGTTGGTTCATCCACTAGCCCCGGCGGAATTCTTAGCAGCCTGAGCTCCATATTCTTGGGGACTAGCTCTGTAGTGCTATCCAGCACTGCATCGTCAGTACCCGGAAGCAATGAGACATACCCAGTCACGCTCACCACCGCCTCTGTCTCTACTTCACTAACTTCCGAGTCGTCAACTATTGAGGTTACGACCACTTCAGCAGGTAGCTCTGCAGTTCAGAGCTCGATAGTTGGTAACAACAGTACTAGCACTGGTAGTATAACTTCGAGTACGATCTCTACCGTGTATTCAACGAACATCTATACGATTACGTCTTGTGCCTCAGGCGTTGAGAGCTGCCCTGTGGGACACGTTACGAGCGAACTGATCTCTTTGACGACCACACTCTGTCCCGTAACTGGTTCGGGCTCTGTGACTACGTCAAATAGCAAATCCGGGTCTCCTACCCCGTCAACTACTCCACCTGCGTTGTCGACACTGTCATCCTCTTTAGAGACGGGAACATCTTTGCTTAGTAGTTTTGTCTCATCCTTGAGTTCAACTATAGTCGCAAATACCTCATCAGAAACAATGCCAGCAACCTACACATTCAGTTCTGAGATTACTACCTCCGTTATGTCGACGGTTTATTCAACGAATATCATCACCATTACATCGTGCGCCCCAACCGTTACAAACTGCCCGGCAAGAGTGACTACTGAAACTGTGTCAATGTACACCACCATTTGTCCAGTTACAAACACTATCATAGATGACAAGACGTACAGTGGACAGCCAAGCCAGGTGGGTAGTACCACGCCAGCAACACCTTTCGTTCCAATAGGTAGCTATCCGACCCCGCCTGCTTCTCTGTCACCTGCTTCATCAGCATCGAGTGACTCTTCAGCTACAAGCCTGGTGCCTTCAGTAGGCACTTCTTCTTCAGTCCTCATGTCAAGTGTTGTCTACCCAAACACAACAGTGCTAGCAACTGGAGGCCCTTCGACTGTGACTCAAAATCCGACTAGTTTAACTGAGCAATTATCTAGCACCCCAATTGAATTAACGACATCCACTGTCTATTCAACAAATATCTATACGATTACTTCCTGCGCTCCAAGTATCACCAACTGTCCTGGGTTGGGCCAAGTGACTACAGAACTCGTATCACTATATACCACTATTTGCCCTGTTACGCAAGAAGGAACAACAAGTCTTCCAGAATCACCAAGCATCCCAGTTCACACCAGCGCTTCCTCAGTACCATCATATACATCACCCGCGCCGCTGGACAGCTCGATATCCTCTTCGCCAGTTCTCACCACGTCTACAGTTTATACTAGTAGTGTGTACACTGTCACCTCTTGCGCACCTGGGGCAATAGGGTGCTCTTCAAACATTGGTTCGGTTACTACGGAACTGGTGCCAGTATATACCACGGTCTGCCCTGTGAAAGATCAACCCACTACTTCGACCTTGCTTGTCAGCACCCAAACTCCTGGAAGCGGGCTATCGTCTACTCTAGCGGAGACCTCTTCTTCGCCATCTCTGCTTACTCCGAGTTCTGCCCCCGTAACCCCAATCATCTGCACAACATCGACGGTGTATTCTACAAATATCTACACAACTACCAACCCCTGTCCGTCCACCGATGGCTCCTGTTCCCAGGGCACCGTCACCAAGACAGAGGTTGTTGCTATATCGACTACGGTATGTCCTGTATCTGGCAAGACCTCACCCGTGGACGTACCGAGCTATTCGATGACCGAGACTGAAAGCACGGCAGAAATGACTTTTTCCACGTTAGTATCCCCCTTTTCCATTCTTCAAATTTCCTTGCGCGGTTTTCGGCAAGTTTTTCTGGACATAGAGATCAACTTACTAACACGAAATTTGTTGTTAGCACAATTGAAGCAACTGCACCATTTGAGACGCTACCCTCTAATTCACAGGGTGGGAGTAGCCAGTGCATCTGCGAGCCTACGACCTCGACTGTCTATGCTACGGTGACGGTCGCCGAGACTACGACCACGAGCACCAAGACCGTAGAACCGCCGTTTCCGAGCACATATGGCACGGGTACTGGTGGGGTACCACTTGGAACGGGTTATCCCACGGGTACCGGTGCGCCGAAGCGTAGATGGTTTAGGCGCGCTCAAGCTGGGCATGGGCACGGCCATCACTGATGATCTATGAACCCTTTCAGTTAGCAAGTTTGTTATTAGCCCCCTATCACGTATGAAATTTCCATTTGTATAAGCATTGGTTTTCTTATCAATTTTCGCTTTACTTTTAACTATCCTATAGACATTTTCAATACAAATACCTAGCCATTATTTAGTGCTCCTCCGTTTTTCATGATGCGACCGCCTTTACGCGAGTTATCGTGGAGCCCATGAGCCAATTGAAGAGTCAGTTACAAGGCTCCACCTTCCCAATCAAGCATATATTTCTTTCCCCAAGGATCTTGGTTTATCATTTGATCTGGTGAGGACTTTAAGATCTATGTATGTAATAGCTGAAAAGATTGGCGTATTTGTGTCAGACAATTACTGAAATGATGACCACCCAGTGCGCTAGCGCCATGTAAGTCTCGGGAGACTCCTCCCGGAGGGATTCTGTATCTATATTGGTGAGCTGAAGGTTGCATCCAAGGAGAATGAAACAAATAGCCCCCAATGGCTGAAGTCGTGTTAGGTATAATATGTATCCTCGCGCCTCCTTTTCCCGTATGACTTGGCTGATCCCGCTTGCCTCGTCCGAGACCACTCTACTACACAGAACAAGTGCGTAGAGACAAGTATAATACGATACCTACGATGGTTTTCTCTTCAGCGATTGTGATCGTGTTCTTCTTAATTGCACAGAGTCACGCGACGTGCTACGACACCAGCGGAAATGAAAAGGATACTTTCTTACCCTGCAATCCCTCAGCGGAAGTGAGTGTCTGTTGCAGCACAAGCGACTACTGTCTGGACAACGGGCTCTGTCTCGATGCCGCCGGCGACAACATCTTTACCGTCCAAGGGTGTACATCGAGGACATGGGATGCACCATGCAAGCAATACTGTCCGGACCTCCCACGTGAGTATAGAAAGCATGATCAGTATTTACAACTGCCCCAGTTATTTGTTTCGTTTTTGGCTCGATATTTGATGTTAACTGTCCTGTTCTGGTAGCAACTACCAACTGGTATCAGGATTTGACGCTCTGCAAGACGAACGATCGCGAATCAGGGGAGTATTGTTGCGGGCAGGACGCTTCGTGTTGCAACAACACCGCTTCCTACATCACGATACCCCTTTTCGCTAGCGTGTATAGAGGCACGGATGCGACATCGGTATCAACAACTACTTCAGCAACTCCTTCATCCCTATCTTCGGGCGCCCCCTCGCAGAAAACCAATGATAATTCACGGACACTTGGGCTCAGCTTGGGGCTGGGGCTTGGATTGGGACTCCGTAAGTATTTTACAGACTAATTGTTTGTCTCTTCTGTCTATAACTGGGGAAAAGAATACTTGCCAAGCTTCCACTGTTTTCAAACGTTCAGATGTCACTCTCACAATTGCGATGGCTAACTTTAAGTGCTGTAGTTGCGCCCGTGTTAGCCTTTGTGGGCTGGGAATTGCGCAAGAGAAATGCAATTCTCAAAACGAAACATCTTGACGAGACCTCCAAGTATTACCAGGCACAGCCATACGAGCATGAAGGAATACCCTATTCACCACCATTACCACCACAGGAACTTAACACTGCTTACCTGGGGCGCGAGCTCCCAGGAGACGAAGTGTTTTCTCCGCGGCGGTAGTGCGACGTCTTTAAAGGGTGGCGACCACTGATCATTTGAAACGGAGAATAGTGACAAATGCGGCCGTCAAGTAGACGTGTGTAGACACGGTTCATAATGCCATGACGTAAACTGGCTTTTTAATTCATTTCCTAATAACGAAACATACACCTCGTTATCTAGCCTATATTTTAATATACACCTATACTTAGCGCCTAACATCTGCCTTCTTCACGAAACTCGTGATGTCAATCGAGACCTCGCTCTAAGCTTTCGCCGGGATGCCTGCAGCCTGGGTACCATCGCTGGCGCCAAACTCGTCACGGCCGCCAGCAAAGACGCGATCGAAGTCATATTCGGTCCATCGGATCTCGGGGTTCAGTCCGGCAAACTTCCAGACACCGTCGACCTTCTTGTACCAGTGCGTGTTGGTGGAGTGGGCGTGGCCCTTGACGGCGACCTGGGAGCGCGAGGCGTCGGTGTAGCGCTGATGGGGCACGCGCAGCTGATGGACGCCGATGACCTCGTCGTCCGAGATCTTCTCCCACTTGGTGCCGCCGATGAAGTGCTGCGTCATCAGCAGCTTGTCGCCGAGGACGGCCGGGTTCGAGATCATCTCTATGAACTCTTCCGCCGGCATCGCCTCCCAGAGCTTGTCTAAGAACGAGCGGTAATCGATCTGTTATGATAAGATTTTCTCAGCTTGGGAAACATTGGAATTGAGAAATGGCATTTTCTTTTCTTACCCGCAAGGTCGGGGCGATGCACTTCCGCAGCCTATCCCAGTTCTTCGTGTCGTAGCTGTCCGCCCACTCTACGAGACAGGCCATCAGGCCGAGGTAATCCTCGAAAGAGATGTTCTTGGGAACTTCCGCGCTAACAGTCATTTCGAATGGTCTTGATGCGTTATTCGGTATACTCGGAGTTGCAGTCACGCGATAATGTAAATCGCTTAGATGATGTGTCAAACTGTATCGTGCACTAGCTTTAATTTTTAGTGTGAATAGGAGGTCGGCATGGCAGCTTATAAGGTGCTTACGGCTTGGTGCGGAACCCCGTTCAGGTCCGCCATGTCGGCGAGGGTTGAGTACACGGAGTTCCCCACGGACGCACGGCTGACTCGGACTGCAGTACAGCCCATGTTCCAGGGTAGCCCAGAATGAACGCCATGTTTTAACGGATCGGAACTGCTGTTGTCGGTCGCGTGCAGAAGTTATCTCATTACTGGGGCAGGCCTGATGTGTAATCCCGTCCTTGCTTACCCGTGACGGGGCCGAAAAACACAGAGAGAATCTACTGAGATTAGAAAGTGATAAATGATACTGAGCAAGGTCAACTTTCAGTATGATATAATTAGAGGGCGTCCTGTATCTTGTTGGTGGAAGGTACCCAGTAGCTCGTGCAACGGCACATATTCATTCGCAATGCATACGTATATGCCCGTGCCTTGGCTATACGAAAGTAAATTTAAGAGCACAAATCGAAGTCGTGGAACCTGCACTATTGCTGCTCAGTGCCAGCGCACCTTGGCATACCGGCATCAATACCCTAGAATTAATACAGCTATGACAGCTTCTGATCGAAGTTAAAATTCGCTCAATCGTTAATGTAGAGGTCGTGTAGGTACCTATTCGATCAGACTCAAGATGTAAAGTTTGGTCGAGCATTTTACCTGGAGACTGAGCTGTGGCATGTACGCCAAGGTGGCGTTGGCATGCGTGGTACACATCATTACCAGATGCTACCTTGGCAAAGTCATTGTTGTCTCAGATTGAATCACCCACGATCAAAAAATTGGGTTCAAAATCATACTATGCCCTCGATAGTTTAGAAGACAAGAGAAGCCCCTATTACAGCCCATGAGAAGTGATATTATGCACTGCTTACCTAAGATAAAAAAAATACAAAAACACTTGTCACGCAGTCACAGCACTATACAGTGAACAGGATATCGAGAGCAAATAGGACGGGCTGTGAGTCTTGGCCAATTAGATTAACGAATCGAAAAGAGTAATACTGTTTCCTGATGACTACTAATGATTGGACTAATTAGTTCAATCGGATTGGTGTAGACCACTACCTGTCACGTCAGCTTAGTGGAAGGTTTCAATGAGTGCGGCCTCATATACGAAGACTTGCTTAGAAAATCTTGAAAAGTTTGATTTATCTGCTGGTGGTTATGCTGACAAGCTGAATAGCTATAATTGCTAAGGTAGGTAGACACCTGGCGAGGAAACGCTGCCCAGGGAACCGCGATACAACTGTAAATAATCTTAGCAGCCTGTGATTATGACAGGTACTAGCGATAACTTCGATTGCTGATAGTGGTTATTACAGCTAATATGTGGAATAATTATGAATCTGAATTGTCTAGTTCCGATCACTACGTCTGGTTGTGCCAAGAGACCTACACTCATGCCAGAGAGTACATGCTATTGCACGAAGGCCTCCGGAGATACATCATCGTAGACTAGTCCATATTATCCGCAGAATCTATGCGGTATATTGTGAGTCGCAGCAGGTTGTGGCTGCTTTGCTACAAAAGGCCGACCTGGGACATCTATCACCAGCCTATGCAACCTCGAACACGTCGTCATGTTCACCGCCCCCGCAATACGTAGATTAAAGGCCACCTAAGTTGGTCGTGACTCTTGGCTACGCTAGCCGCGATCCAACATTTCAATGTCCCCTCATCATAGATACATCTGCTCATCAACAACAAGCTAGAGTGCTGGTAGGGAGAGTAAGTACCCAGGCTACTATTCCTTCTAAAAGGGGCTAGAGCCTATAGGCTATACCTTGTATATCTTCAGGCGAAGTATGTAACACTGTATGTGTTATCATTGCTTACACAGGTAGTATCATGTATACTTTGAAGAATAATACTGAGGCGGCTCGCCTAAGAAGCATTATACTCCAGTTGGCTGTAGCCATAGGTCTAAGTGAGAAAACTCATAGCCAGCCTAGGTTACCTACGTAGATCACTGGATTTGGTATTGCCTGCCCAGGATTGACCCCTATTTTATGTACTCAAATAAAAATGGTAGGTGAGCTGGCCGAGTACGATGCTTTATTTGAGGTTGTGGCTTGTTTAATTTGGTTTGGTTGGTTACCTGTGTTGGTTGGTGGACGCATGCCTGACTGGTGACGGTCAACCTATCCAAGCCCCCATACAAGGCAGCAATCTGCCTCCCTGGTATTTTTCTTTTGATATGTCACATCTACATCCACTCTTAGTCTCTTACTCCCAAACCCCTTCTTCGACCTTTCTTCAATACGTCTGCCTTATATAACGTCTTAAGCATTATATTGTACGCTTTGTTACTACCTTCTGAAGTAATCTAGTCTGTCTTACTTGTTTTTGCATCTCAAGAGATCTTTCTCTCGCCTGATTCTCCCCATAGCTCCTCAAACATGACAATATTGTTTGCTATACTCTTTATTTGCTTCGTATTGTTTCACACTCGACAGATATTGATTATGTACAAGAAAATCCTCGATCTTCCGGATCATCCGCTTCTTCCAATGTAATACAGGAGAACCGTCTTCGCTGGAGACCTTTTCATACGTCCGACAACCTTGCAAGACAGCAGCCCATTCGAGATCTTCCGGAATTGATACGCCTATTGACGAGCCTTTTGAATGTGCATACCAGTGACGAAGATGCCTGCGACATCCCTCACCTCCAGTCGAGCACTAGTTCCGATTTTCCATTTCTTCACTTCTCATCAAGACGCAGCGAACACAGTCTCCAGATCGTCGTAGAACGAAACGGCAGAGGTCGACAACTTCACGAGGGTACAATTGAGACTCCTCAAGGCATGGAGCAGGCGAGATGCCTATTTCTATCCCAATGCGACGTCCGTCCCTCATATATACACTTCTGAAGTGTACATAAACTCTGAGAAAGAAGAGAAAGATGGTGCGTAAAAGTCTACTAGTTCAGTTGCTTATTTTTTGTACAAAAAGCTGATGCTCAAGGGCTTTGTTAGCGTCTTTCTATACCGAGTTTTCCTACGAGAGACCTGATATCTATATGGAGAGGGAAGGAGAGCTAGCTTGACAGCTGTGAAACAGACTTGTTCGACTAATAGCTTGCACATATTTTCTATTTAATACCAGTTTACTATTTCCTGTTGTTGGCGGTCTTAGCCCCTGAGTATTGTTCAAGTATTAATCATAAACCTCTGTTGTGTTGCCTCTTTTCACTCTTCTGAATCGAAATCCATCATTACCTTCTGTATTATCCTTGTCTGTGTGAAGATTCATGTTGCAGCCCAGCGTCGGATCGGGTCCAGTACCGTGAATTTCCTGAAGATCTTGGAAGTGGTAAACAGTATCTAAAAATCCGAGCCTTAATAAGTCCGGTCTGTCAGAGAGGGTTACACTAACTGTTAATCATACAACAGGGGAAAATATCGTGACAATCCGGAATTGTTAAATAGAACTATCACTAGTATATAATGCTCGTGTACTCCCGAACTTTCTTATTTCCTTATGCTTTTCAGCAAAAGAATAAGTAACCTAGTATGTATAGCACATGGTGTGCGTTGAGTACAGGCTTCTCGAAGCTGGGCTCATCTTTTAACCTCCGCACCCTTGACCAAACTTATTAACTTACTCACTTCCTGCCAAAATGCTTGGCACCCGTGTCAAGTTCCATGAAGAAGGCGGTACAGCAGTTTGGTTTACCCCCAACTGTCTAGATGTGCTCCAGCCACCTAGAGAACTCCAATCTATGCACAATGACTCTGCGCTGGACAGGATGGATGGCTTTCTGGGTACGGAAGACTCGACCTTGAATAGAAACATATCGGCATTGCCATGACACATTGTAGAGATACGGAGCACTTCGAGGCAATGATCTTCAAAGCGTTAGCGAGTTTTCAGATTGACCATGACTGAAATGAGGAATCTATACCTAGGTGTTTCCGATTGTAGGCCCGTTGTCGATCGGTCAGATTGTGATAGTATCTGTCTTCGTAGAGGTATAGTCGCAACTGGCGCTAGAAGAAATGAGCAGTTGCCACATGAGGATATAGGGTTGTGTTGCTGACCACACAATGAAGCTCGTGATACACGCCGAGAGTAGCAAGATAGCCACCGCTAGTCACCTCGACCAGCCCATTCACTAAAGCTCCACCCGCTTTAAGGATCTCCTCACTGCTAGCTGCAAAATACATTGCTTGGAAGAAATATTAGCGGCAGTGTTTCCATAAGGATCAAGCTACTTACACGAGAACATGTTGTTCCACGCAGCATCTTGCTCAATAGTTGGTTCTCCACCATAGACACTGACGTGATCGTTATCCGGAGGGTAGTAGCGATGGATCTTGTACTGAACCGACTCTTTAGCAGGCGCTACGGGATATGTAAGTAGATTTCTTGATGAAAATACTCATGGACCTATCAAACGTACACCAGGTACCCTGATAGTTGGCCAGAGATCCATTGTCGATAGTGTTGCCAGTCAACAGGATAACAAGCAAAAAGGTGATAACTAAGTGAAGAAAAACCACATAGACCACGTGGTAGTTGTGCAGACTTGAGCCCATATATTTTGTCCAGCGTGGTAACTGTCTAGGAGAATGCCCATGGCCTAAAAGAGGAAGAGCTCTCTCTTTGTCGGTGCTCCTATGACTGCAGGACATTGCTCACCACTTGGAAAAAGTGAGATGTGTTCTTTTTTCCGGCAAGTTGAGTTTGAAATAGTCAATGTTATTGATTGATAAGGTATACGCCGTCTCTCACTCTTGTAGGGAATCCGTGTCTAAAGTCACCTAGGTAAAAAATATATTCATAGGCTGGTGGGTGTCCGTGGAATAGGGCGAGCCCCCGGTAGACTGTGACGGAGACGCAATATGACAGAAAAGCAATCCGGACCAAGAAGGAGAATCCGTCCACTCGAACTGATTATTCATCTTTTACTGGATTTGGGGCTGATAAACCCCACATTGATGTTCCATTGCATGATTACAGGACTCGCGGTTACGATGTTGTGAAAACGATGGTGGGCTGCAAGTGGCAGTGTGTACCGATGTGTATTTCTGAGGGGAGCTCCTCGAGCAGTGACTGGCTTTCAAGTATAAATATCCGCTTCATCTCCTCTAGTCATTATGTGGGAATCTAAGCAACACGCACCGGACACTTCTCCCATTCAGCCAATACCCAGTCAATACACAGAAAGCTTCTCACATTCGGCTACTACACACATAAAAATCTACCGTCGAAACTCAACACCATGAAATCCATCGCAATGCTCATCGCTATACTGGCCCTTGCCGTTGGGCTTGCGCAAGGTGCTCCTGCATCTGAAGGTTTGTAGGCACTCTGATGATTTGAACGCATATATGCTTACCCCTGAGCAGTCATGAACTGTGCTAAATTCCGAACCGAGGACACTCCCGTTGCAGAGGGTGTCAACGTGGATAGCTGCGTTTAAGGACATCTCACATCCCATATTCTATGTCATTGATGAACACTTCGGCGGAGCAGGTCGCGTGGAAGACGGTGGACGATGGAATTCTGGGTTGGATTTAGACACTTACGACATCTTATCCCCGTCGAATTTTATGATTTAGCCTTAGTACAGGAGCAGATTGTAGCAATTGAGATGGAGGGAATATGATTTTCCACGGTCGTGGCTTGATTCACTCTGCCGCCTATCACATAGAATAGCTGAAGAATACTTACTCGGCCAATATACTTTCTTAGTGAATAAGGTTGATTTGATAATTGATCGAGGAGACGGCAATGCTAATATTGTGGCTTAAGCATGGCTCTTTAGACGTATCAAGGTTCCACTACAATACATGCTCTAGACTCACAGTAATTATCCAAGCCCTCAATTCAGTACGAGCTGCGCCAAGCCCCAACGAGCGACTTCCGGAGTCATATATGGTGCATTGAATCTAAGGCTACAATCAACGTGGAGTAAGCGCCGGTTTGGAGACCGACAACGGTCACTTAATGGTGCGTTAAACGCGCGTTTACAGCACAAATAATGCATCGGATGAACATCAGACGCTGGAACGCATCAAATCCATGCCGTCAGAGCGTTGTGTGATGTGATTGAATGTGTCGGTCAACGAGTGTAAGCAGTGTAACATGAAGTGATCTGTTGGTCAACCGGTGTGAGCCACCGAAGTTACACTACACAAATCTTATGGTGCTCGGCTATCTCACAATCAACAGGCGGATCGGAGTCAGAATGGTAGAAGTGGATCAAACTTTGCGCGTGAATCCTCTCGGATAGCGGGGGGAGCCTCACATTCGCGGTTGTATGCGTCTCATCTATGAGCCACCATCTCAGGTGAGTCGGCAGCGCATGTGTCTCGATTCGCTTAAGAAGCATGATGTAATGTAGCCAAGAGACGCCGAAGATAACATCGTAGATGTCGGCGCTTATCTTTCGCAGGGATAAGGTACTTAGGTATTAGGTACAAGTAGCTTTTCCAAGCTGTGAATTCTCAAGGTATCAATATAGTGCCCAGAACATGTAAGGGTGAGGAGGCGTGGTGCATGTGCGCTAGAACAGGAGACCTTCTGACCTGATTGAACGTTTTGAGGCGTGTTACACATGTGATCTGGGCAAGCATGCAATTGACTATCATTTGCGCAAGACAGCTTCAGCCAAGCATTTGAATTGTTTAAGTGTTTTGTACTCAGACTCTGCGCGAAATTCCTGGGCCATTGCTTAGAAGCCAGCGGGTCATGTAATGAAAGAATTTGTCATGTTGTAACTGTCTTCTGCATTAAGAACCTAACTACTTCACAATAACCACAGTAGATACTGAAATTGTATACATAATGAGTTTATTGGGGTAGACGATGATTTGTAGCAGGCAGTTAGATTGAATGTCAATCACTAGTTGTTTTCAAGGAAAGTGTCGCAAAGCTCCATGAATCGTTCACGTTCCTCAAAATGAGTCATATGAGAGGATTTCTCAAGGGTAACCCATCTGATCCTAGGAATTGAGCGGAACCAGGGCTCCACGCACGTGTCTCTAACCTCGTCATACCTCCCGTTCAAGAGTAGAACAGGGACTTCAATTTTGTGCCCCTCTTTCCAGCCCTCCCAGTCCTTGAAGTTCCCGACGATGGTGAACTCCGAAGGCCCTTGCCTGTTCATTGAAATGAGTTATCGGACAAGGCCAGAACAGAGTGCGAGGTCACTTACATGGTGACATATGCAGAAGGCTCTTCTTTGAGATGCCCTAATGACTCCATCAGGGGCTCAGGAAAGGGGTCGAGCCGGCACAAGTGTTGCCCATAGAACACGCCACTGGCCTCCTCGTATTCCGGGCTGTCGTAGTCACCCTTCTTCTCGCATTCTTCGATGACCTTGCGAACATCTGCAGGTAGCTGAGAAAGTAGGTACCTGCACCCTGCAGCATATAAAGGTATACTCGCTGGCGCGCCTGCAAGAATCAACTTCCGGAGCCCTTCCGGCTGACTAGAGGCGTAGGCAGCACCCAACACTAGAAATCGAGGTTAAATTCTAGCGATGATATGTCAAGCTGGGTAATGCTCACTGCCACCCCAACTTTGCCCAATTATATAGAAGCCCAACTCATGCAGGTTGAGGTAGGTCACGAGATTTTCTAACTCTTTGAGGAAGAGGTCGAAATTCCAGAAAGAATTATCTCCGTTCTTCTCTGGGAAACGAGTGGAGCGGCCACACCCCACTTGATCATAGAAAATGACCGGCCTCTTGTACTTATCGTACAGGTCAGTCATGGGCGTCATGTACTCATGGCCAGCTCCTGGGCCACCATGGAGTGCGATAATAGGCGAGGTTTCAAGACCGCCAATGATCTTGTACCAAGTTTTCGATGGTTTCGTAGCCCCAGGGGCCTGAAAGGGTATTTCACCTTCAACTACGCTTGAACCCGACATTTCGGTTTGTAAAGACCTCTCTGAAATCGTAGAAATATTGTGGGCAGGTTGCGGATAGTGCGGTAATAAGAATGATGTGTTATGAATGGAGTTGATTGCGGGCAACTCTTGTTGCTTTATAGATGTCAGGATGTCGGAATGGGAATTGTTCACGCGGCGCCCAGTCTAATGGTAATTCTCACTGCGCTTTGTTATGGCGGGTTAGCTGGTTTCAGGCATGTGCAGAGTCCAGCCATCATTCTTGGGGGAGTGGAATGGCTTTCATCCGAGATGGTTGACATGTCATTATCGGCAATCAATCTGGCCCGCCTAGCCCCGCAGGCCAATGTAACCGTTAGCTGCAGGTAGGGACTACATATATCGGCCTTAGAAGTCACAAAGGTATATATGCACCCCTTGAGATCTCACGGTTGCGCAATGTAACGAAGCGGCAGTGGCGTGTGAGCTGACAACTTGCATGAACTATGGCTGAATACATGGACGATGAGGGAGACGCCAATTAATCGGTTAAATGAATACAATACACGTATCCGAGCGGGAGGGAGGATCAGACAGTAAATTACTCACTCCAGTGCTTTCCTAGCTCTCAGTGATAGCATAACAAGGGCTGGTTTCAGGGCTTGGAATTGGCTTTATTCAGAATACAATAATCTGTTATAGCTGCCTAAGATCTTGGCCATTCGGATCCTTTTCCGTTTAGGTAGCTTGGCTTTGAGAGTATATACAACTTTGACTACGAGGGTAAACCGCCGACCTCGGCCTCTATGTCTCAAATAAGCGAGGGCTGTAAGAGCCTCACGTAGGACAACAGCGATATCGCGAGAAGACGCGTATTAGTGCGTGTAACGCATACAGACGTTCCGAAACTTCCAGCGTCGTATTAGAACGTGTAACAGATAGCCACCGAAGGGGATTCTGACCCTCCAGCACAGCGACTGTCTCTACCGAGGAGGCATTTTATCTATTCAAGTGCTGGAACTCTATACTCTTGGAACTAGACAGCAGTGAAACCGCAGCTCCCAGTAAGTATAAGCCAAGGTCGCTGGTCAAGCATGAACTCCCTTGCCCCTCTAGGAAGGGAGTCTGAACGGAGGCGAGGAAGACAAAGTTCCTTAAAATGCGTGAAGCGCGTAATTCTTAGGATGAAAGAGCGGCCGAATTCTACGAACCGCTTGAGATCTTGGGTGTCTCCAGTGATGGTTCGGGGTCGTGTACGCGTGGGCTGCTTCCTCCTGGGGCTTACTATTATTCGTCAAGCACAGACTTAACATCGAACTGTGAAGCTGGAGAAGCATCCACGATTTAATGAATGAGACAAAACTTGACAAGTGCATAATTTGAGGCAAATGTAGGTTTGAATTAGTTTAATACATGAATTTTGGGCGTGTCAAACATCACATGTTCCCTTCTTCCGACCATTTGCTACTAAAGATCTACTTGTCATGTGTACCCTCAATGAATGAAATCTCTAGCTGGCAAGGAACTTCGCACTCTTGGAACCGAGGCCATGGCACAAAGGAATGAACTTGAGAGATGAAGCGGAAACTTCTCATCCACGACCAACTCTGTTCTTTATTTCCGCGGGTCAACGTCCTAAATGTCAATACCATTCCGATTCTTCATCGTTCGACGAGTTCCCAAGGGAAGTCATATAACCGAGTTGGGGGAATATAAACATGTGGTGTTCTGGTCTGGCCTATGTCTATATCAGTCGTGATCTCGATATATCTTGCGTTCCGCGGTTGATTGGATTCTTGGGCTATTGCATCATTTCGCGAGAACGGCAATCTTGATCTTGTCTGCGTAGCTGAGGTATGCGAGTGAGGTCCTTTCGGATTGTTCGCCAACATGAGGCCGCTTCGTAATGACTGGAGCAACGGCCAGAAGTAGACGGCGCACGCGGCCGTGATACTTGCGAACTGAACCACCTGCACTGTGATGTAATATGGAAAGGAGTCCAGTGTTGGATTATCGTGAAATAGGCCTGGAAGGTATGCCAACTGAACAATTGTAGATGTAATGACGCTGTCGGTGTTTAGAACCACAGGATCTCATCTACATGGAGCAGAGCTACTTACAGTATACGCGTCATGTAAAAAGAGAGTACAGTCAATCTCACACGTAGCATCATTTTTAGCGGGTATATGATCGCAATGGGAATGGCGAGGAGGACTATGTCAGTCAAAATATTGGTGATCCCAACATATAAAAGGAATCTCCTCTATCGTGGTTCAGTTTCAATGGTCTCTCAACCAGTATACTCATGAGGCTTGAGAAGGTGAGATTAATAAGTATCTTACCTGGTCGACACATTGCCTAGGATCCTTATCCCATGGACCAACAAAGCCACACTGAAAGGCAGTTCCAATGAAGGAAGTAATAATCCATGCTACAGTAAATAGTAACATAGAATACGTTACTCGATAATGAGTCGACTGTGGTGATATGGTGAGAAGGTTGGCCAATACAGACAGCTTAGAGAAACCTAGACAAATAATGAAGAGGAGATCTCTCGCGTAATCTGCCTAGAGACTGTTCTTAGCTGTGCCTATTCCATAGTAGAAACGAGAAACGAACCTTTGAAGCTTCTCTCAACTGCGTGCTTGAAATACCAGAGATGTCCTTCCCAACCACACCCTGTGGTAGAAGAATAGTCACAGACTCTCCAATTCCAGACAGCTATTATATTCCGAATCAGACTCACAGAGCAACCAGGTAAATTGGGATAGTGGTGAAGCAAATCACGAGGCACCGTACGTATGACGTAGTCAATAAGACATCCTCCCACCCGAATGGCTTGCCAACTTTGATATAAAACCTGGTTAACTGTCGGAATCCAAATAAAAGAGTTGCGATTGCCAAAAGTAGCCAGGTTGTCACCTGAAGCAGGGGGTTTAAATTGGTTGGCGTCACCATTGTATCTCTGAATCGAATTCGAGTAATAGGGAGAAGATGGGGTATGCTCTTGAGCGACTTTCGACGATGACAGGAACTGCAGAGAACTTTCCGCGAGTCTTATTGTGTCTTTAAACTGGCTGTGGGAGTGATGGTTTCCCCAACCAAGCTTACTGGTTTCAAGATTGATACAACTACTGAAAACATTGCAAGCTGTCTACTCCACACGGATAGGTGTGACGATACTACATAGACGTAGGCCAATGTGGTGATAATGGCACGTTAATGCTGTTGTTGTCTGCATCATGATAACAAGGGATTATCACAAGGGCTGCTAACGTGGCTGGGAGAGGAGTCTCAATGCAACAACACCTAGGTCCGGCGACCGTTCAGGAGCCTTCCGGACTGCAACCTGTAGATCTAGATCTATACATACTGCTCTGTCTCGGCCGTCGGCACTTACGAAGGTAGCCGATAGGCAGTTCTCAGATCAGTGAGGGCTGAATCGCCTCACTGACACAGCCTAGATTACACCGAAACCTGCAATGCAACGCGTGCATTTACAACCCTAGCAACGCCTTTCACCCTTCTTGTTGAAGAGTATGGTCCCACATGAGTATTTTAATGTAGTGACAAAGCCACAGCTTCTTGCCCGCCGCCCATTTGCATATCTTGGCGTTCTTGGGCAGAGTGGGCTTGACTACTAAATTTATCCCCTCAAAACCTCTGCTCTAGCTGCATTACGAAAAAGAAATGTCTTTAGTGCTTTTCTGATTGATCCATATAATAACCGTTATTTGGTTCTGTACTGCAGCTAGTCATCCTTCTACCCCTGGAAGCAACATCACCGGTTTCACAAGGCTGCCACCAAACCAGACCGACTTACGCCACGAGCGCCTCTCATACCTTAATTTTCCCCTTTATGGAAAACGTCTGACCTCGCACCGCAAGGGTTGCATACCCGACTCTACACGTTCTTCGGATACTGTCAAGCTGAACCTTTCCCCGGTATACTTCCGCCAAACATATCCAGAAATAGTCTGCATCACTTGAATTGTTGATGATGGTGGTTGACAATGCTGGGCAGTTCCGCGATAGGAACTAACCTGACTATGTAATCGGCGGAGGGGTCTTATCTTCTGTCGGAAAGATATCAACAGCCTACCTTGGGTAGTATTGCTGGCTGGCCATTTCAAATCATCCAGGAAAATAGCAAATGCAATGGTTTCGTCCTTCGCCGGATTCCCCCTTCTTGAACAACGCAGTTTTGATTATAGAATTCCCAGTGCTATTCCTCGCAAAAAACTTCCAAATCCCTATCGCTAACTTTCCATGCCTCTGAACTCCTCATCTCCTATTGTTTCCGACGTCACCATGCTCGAAACTAACGTCGAACTTAGCACTATTCGCTCCGTGAATAGAGATCCGCTACGAACATCTCAAAGTCGAAGCGATCAATATTCGGCCGATGACGCCCTACTTCGACGTTTAGGAAAACGCCCAATGCTCAATCGTAGTTTCGGGTTCATGTCTATCCTTGGCTTATCTTGCTCGGCGCTCTGTACCTGGGAGGGTATCCTGCTCTCGTCGGTTCCGAGCCTTCTTACAGCTGGGCCAGCGGCTGTCATTTGGGGATTTGTGATTGACTGGATAGGCGTTGCTTCAGTTTACATTGTGATAGCTGAACTAGCGTCGGCAGCTCCCACAGCTGGAGGGCAATGTATGTTGACGGCATCTACACTACACCACTGGCTGCGGAGTTTCATCCATAACAATGATACAGCTCATCGTTTCTACAGCTTGCGACTATACTGACTCACCGGCGTACAGATCATTGGGTTGCGCTCATGGCGCCCAAATCATGCGCCAACTTCCTCGCCTACCTCTCAGGTTGGCTCACAACCCTCTCTTGGGAAGCTACAGCGATCACAACCAGTTATTTAACCGCCACCACATTACAAGGTATTGCCGCTTTAGCAAATGAGGCTTATGTTCCCCAGGCTTGGCAAACACTGCTTATTATGTGGGCGTCAGCACTGTTTGCTAGCAGTATGAATTTCACGGGTCGCCTCTTGGCCAAGTTCGAGGGATTAATCTTGGTATTACACCTTGTCGGATTCATAGGGGTCCTGGTCCCATTAGTTTACTTCGCACAACACAACGATTCTAGTTTCGTTTTCGAGCTCCTTTACAACAATGGGGGCTGGCCGAACGAGGCCTTGGCATTTCTAGTTGGCTTGCCTTCCATTGCTAGCACACTAGTTGGCGCTGATTGTGCTGTTCACATGTCGGAAGAGATTCAAACGGCTGCAATGGTAGTTCCACGGGCACTCATCTATACAATCCTCATCAATGGGACCTTAGCTTTTGCAATAATCATTGCATTCCTTTTCTGTCTCACGGATCTGGCTGCTGCATCTGCTGCTAGCGAGACATTGTTCTACCCAGCTTTTTATGTATTTAAATCGGCTGTCAAATCTACTGGAGGTAATCATTTTTTGCTTTCACGGATATCTTGTCTGATCTGGGACTGAAACTTGTCGATAGGTGCCATCGTTATGGCGAGTATCATATCCGTACTAGCGATCGCTAGCAGCGTCGGGGTTTACGCGACAACATCTCGAATGATTTGGTCATTTGCGCGAGATAAGGGTCTTCCACTGAGTTCTTATCTAGTGAGGGTAAGTTTGTCCCTGACCTTTCTGTTTATTGCCATCTGACAGGTAGAAGCTTACACGAGGAGCCTCTATGCCTATTTACGCCATTATTGCCTCAATGGGCATTGCATTATTACTCTCCTTGATTGTTCTAGGTTCCTCTGTTGCCTTATCTGCCTTGCTGTCGCTGATAGTATCTGCGTTATATTCATCATACTTGCTTGTTTGCGGCCTCGCGCTCTGGCGTCGGTGCACCGGCTTCTTCAAACCCCCCGTAACCAAATCAGATGATGAGCTGTCCCACGGATTGCACTGGGGGCCATGGAGGATGAAAGAACCGCTCGGAACTATAAACAATGTATTTGCGGTTCTTTTCTGTATTTTCATGTTGTTTTGGTCGCTCTGGCCGCTAAATGTGAATCCTACGGCTTCCTCTTTCAACTGGAGTGTGCTGGTATACGGCGCCGTCATCCTTTTCAGTGTTGTTTGGTACATAACCCACGCCCGTGCATTCTTCAAGGGGCCAGTCAAAGAAGTCTAGATACCCACTTCATGTAGACTGTTAAATAAAGACTAGCATTATCATGAATCCCACCTGGTGCCCGGTTTAACTTCGCTCCAGTTTCGCACGCTGCCTTTATCAAGCGGTTGGCCATAGATCGACGTGGAAGAGCGGAATGAAGGGATGAAAGGTGGTGTTTCTGTCCTCGCATTCGCTAATTGTATAATACGGTGGAATCTAAAACCTTGCCCCTGTTCCAGTCATTGAATTCTAGGGAATCCTAAGTTATATATTGACCGCAACTTCAGCTTCTCTAACATGATGTTTCAATTTGTGGTTAGCTTTTCAACCATCAACAATACTTACTGTCACAGAGTACAAAGAGACATTTGTACATAGTTAGATAGTTGCCCACGAAGGTTTTAGGACCCTGGTGCAACAACAAGTGTCTTTACCTACCCCAAAGCGCGAGGTTCCTGATAGATGTTGTCGAAGGGGAGCATGCAGCTTCGGGAAGGTTCTCGCCGTGGAGAATGAAACCCTCCTGCCTTTTGATACCATGGATCGCATGCTCACGCGCCCACTGATTCCCGATAGAGACGGTTGGGCTGCGGGACATGGGACAGGATGAGAATCGCAAGATGGCTTGGGCCTTTGGGTTGATTTTCTTATCGGTGCGATCTACTGCTGATGGTGTTCTTACCTATCATTCGTCGGACAAGCTCTACGGTCGTGTAGGGTTCGCATTGGTGGAGCGGCTAATCAAAATCAACAGATAGGACATGTATACTGGATGAGGAACGGCTGGCGACCTTATACATCCATCGCGATATAATGCTTCAATATTCTGAGGGAGTGCACACGAGACTTCTGATTGGTCAAGGGTTAGTCAGCTTATCGGCTAAATAGTCATTCTCCAAGCCCATATTACTACCCTCGTAATGTGCAGGTAGATTGCTTTTTTTTCTTGACCAGTTGGAAATGGTAATAAGAGTCCAGAGCTGCCCATGGCGATGATAATCGGCGAGGTAATCGGCGAGGTTGTCGTTGATCCTACATTAAAACTACACCTGCAGCATCGTGATGATGGACTGACTGATGATTGATAGCCTTTTGAAAACCCAAGGAACCAATTGTGTATCCTGTTACATCTTTGCCAAGACTCTTTCATCCGGCGTTGCGGGCCTAGGCACATAGACTGGTCATCAGAGTGATCAAGCCAGAATGAGTTGTATCATGTACTAGTCGGAGAGTCGAGAGGTCGTAATCTCACAGACTATATATTTAAGAACAATCCAATTCCTAAACTACATACTCTTTCAACCCAATAAGCAAAGTCCCACTAGATACTTTTTGTCATTACATTCGATATACGCTTCCCTTTGGCCCCTGCAGCCAGCCCTCAGTCATGCCATCAAAGGATGAGTTGGAGACGGCTTTCAAAGGATGCCCCTTGGTGTTAGGAACGCCAATTCTGCTCGCGCAATGGTGAAGCGTGTCCAGTCGAAAGGCTGACGGCGAGCGATCGACTTCACGCCGGCCTCGTTGGCTCACAAGAGATGGAAACATCCGAGTCATCCACCTATTGCATCGTGCACAGAGTAGAAGTCGAGTTGGTAGGCTTTAGTAAGTCGTTCTACCGCTACCCAGGGCTTGGATAACAGCTCACATCAAGTTTTCTATAGATGGAGAAGCGCCATTTGCCGCCCCTAACCAACCCTTTCTTACCAGCACTGGACTGCGTGCTGTCGATCCCAAGGCGGCTCTAGCTACTAACCCGTTTTTACGCATTGGAAAACTTGCAGTTGGACACGTCATATACCGCCGCGTCGGTGAAGTGTACAAGCACATTACGATCAATTCCATCGAGAAGACAACGGCCGAGGAACAGGAAGTCTACAGCGTTTTCCTCGCCAGTAGTCAAAAGCACTATCACGCGAACGGGTACCTCGTTTCTCAGAATGTCCCCGAACATACTTTACAGCACGCAGTAGAATACGTTCGGCGAGTCCCGGAGAGTCAAAGACTTCCTCTGATTTCCGGCTTCAAGGAGTTATACGCTACCTTCGCCCATTATGATCGAGAGACCATCAAGGCACGACTCGATCTTGAGATCCAGCATGGATATCAAGGGCCACAAATTCATAAAAGTAGCGCGCTGGAGATTAAAGTCGACGATATTAGCGATGCGAAGTTGGTGTCACCGGCACAGCGGAAAAACAAGGTAGTGCCATTGGATCAGCTCCATCGAAGCTACGAGCTGATTGCACATGACCCGGCTCGCATTCCTAACCACTACCATCTTCCATCCATCGATGTCATTGATGGTTGTATGGTTGTGGACGACGAGGTCCAACTCAGGTCTTCTCACAACCACCACGACAGAACATTCAAGTGGACGCGCAAGATTACGTACTCGGAGACGGTTGAACACGGTATGGTCAGGGTGTACCCAGACGGGATCTCTGGGCATGGCACCGTCTTTGTCACGTCCGAGTCCGATCCAACACGACTACGCAAGGACGACATTCACACATTTGATATAAAGGCCAAACCAGTAATGGGGGCGCAGAGCCCTGAAAGGTACGTGGCGCTCGACAATTATAAGCTCACGGTGGACAGGCGTGAGTGGCCAGCGAATAAAGATCAAGGGAAAATCCAAGACCCGATCGACATGGGCGATTTCACTTACGGTTATTCTGACGAGGGTGACAAAGTGATCGTGCCGTACGTCCAGTTTCCTACCCTGAATCATATCCAAGACGCCATCAACACGAAGTTTAAGAAAGACTTGGATGAGCTCTATCGAATCGAGTGCGCAACGCTAGAAGACAATACCTTGCGAGCCACCGTTCGGTTCCATCGTGCTTCCACGGTCCCCCTCATCTCTGACTCGGGCGACAATGTCAGGACTTTCGACATCCAGTTTCCTGACTTGGGTTTGACAGCCACCCTTCCCGTTCTGTTTCAGGAATTCTATATTGATATCGATGTTTTTGAGGACTTCAGTTACGGGGCACTCTATGAGTTTGACCCAGAGATGCGAGGAGGAAAGGGAACCCGGTAAGTTAGAAATATCAATCATGAGAATGAGGACAGGAGGCTAACATGATATAGTCACTTGATTCGCGCAGAGTACATTGATCATCAGGGTTATTTCCAGCAGCTCAGAACCAAAGTGTCACAAGCCTTTGCAGAAATCCACAGCCCATCGAAACGAGCAGTGCATCCTCACGTTTCGAGCCCTTGCAAAATAACAGATGAACTCGTTGCATACATCGAGCCAAGTTTGGATTTGCTCGTAAAATTTCCCAAATATAGGGAAGACACGGTACGTAAATTGGACTATTACCCTCAATGATAAACCCCCCTCGGATGATTGATTCAGGTCTAATTGACCGTCACAAGTAGGTTCATTCCACTATCCAGAATTTAATTCAGAGCATGATGTATTACCATATGGACCAAGACGATAGAAAGAACTTCACCACCAGGTCCAAGCCCACCAACCTCCCTTCCGTATTGGCAGACAACCTTCCCGCCCAACTGAAGGTCTTTTTCCACGACAAGTATGCGCCAGCATTTCTGTGTCGGTCCGTAGATAGTTTTGACAAGTATTCGTCCAAGTTTACGACCCAGGAGAGGAAACGTCTATGGTTTTGGTGGGAGGGCAACGGCGACAAATGCCTTGCGCGATCCCAGGAGTACAACGATCTCAACAGCATAGCATCGCGAGAAGCAATGAAGCTGTTGTATGGCGCGGATCTCGCCCCGTTTTTCGAGAGTGCCGAGGGTCCAGACTATTGGGCCGAAAAGTTTTTGAAGAAGCTGAGCGTTAAGAATGTCATGAGCATGTTGCTCACAAACCCTATGCAAAGTGTAAGCGGTTTTGACGGAGGCCTGCATTCCTCGTATTACTTACTTCCTCAGACATGCTAACTAGATCTCGTGCCCTAGGGAGGCAATGCCATTAACAGGGCATGCATGCTCATGGACGTGCTCGCTCCGTCCCGGGATTTCGTTGATTAGTGGTTTGAGAAGATCGTGGCCTACGCGGGGGAGATTGGGATCGACTATCCGTACATCGACAAAGACAGCGCCATGGCTGGCCAGTGGCTCGAAAAGTCCCTGAATGAGTTCATTGTCAAGGTGCTACTAGACGACCCTAGCATCTCGAGTGATGTGAAGAACGCACTCTTGGAGGATATTGAAGCATTCGAAAGGGCAAACAGCCTGGACCAGAACGCGACGGCTATAAAGAGAGCCGCCAATATAGTACTGCAACAGGCCGTTTTCATAGGAGAAGCCAAGAATTGGTTCACGGCCGTGGGCAAAGTCCTTTCGAAGGCACTGAAAGGGACCCGACTTTACCAATGGCTTGGGAAGGCATTTGACAATATCTCAGCTAAGGTATCAAAGTTGCTTCTAGGCACAAGGTTCTTGAAAGGCATGACGACTGTCTGTATGGTTAGTTAGTTCCTCGGTATCATATCCTATCCTATCCAGGTTCATAGCGGCTAACTAGCTCACCCGCCTCCTTAGGCTGCATTCTACATTGGCCAGATTGCTACTAATGTCCTAGGCCTTATAAGCAATTGGGGTGTGCTGGAGCCTGACCAGAGAACTACCGTCATTCTCGAGACGCTGAAGATTGTGACGGAGGGAATCGAGTACGCCATAGATTCATTCAAGAATTTCAAGGACAATCAGATAACCTCGGCGGTTGACCAAGTCGACGTCGAGGCTCTCAATCAGGGTACAAGTCGTGCCCTGAGCGAGAGCGGGCAGGGTCTTGGGAAAATGTCCGAAGACGTCAACGGAGGCGGTGGGTTTCGCGATTCGGTGGCGGACCACGTCGGGGCCGATGGTCAGACGCCGGTTCGTCCCAGCGGGGAGGAGGTGTGGAACGAGAAAGTCAGCGACCCTGTGAGCGATCTTCCACCGGGAGGCGAACCGGCTGCGAAGGAATTCAGCGTGTCCGGAACAATCCTCAAGGCGCTCAATATCGCACTGGGCATCGGGGTTGCTGTCGCCATGACATTCACGCTCGTACGACAATGGGGCAGCCTCACCACCGCCGGCAAGTTCATCAACACCATAGCGGTTGTCACCCAAGTCCTCGCTGTGATCCTGGATATTGCAACTCTTGTGGGTGAATTCACTACAGTAGCCTTCAGCGCATTGCTGCCCCTCGCCGGAGCAATCATCGCCGTTACAGGCATCATAACAATGATCGTAGGCTTCTTTGTGAACTTGTACAGGGCCGATACGCCTACAGATCCGGTAGAGAACTATATCAAGTATAAGGGCAGGCCGCTGCTCGCCCTCTTTAACGATAGCCCCGAGCCGCAGCTCGACTACACCATATCGCACACCCGTGTTGCGCCGGGCAAAGTGACCAGCATAGAGATCACCGCGATGAATAAGAGCAAGAAAGACGTGAGCATCACCAATACGCGCATTTCCCTCCTCAGCGGCGACGACGACACGTGCCTATTCGCAGCCGGTGACAAGATCGTGCTCGTGCCGGACGATGACCCAAGCAGGGATACCGAGAACCGCACGTACGTTGCGCCCGATAAGACCGCCGACGCCAACCTCCAGCCGCCGAGCAAGCTGGGAACGACGTCGGCGTACTACCAGTACGATCTGCGACTCGCAGGCCCCAAGAAAGCGGGTGAAGATGCGCTCCAGGCCCTCGTGCTCAAGCCAGCCGAAAGGATCCGCTCCGTGTGGAAAGCCACGATTAATACGCAGGGCCCGGACAGCAGGGTTTCTATCGTGGAGCTCTTCGAGAATGACAAGAGTCACGTCGAATTTAAGCTCGTTCGAAGCCTGTTCTAATAAGGGCTATGGGGAAACTTTTAAGCGTAGATAAAAGGCCATGAGCACCTTTCATGTGGAGTTAGTGGATTTAGGCAGTTGGGACGTCCCGTTGCGCTTACTATCCGGAGTTACATGGCTATAAGAAGTTACCCAGCATCTGCCGCGGAATAGCTCGGGGTTGATTGACAGTACCAAGCTGACTAAGACGATAATGAGGTTTGTGAATATCTACTATGTCCTCATCTCTAACAGCCTTAGCTACACAAAGTTAGTATTTGTATTCTTCCATAACAGATAAAAAGACGAATGATTCAATTATCCCTTTCAACTTTATTTACCCCAGTTCTCCATGCCTGTAGAAATCTACATTAATGCGCTGAGCCTTATGTAAATATGTTCTATCAACTATTATACAGGAGTTAAGGTCCCGGCACTAACGCTTCTCCGAATTTGCCGGACTCTCCACAACGGCACATCAGACTGTCCTAACACCGCCAAGATAAAAATGTGCCCTGGCTCCTGAGCGACCGTTTAATAGTGTACGGTCTTGACGGGTTGCAGAGGCATAAACCCCGGAGGAAGTGCATGCGGACGTACGATATAGATATACTGTAGTACGCGGTTAAGGCCAAAACTAGCGCTTGCAACCGTTAGATTAACAGAGTAGCTTGGGTCTGATACCCTTCGGGAGGCCTAAGATCACGTAACTACATTTACGATATCAAATTAATTAGTCACCTAATATATCAAACCCAGCTTACAAATTCACTGAAAGGTTGAAGCAAGCTGAGAACTTCCATGTATAATTAGGTACTGAAAAACAATAGGCATTTTTGAGAGTAGCTTAGAAATTGTGTCAGCACTAAGAGGGTAACCCATGTGTTTTGGCTCGCAAAGGTCAAATGGGGAATGTTTGATCTCATCTATGTGATGGCAGGGAATAATGATTCCAAACTACCTTTGCTGGGTAGGTTCTATTGTGGATGTAGTAGTATGATGTGAGTACCTGGAGTATTTTTATCATTTCCAACGCAAACCTTTGAATATAAAACTGCCAACCGTAGCCGACAAAGGCTTTGAACTTGAACTCCTAACCTTACTCCTATCTACATTTTACAATACATCAGTCTCAGAACACAAGAATATTCTTGAACCAACAGGCAATATGCGTAACACTCAAGTTCTTCTTGCAGCAGCGGCTCTTGCCGGCAGCTCGGTAGCTCAGAAGTCCGATATTGAGTTCTGTACCTCATACATTAATTCTTTGGTCGGCACACTTCTCACAGATGCTCCTACAACACCTGCTGCGATTCTCTCCTTTCTTGCCCAGAGCACTGCAACTAATTCGCCTGCAACTATCACCGGCTCACCTACCACTAGTGCAGTAGCTCTGCCAACTACCCTCGACTTCGAAGGCCACGCGTCGCAGCTTTGCTCGATTGCGGGCGTGCTGCCTTCATCACTTTTGCCTGAATTCGAGACCTTTGCCTCGGAACTTCTTGAAGCAGGCAAATCAGTCAGTGGCGAACTTAAAACATATGCCATCGACTGTGCGCCGGAAAACAAAGTCGCGAGCATTACCAGCGATCTTGACTTTTATTTTACCGCCACGGGAAATATCTGCGTGGAGACGCCTGCTCCGACTGGCGCCTCTAACGGCACTTACCCGACCTCAAACACCACGACAGCTACTACTGCGATCCTTACGGCTGCTGCTGTCAGGCCCACCGGCGCCGTATTGGGTGCTGCCCTCGGTGCTCTCGGTGCTGCGGCCCTGCTGTAAATAACCATCAACGTTTTTCTGTCCAGAGCTCGATCAGTTTTAACTTGCTTGCTCCTTCCATTATGGTGGAAATTTTTAATCAAACAATGTACAATGTTCAAAGATTCCTATCTTGAGCACCTTTCTTCATTCTGATAAGGCTTCATGGAACGGATATTTTGGGAATAGTCCTTTTCAATGAGCAAACCAGACAAGATACTATCAGCAATGCATTCGTTTTGCCGGATTAAGATATTATTAACCGTCGCATTATATTTCTGGAGAAATTTAGTAAATAAAGATTTCTGTGGCCTTTTGCTCCCTGAATCATGTTGTTTTGCGAGCGCGAGAGAGGAGCTGGGGCAAGCTATATGGATAGACAAGTAATAACAAAACTCGATTTCATACTTAGCAAGAACAGTCCTCGTATCAAGTGTTAGATCCTGCGATTATTTGTTGTGCTTTTCCAGGAAAAATTAACGGTAATACTGTTTCCCTCATCTCGACAAAATCGATCGATTGACGCGGGCAGTGATGGGCTGCAGTAGTGAATTGTTGAAAGAGGTGATGTTGATATAGCTGGATTACCAATCCCTTCGCTACTTAACGTGCCAAGAGTGCTGGAGCAAGTACAAAGCCACTCTGTACAGTAATCATATGAGAAACTATATATAACAGGGGCCATCCACACTAGAGCCTGGAGATAAAGGTTTCCTATTTTGGTGTACCTATGGGCCGCTATAAGTAAAGAAGCCTCAAAGGCCACCGCCAAAACGTGTGTGTCGCGCGCCGAATTGTCGAGCCAGTATTGTGAATCATACGAGGGTTTCGGTAATCCTTAAGAAACACCTGGTACCAGTAATCAGTGGGTGTTTTATGTTGGTTTACCAATAAAGGACTACTTCACTCGCGCTGTGAGGGCTACACACTATCTCAATGTTCTGAACGGCGAATTTGTTGGGATCTTCACCGCATACTTTGAGAGTAATGTTCTCCGTGGTGTCTTCGCTTAGGCAGCGCCATTCCAATGCCAGCTGAATGAAGAACTTGATCGCACGCTTTGGTTAGGAAGATATTCTAAAAGGAAAGAAATCGGTGTTACAAGACAGCTGAGCCCGAACTAAGCCATTTACGAAGAGTCATGCGCCCCAGTGACAAGAAATGATTTATTGGATACACACGGTCAAGACGACCCTCTCGCATATGCAGGGCAACCTAACAAGAAGACAATGGGAACCAAAAATTGTAAATGGAACGAGATAGAAACATAGGTGAATGGGATCATCTGTACATAAAATGGCCTGGAAACCTCTCGGTGAAGGAGGGGAGAAACCAGAGACCTTTGAACCATTTGGAAACGATTTATTAATTGAATAGGGCAAGTTCTAAACCGCATACTTTACCTTGATCATGTAAACAAGGGCATACATTACTTCATTGAACTCAACCAAAAAAAGCCGATAAACCCCAGCTGGAGTGACACCACAACCAGAAAGTCTGCATAGGACAATAATACTGTTCAGTTAGTCTTACCAAATGGATTGCTTTATATCCACTTTGTACAGCCTATAAATGTTGATACATCATATATCGCACTCTCACATGTAGCAGGGTAGTACCCCGAGTTCAGCTTTCAGCTTACATGAGAGACAACTGAGGCAAGACGTGGCCATAAACCCGGGGCAGTTCAGTCAACACCATCTTGGAGTTTGATGTGTTGAGCTGTATCCTTACTATCACTTCTCTCCGATTATATAAAGCAAGATTGTTTCTGAGAATTCTACACTTAGATACACATCTATCACAGACCGCCCCAGGTTATCACTACTTCATCAATATCTCAAGGTATCCCCAAAGCAACAAAACATCATGTCTCACATCGACATCCTTGACGGCGCAATCGTTAGCTTCCTGAACTATGGCAACGGAGTCGCTCTCGACCTTTATGGAGGTATGAGACTCAACACTCAGCAGTGACGAAACATTTGCTTATCACTTTCTGTCAGGGAGTGCCGCGAATGGAACCCCTCTGGTCGCGTGGGGATTCCACGAAGGCCAAAACCAACAGTGGAAGCTAGAAAAGGTTGATAACAGCACTGTCTGGCCGACCTGGAAGCTTCGCAACGTGAGGACGAACAGTAAGATCATCCCCCCCCCCTCACGCCTTCCCCCCTGATACTAATCGAACCCCTTCATTTCTTTTCTAACGGAATCAAAGCATACATCGACATCGAAAACGGGAATCCCGCCAACGGCACCAAGATTCAAGCCTGGGAGAAATCAGACAATAACAGGAACCAGCTCTTCCGCTTGGTCACAGCCGATCCCCAGGGCCGAGTCTTCATGTAAGCAAATGAAGTTCCGCATATACCTCTTGTATCCCCCAAGAATAAGAACTATAACACAGAGAAAACACCAACTGACAAATTGAAAAGGATCCAAAATGTCGGTACCGGCACCTACATCGATGCCGGCAACGCCGAAAACGGGCAAGTCCTCCCACTCAGATAGGTCCATCTTGTGCTAACTTCTCCTTCTGACAGAGCCCATATTGTTGGCTTCGCGGGTAGACCCCAGGACATAAACACCCACCAGCTGTGGCGAGTTCTTCGCGTCAACTAATATCACTTTTGTTCCGCGAGGATGAGAGTCTGATTTGGGATGCTAGAGCGGAAAGGGGATCCCGGCGAAGAAAGTTTGATGATTACTGCGATGAAGTTGTGTCACTCGTTACGATAGTTATGAAAGAAATCGATTACCTTGGTCCGCATGATTTTCATTTTTTTTTTTGAAAATTCAGCTTGATCTTTCATTGCATCTCAGCCAAGAAACGCAAGATAGATGTGTTGAAATTGCGCTCTTTTAATATTATTTGCCTGTGCTCGTTTCCTTAGTAGTCAGGTTAAATAATCAAGTTTCATAGCGAGCTCGCTGCAAAACACCAATGATCACGCGAATTGCGGGCTTGATCAAGATGGCCAAAATCGGCGTTGATAACAGTTTTCGTGATATTAATCTAAGTGCTATACTACAATCCATCATAATTATGCAATGTTCCATTGCGTGCGCCATGCATCATCCATATACAAATGCCCCAGGGTTTCTTCCCTGTGTTTCATCTCTCATCTAATTCTATATGCCAGGAAGCCCTACAAACGCCCTCACTGCCGGCACCCACCTCGGAAGTATATAGACGTTGTATAAAGCCGTGGAAGCAACGATTAACCCAGTAAGCTGTAGAGACAATGTTAGCAACGCAAATGAAAATGAAAATTTGAGGAACGGGGAACGGACCTTTTCAAACCATGTGTGGAAATAAGAGGCGGTCATAAGCAGCATCCAGAGCGACAACCCCACAACGCCCAGCGCAAACTTTCCACCAGGACCCAGGCGCCTCTCATGCGCTTCCGCCGTGTGCTCAGCCTCGACCCTGGCGCTCTTAGAAGCACCGTCATCCATAACGACAGCGCGATCATCTCCACCGCCTCCCACGATCTGCGCCCCTGCCCTGATAACAACCCAGACGACCTCCTGAGCAAGAAAGCAGCTCCCGAGAACCAGCAAGAACACATG
Organism: Xylaria arbuscula; assembly: GCA_022385695.1. NCBI lineage: Eukaryota > Fungi > Ascomycota > Sordariomycetes > Xylariales > Xylariaceae > Xylaria > Xylaria arbuscula. The sequence continues at coordinate 981,275 of MU279342.1, forward strand.
GCCCGATATATCATGCCCACCGCTCCAGTTTCCGCCCGCCGTCCTACACGCAGCAGCAGTGAACAACTCTTTATGATCCGCCGTGCCCTCAGAGACAGCGTCGTGCACGACCTCGCACCGGCCACCAGTAAACCGAAAACCGCGATCGATCAAGGGCGGGCCGAAGCACCACTGCGTGACGAGGATCCACCAGCCCGTGACGAGGGCCCAGCGGGTAGCGGCGCGGACTGCCATCCCGCCCTTTCGGAAGGCCGGGTGCGTGGCGACGAAGGCGGCGAACGCGACCGTGATCCACAGCCACCCGCGCTTGACGAAGAGCACGTTGAACAGGTTGTCCTTGCGCGCAAAGTACGACGGCGCGTGCGCCTGGACGTGCGACTGCCTCGCGGCGTCGTAGGGCGCGCCGCGGACCTCGGGGGACAGCACCGAGAAGAGCGTGCCGAAGAGGAGGATGGAGGGGTACAGGGCGAGGAGCAGGGTTTCGAGGGGCGTGGGGAGGAACGGCGAGCTGCGCGTGGTTGTCGTTGTTGGTGGCGTCATCGCGGGCGTCTTGGGTTCTGCAGCAGCGGCGCCGTTGATGCTGCTGCCGTTGCCGGTCATCTGGACTTCTCGTGATCTGAGATTGCGCTTGTTGTCTTCAGCCATCGCAGCCGATATGGTGTTGGGAGCATGGAAACATACAAGGATTAGGCTGAGAGAAATGGAATGCAGATAAGCAAAGAAGACACGCTGCGCATGTGGTTGATATTTCTATGAGGTAATGGAGGGGTGCAGGAACATTAGAAAACAGAAGTTGTCAATAACGACACCAATCGATTCGGGTCGACTACTGAAAATACCTACCACGGATGGGACCGATGACGTTGATCGCGGTGTCGAACTTTAGGTCACCATCCACCTGGAATGCCAGGTACCTACCCGCCACTACTGCCCCCCTATCGATATCATGAGCCCCACAAAGCGGGGCGCAAGGGTAAGTCGAGGTCAGGCCAGATAAATCAGACGCCACCTTTAGATGTGGCTTAGCAATCTCTACGTCCTTGCCTGTCAGGCGGGGTATGTACTTAGAAGCAATCACGAGAATCAATATTTGTAGCAACGCAAGCGTATTTATTTAAAATCTTTTATCAAGTGCTTCTAGGAGCGAACTTCTGGGTCAACACCCTCTCTTATGAAGAACTAGTATAGCCTGCCTGTGTTGCCTTGAAAAAGCAAAGCCTATTCTGAACCTGACCAACTCCTTCACGCCGAGTCCCTATGCTGTTCTCGAACAAGAAAGCCGAATGTAGCCAATGCCTGCGGGGCCACAGAAGAAAGTGAAATACGAATGTACGACGGGGACCAAATAAAATGGTACCTGCTCAACTTGACGTATATATCGAAGGTGAAAAAAGGCCGAGATCAGGACTCATGCCTAAATGGCCTGTGTCGGGTCTCCCTTTCTAGGGTGTCTGGCAAGTGCCAGCAGCAGTCACTGTCTCGGTGACTGTAATGGTCGCTGGAGAGCTGTCACCACCATCGCCATACCCTCCTGAGGTTGGAGTGGAAGACGGAGTTGAAACCGCGTCACTGTGAGTACTCAAAGTTGGCTGAGAGTTGCTACTGTTTGAGCTCTGAGGCAGTGATATGATAGCAGTTGTCGCTGAAGGTAGGGAGCCTGAAGTTGTGGAAGTTACATCTCCTCCAGGTTGGCCGTCGTAACTGCCTGTGGGAGATGCGGTTTGAGCTGTGGATATCTGACTGTGGCTGCCACCAACACCGCTGCTCGAGGATCCTGAGCCGGAGCCCGCGCTTGCAGATACCGTAGGCACATGCGTGGAAACCGTGGACGAGGCGGTAGAAACTGGCAAGGAGCTGCTCGAAGTAGAGCCGGATCCAGAACCGGCTCCAGAACCGGAGCCGCCTTCGTATTTGGCAATAGCAGCACAGAACGTATTACGGTTATCCTTGTCTTGTGCCACCGATTCGGAATTGACGGTGAGCATGTTGATGGAGGCCTTGGTGCTGATGCCGTACATGCTAACTTGTGAATCTTCAATGCTGATCATATTATCTTGGCAGTTCTGGCCATCGACACACTCCTGGGCGTAGTTGTTGAAGAAGCTGTACATGCCAGCACCAAGAACGAATACGTCTGAAGAATTAGTGATTCGCATGCCCCAAGTTCGAGCACATTTGTCAGATGTGCCGGTACAGGTCTCTTTAAACTCTGGGTCGAAATAGCCTTCAAGCACAGTCACGCCTTGAGTGGCGTCGGGATTTCCTTGCATGTAGGCAGTCTCGGTCTGGGCGAGTCCTACGAACGTGTTCTCGGCGTTGGAAATCTGGTAGTTGTATAGAACGCTGTGCTCGGATGCAGTTCCCCATAGCCAAACCGGATTTTGGGCCTCAATCAAGACACCACGGCCATTGTAGATGTTGATTTGATTGTGGTCGGCACGATCAAGCTCATGATCGGCAACCCAGAACCAGCAATTCTCGATGTAGGCTGAAGCAGTCTGAGTCAGGTGAAGCATCAAGAAGGTGCCCTTGCATTTGTCGTCAACCGAAGTAGTCGCATTAGGATCCTTGCTGCAATGATCAGATTGGAGCTCAGTTCCGGCTGTACCGCCAACACGGAAATGAACGTCCCACATGCCTGCGGCACCATTCTCTGACCCAGCAAGATTCCACTCCACGAGGATGGCACCAGGGAGGGCGCCTTTAGTCTCGATGATCAAATCTGACATCTCGACGTTGCCAACATCGCCCGGCTTGCCAACTTCGAAAACTGTAGCAGGTTTGCTGGCATCGGTAAATTTGTCGCCTGTAGCCATAAGGAGGGGCCACATCTCTCCAGTGATCTTGATGTTCTTAGGAATATGAACGGTATCAGAGATGACGTAAGCACCATGATCAAAGTAGACAACGTCACCGTCTTTGGCACTGTCCAAGACTTTCTGGATTGAAGCGGTATCGTCTGTTTTGCCGTCGCCTACAGCGCCAGCTGACTTGACACTCAAGAAGTGACTAGCATCAACAGACTCGTATTGAGGCTTGGTGCGCGTAAAAACCTTTCCGTCACCGGCGAGCAGAGAATCGGGGAAGTTAATCTTGTCTTGAGCTGTCTGGACGGCTTCGCCTTTTCCACTGCTGTAATCTTTACCCTGTACCCAACCATCTATAACCTGGTTTCCCTCCAGCAAGGATGATCCGTCCTTTGCGTAACCGACAGCGATCGGAACACCTTGACTCATATCCACATTGTTGAGAATAAGGGTATTGTTGGTGTACTGCTCATTAGGCTTGTAGAGGGTGCTGATACCGACGGGAACATTCGAAATTTTGCTGTCGAGGAGCAGCAAGGACCCAACCTTGATTGTATCAAAGCTGTCACTAGTCATGTTGATACCTACCTGGCCGCCGTTGATGGTCACTCCTTGCATCAACCAGACCCAGTCCCAGATCATATGGATAGCGGTATTGCAGTTGTTAAAGGTGAGGTTGCGAGTAGTGAATTGTTGGCTGCCAATATCGGCGCCAATGCCTCCGCCGTTGAATGTCAAGTCGGCCATGAAGCCTCCAGATCCATTCTCGATGAAAAGGCCCTTCTGATAGTTGTCCGAAGTAGCAGGACTCATGTTGATGACGATGTTTTGCAAGCTCGTGGCCTGAGCTACCTGCCAATGGATTGCTGCGCTCGCCTTACCGCTGCCAGTAGGCATGTCTGTCATATCAATGATAAAGTTGCGAATTTGGCGAAAGAAGTTATTTTGATTGATGTACCAATTAGGAGGGGGATCTTGGTTTGTGGTATAATCGTACGGGTTCGCGTCAATTACGCCCATGCCAGCAAAATCAGCCGAGCCCTTAATGGTGGGAACGTTGAGGGCATCGCCCACAAATTGAGTATAGTAAGTCTGGACGATAGGCTTCTTGACTAGGTAGGTTCCGGAAGGGAAGAACACGATAGCGGGATGGGTGGTGCGGGAGTCACACTTGTCGATACATCGACCAGGGCCGTCTGTGATGGCCTTGTTGATGGCGTCCGTGTCGTCGGTTGTGCCATCTCCTTTGGCACCATAGTCTTTGACGTTACGAAATACCTTGTAGTCAGGCTCAGTGGCGAACGCTGCAACTCCCTGACGCTTGATGGTTGAGACCCAGTACTGGGAAGCGGCTGCATCGTCTCGTTGCTGCAAGGCGCCACTCTGAGCAGCGGCAGATCCTTGGGTAGCAAGCTGCAGCACCGCTGCAGACACTGCGAGGATCTTCAAGAGACCCATCTTGACGCTAGAACCAGCTAACGAAAATAGTAATACGAAAACGAAGGTAGCGGTGAATTGAAAGCTATAGAGGTAATTAGTATCCTTGTTCACCAATTGAAAGTCATGCCGAAGCAAAGTCTCGCGATGGAATGCAAAGAGAAAAGAAGATCAACGAGAATGATTGCGAAATGAAGAGGAATATGTAAAGTCAGGTCGAGGGGATAGCAGCGGGGTCTCAAGAGGGAGTCTTATAACGGTTGAATGAAAGTGTTCTTTTCCCCTTTGTGTCAGGGATGAAAGTCGGCCGATTATCATTTCCGAGTGTCAAGGGATGGACAATAAAGATTGTGTAACAAATCCGTGAAAGGCGGGTGAATGAGAACACGCGAGCGGTGACAAGAATCATGCAGCGGTCTGCGCACCATGCGCTCTGTGATCAGGGCAGAGGCCGTGAAGCAGATAAGGTGCAATAGAACGTGAAGGATATGGGGAACGCAGAACATGTACAGAATGCTTACCCGCAAGACGTTTAGCAGTATAGTCTATGAAGCGGAGCTGACCAGAGACGGCGACCTTGTTTTGGCTCTATCGACAGAGATCGAACGCCGGCGCTTAGTCTTCTCCTCCAGGGATGGAAACGAAAGGATGAACGAGGAACGAATGTTGATACGAATGTAGGTAGAGGTCTGTCCGGCTCGTAGGTGACCAGATGGGAGGGACCAAAAGAGAGAATGAGAAGGGGAGGCAAAAGTGTGCGTACGTCTGGTCAACAGGGTAACTAAATCAAATCTAGGGTTGCAGTAGAGATAGTGGTGGGTGTTATGGTCTTCCAAGGTTGTTGTTGATTGCGCGAAGATGTACCGACAACAGCAGACGTGTCGTCATGGACAACTCCGAAACAACAGATGCAGACTAAAAGAGGAAATGGCAGTGTGTTTGGTCTGGCGGTGCAATTGCTGTCAATGGATTTATACTATATATGCCACAGTTTGTTGAGCTACCTGCTCGAGCCCCTACCTCCTCTGGTAATACAAGAGGTGGGTGGGAATGTAGGAGTGAATCCAGGTACCTATGATATTTCCCAGTGGCAGGTCGCGTCGCCACACCTCGACCAATCACCGGGGCCAGTCTCTCAGGTACCGTTCATGTTTGCGCCTCACAAAGAAATTTCTGCCTCCCTGTGTGATGTTAACCATTCATTTACTTTGATAGGCGACCAAGTCCAGTAGCATCAACAATTTGAACCGTCCAAGCCTTCCAAGCGCTTCTTTGTTGCTAACCCCCCTGCACCGCCCATAGGATTCCGAGGGTTGGCCTATGACGTGTTGGGAAATTTCCCAATGTGGAATTTGATTGGCTGTCAATTCCCCTACGGCGCGGCTCTAGTATGGTGCAGGCATCCTGCATTACCGGCAAGGTACTTTGTAGAGGTACCTTGTCTTACCAGGAACGCTTAGCTAGCTATGTAGGTAGGTACCTTCTGTAATGCTTAGGTTGCTACGGCCGCGGAAATGATGTAGATCGTCCGCTGTTCTCGCCTCTTCCTATCTGCGCAAATAATAGTTAGTGCGGCAAAACCGCCGGCGGGGATTGTTTGACGCAGCCGCCAGGCACAGGAATTCTCCGGCCACCGCTTTTCCTACAGCCACATATAGATATGTATACTACATCATTTCTTCATCCAGTACTGCTCGTCTCTATCGATCACGTGATGAAATATGCCTGTAAATATGTGACACATTACTACAATGATCTCATGCAGGTACGGAGTACTCTATTCTAGAAAAAATGTGATTGCAGAAAAACAACAAGGAGCACGACTTTTTATAGCTTTTCCAATCAAAGTTCTCTTTTGTCATGGATACCCTTATAGGTACGTCCTTAACTACCTACATCGAGTACAGCATCCATTCATCTATCTATAACCACACTAAGGTGGACAGTCAGGAACACGTGTTCCCATTGCAGATGAGGTCTTGGCGGGTTGTAACGATCACGATCCTCAAGCATGTCAGGTATCCTGTTCCTGCACATGCTGTGTACCAGTGTACCTTTTCAGAGAACTTGTGTGCCCAATAAGAGACCCCCCTGGTTTGTTTTCCATCGAAGCCGAATGGCTATTTTAAGGTAAGGATTTCGATTATAAAAATGTTGGGACATACCAGTTGATTGTTAGTGAAGCTGCAGGCTGCTGGCATAACAAACAACCAACCTAGTATCTAGACTACAGATCCTACCACAAGAGCCATGCCTCTTAAATGGAAAGTGCGTTTCAGAATGCTGAATAGGATTCAATTGGTTGGATCTTGGACGCACTGATGTATTACCTAATCGTGCCTTATGGGGATTGGTCCACTCAGCAACCCCTCATTCTGCCCTCATTGCCCTACATAAAGTCCAATTTAATGGGATCGATCTTGGGGTACCTGCGCTTAGACAAAACAACATACATACCATGTCCTGTTGCTGAAACATATCACGATGCCACGATATTTAAAATACAGTACTTTTGTAATTATAAGGTATATCCTAACCTCTTTCCCACTATATTTGCAGGTCATTTGTCGCGTGTCTTCAACGTAACGGCCGAGAACGGCTATATCATCAGAGTACCACTGCGCACAATGTAAGGAGGCATGCTCAATGAACCTGCAATCTCATGGTTGCCAATGCCGTTGCATCTAATTTGGTTTCATACTACCTTCACACTCGTAGTTTAATTTCATAGGTGTTGGGCAGTCATACGGTAACCTCAATACCCACGTTACCGCCTTTGACATGGCACGATTCGGATTGATGGGAGAGGGTTTTTTCCGACATTGCACAGCAGACCCCTTATTACGCGAGGAGTCTCTCGGACTAACCATCGTGCTCGCCCAGTACCTATTTGGTGCAGGTGGCGCCCAATGCAGCACAGAGCACAGAATAGATTTGTACATTGCACGGGATTAATTAAATGCAGTGGTGCTGGCCACATGCCACTGGCTGCATGGCGATGCAAGTCATCCCGTTCCATACCGCAGCACGGTTAATCTGTCCGGCTTGGGTCTGCTGCTTGAGGCGAGGCAGGCAGCCGCTGGCTACCGCCAAGTTGAATCGTCTTTGTCAGCCAATCGGTCAAAGCAATTACCTAATGCTGTTTGGTCAGGGACAGCGTCCCGAGACACATATGAAAAATCAGAGAATATTATATTTGTATAAGTAGCAAAACTAACAAGATGCTTTAGCCTTCATGCACAATCCAAGCCGCCAGCTGATAGCAGCTGTGTGACAGATGGTCATCATAAGGGAAGCAACTACCCCATCTTCCAATTGAAGATGACAACCCCACAGGCGTTACTTGGGGTAGGTACATGCTGGTCGAAACATCCAGGGACAGGAAGGAACGCATCTCTTCAAAATATTGGCCTGGGCAGATCAATCAATTTACATACACCGGACTTTTAGAACTACATAGATACCGTAACAATAGGAGATATGCCACCCCTAGCTGTTCCCTCCAATCTCTCCACGTTGGTGAAAGATGCCTTTGCGAAGGCGCAGGCTAGTGGTGATCTGATCTATTACCCGACACAGGTTGCCATCTTGGCGGTGGGATCGCTTGCTGTGAGTACTCACGATGACGTCGCGAAAGGTGCCTCTCTAACGTTTCTTCAGTTCCAGCTCCGATATTCGCCCGCTCTTGCCCAGAAGCCAAAGCTGCCCAAGCCGGTTGAGCCCCACGCAAGACCATTCAATCCCTTCGAGAATCCCTCTCCCGCCTTGCTCGTCGCACAGCTTCCACCATCCCATCGGCTGGTGCTGAACAAGTTTGCCGTCGTCCCTGAGCATTTCATACTGGCGACCAGCGATTTTAAGCCCCAGACGCATCTTCTCGAGAGAGGCGACGTCGATGCGGCATATGCTTGTGTACAGGCATACCGCAATGCCGGCCGGGAGCTGTTTGTATTTTTCAACTCTGGAGAACACTCGGGTGCAAGCCAGCCGCATAGACACCTCCAACTTCTACCTGTTGATCGTATGAAACTTGGCCTGGAGGACGTTGAGAAGGGAAGAGAATGGGCCATACTTGCAGATACAGTGCGCGGGAAAGAAAGCACGTTACCGTTTACCGTTTTCACATCCCCTATCAGCGTGGAGATGAGTGCTGAGGATAAGCATCTTGCCTATCTGTTACTATATAAGCGCGCAGTGCGTGCCGTCCTAGCTAACGCAGTGGCGACCGATGAAGGCGAGGCGCAGATAAGCTACAATTTTGCCATGACGAGCACTTGCATAGCTCTCTGCCCGCGAACTGCAGAGGGCACGAGCATCAAGGATGGTAATGGAAATGAAATCGGCAAAGTAGCTCTCAACGGCACTCTGCTAGCTGGCACCGCTCTTGTCAAGAATCAAGTCGAATGGGATGCCTTGAGATCGAATCAAACGATGCTGCCTAGTGTGCTAGGAGGGATCGGAGTGCCCCTCGCCAACACGTCTTGACTACACGGACTTTCTAAGTTAGATGGACCACACTCATTAGTCGCCAGGCTGTAGCCTGATAATAAAGTCTCAGGCAACTAGAACCAATACACTTCTTATTCGCCTTGTAAGTACACACTGCCTATGACTTGATTTCCTATTACATACACTTTCCTGATGTCAAGATCCTCCTTTCTAATTATCTTACACACTCGCCGCTCACATCATCCTCGGATCCGTGCCTTTGTATATCAAGCTAAGAGATTCTAGCTGTTCAAAGTTCTTCAAGCCCTTGCTCAACCAATTCGTCCCATTTTTTCCGGCATGTGGCGTTACCGAAATGGTAAGAACCGTCATGCTCATAAATGTAGGTAGCGACCTGCTTCCACGGCACTCTGGCCGCATTTTTGTCGCCTTTGGCAAGCTTCCGGACAGCTTTCTTGAGTAAACGAATCTGTTTGCGTCCATGACCGTATTAGTTGAGATATCTTAATATGAATGGACCACCAACCAACGAATGGTAGCTTTCCTGGTGACCAAGCTTGTGGGGTAGCTTACATCCTTGTCCTGCCATTCGGGCTTTCTCACACGCTGCTCTTTGTTTTTGGTCAAGGTGCGGAAGCGTCCGCGGAGAGTCGATTCGGCCTCGGTGAACCCGCCTTTCCGACGAATATCACGATATGTCATACCCGCACGTTTGGACTCCACTAGGAACCGGTTTTTGGCGTCACGTTCAGGATCAGTAGAGCCAGAGGGCGCAGCCTCCTCCATAGTATCATCAGACTCTACCGCCCGCGGGGCTTTGGGAATTGTCCTCGTTGGAGCTGGCGCTGTTAGGCGTTGCAGGGATGACTGTTGTTGTACATTGGCGTTACTCTTGCCCTTCGAAGTTGAGGAAGACGGGGCAAGCAGGGGCTTGGTGGGCTTCGTAGGCAATTCTTTACGGGTCTTGTGAGTCGGACGCTTGGTGGGATGTGCACAGCGGACCTCGTGTTGGTCCCAGGCAGCCGACCCAAGATCTGAGTCGCCACCAGTGGTAGGTATGCTTGTCGGAATGGACTCGGAGGAAGATGTCGGTGTCGGTGACGGGTTGATTCGCAACATCTTGGGAGAAATGGTAGCAGGACAATTCCCCACCCAATCTCCTCCCGAGATTCCCACGGGAGATGCATGATAACTGTTTTGAAAGTCCATCGGCGGCGTGCGGCCTTGGAGAGGGCCAGACTCGAGAGTCATCGACGCCACCATCTCAGATGCTAATGAAGAGCCGACTGAAGATGAGAAACTGCTATTGAGTGTAGCCGGGGCGGCATGGGTATAGTCGAAGGGCTCTGCGAATAATGGCATGTTGGAATATACTTGGGATGATGATGGTAGCCCATGATGGAATTCCATTCCAAGATTTGGATTACAAAGGCCGTTGGGACTGCAGGATGGGTACTGGAACATCTGTTGGTCGAAACTGCCACTCAAGTCGTGTGCATAGGCGTTTGCGGCGGGGTGGCCTAAGAAAAACATCTGCTCATTTCCCGGAGCCGCTTTGTTACTGTACTGGGGATGACTCGGACCAGCATCCCTCCCGCAATTTGCAAGTGAGACAGACTGAGCAGCCGTTTGACTTCTGAGGTCCTGCATGCTTGTACTGACCGTGGGATGGCCATCAGTGAGATAGTCGTTAAGCTGTTAAGACGACGGTTAGAACATATCCCCCATGCTACATACGCCGGCACAACAGAGGATAAGGAGGGACTCATACCGAACAAGTCTCGTCGCCGCTATCGAGACCATTTTGATATGGGCTCCGGTTGTCCATGATTTGTTGCGAATGTCGCTGAAACAGTAGTCCGTGACAACTAGGATCAGTACGGTATCCAGATGTGTCTATCGGCCTGCCTTGGAAGGATGGAAATAAGTCTCCTTCGCGGTTTCTGTGAAGGTGAGACTTGCTTGATAAACGTTCGTAATAGAGCGGCCAGACTGACTGGGGAAGCGGGGGTTGAGTTGATCTCCTGTCCAACATCTTTGATGTCTGTCTTAATCCTCTAATGGCGCCTCTCACACTCGATGTTCACCGCCGCTTCTATTGGCCTTCTGCGCAGGTGTGCGGCTAGCGAATGTCGTCGACAACCCCGCTTACATGCCCTACTGGTAAGAGTGTTGGGTATGCTTGCAGAGTCGACTTAGCGGTCAGGAACCTAGGTTCTTGGTGATGCAGTGTCGTGCGACTTCCCGAAGATGACTCAAGAACGGCCGCGGAAACCGTTCTCCTTTCAAAATCACTGGAACTAGTTCGTTGGATGATTAGTGTTGATAACGAAGACGAGTGGCTAGCACCATGCCTACCCAATTTTCTTGCTGGTTGCGGTATCGCTGCGTTTGAGGATACTTTGTGGTCAATAGGGGGTACTTGCTCTAGTCTTAGTTTGAGGTGAAGTTTAGTCCGGTTAGGGAGAGTACATAAACGCTACTCTCTCTCTATCTCTCTCTGGCTGCGGGAGAACAATAATGCCGAGAGCTCAACAAATGAAGTATTAACAATGTTGAAATCCAGAAGGATAAATATACTCGAGCAAAGCCCAGCCGATCTTGAGGGGAGAGTTCGGTAACTAATATTGCCAGTGGCGTCCAGCCTCCATCACTCTCCTCATGTCGACCCTGCCGACATCAAGACGGACCAAGTACCGTGCCTTGCACATTTCGGCAACGTCGAATTCTGTGGAGCGCAATGAATGAAAGTGGAGGTTTCGGGAGGCCGACAGTGACATGACCTAAAAGGATCACCAGCATATCGAGGGTCTTTCTGTCCACTTGGTGCTCTCAGATCCAGTGGTAAGCTTCCAGAGATACGGCGAAGAATCGTCGAAGAACTACGGGGGCATCCCCTGCACGCACGCTTGGTGCGGCTCTCCCGTCGGCTCTCCTGTCACACGCACTCTGCAGCAGGACATTTAGAGACTCACAACCATGAGCAAACTCTACGCGCGTCAAAGCCGGCAAAGAAATGCACTGGAGTAACAATCGAGTAAAAATCATTGATCAGTCGTAGGTGGCTTCTGCCATTGCAACGCAAAATATGTTGCTCTGTCGTCTATCATACAGGAGAACCAACGCGCCAAAGGTCACCTGCCATTACGCTTCCCTTATACAACTGCCAGTCAGACCTACAGCTCCATCCATCATTATTTCAACCACTGGAAGCTCATTTCTAGTCTTCTAAACAGCGTTCAGCTAAGCTCGATGTCGAAAGCCCTAGGTTGCAACTGCCATACGTGACTACTGCAAGCAAAAGACCGGCTGCCCGCATGTACCAGCCTCATACGTTGCCCCCACGACCCAACGGCCTACCATCGAAGAATATCGCCCAATTCGACGGCCCAACCCCTGTACAGATCTCTGTCACTCCAATGATTCGATAGATAACCGGAGTGGTATTCCAGATCTCCCCGTCTGTGGTACGATGGGGCCCAGCACAGGGGTAGCTCTACCAAGCCAATTCCCGCCTCCTTCCACAAGATATTCTGCGATATCTAAATTTTTTCTATCTGTTTTTGTAATGATACTGTTCTTACAGTCGGTGTCTGCCTCGTCTAATGCGTACAATCCTGGAATATGTGTTATCCTTTCATAGTATCCTCGGTCGAGGCAAATCGATTTAGTGATCCCGAGTGATAGACGACAGGTCAGTCGACCACGGATCATTGATTTCACACTGGGCGCCCAGAACTTACCCCGTGGAAGTAACCGTTTACAGACATAACTGCATGTAATCAGAGCCTATAAATTTGCATGTTTGGTCGATAGGAAACACGCCTGTGACTACTGCCAGCAGATTACTTGCAGAAGCGCAAGTCGCTAGGTATGTGTGGGGATCGACGATAGGGAAAGAAAGCCAACTGTCAAGCAAAGCCAGACAGACCATCAGTGGCGTCTTGAGACAAAATGAACCCCTGTTGCATTACTGATTGCAGGTATTTTCCCGTGCCAGACCCTCTCTCCCAAGTACCACATATTTAAATTCCCATTAGTTTCTGTGTGCTTCGGATTCTCCCGAAATTGTTCTTCGTACTCCATTCCATGTCGCCTAAACGCTCGGTGAAGGCCATGTGGTCAGACCTCGGCGGCTCCTCCACCTTTATTTACCAGCAGGATTCGTAATCTTGACCTCCAGGCTTGTGTCTCACTCCCACGAACCAGGCTGGTGGTATGCGTTCGGATATGTCTGAAGCTACCACGCAATGCAACGTTTCTGACATGCATATAAACACGGAAATGACATCTGTCAACCGCTCAGTCGCTGGGGAAGACCCTATCTGACGTGACGCACGATACTCCGCAATACACCACAAACTACATATTTAAGTAATACTATTGAAGTATAAGCGAAGCGGATCATGTATCGTCAACAGAGATGACATTTTCAAGCTCCTGTTCGACCACCACCTTTTCTTCTCATCATCCGTTTGTGAGATCTCGGAACAAGACGAGCTGGACGTCGAGTGGCGCGTGTAACACTTTTTTGTCTGCATTCGCTACTGTTGAGGAGATATCTTTTACCAATGAACGATGCATGCGATCATTGTAAGGGCGAAGCCGAAGACTTTCTTCCCATCTTTGAAATTTTGCTTTTGTTTCGCGGCAATGCCCTTGTTCTCTCGAACGCTTTTCATATGCACCATGCTTGAAGAGTCCTCGATAAAATGAGATCTTTCGTCGCGGCCACAGCGCTTCAATCAGATAAGGGGATCCCTCGATGCGACTCTAGCAGAGGGGAAACAACTCTAGGCAAACACGCGACTAACACTACGTATGATAGCAAAAAGAAAGAATTGTAGGACCAGCTGCTCAAAGCCATGTCGATCCCACAACATCGACTCAAGTAAAAGGGGATTCGGGTATGTATCGGTATCCCCCCCAGTAGTAGCTACGGCCAGTGATATTTAGCACGTCACCATTTATTCGTGTATACTTGGACAAGCTGATTGCATCTCGTCTTCTCAGAATATCAACACTGTTGGGCAATACAGAAATACTTTCTCCAGCCATTGCAACTAAGACCACAAACGACTTGACCTACCACTTGTTTTGACAAACCGGGAATGTTTAATTAGAAATACCCATTAGAGAAGAGACCAAGATGTAAACGATTATTTACTTGGGTACTTTCCATATGGCACGGTTCAGGTTGTAATTACAGCCTCGCTGGTTCAAAGCTCGGACTGTCTTGGTTTTTTTCCTGGGTTGTCTCAGTCCTTACTTGCCTTCAAATCTGCCTTCATATTGAGCTCCTGCTGGTGTTACCGTGACCCTGACCCCTTGATGACACCCTTCTGTACTTAGACAATCTTACGTCAACACTGGTTGCAATTGGTGTATGAACAGTGTAAGTCGTACCCATTGGATGGACTCTCCCGCTCTAGCGCCGCGGCAGCGGGTTCAGCTGGCCGGAGACTCACGTTTTCGTTTTTAGTCCAAGTACCCGTGGACCTCTATCCAGCCTACCACGGCTAACACATGGATGGCACCTACACTAAGGTACCGTACTGTAGGTACAACAGAGGCAAGCGGCGGACGCTAAAGCTACACACCCTGCCTAAAGGCTGGCGTTGGTAGTCTAGGTGTGCACTGGACGCTAATTGGTCAATCTCCCGGCACATAGTAGCGTCCGCCCACCTGGGCTTCCCCATCGGCTCAACGGCCCTCTGACGTCGCTATCCCTAGGCTGCCTGGCCTTCGTACGACCACCTCTGTTGATTCTACTCCGACTTCTTTCCCATCCCGCCAGTTTCAGGTTGAGACAAACCGCACGAGGAGATGCGCAAGGTTCCCTTTTGAGCCCTCAATAGCACGCTTTCGGCCCAAGCACTGTCTTCGACAGACAGTGCCAGTATGGAACGCCAGTCGCTCGCTCATCCAGGCTTAATCATCAACCGAGCCGTATACTGATGGCGTCATGGCCTCTCATTTCACCTGCTCACCTCCTGAGTACCTCACCGTCACTGGCGGTACACAGAGCGCGACATAAAGAGAAACACAAAAGCCAAGGCACAGGCCATCTCTCCGTGTTCGCTCAACTCACCCAATGAGCCGGCGCCATCGCCAAAGCCAGAAGATGGAGGCGATTCCGGCGTGGCGTGCGGAGGGCATCGCGCAGTGCCGAAACCCGGCATCCAAGGTGAGGCCGGCACCAGAAGCAACCAAAGGGTCTCTTCGCCTCGCCATCCTCCTCAACTCGTATCGCTCGCGCTTACTACCGGCGATCCGCGGGTCGTAACGGCGCACCATTGGCGCTGTGGCACCCCACGCACAGCTCGCGTTCTACGAGCCTGCCAACCGCCCTGGCGAGTTTCCTAATCCGGACTATTTTGACTTGATCGTGCTCGGCGGCAGCAATATTGACCCCGCGCATGGATCCTGGAGGTGCACGAATTTGTGCGCAGGATGGTTCGTGATCACCCGCATAAGAAATTCCGGGGCATTTTCTGGGGCCACCAGACTATCAGCAACGTGTTTGGGGGAAAGCTAGTGGATGCGGCCGTGCCTGAGGTGAGTCAAGTAAACCTAGTTTTATTTATTCTCTCAATTCTCTTTTCCAGAGAGACTTTAAAGAAGTGGGACCACGAAACCTTGGCGGTTCTAGAAGCCGATGGCGAACTAAAGGAAGTTAAAGTGGTAGCAAAAGGAGCAGGGGAGGCTAATAGAATCACTGGTGATGTGGCTTCTGTGGAATTGACCCCACGGGGACGGAGTTTCTTCCACGAAGCTAGAACGACAAGATCCTTCAAGCTGCAGCAACACCACCGACGTGAGGTTGTCGTGGCGCCGCATGGGTTTACGCCACTCGCGCATGGTAATCAGTAGCGAGTCCAACTTAATCCTCACATTTCAGGGCCACCCCGAAAATGATGCTGAGACCGTGCGGCTCAGATTACATGATTCGATCCGCTGGTTCGGGTTTGACGTCATAAGTGATGAGAAGGCCTGGGCACGTCTAGTGTTGCTAGTAGATACGCCCCACGATGGCGAAATGGTCTGGAGACGAATTTTCGAGTGGGCTCGAGAACCCTGCTCAGAAGCAGGCACTACCCAGCTGGCATACGCTACTACGATACCCTCTGTTGATTACCTAAGTTTTGAATCTTGGGGGATTTGTACATATCTGAAAGCTTTGGCAAGCCATAATGGTTCTATAGCCGTATCGCATATGTATATAATTGTATAACTTTTTCGAGATACTCAATTGTCATTACCGTGTATACCGAATCACCTTGAGCAATGAAACCTAATGGATATGCATAATATATAGTTTTTCAATAAGTGGCTGTTCTGGAACTTTGGAACGTCGAGGCTTAAAATCTTTACAAGAATTAAACAGTGGGTGACAGTATGTACACCTGCAATGTTAAGGGAACTTGCAGGTCAAGTTGTTGATAGTTTCATCAGTATGCGGTGATATCCATCATCCATACAATTCCGCCTCAAAAGAGCTTGGCTGAGATCATATTACTCTCTGACTCACGATTTCATCCAGATAAGTGTCATGTAAGTTTCAAGGAAACCGTATGGCAAGTATCACCTATGAGTTCAACATAGACGAAGGTTTCAACCCAGTATGCTCATCAGCAGTGGCCTTATTCCCTGTCGCGGGTTTTAGCCGGGAAAAGTCCGCCCGTAAGGTTTATGGTCAGAGGGGATGAAGGAGATAAATGACACTTTGGTGGACTACGTATCGCATATAGGTTTTGATCTAGTCATATATAAATACCGTCGGCACGGCTTTAACTCTATATCGCCTTTCTTTCCCTATCGATCGCTTTTTTAAAATCCGTCTTGATCTGCTACGCCAACCTGTCACTACCGATACTCATGGCTTTGAACGAGCGAATACGATGCCTGGTTCCTCTCCGATACTAAACGTAAGAAATTTCAGCTATTATCTTTTCTTTGGTATATATATATACATAATACATAGAGGGAAGAGATTTAGGATCCAATGATATTGAGCTCTTATCCCTATATTACGAGCCAACCGCTATCTACTAATGGCCCGTCTTTGTTCTGCGACCAAATATTCCAATATTATACTCGTTATGATTAACCATGTATAATGTAGTCCCCTTTGAGCTCCGGTTCATGATCCTTGAGCAGGTTTCGGAGCCCAACACTCTCCGCAATCTAGCCAAGATGTGTTCCCAGTTCTACTACCCGTATCGCGACTTGAAGAGAAAACGTCTGAAAGACACTGAGAAAGCCGTGCAGAGGCTCATCGGGTTTAGTTCACCTTGTCTTATTAGACTCTTCCTCCTATCCTCCAATCTCAAAGGTCAACGCGAGTAGTACAGTCATCTGTTTGACACAGAACCCAGTGTCTGCTCCAACCTCCGTCACTGGACCAACTACTATCGCAAGAACTTTGTGTTCACCACCAGAGAACTCCAGCTCGTTAAGTCCGCCGAATTCGAAAACTGGGTGAGCACGTTAGTTGAAAAGGCGACCGATAGAAAGAAAATACTATATCCCATGAGCTTACCGCCTAGTGACAGCGTCTTTGGGCCTATGCCAGACGACACAAGCAAAGTCTCCCTCAGGGACATGGAGCTATACATGACGTACACAGTCCTGAGTGATCGTAGCGCGAGATTCGCACCGGACAGTGTACTTATCAGACTCACCATATCAGACTCGCCAAGCTGTGTGGACCAATCCCACTACCCACCACTGAAGAGATCGATACAAGTCCGGTGCAGGACGTTCTAGGTTATCGGAACTTGTGGGTTTAGTTCTGCTTCCTTAGAAATTGACTGTTATCGTTCGTCCTACTTTGGACGGATTATCGCCGTCTCGGATGAGAATCCGACGAGAACCTCTTTCCCAGGGGGGAGATCATATCGGGCATTTAACTTCATAATGTATAACTTATTTACTAGTTTGATACCGAGCTATCTGAGGAAAAGATAGTATTCGCACTAGACACATTGGAAATGAAAGGTAGAGCTGCTACAAGGATCTGCAAGGCTGAAGGAGCGGTTGGAAACTCTTTCACGGCAATGCATGAAATGAGAAATGATGGTCAGGTGATGCTATTTCTATTTCTCTTTTAGGCTTAATTACAATAAAATATATTCAACTATACTTTAGGTCGCTAGGGGGGTTCAGTTTGTTTACGTTTAATTCGGCAGTGTCAATGATGTTTGCGTAGTGCTAGAATAATGCGGGAAAACCACGCAACTGCCCTGACAACAAATAACCACAAGCATCTCTTAGTTGGGGAAGCTACGTCCGAATAGCTCTGTGCAAAAACCACAGATACATGGAATGTTCGGTCACCTTCCCATCAGGTGACAGACAGTCTCAATACAACTTGCACCATCTCCGGCCCAACACATCTTCGTCTTTCCCAATCTCCCTCCCTTCACTACTACTAGGGCACATGCCTTCTGCCAAATGACATTGGGTACCTGCTGCCTACTGTAAGTGTCACGGTTTTTTATATCAAGGTACGTTTGCCATAGGTCTCCCAGCAATTCAGTACTTATGTATCTAATGCAGGTAGTTCCCTCGACGTGACCGACCACCAACGTTTTCCTCGCAATCTGAACCCTGCCTCTGCAACTATCTTCACGCTTCCCGAAAAAAAGGCTTCAGAAGGCAAATCCCCAACCTCACAGACCTGCTACATACTACACACGATCTCGAGGAAATAGTTCGCAGCTTGGTTGGACCAAGAGATACACCACAAAGCATCACGAGTACAGCTGATTGCACCCTTGTGGTCTCCTCTTGATCAACAATATGCCGCAGCCCATGGAGCTGGGCCGTGACGCCATCGATCCAGAGCCTCCTGTGGACCATAGTGATTCCGTGGGCCATTCGAAAAGTCCCGTCCTTCGGCTTCCGTATGAGCTACTCCTTGCTATATTCCATGCACTCTGCGATCAATCCTCTATTGACTCTCTGGCCAATGCCCACCCAGCTATGGCGGTCGTGCGCAGAGAGAACCGCGATTCCATCTGCGAGGCAATGAGATACAATTTCTTGGCCGAATTTGCGCGGGAGGCGACCGGCTGCGGGTCACTGGAGCTCGCTAGGATCTCATTGTCCCTGGCCACTATTTTGTTCCTAGAGCGGAGCGGATTCGAATCCCAAGAGGAGGTCTTCTTCCACTACTTTTCCAAATCTTGGGTTGTCTCGGATGAAGATCTACGCTGGCTAAAGAAGTGGCCTTTCTTCAGGTCGAATTTGAAAGAGTTTTGCACTCTCGCCAAGTATTATGAACTCGTCGGTTTGCTTAGCATGACGCCGAACATGGATTATTGGTATAATGAAGAATTCTGTCCTGCGTCGGAGAGGATGAATTCTCAAACAGCCGGTCACCTGCTCCATATCCCGTCTGAAATCCCAGCTGAATTCGCGAGTATTATAGTCCTTATGATCACCGAACTATGGAATGAAGTGTATTATTCTTCTGAGGAGGACAACCCTGAGCCATCTGCAGAAGAGTTCTTAAGCAAATTTCCTCCAGAACTTGCCCTAAGGACCAAGCAACTTGCACGTTGTTATATGAAAGGTATGGAAAGAGAAACCAAAATGAGGTTGTCTTCAAACTTGAATATAACAAGCGCTGATATCCCATGTTAGTATGTCATACACGAAGAGGGGTACACATCTTGACAAAAATCGAAGCTCATTATCCCCAGCATTGTCCCTGGGATGTAGACCTCGCGATGGGCAAGCTATCAGATATGCCGTACAATGAAATCCTCAGTAAGTGAATGTTAGAGTCCCTACCTTTGCCTTTTTTGATTCGGCTAGTCGTTCCCAGATACACAATGCCCCTTTCGCGTCAGAGACTGCTCCTACAGATGTTCCTCTAGTAATCGAGTGCTCGTGAATCATGCACCAGATAATAAGAACTGATATATTACAGATGCCCGCAGTGAATTTCAACTAGCTTTTCGAGCAAATGAGTGACTACTCCTCCAGACAGAGATTTTTTTGCGACAAGTTAAAAGTCTCTACGATGAGGGAAACTGAAGGGTGACATTAAACCGAAGACGAGCCTTGGTTCCAGGTTTTCCTGAACTAGTTGTGGGCCACAGGCTTCGAATTGCATCTCATGATAAAATGCGAGGAGCTTAAGCTAGGGTGTTACGAATATACCAAGGACGACAGGATACAAGAGGTGGAAATCGAGTACCTTGTTCCTGATGATGATGATAAGGAGTGGCGTCAAGCATGGTTGCGGGTCTACGTGCTCATTGAGCCTAATTCTCTAACTACCGTTTCTTTTCAACCGAGCGACGAGTTGATAGAGCACGTGCACAATACATTCCCATAGAAAAGCAATCTCATAACAGGATTTGCTGTGGCCTTTCTTCTTAACTTTACTGAGCCCACTCTAAGCTAGACAGTCAATAACAGTCGAAATGATCACTGAAGGTGGTTTATTTCCTCATGAAGGTACCACGAACCTTGATTTATTAGTCGACGTCTTCCTCTGCGATGTGTTGATTGCGAAAATTGTGAGGACACTGTTAATACAACCATCCAATTTATTAATAAGCAACAACAAAAACAATCGATGTCGTTGAAAATGCAACGTCAACTGTAACAATCACGCCAAAAAACTGCTCATAATATAGATGAGGAGATATCCATTTGATATCTGAGCACCCTATTCTAGACCTAAGGTATAGCCATAAATCGGATACGTAGGTATGTGATTCTAGGCAAATTTGGGCAAGCCTACATATGACAGCGTCCATTACTTCCCCAACATCACTGTTGCAAAGGAACGCCAACTCCCATGATTTTAATTCATTCTGCTGAAGTCACACCCTTCAACTATGACGGTAATTGTGTCTGTGGCTCTGTTAGTAGCGAGAAGTAAAAGGGGGGTTTCCTCCGAGCATCCTAAGCATTGGTTGCTATTTTGCATGTGTAGTCCCTACTCACATATCCCAGTGCTTTCTTATTACAGAATAATTAAATGCAAATGATACGGTCTTTGGAATAATTCTATAGAAAGTTAAGATATAATTGACACTCATCGTCCCGGCGCAATAGATGCTGTTTGGGGCTCGAGCGGGCATCCTACTGCGAATTTTATTAGCTTCAAGATAAGCGATACAAAGTCTGCAGCTATTCGAGGACCACCGAGCATCAAAGCCGTCCCAAAGATGCTGACAAAATCGCGGTTATGTTTTCGTGAAAGTCAATTTGAGAATTCTGTGTCCTGCCTGTTGGCCTACCACTGAACCCGCCGATCGTCACGTATGTGTATCACCTTTGCCTTAGGCTTTCCTTCCCCCGGGGGCAGAGCCAGTTTGTGCCCAGAACCGCAAGATATTCTGCGTCAAAGCTTGATAAATATTCATATTAATATAAGGTTAATATTCATACTAAATCGCCATGTCTTTTTTTCTTCTGTATAAGCGATATTTTATGAGATTTTGTTTTAAATTTTTAACGGCCTTGATAAGGAGCCGCTGCGAGGCCACTATTGAGAAGAACCGTGAAAGTATCTTTGCCGACCATGGCCGGAGGAGGAAAGGAAAACAGGCTTGAAAATCGCTGCGATTAGGCAAAAACACTCGCTTCTCATTGCTGTTGTTACTCTACTGGCTTGCTCGAAAGAATACCAGTCACGAGCGAAGGTGGCAAAAAACCCACTGAACGAACACGGCGATATCGAAGACTCCCGGTGGTGGCAGGACTAGCCATATATTTGAAGATAAGTGCTATTTGGTGATTCTAGCCTGTCTCTCTTGTTACCGACATATGGATAACGTGCCCTGATTTCCACTATGTGGCAAGGAAGTTATTACCCTCAGCATGGAGGTGAGGCAGCTTCTAGCCGCTCATCCATTATCTCGTTTCATTTGGAGGACAGCATCGTCTCTCTTGATTCTCCGATGGCCACGGCGGCCACCACACTCCCAACACGCTCATCCGGCCCTCGCGCACATTCTCACTGACGTGGGCTCAAGGCCAGTTTGGCCAGACCCTCGCTGAATTCAGACCCCGATTATAGACTGAAAGCGTCGTGGTCGGTGTGCTCCTGTTGCCAAACCTGCCGTTGAGCAGGAAGGCGAGAGTCGGTGTGAGAGAGATTTGGGGTGCGACTTTGACGCTGGCCCGATTCTGACTTTAACAAGACGCAGAAAAGCGACTCGCATTCAAGATGAAGACTTTTCTCTTCTTTTCTTGGTCGCGTGAGCGTCCTAGTAGAGGTGCTAGGACTTCATTCCCTAGCTGCTCTACTGGCTAGAATTACTCTGGTCATTTCATGCGTTTTTGCGTATTGGTATGATATACATTTGATGTTTTTTTTATTTCTGCTCTTCTTCGCTGTCTTAAACTCTTTCTTCGTGAAATATGAGACTCAATTCAGATACTGAACTCTGATCTAGTCAATGGGTAAGTTTGGAGTTGACATGGCAATTCATCGTCATATAGAATTTGTCGAATTTGTCTCTGTTTTGGCAACGGGTTAGGAGCTTTATGAGGCCAAAGCCGTATAAAGGTCCACCAGAGCTATCGCGGGGTTATAGGTGTCAATTCAGACGCACTCCTAGAAGCTATTCTGAAATGTAACTTCCTCATTGCAGGTATCATAGTATATGCCTGGGCGTTGATTCGCGGCAATGCAGCACGTGGAAAACTCGTTGCATTCAGATCGAGCTCAGATGGAAGGTGTGCTAACTATCAATATCCAGGGGTCAAGGACTAGAGACCGACCAGAGGAGATGCTCGGGAAAGGAAGCTGTTGAGTTTGGGTAAATCCTACCATGGCTCAAAACAAGCTCTCGTGGGTGATGGCTCGATGCAAGCTATCTTGGAAAGAATCAGCCGCTGTATAGCTGGATCACGTTGAACCATGATAGGATACATTACACTTACTAAGAGCTCTTTTAATACTTGGCAAACGCTCGTTAACTGCGTGGGTTTTTAGGATGCGTCGGGCGGCAGTACCAAGACGATAACAACTTCTAATAACAGGTTGGGGGGTATTTATGTGTTGCCTAAGATGGAAGGCGGGCTTGTCCTCTCGCACCCCAAGCACGTCCTTGGCGATGCAAAATGCCGAGCTTATATGCTTGGCGATCGTGAAAGCGTCCTGCAATGCGGAGACTCAAGGCGGTATGAAGTCGCCAGGAACCTACAAAAGGCAGCGTTCCCGGGCTGACCATGACGGAGATGTGTACTATCGCTGAGTTCTCTTCTGGATAGCGGTCGAATCTCCATTAAAACATAAAAAGAACGATGCATTCTCACTGGAGCTTCGCGGCCGCTGGTCTGGCGCTTCTCATGGGCCCTGCTGTGAATGCGTTGCCATTCAGACTTGTAGCTAGAGACCCTCCTCATGCCTTGCCCGCAAAAGCTACCGCTAATGACCTGAAGTGAGAACCGGATCACTTGTCCCAGTGAGGACTCCAGCTGATGCAGTGATAGATTCCAACCGGCAATGGACTTCGACACCGACGGCTGCTACAACACACCTGCCATCGGCCCCGACGGCACAATTAATCCGGGCCTTGACAACAAGAATACAGGTCTCGCCTCGAACTGCCACGATCTGTCTGACCTGCAGAATAACAACGTGTATTCTCGAGCTCGCTGCAACAATGGGTGGTGCGCTTATATATATGACTACTATTTCGAGAAAGAGTACGCATGAATTCTCTACCTGAGTTTAGTACGGATCATTTACTGACCTTGGCTTGCTAGTGTCGTGGTACCCAATTTCATCTTCGACGTGGGCCATCGCAACGACTGGGAACACATCGTAGTCTGGGCGCAAAACGGCGTAGCCAAGTACGTGGCTGCGTCGCAACACGGAGACTACGAAATCAAAGCAGCGAGCGATGTTCGCTGGGACGGAACTCACCCGAAGATGATCTACAACAAGGATGGTATCGGCTCCCACGACTTTCGCTTCGCTAATGCAGATGACGATAATATCGAGAATGCTACCGGGAAGTGGTTCTACGGAGCCCTCGTGTCCTGGAATGGCTTCCCGACTACGGCTCTCAGGGATAAGTTGTCGGCGTACGATTTCGGCTCTGCCAACTTTGCGCTCAAGGATGCGAGCTTTGCGGAGAACCTTGATGAGGCTCGTGGGGACTTCATTCCGGAATTTGATATCAACACGGATGATGGTTCGCCTGGAAACCCGTGAAATAAAGAAAAGTAAAATAAAAAAGGGGTGAAAGGTAGCAAGGATGTATTCAGTGAAGAGCTGGTTCCAGTCTATTTAACGAGTTATGAGTTGAGATGATACCATATTGCCCGCGTATAACAATTGAATCCTGAGCGGTATCTAGAAAGATTCTAAACTACATACGTCTATGGTCGTACTAAGTATGTCTGTCCTCAAATAGTCCCGCTGTCGCACTGAAATCTACGACAGCAGGGTGGATCGGACGGGCTGTCTAGGCCCTTGTTCATTCTTCCACTACGAACGATATCAAGAAATAAAGTGACTACCTGCGCATCGAAGAGTCGCAGGAAGGTGATATGATTGTGGATTGTCTTGAAGACGGAAAAGGGCAGGATAATAACACGGCAGCCCAAAAATAGTGCAGATGGCTATCGACAAAAGAAAAGTACCTTGTTCTTCTCCTTACCGATATCTCGGCTATGCCATGATTTCTTGCAATACAGTTGCACATGGAATTTGGCCGTTGGATTGATGTTGAAGAGACGAGGCGCGTTGAACGAGAAAAAGATGGGAAGAGAGAAGCGGCCAATTGAGCTGGAGAAAATACAAATTTCTTTTAGCGCGACCGGAACAGGGTCCCTATCACGTGACTCCACCCAGCAAAATATCTTACCGATTGTTTGGCGCCCGTGCTTTTTTTTTCTTCTCTTTTCTTTCTTTACACTTTTTAATCGCACGATTAATCAACCGATCTTGATTCGTCCACTTACTATCGGTCATATTTGCGTGCTAGAATAAATCTATGAATGCTGCCCTTGATTATTCTTTGTAAAAACTTAGCTTTTGAGCGGATTTTACGTTTGGCGGTAGCAGTCATACATGTACCGTATGATGCTTTAATCGTTGACACGATAACCCTTTGAATTGGTTCTGAAATATCCTAGGTAGCTGGCACCCGGTGACAAATGCCGCTGCTTGTCGCTTTCACGTCGAATCTGTGTAGTTACAATGTAGGTAAGAATGCAAGTGTATGGTGCAATTGTGCTCGTATACTACCTACCTAGGTAGCAGACTGGCGTTATTTAAGCTGGGTGGTCTAGCGTTTAGTACGGCCGGTTGTGGGCTCAGGTGAATAGTCGCCGGGTATCCATCCATGCTAAGCCGACTCGGAAATATCGTATGGGTTCGCGGTATCCTGTCGATGTAGGACTTATGTGTAAATTGATATATGTAAACCCGACAATCATCCTCAATCTACGGAATAGTTGGCCCTGACTCGATTCGGACTCCGGACTCATGAAAGCGGCCGAGCTGTGAAGGTGTATTATGAAGGTGTACGGCTACTTGGCGTGATTGTAGCCAGCTAAGTGTTGATTAAGTAGATACCGAATCCCGAGCGCCCCGGTTTAGCGACTTACATACACTATTAAGCAAACCGTCTAACGCCAGGAGTCTCGAGGATTCGGCATTGCTCAATCGCTTTTCATTCACCTTTTTTGTATATAAGAAGGGAATTGACTGACCACTCGAAATGGGGATCTTGAGGACAGCAGCGCTGACCGGCCTCTGGAGCGTCGGCGGCAGCGTGGCCGGCGTCGGGGCGGGGATGGCCTATCTTCTGGGGACCACGAGACTCGTGCCTCTAACCAAGGACGATGCGATGTTCAAGACCAGGACGTGGAGCCGATTCAACCCGAAGGACAACCCGGCCCTCAAGGATGACCTGATCAGGGTCGTGCCGCTCGACAAGATCCGGCCGGAGCTGCGCAACGACGAGGCGGCGCTCACGCTCGAGTTCTGCCGGGGCGTTTGGAGCCGGTGGCGTAAGTCTCTTATCAGTCTTAGCGGTCGCGATGATGTGATGTAATCCCTCCGCACAACTATCTGCTGACACGTCCCAGCTTTCTACGTGCACAGCTTGATCCAGCAGCGCTACGACAGACCGCCAGGCACCGACGATAACCTCTGGCACACGTCGGAGCTTGCCGTCGACAAGTTCAAGAAGGGCCTGCGGTTTTCGAACCATTTCGAGGTCGTCGAGAACACGGGCAAGGAGATCGTGGTCCGCTGCGGCGGATCCCCTCTCGAGCCTGGTCTGCGCAAGTCAGACGGTCTCATCTTCCTCAGTGCGAAGATCGACCCGGAGCAGCAGCATGCCATCTTCCATTTCAAGTCGGCCTTGTTCAGCAGCGGGGCGTCCCAGGTGAAGAACTCGCCGATTACTATCCCGCCCAAGATCGTGGCGCTCCATGTTTGGTATGTGCGGATGTTGACGTCGAGCGCCATAAGCAATGTCAAAGCATGATGCTGGGTCTTCTGGTAGAGGTCTGACGCAGGGGAGGATGATAGGAAGACATCAAGGTGTATAGAGATAATTGAGCTCTTGATATTTTATCTAATACGCCGTTGAGTCTTCATGTCTCTCTCCATTTGATAGAAGAAGCAGCTAGAGCTAGTACTTTCAAAGGTTTGAACAAGCAGCACAGCGATGCATCCTCAAGAAAAATGATTTGCGTATAGAGCGGTACACGTTGTCTACAAATATTATCATGGCTAAGATTTGTCTCCTTCAACTCCGTTCCAAACCCGAAAGTTGAGTCAGACTACGGCTGTGTGGAGGTAAGCCCCAACCAACAGCCTTCAAATATGATCTCATTGCGTTACAGCGACGTCGCGATGCGACCGTACATGAACCAAAGATGCACAGCCATTTGGCGACGTTTGCTAGCGAGACGTTGTGCACCGAATACGCATATTGTTCGCGATGGTCTCATGATCATCTGACAGTAGAACTATGCCAGCGCCGCAGCCGCAGCCGCAGCCTATTCACAATACTCTAGGTAGTGTATATCAAAGAATAAGCCAACTACACGGTCAGGTGGCGTAGATGAAATACAAATGCCATCTTCGCCACTGTCTCAGCTGTGCACAAATCAATCGTGGACATCTCGGCCACTGACGAAAACAGCTGATACAAGAATCAATTGGATAGCAATTCGCCCGTCGCGCCGAAGTCTTTGACTGACGGGAATCCGAATACGATTTTTTTTGATTTTATTTCCTTTCTGGAATAACGCCAGGGACCAATCAGCCGCTTGAGGCTAAGCCCCTCCAATTGAAGATTCCAAATGACTGTGATCGTCGGAAGGACAGACAACCGAGTTTTCTCATTATGCACAAACGAATACAATAAGTATAGCACGATACAAACTTGATGGTATGTACAGAGTATGTGCGTCGAATTCGCTGCGGATAAGCTCCAGCTTGGTAGGTATTTTGTAAAAGTAAGAAGTAGGTTCGCCTTACACATACATGTAGTAGCTTGAAATGAATGCGGTGCGAACTCGAATAAGACCCCTGGAGCTTACACTGCACTGGCGCCTACTACCTACGCTACACCACAGCTACCGGGACCTCGCTATGCCGGACGCCACCCACGGCGTACCGAAGAGACGTAACATCCAGCTTTTTAGCGTCCAATGACAAACCCCACAATCGCTACTGCATCATGGTAACGGGCTGCCGAAAATGTGCATAATGTTATGGATACCTCTCTCGGACGAGGTAACGGTTATCTGAAATACTGTAGTAGCCAAAATGATTTATATACCTTGCCTGCGCAGCGGCCCGTGGAAGGTTGAGGACTGCCGATGGTGCTATTCCTCTTCTCCACAACCTTATCCTCGTCGCATACTTATACTCCATACTTAAAGTCATACCTAGGTAGCTTGCTTGCTTGCTTGTCTTAATACCTTCATATCAACATCTACGAACCACCGACGCACTTTATACCTATCTATCTATATTATAATAGTATTATTTTTGGTGAAAGCCTCACGTCGGAACACAAGCGACTGGTACGGCGACCGACTCTTCCCAGCGACCGAGTAATACCAGAGCCGCGCCACAGATATTGCGCTCGAAGCAGACGAGGCACGAAGCACATCTAAACGTCCACGATCACTTCTACTAGAGAGACGAAGAAGAGTACGGCAACCCTCGAATCCTAGACCGAACGAACGTCAAGAGAGTCCTCGAGAAAAAAGAAATAAGAAACGGCCGCAACAATGGCAACAACACGCTCCGCCACCAAGCCGTCCACGGCACCAGCCACCACATACACCCACGCCCCCAGCGGCTTCACCCTCTTCTGGCTAGCCGTATCGCTCCCCCTCGTCATCTGGGACTGCGGATACGTGCTCCTGCGGCCGCGGACGATGGAAGGCGGGGACCTGCACTGGCCCCTCTGGGTGCCGTACGCGTTGTACGGCGAGGTCGACCACGTATACGGCTGGAAAGCCTTCAACGCCGGCAGCGGGTTCACGGCCGCCCAGGGCTTCTTGAACGTGCTTGAGACCGCCATGTACGGATATTACGCCTACGTGTACTACCAGAACCGCGTCCCTGTTGCCGGGAAGAAGAAGGTTGTTGGACGCCAGGCTGCTATCTCTGTGCTTGTTGCTTTTAGCGCGGCTGTTATGACGCTTAGCAAGACGATACTTTATTGTGAGTTTACTTTCTCTTCTGGCCTGCGTGGTGCGCGCTGGGAAACAAGGCGATATTGGGGAGTGTGGTTAGAGCATGGTGAATGGACAATCGAGTAGTGATGTGGCTAACAAGGAGATGTACAGGGCTTTGCGAGTACTACTCCGGCTTCGACAACATTGGCCACAACGCCCCGCTAGATCTGCTTTTCCTCTGGATTATTCCTAAGTGAGTTCCTCTCCCATTCCGTTTCCCTCCAAGCGCAAATGACTGCGCAGGGCATGGATGGATACAGTGACTAACGTTTCTTTCTACAGTGGCGCTTGGCTCATTGGACCGACGATAATGATCTTTGAGCTCGGTAACGAACTGGTGGAGAACCTCGCCGGAGCAGCCGTCAAGCGGGATTAAGACGATACTTCGAACGATATACTCGATCATGTGCCCGAAACAAGTTTGGCGAAGGCAATGAGCGTCATAGCGACTGATTGGATCCCCCTTTTCTTGCCTATCGATGATTTGAGTATGACCATTTTTGGATATCCGGTGTCACAATAATTATGAGGACAGAGAACGCTGAGAGCGCGGATTTGGTTCAGGAATGAGGCAGGAGTCGAATTCCTTGGTCGAACGAAATAATGTGGCTGGCAAGGTAATCGATGAAGGACCGTCGATCTCAAGAGGGGAAAAAGAGTGGGTGGTTACGAATTAGGCATGGAAATAATGAATATTGATTTAATGATATTGTTATGACCTTATTCCTAAGTTGTCTAAGTATGGCGTAAAACAGAAATCTTGTTAAATCTTATTTAAATTTTCGATTCGAGAGCAAAGATGACCTGAATCCAGATATCAGTCAAATACTGGACTGTCTATCGAATTCTAGCCTCTAAATACTGCGAGCTGGCAATACCAGGGTGAGGAACGGTGTTTAGAATAGGCGCCTCGCGAATCGTTCAAGAGTTTCAACCATATGAAAAGGACATACGCGCAATAGATATGGCTGATAATCGTCCTCGATCCCACTCTGCTCTCGAGCCACCCCGTGATAATCGTGGCAGTCGCGGGGTCCGAGTTGAATTGTCTCTGTCCCACCTTCAAAACATCGTCGTCGCGCGTCTGTTATTCGACTTCCTGGCAGGTTGGGGTGGTGTATCAGATCTGACCTCGATGAAATTCCCAAGGTGACTGAATTGATCCAATCCAGCTTGAACTTCAACGTCGTAGTTGCTGGCTTGGACTTCCATGACCGACTGTATGTAATCCCAAGCAGTGGGAGCTTCTGGCGTGGGCATTTGGATATCAGAGGATGTCTGCGCGGTGATGCGAATCTCCTGCGTTTCTGGCTCTACAGCTTCACTCAGATGCTCTTGGGAACTCGTAGACAGACTAATTGATACCGTAGGTGGACTTTCAGTGTATCTGGCAGTTTGTTTCTTCGCGCTATCTTGATCATCTGCAACGCGCCGTGTTCGAGCCCGTTTTAGTGAGTGGGTAATCATGTCGCAGTCTATGTCGTGAAGACCGCAGTGCCTACAAACCGCCGCACGCTCAGACTCCAACTTCTCGATTGGTGATTGGACTGGGCTGCCAGCCACGGATGTGCCTGGTGTATCTGGTGTCTTTGCGTCAGAACTGCTGTCGTGGGATGATGAGTTGGTAACCACCGACGCAGAGGAGTCGAGGAGCTGGTGCTGTGATCCCATATCGTCGTCGCTGGGATTAATTATATTGCTATCCTTGCAAATGATGTCCTCTTGACTGGACGTCTTTGGGGTCTCAGCGTGTGGCCGTTTCCAGGCCCGAACGCTAAGCGAACGCCGTAACGCACAAAATGGTCTAGAAATTGAAATTTCGGAGCCAACATCAAGGCTCGAGTTCTCTGGCATAGAACTTGTAGTTTGCTTCCCTGCGTTGCATGTAGTCGAGCTTATAGGAGTGAAGTGGCCATCATCTGTCTCGACCTCTAGAGTACGTCGTGAGTGACGCAGTGATGAGGGTGACACGCGACCTTGGTGGGCAGACGGAGGTCCGCTTGATGGCTGTTCTTTATCCCACGGAGGCAAGTCGGCTGTTGATATACATAAATAATATGGGACGTTCTCAACATCCCTAATCTGCGGTACTACATCTGTAACTCGAAGTAGTGTCTGATAAGTTGCGTAGACCAGAATCCATCGAATCTTCCGACCATCAATAAAATCTTGATTCTCCAGGCTGCCTAGTTTCGTTTGGGAAATGATTTGGTCTTCTTCAAATCCTCGATATGTCATAACTAGATGGTTTTTTACTATGTCTGGGCGATCTGAATTTGTTGCCCTGGACAGCGCTGCTAATGTATCAGCTTGCCGCGGCTGCAATATCTTCATTGGCATTCTCAACCATGGCCTTTTCCACACAGCAGACCTTGGTGTGAAATCTGGCAGTAGCGGTAGCGGATGCTCGAGATGCTTATGGCTGTATCTGGTGTCGAATGACTTGAGACTCTGCAAAATGCATATGTGACCTTCCGTTAGAAACTCGTCTATTTGAAGGACGTTGAACTTTCGGTCCAATAAAAACTCATAAAGGGCTTCGAAGTCGTTTCGCATGATATGCAAAGCATCGGCCGCGAAGATTGTTGTCTTTGTATCTGTCGACAAGGGAGGATAACAGCCAAATTGTGTGGTATAAAACCCCTCCAACAATTCTTTGAACTGGTCGAGATGTTTTCGAGCATTTCGGTGAACCTCAATGTTAATTTTGCATATTGCATCATGGAGAAATGTTTTCAACATCTCGCTGGAAGCTTTCAATCTCTGATGCATTTCGCGCCGCGCGCGCCGAATTAGGGTGCGAGTCACCTGCGACAGAAGCTGTTCCTTTTTAGCAAGTCATTTATCAGCATATTAGTGAAGCCTACTAACCTGATACTCAAAGGCGAAGAATATTCGAGCGCTCATGCCGCAACAGTGCGCAAATGCTTCAATGTATAATTCTCGGAGCTGAAACGCTTCCGCTAAACGTAACATTGCCAGAGCGTATGTGGGTTGGCTGTTCAAGTCTAAATATCCCTCTTCCTCCATATAACTAATCAGATCTTTGACATTGTCGGCTTCCGGGCTGCGGAATCGACGTAGGTTGTGCATGAGGGTGATGAGAGTGGACCCAAGACACTCCCCAACCACGGGCCGTCGGAAGATGAAGGCAAACAGGTTCCGTGTAGCGAGATGGTAGTTATAAGACTGGCGCTTATCTGATTCGGGAGGCGCGGGAATGAAGAGGTCAACTGAACGACGCCCTGCCGGATCGATATGGGCTCGATATAAGAATTTCCCAATCAACGGCTGAAAATTCGCTTCCAGTAACATTGAGTATGGGACCCTGAATGCAGCTCCTCGGTGACTTTTCCCTTTGCTATGAAGATGCACAAAACAATCCCCATCTCGAAAGCATAGTTCAGGGTCCTACAAGGTATAGTCAGTTAGCATGAGACGCTGACGACAAACCCCAGGAGTGATGCTCACCCTTCGAAGATTGTCCCAGACCTCGTTGGTCCTCGATGCACCATCCCATTTCATCACGTTATGTTTGATGGACTTTGACTGTGTTACATTTTGTGACTTCCACGTCTTCCAGCCACGCGATCTATTTGACACCCCATTGTATATCGAAGGTTTCTGAAGCTGTGGGCTCTCCATTTCCTGCGCGGCCTAACAAAGTCCAAGCCAGGACGTGCACTCGCGATGGCGGGTTCGGTTGATATGTAGTCTTCGTGTGGGGGAGTGAAGAGCATGTAATACGAAGGCACAATATGTACCGCCACCTCGGGAACGCAGTGTACCACAGCACAGCCATATAAATCCAGACACAAATGATGATCTTCCTCTATCTCTAAAGCCACGGTAGCGTTAATATCTAGGTCAAGATGAATATGAAAAAAGAACAACAAGAATTGGTGCGATACTGTTGAGATCCATGCAGCTAGACGAACGCAGATTGAAGGAAAATCTCCTCTTCGCCAGAAGTCGACTGGCCAAGAAGAGACAGACCGGGCGAATCTTGCCCAAGGTTCCATCTCTGTGTAGATAAAGCCTCTGACCGGCTCCATCTGTCTACTTTGAGCTAATGTCGGCAGCTGCAGAAAGCTTAGAAAGCTGATATGCTGGATGTGGTGAGCACACAAAGTTTATTATGAATGCAAGCCTCTCTACTTGTACCGCATGGCGAAAACATCTCTCGACCCAGTTCGTAAAGCGGCGTCAAATCATCATACAATAAGATGGTTTGCTGCACGAGTCGCATGGTAAATCCCATTTTCTTGTCGAATATCGGGATGATTGACTCGGGGGATGGCGGTACTAAGTACGTTGAACAGGTTGAGGATGCAAGGGCAAGGTCGGCTCCTGGGAACTGTCGCCTTTATGCAGCCCTCGGCGCTCAACTCAGCTTCATCCCAGCGGCTGCCAATAACCATGTCGCTCTTTTAGAATCGTGTAAGAATTATTAAATGCCACCGATATCCATGCATTGACGAGTGTGCCAAGACTCGAGCACGACCTGTGATATTGGGTTGATAGATATTCGCTTGAGAGATAGGTAATGTACTGTAGGTGTTCAGTATCGATCAACTCGCTTCGCTACTTCAGACAGAAGTTCGGAGCTGTAGCGACTGGCCCAGAAAACTCCCATTACTGGTAATATATGCAGCTAGGATATCTTGGATATCTTGGCCGCATCGGAATGGGATCGTATCACAGACCCGTAACCCAAATTTTGAGTTGGACGCCACTATATACTGATACCGGTATATTCACATGCTATCTGGGTATACCCGCAGAGCCTCGAGCATATGTGTCGTGGGCCTTAGAATCGCCTGCCAGTCCTTGTTAGGTCAGCTAGCTATGCAATTTATGGTTGTATACACCAAATTTGTATAATCTGAAGCTCCTGTATCACAGGATGACAGGTTCTGCTTCGAGCTATCATTATTCATCATGAGGTTGCAAGGCCGCTTGAAGGAAAATGAACTGTTTGATAAAAACACCTTAGGAAAGGTGACCAAGCATTGTCATCCGAGTCGGTATACGGAAACCCATCAGTGCGTAATTATCAAAAGCGTGGACGTTTCTCGATGGTGTTACTGACAAGCCATTGGATTTCCAAGGCTATTCGTACACCGTTAGGTGGTGTGGTCTTGTGAATTAATCTGGGCCCATATCCATTGTAGCTGATTTCGATCGGGTGCACTTCAGCGTAGAATAGCATTTTATTTTGCATCAGCAATATTTAAAAAAATCAAGAATTGAGAAGAAGAAAAGGAGAAGGAAAACAGGTTGTCCGGTATCCCTTGTTAGTTGGTCAACGAGATGTGTAATAGCGGCTGACACAACTCTCGACATTAATTTTTCTGGACTCTACCGACCTAAAGGTCGCTAGGGAAACTGGGCAGAGTGCCAGCATATGTAGATCAGTAAATGACCCCAATGTTGGAACGCACACGATACAGAGTATTCAATCGACTCGGCGCACTCTTTAGTACTGTAAACGAAGTAACTACCTAATAATGAAACGATGGATACCCGGGGATTTTTGTTGCACCTTACCCCTGACTAAACGGGCAATAATGTGCTGCCCTACCTAGAGACTATGTGCCTAATCTAATCAACCATCTTACCTATCTAGGCAGTCTATTGATGATAGGAAGCTGGAATTCTTCTACACCAACAAGACGAATACACGCCTATTTAAACATTCCATCCTAACTTTACGTCATACCACCGCGACGGCCAAGTTCGAGAGCCAGAGCTTCGTTGTAGGCGCCCACTTCTTCACGGCTGCTACAATGTAATAGCTCGAGATAGTTCTAAATGGCATCCTTCACACCTTACACGTACATACAATGTCCTTGCCATGACAGCTCCACCCAGGGCCGGACCGTCGACGACGCGCTCCCGACAGGAGAGCATGATGAGATAGATGAGGACGACGAAGGTCACACCTTTGATCCCCGCGCCCCCCGCTCCAGCTTCAATCTGTATCCCCTCGAATACCTCCTCTACTGCGACGTCTGTCACCAGATCCGTTGTCCGCGCTGTGTCTCCGAAGAGCTCGTGACAATATACTGTCCCAGTTGTCTTTTCGAGGTGGGAAGCAGCAGCGTGAAGACCGAAGGAAACCGGTACGTGCCATCTTGCCAGCGTAGCTTTTTACGTTTGCCTAGCAGCTGTGACCTGCCGCCATAAACTCAATTCAGAGCCACGTGAAAAGCTACCAAAACATTTTAGCTAATCTGGATTCTGGGATAGATGCACGCGCAGTTGCTTCCAATGTCCCATATGTATCGGACCTCTCGCTGTCCAAGCCGTCGAATCTCCTCCGGACCCTAACCCCCCTCTTGCGTCCGAGAACGCCACCACCCCCACGTCTGCAGGTTCATGGGTTCTGACATGCTCGTACTGTCATTGGAATTCGTCTGAGATAGGTGTCAAATTCGACAAGCCTCAAGGCATATTTGGCCAGCTGCAAAAGCTTCGCTACGGAGAAGAGCAGTCCAAACATGTCGTTAGTGGTGACACATCACCCAACAAGTCCGACTCGACACCAGAGACCAGCAAGGCGAAGTTCGCAGCCTTGAAGTCTTTCTATGGCTCTCAAACCGTCAGCGCGAACCCCAGTGCTGGGCTCTCCGGCCTTGGAGACTACGGCTTGAATTCGCCTGGCGCCTTGACGCGCATCATGAGCATCTACTCTGGGAACAATATGAACGGGTTGAAGCAAAAGAACAAGCCCGCGGTAATACGAGAAGCAAATTCCGCCAACGAGGGCTTCCGGCCAAGTGATCTAGATGAGAGCTCGAGTATATCACAACTACGACGCGGCGGGTGGGACGGCACGGTTACCGGCGCCCAGGACAAGACCCAAGTAGAAGAGGGCGCTCAGTTCACGGACCAGCTGTGGCCTATCCCCTATCTGCTGCGGACGAAGCGGTCGAAACGCTGTCCCGTTTGTCGCCACATCATCAGTAAGCCTGAATCCAAGGTGAGCAACACGCGGTGGCGGATCCGACTGGTCGCCAACAACTCGATACCCTCTATCTCTATCAAGCCACTGAATCCACCTCCGGGCTCGGGCCAGCTCAAACCTCTGCAGCCCGCGCAGTTCCTCCTCACATTCAAAAACTCTCTCTTCGACGACGTCAAGGTCACGCTCGCGACACCGGCTACTACGCCTGGCCGTTTCGCTTCGAGGGTCACGGTGCTCTGTCCTGAGTTTAGCATTGACGCCAACCCGGACAATGATATGTATTTGGACGATGTCTTAAAGGACGGAGAAAAGGAACGGCAACGGCAGAGAGGAGACGAGGGCATACACCAGGCCGAAGCGGGCAAGATTTGGGAGCGAGGACGCAATTGGGTCAGCATCGTTGTGGAGGTGGTGCCGGCGTCTCTGCATATTGGGCCGTCTCCGGCATTTCTGAGGAAAGAGGGCGACCCAGAACCAGACCTCAGCCCGCTCAGAGAAGACGAAGATATACTGGAGATACCAATGCTTGTACGGTTGGAATGGGAGAGCGAGGCTTCGCAGGATCATGTGGGCGCCGCTATAAGCAGGGAGAAGGATGCTAAAGAGAAGAGAGAGCTTGCGTATTGGTGTGCCATTGGAATTGGACGCATCAGTCAGGAATAGACAAAATCTACGATACCCCTAAATTACGAGATGGCATTCACAGAGAGCAGATAGAGAAACAGATGTGGGCTCAGAAACGAGGCTTGTCCATTGAATTCACAAGCTACCAGTCAGAACGCCGTGCCTTTTAATAGCCCATGAGAACCCCTAGATGATATCATTCATCATTGCAGTACATTTCCGTACCACGTGAAAATGGACAATTGCTTTCCCTATCCTTTGCCCTTCGCCCTCAACATTCGACGACTAACCCTAGTACTCAGTGGAGCCAGACTGGGGGAATTCGAAGGTGACGGTTCGGCCTGTCAGGCGGCGGTAGACCTCGGAGTAGGTGTCGAGTCTGTAGTCGACACCGCCACGCTCCTTCTCGTCGAGGATGACCTTGAGGAGCTTGCTGCTGTCCTCCTTGACACGGACGCGCTTGCCGACGATCTCGACGGGGTAGACGAGGTCGGTCAGGATGGCGTCGTGAACGGCGGTCAGTGTTCGCGAACGGGGACGCTTCTGCTTGAGGGTGTTGCGCGAGCGGGCGGATCGCTTGGGGCGGGGTAGGATGCGGCGCGAGGCGAGGATCAGGACATGGCGGTCGGAGAACTTCTTCTCGAGCTCACGGGTCAGGCTTTGTATGATTGTCAGTAAGGGCGGTGAGAATGCTGGATATGGAAAGAGAAACTTGACGTACCGCTGCTGGACCCGGTGGAAGCCCTGTAGGGATGGGACGGGGACAAAGATGACAATTGCCTTCTTGCCGTGGCCAACTTCAATCTAATTCAGACGCAAAGTCAGCCGGCGAGCTCCAGGACACTCAAAAGATGTGTTCCTTGGACCGCTTCCCGTCCTATTCCACTTCTGTTGGTATAGTATTCATCTCATATATAGATATATATATGTTATGCCCCTCATACTGCACCCGTCTCGAGCGCGCGGTCGCAGAAGACGGGCCGTAGCAGATTCGCATAATGGACGATCGGCGGATGGAATAAGATCGAGGTGCGGTCCATGGGAACCATTCATCGTGGAAAAGCTCGGGGACGCTTTTATCTCACCTCTCTGGCAGAGACGAACTGGAGGGGACGGAGGGCAGCCTTCAGGTCGGCAGTGTTGGTCTCGAGGTCGTACAGAGCGCCAGCAATGCTGGTCTCCAGCTCAGACGGGTTGGCGCGCGAAGGGCTGTTGGGGGCGATCTTGTTGACAGACATGGTTGCGGATGCCTCTGGTTCTTGTCGGAGGGGGATGTCGGAGGAAACGAATAAAAAAAAAAAGAGAGAGGTTGCAGCTGTAGCCGACAAATCTCAAAAGAGTTTCGCGATTGTGATTGTGGGTGGTGCACGGACCCCAGGGCAGCCGAAGAATTTATGGGTCTTTGAACAGCCGGCAGCTCGGCTGTCTGTCACCTGTCAGGTCAGCCAGCAAGGTGCTCATAATTGAGGCTATTACTTTTTACCCCTTCACCCTCAATCTCTAAGATGTTGACGGTGCAACAAATCATTTCTTCTAATATATGTATTCAACTGCTAATATCGACATTTTTCTATAAACCTACTGTTGGACTTCTTTTTCGGCATATGTCACGAAACCCAGTGATCAACTGAAATAGTACACTTATTTTAGATCTCCAATCCGCCAGCCGCCTACAAACTCCCCGCTCATGAAGTCCACACCAACTCAGATTCGCTCCCATCCGTTTAGACTACACTGCATGAACGTGTTTTCATCTCAAGCTCCAAATGCCTGGTCATAGTCGACCATCGTAAACCTATACTTGACATCGTTCTTGTGCAGTCTTTGCACAGTGGTCGACAGATTCTCGGCGCTAATTGGCACAGTCTCGACCCATGACTTGATCCCTTTCTCGGCTGCTAGCTTCAGCATAGCCAGCATCTCTTTCCTGCTACCCAAATGCGAGGCTCCGATCAAGCAACCATTAGACATGAAGCTCTGAGGCTTGATGGTGAGGTCTGCGTCCTCCGGCAGGCCGACGGATATCCACTTGCCGTGGACATCTAGGAGGGCGAGATAGGCCGCCAGATCGAAACCCTCACCAAAGTTGTTGGCTGTGCTGACAATCAAGTCAAACGTCATCAGATGGTCCTTGTTCCAATCCTTGTCTTGGGTGGCCAGGAACCCATCGGCTCCCATAGCCTTCGCGTCCGCCTCTTTGCTGTGGGATCGAGAGATGACCCAGGTTTCGGCACCCAGTGCCTTCGAGAACAGGACACCGAAATGTCCAAGACCGCCTAGGCCCACTATGCCGACCTTCTTACCCGGGCCCGCTCCATTACGTACTAACGGGCTGTAACTCGTGATACCAGCGCACATCATAGGTGCTGCGAGAGCGCTCGGGATTGCGTCGGGAATTGGGAACACCCTTAATCGCAATCAATCAGTTTCTGAGCTGCGATGACGGACTTGTCATGAGCGCCAACTTACCAATGCTCGTGCGTCCGTACATGTGATGAGTAACCACCCTGGTTTACAATACCGGTGTCCGGCCAGACAGCGCCGAATGTGTCCTTTTGCTGAGGGCAGTAGGTCTCGTTGTCGTTCTTGCATTGTCTGCATGTCAGACAGGACCACGACTGGGCGCCGACACCAACACGTTGGCCCTCCTTGATAAGTGTGACTTTGGGGCCAACGCGAAGTGCCTTGCCAACGATTTCGTGACCGACTGCTAACGGAAATTTCTGCTCACCCCAACCACCGCTGATGGTGTGAACATCGCTAGAGCAGACACCGCAACACTCGATCTTGATTTCTACATCATGATCGCCGAAGGGCTGCACATCAAACTTGTTCTTGTGGAACGTAGTCCATGTGTCCGCGGACTGGACCTGGAAGCCTGTGTACTGATCGTATTGGGGCATTTTGCACCTTTTTTGAGGAGAAAGTTAAGTGTCAAGAGGAGAAATTGCAATGACTGACAAAGGCACGAACACTCTTCCCAACCATCTAACCGCGACAAAGGATGGAGGGGTAAATACTATATATTTATTACAACCCCCACCTTGCGCGCCCAACCGCACGGAGGGGCAGTTCAAGTTTTATCCGTTGTCCCAGGAGTGGGAAATGAAGTCACCCCAGTTGCTTGAGCTTTAGATAACTGCTTCCCTCTAGTGTGAGTTGTTGTGGTCCACATCTACGGTAACAGCACGACCGTCGTTCTATCGTTCACGAGGTCGCCCAAAATATTCCACCAATAACATCACGCGAAAAGATACTAAGGTCTCTGGATCTAAGCCGAGGTGGAAAAAGAGACGGTGTTCTCTTATTATTACCTCGATTAGGCCTACAATGCTATCTTCACGACTGAGTGCTACAGTGCTCTGCAGAGAACATCGTTGACTCAGTACCAAGCATATGCAGTGAAGCCGACTATCGGAAGACGTGATACTTGAGTGGCTGGGATAGCCGTCAGTCCTGCTCTTCAAGGGAGTACAGCAGAGAGTCAATCGGCGTAACACAGCCAAGCAGATCATGCCTCTTTATAACTGGGGATAGCAGATCTGAGTGATAAAATAGCTTCTCCCCGGCGAAATTCCCCCTCATTCCAGCAGATCACATAGCTCTACTGTAGTTAGAACTCTAGTCTTGCGGGGTTCGTCCCCCCACCTTAACCTCACCCACACTTCAGCCTAGCCCAACTCCACAAAGAAAAGCGATTCTCATGGAAGCGCCCAAGTAAACAAATGGGACATTTCCCCAGTCAATTGCATTCCACCGAGTGAAGTCCCAATAAATCCAGGACCCGTGGGCGCCCACAGAGTGTAGATGGCCGAAATCAGCCACGAGCAAGACCAAGAGCACCACTTTCCAGACCGTCATGTCGCTAGTGCACCGCAGCACCAGGGCTTCGTTCAGCGCGAACAGGAGATACAGGTTCGCGAGCTGCGACATGACGATGGAGGTCCCAAGCGGGACTGGCGAGGATGCCGAGTCGGCGTGGGTCATGCCTAAGTAGGCATCTTGTCGGTAGTGTGCGTAGAAGGCGCCCACGAGCGCTGATATCGGCTCGATGATTAGGAAGAAGAGTCGGTATGCGAGTGGAAGGGTGGTTTTGCGAGGCGCCATATTGCATACAGTACGTAGTTAATTTTCCACGTTACGATTGGTTATTTAATTCTTGACTCCCTGAGATCGTCTTAGATCTTGCACTGAAAACTTTTTCTTTTAATCTGATTGATCTGCCGATCAGATGCTGTATCTTCGGCCGTGTGGAGGTTTTCGTAGATTGTCGTGGATTTTCGTGTTATATGTATCCCATCGACGTCATTTCTTGGAGAGTGTATTGACTTGGTTTACGATTTCCGCTTTTGGGGGTTTTTTTTTGTTTTGTGTCAGGCTGGTTTCGAAATATGCCAAACGCCCGTGGAGAGTTGATACGGAACAACCTTCTCCCGCATAATCTGCGGTAAATTCATATTCACATAATGTTGAGTTATCGCCATCGAGTAATACGGCTGTCACAACACCAAGAAAGAGAATTCTACATGTAGTAAATTGAGCTCGCTCATGATGTGGATTATTGCGCCTCGTTGCAGCCTACCCAATATTATGTTTGGGCCCTTTTTCTAAGTTTCTAAGTAATTTAATTTCGTGATGGTGTCGCTCGTATCTAGGGGAGAACGCCATCAGTTATAACTACAATCACCTTTCACGCAGAGACAAGACTGCTCGAAGGGCTCTTAATAGCTAGCTTTCTAATCAACGCAACGTAAATCCAGGGCCAAAGGAGCCGGTAGCCATCAGGATGCACCAAGTGTGGTTCAGCAGCCACGTCACCGCTGACAAATTCTTACGCCTATCTTCCCTATCATCTTTCCTCCTGATAGCTCCTCGTTCAGATACTGAAGTCGTAGAGCATGCTCATAAACCCAGTATATCCCTATAAAAACATAAGTAACCAGAACACAATTCCAGCTCACCAAGGCGCAGCCATCAATCCTCAGACATCAAACAAACTCCGTAGTAGCTCTCAATCAATCCCACACGACAGTAAATTCCTTAAACTCAGCGCTCAGGGGAGCCGTAGCCTTCTTCTCGGGCCGTGCAATAAGCGGACTAACATCAAGCACCCAGCCCTCCCCTCCATCCTCATCCACATCCGCAAGGATCCAGCACACCTCGCGCAGCGCAAGGCGCTCAAGCACCTCGCCCGTCGTCGCGTCGAGGATCAGCTGATAAATCCAGATAGACCGACCGTGCTCGTCGCCCTCTCTCACAGCTTCGAGGGTGACGCCTTGCGCAGGGTCCACGGGCTTGGTTAATGGCCCGATGCTCCAGTCGGCGAAGCGGTCGCATCCGACGGTGCTGAGCTGCGGCTGGTCGTGGTAGTACTCGATGCCCGTCTTGAGCCACTTCTCCGGGGCCTCTGTCGTCGGCGGCGACGAGGAGGCTTTCCTGGGGACCAGCAGGAGACCGGCTTGGTCGTAGCGTTCTGTCCATGGGGCCCAGAATGTTACGCGGGCTGAGCGGAATTTGCTCAGCTGGCCTGTGACGGTGCGCGATATGGGGGCTGCGTGCTCTCAGTTAGTTTATAGGATCATGGTGGCTAGACAAAGAGATGAGAGACTTGCCATTCCATACGTTAGTTGTGGGCGGCTTTCGCCAGATATCTGTGCCGGGGTTGGCCTGGAGCGTGAAGGAAGAGTTACTGCTCGCCATGCCGAATATTGGTCTCGTCTAAACTGGTTATTCGTGGGGAAATAGAATGAAATCTGAAGAATTCGATAGGGTGTCTGTACTATAAAGATCTATATTGCTTCAAAAAATTGAAAACAATTGCCTTACACAAGCGTTGTTTATATACCTTTGATCCGTTCAGGTAGAGCTCAATGCCAGCATGTCGTGATCACATTATGGATAGCTGAATCTCCTGCTCCAAAAGTCTACTCCGCATTTTACGCTGCGTTTGCCAAGAGATTCGTTCTTAGCTAATCCAACTGAATTGGCGGCAACGACCTAATATGGCCATGCATTTCTCATACATAGGTATTGCGAAGTTCCTGCAACGTGTTGATGGTCACGACAAGTCTAAGAAGAGTCAAGTTGAGATGTCGGAGCTACCAAAAGCGGCATAGCGTATTGGCTGCCCTGCCTACATCAAGATCACTTCAAGTTGTTTGGTCGCACTTTATCTCCTCGGTTCTGGGATTAGTATTGGCGGACCAAACGCAGTGTCATATCTCATACATATATGCTAATGCCCGGCAAGCATCGGTACTCACTGGAAAGCATTATCAAGACCGGGTCCGGAGCTCTGACTGTAGGTAGGTGGTGTTTTGCGGGGCGACTCCGGGACCGGTACAATAGCGTCTTGATAAGGGCGTACCTCTGGTCTCTTTATTAGCTACCTATTAAAGACGGCCACGGAACAAGTCTTGTTGGGGAGTAAGAATAAGACATCTTCCATTTGAATTTCAAGCTGTATTTCTCAAGCCAGAGTCAACATTCAATCTAGAATGTCTCAAGAATCAATTGAGCTAGGCATCGTCAACACTATACAACGCCATCCCGAATCCCGGGTAGGGTCGCTCGAGCAAGGGGTTGACGATAACTCACAAGGCAACCCAGAGTTCTCGCTACCGCCCGCCGACGGTGGCAAAGAAGCATGGCTATTTCTCGCCGCATGTTTTGTTGTTGATGCTTTAGTCTGGGGTATGAAACTCCCTTCATTCAAATATCTCGACCGCTGCAACCCCGCCTGGGTGATTTCTGTCCTTAACAATAAGGTGTAAGGCAGAGAATATACGGCTGATAGCAGACAGGTTTTACTCTCTCCTTTGGTGTATTTCAAGACTACTACAGCCAGCATGAGCCATTCGCCTCATCCGGCAATATTGCCGTCATTGGAACAACCTCGACCGGCCTTCTATACCTAGCCTCACCAGTCGTACTCGGCCTGTATCGCCTGTATCCCCACTACACGTGCATCGCAATGCCCATTGGACTTCTTATCGCATCGCTATCGCTCGCTCTTGCGTCTTTTGCAACTTCGACGAATACACTGATCGTCTTGCAAGGAGCGCTCTACGCCATCGGAGGCGCCATAGCGTATTGTCCCACAATTCTCTACATCGAGGAGTGGTTCGTGGCGCGCAAGGGGATGGCTTATGGCATCGTCTGGAGCGGCGAGGGACTTGCGAGTGCCGTGTTACCTCTCATACTTCAGCGCCTGCTTGCGGAATATGGTTACAAGACTACACTGCGTGCTAGCGGCATCGCCCTTTTTATTATCTGCGCCCCGCTATCGGTCTATATCAAACCTCGTCTCCCACCAAGTAACGCGGTGGCAATGCGGCCCTGGAATATCAAGTTCTTGTTCTCGAGTCTGTTTGCACCCTACCAGCTGGGCAACCTCGTGCAGGGGACTGGTCATTTCAGTAAGTTTTCTGGCGTAGCAGGATAACCGTGAATGCGATAGACATGGCTCATACTCACATACTTCTCCGTTAGTACCCTCGCTCTACCTCCCAACATACGCACGCACAGTTCTGGGGGCGTCAG
Organism: Xylaria arbuscula; assembly: GCA_022385695.1. Taxonomy (NCBI): domain Eukaryota; kingdom Fungi; phylum Ascomycota; class Sordariomycetes; order Xylariales; family Xylariaceae; genus Xylaria; species Xylaria arbuscula. Next base: position 1,024,799 of record MU279342.1, read on the forward strand.
GTTACCTCTCCGCATTGACGGTGCTCCTGATCAACCTATCGACAACTCTCGGGGCTATCATCATGGGGACCTTAACAGACAAGCTTCCAGCTACCACGTGCATTCTAATCTCATCGATCGGTGCAACTACAGGCGTCTTCGTCGCATGGGGGCTATCTTCCTCCCTTGCCGTACTGTACGTCTTCTGCATCCTGTATGGCCTATTTGCAGGTTCCTTCACATCGACTTGGCCAGGAATCATGCGTGCATTGGGCAGAAGTCACGAATCGGAAGGGACTAACGCAATTGATCCTCCTATGATATTCGGGTTTCTATGCGCTGGACGAGGCGTGAGCAGCTTGGTTTCGGGGCCCCTAAGCGACGCCCTTGTTAAAGGCATGCCTTGGAAGGGTCAGGCGGGCGGGGGTTATGGGAGTGGGTATGGTACATTGATTGTCTACACTGGTATCACGGCGCTTTTGAGTTGCACAAGTTTCGTATGGAAAACGCTCATTGCTCCGAGGACTAGTCTGCGGCAGTAAATTTCAACGCTACTTATCAGGAGATTGGCTGGCGACGTACTCTCAGTATAATAACGATATTGGATAAATTGTTTGGTACTTAGCGCATCACATTTAAAGGTTTGATTATAGATATCAAGACTTATCTAGTGTGTTGAATCAAACCTGGGCTTTTTTTACAATTTAATAATCGCCAATAAAATAGGATTACTTAGGAGAGAAGAAGGATATTCTTGTATAAACTGTAATATTAGGAATATTTCTTATATTTTGGATAATCTAGATAGAAATTGAGATTGAAAAGGGAGTCAATGTAACTGAGTAAACTGGTGTGGGTTTGGGTTAGTAAGGGGGAGGGGGTATGGTGACAGATTGAAAAGGACTTTTACATGGTAACAAGGAAATAAAACTCAAAGAAAATTGCTCAAGTGCTCGTAGGATGACCCTAAATACTGTTAAACCCACATGGCTGTATATGTGTCGTTATTATCGAACGACAAATTCACCGTATAACCTGCTCGTGCAGCTGCAGCCGCGGTCATATTTTCATATGAGAACTCGTCCCCCCCAAAACTCTTGCTGGTCTTATTGCGGATATCGCAGGTAACCAGGAATTCACGGGCTTTTTGCTTGACGTCTTCAAGTGAAGCGGCTGTGACGAAAGTCATGCGCCCCTTGACATCCTGGATCTTGTAGGAAGGCATAATTGTTAGAAGTGGTGTGATGTACTTACTTTTCTTGTGATTTTGATGTTGTGGTATTCTGATAATATTGGTATTGAGATTTTGAGTATTTGATTTGTGTGGTTTGATTGATGATGAGTTAGGATGGATCTTGAGCATATATTTATACATTGTTAGGTAGCACAGACACAATCAGATTGTGTTTGAGGTTTGAGGCTATTGGTTTCCAATTTCTTTGTTGCTTCTCCTTTATATCTTTTTATTATCAAGGCGTATTGAAGTGTCACAGAAAGGAATGAATCTGGTGCGAAAGACATTGTTGTTTATACAATGCTAAGTCTGAGATATCTTTCTCGGGCATGAAAAGACCCCTCATAAAGAAACCGACTTGGAAACTGGGATACAAGGCCAGGTATGATCGAATCAATAATTTATGTGATAATTAATTGCTTGCAGGTGTCTTCAGCATTGTGGTAGCGTGCAATGATGATATCTACAGCTAGATACACCGCATCGTTACATTCAGACTACTGTCAGTATCACCTCCATGCTCAAGGAGCGCAAACGTATAATCACCCCTTTCGAGCTCCCATTCATACTGGCGATTGAGTATCATGAGATATCGGTCGACATCCAACTCCATCTCTATCGTCGCTTCTTGACCAGGTCCTATATACTGTCTCTTAAACGCAACGAGCTGTCTTACCGGCTGCACAATCGACGATACACGGGATAGGCTATAGACTTGTGCCACGTAGCTCCCATCTACAGAGCCTATGTTCTTGACACGTGCCGTGAAAGCCACTGTATCCCCGGATTCGAACTCGGCACTGCGATTAGACGGCGATCCGCCAATACGCGCTTCGAAATCGAGGACCTCAAACTCGGTGTACGACAGACCGTAACCAAACGAATAAGCCGGCGTTGAGTCGATTTCGAGATAGTTTACCCTACGGGCAGTCTCTTTATAATTATAGTAAATCGGGAGTTGACCAACATGTCTCGGAACCGAGACGGGCATCCGTCCACCGGGGGTGGCTTTCCCAAAGAGCACATCCGCGACGGCCTGGCCGCCAGCTTGTCCGGGGAAGAAGGCGCTCAGTACGGCGGCGCTTTGCTGATAATATTCGTCGATGGCGAAGGGCCGTCCGCCCTCTAAGACTAGCACTACGGGCTTGCCGAGCTTGTAGATCTCCTGCGCTAGGATGTCTTGGCTGGGCGATAGGCCCAGCGTCCCTCGGTCTCCGCCCTCACCGTCGCTGTTCCATGCTGCGCCCACGGCGAAGACCACGAGGTCAGAGGACTGGGCTATCTGCACGGCTTGATTGACGGCATCGCCGTTTCTGCTGACCAGGTTCCAGAATAAAAGAATTTGGGAATTAAGTGAATTCACGTTGGCCGTTTTCTTGTAGAGGTTGAAGGCTTGGTACTCAATTCGAAGATGGTATACCTCTCCTTTCCTGAATGTAAAAGGGGCAGATCCGCTCGGGGGCGACGTGCTGTTGTTGGAGATGTAGTTGTAGTCTATTATATTACCTATGATCGTGCTCGATGTTAAGAGCTCGCCGACGCCTTGGGAGACAATTAATTCCTCATCTACGAAGAGTCTGACAGTGGTGTTGGGCCCCGCCGCTACCCCTATCCATCCCTCTACGTCGATATCAACTGGAGACTGCAGATTACCTTCCCAGGTCGCGCTGAAGTTGTTAGATCGCAGGCCATCTGGCGGATACAGACCCCAATCGAGTGCCGGTGTTTCCAACCTATATGCCTTGGGCTCTGTGAAGTCAATGTTGGCGAAATATGTTGCTAGCAGACCGCCTGCTGTGCCGTTTGGCGTCGACAGCAAATATGGCGGAACTACATACTGGGCGTTGTATTCCCAACTATTGGCGCCCCAGGCGGAAACTAACTCGAAATCCCTTGTGTTGGAATACGAAAGGAGTCCTTCCCGAATCGTTTTCGCTGCGGTGACTGGGTATTGGCCCCATGAGCCCGAGTAATCACCGTAGTTGAAAATATCACCAAACGGACCGATAAGGGCGATTCGCTTGAGTCTCTGTTGCTCTGGGATTAGAGGCAAGGTATTGTTCCTGTTTTCTAAAAGAACTATGCTCTTTTGTGCGGCTTCTAGTGCTAGGTCGCGGTGACTGTCGACTATCTTTTGCGGATTGACGTCTGCTGAAACATAGGGGTCGTCGAAAAGGTTAAGATCCCATTTGACGTCAAGGATCTTCGTTACATGTGAACGCAGAGTAGAAATGTCGAGAGATTTGTTTGCCACCAGATCTCTAGTTATCTAACACGTTGGTCAGCGATGTTCAATGTAGCCTATCATCCTTTTGTGAATCCTACGTTGAGATATGTGTCTAGTGGGTAATCGTAGAATTGTATCATACCACCTGCATCGAACCATTGTCGGATTCCGTCAGCTGGAGAGTCGGCCACCCGGTGAACAGAAAACAACTCGGACATTCCTTTCTCTATTAGTTTAGGATACAATAGGGATGTAACATGGCGGCTTACCAGTATCATCCGCAATGACGAATCCATTGAAGCCCCAATCATCAAGAGCCTTGTAGAAGAGCGGATGGATATGTGATGGAACATCGTCGAACTCACTGTATGCCCTAAAAAGGAGTCAGTAGACATATTAGTATATGAAATTTGATGAAAATCTTACATCAGAACGCCTCTTGCACCCCCCAACTGAATGGCGGCTTTGAAAGGGGTCAGAAGATCCTGAAGCACCTGCCGATTGCCATGGCCCATGAACGGCGCAGCATTGCGTCCCCCTTGTGGAGAGCCGTGAGCGGCAAAGTGCTAGACCCGAATGTTTAGCTTTCTTCCTGTTTTGCACGAAGGACTTCGGGTCATACCTTCAAGACAGGCACAACTGCGTCAGGGTCGGACCAAGAGCCATTCTTAGACAAACCACTTGAATACGCTACGCCCATGTAAGACGTAAGTGTCTTATCTTCTCCCCACGCCTCTGTTCGACTTAGCCAATTGTCCGTGTATTACACTCATTTACCATACCTTGCATGCGACCCCATCGAAGATCTTGACCAAGATCTAGAACAGGAGATAAACAGGCATGGATTCCAATTGATCTAGCTTCCGTCCCTATTGCGCGCCCAACGCGATGTACCAAGTCAGTGTCGAAGCTTGCTGATAGGCCTAAGCTCTGTGGAAATATCGATTGTTTAAACGACCCGACTCCGTGAAGGCACTCTCCTATATGCATGAAGGGAACTTTCAGCCTAGCCTTTTTCAGGTTCAGCTCCTGAACCGAATTGTAATGAGACGTGTTAAGCGGATACCTGTCTCCGCTTTAGTGGGATCTCGCTACATTGATGAGCATGCTAGATAGGAATGTACCAGTCATGCATGACACCTATAGGAGAGTCAGGGCTTAGGTGCATCGTGGAATCTGAACCCGTATAAGCTTATTTCAATATCCCATATCGCCGAATCTACCATAAAGCTCATTATGTGAGTCCGCGCCTACGATGTCATCCCCAAACATTAGGTGAAGTTGTAGCACTTGAAAGTGATCCGTCAGCATTGGGATGTTCCAGAAATCGTTGGAGAGGTCTAGTATACCTAAGTCTTTGATAGTCATGTTCGAAACTATATCCTCTATGAATAAGGTCTTGTTAATGGTTTTGGCATCATTTCGACCTATTAAATCGGCTTTTTGCAACCCGTGATCATGGTCACCCTCAACGCTGATGATCGTCGCTTCGAGGCAAGAACACAACAAGGCGCCAAGAACTAAGGACATAAACCGGGACATAGTCTTAATCACTTCGAGACAGATCAAATAATAGATATAGAGACGTGAGACACCAAATTTTGTATTTTTCCTTTCTTTCGCCCTGTTTTAGCTCTTTACCGCTCGTCCACTTATACATGTGATGATCCGCGTGCACATAACTTGCGCGGGGTAAGGTGAAGATCACAGCGTAGTAGTAGCATAGAATGCTACCTACCCTATGGGGCTCGGTGGAATAGACAACGACCGAACTAGGATTCATATCAAGTGACCGCTAGAGCGTACAAAACCGAGTGTGGGTAAGTTGATTTACTCTGATGCGCACAGCGCGAAAGTAAGGCCGTTCCGTAATGCAGATTCATCTCGTAGCGCAAAGCCAGAATTGTTTCTTTCGCCAGTATTCGGCTTTTGATACTATTTAAGTAAACAATGACTTTCTGCGGTTTCCAACGTAATGATGTTTCCGAAACAGGGAAATTCATGATCATGGAGCCCAGACAATGGCTGCACATGACCCTGCCTCGAGGTTAGAGATGTGAATGATAGCACCCTTGAATCAATGGCGATGTAACTATCACCAGGAGTTAGTCGGGATTTACTAGGACAATGAAGACAGTGATTTACTAGAACAGTCGGATGATTAGCAGTAGAAGTCTCAAGATAACGAGTTCTGTTGGGAGTTATATGATACTCTTAACTTCCAGTGTGCTCCATTTGTGGTCAATGCCAAGAATAACGTGGGCTCTGCAGAAGTTGGGTCATGGCGACAGCGATATAGATGATACGTTGAAGTAGTTGAAGGTTAGGCCGTGCGACACTTAAACAACCTCTACTTGCAAAACCTGATCATCGATCTCCTTTCCATTCCACTCCTTTACAAAGCGATCCATGGCGCGCTGGTTAGCAAAGCACACCCACGCATGTGTCTTTGGCTTCTTTTTGTGACTTGGGGGGCATACTGCCACAGCTGTTATTTCATCGGCATAAGAACTCAAACGTATATAATTAAATAATTTCTGGCTGTCTTGTATGCTGGGCGGCATGATATGTTTTGTTGTAGTAATATTGATCGTAAACGGGAACGTCTCGCTTGGCTTCGGTCGTTTTTCCCAAAATTTTCGTCCCGCTCGCTCGTTCGCAGTATGACGGATAAGCACCAGGGACTTGTTATCTGCTCTTCTGGAACAGAGCTCGATTAAAACGCCCATGGTGCGAACGGCGTCCATCCCTGCCGAATGCGCGCGTGAGAGCTTCTGTGCATGCTCACGACTAAAGCCAAGTGATAACATTGTGTCTCGCAATGAGAATGGCCACTTCTGTACCGGTGTGGCTGATATGTCGGCAACGAGGTCCAGAGCATCTACCCAGTATGATACATTCCGGATGGCGGATGGGATTGTTGAAGCAATGGCTGCAAACTCGGACTGCCAGCCCCAAACAACCATAACGAAACTTTGGGAATCTACAGACTCCAGTATATCGCAGAGGACTCTGTTAATACCTCCTTCTTGAGATCGGTGCAATTTTGCAAAGGGCGACCTTTCATAGCTTCTGTGACATCTCCTGCGAGTATTACTAGACATAATATTGTGTCCCTCAATAGCATATTCTTGTACTATGCTGGCAAGATTAGTTTGGGCATTTGTTTTCCGTGTTCTGAATAAATCCCGAGCAAGAGCAAGACCAACGCCGGTAATACCGCATTCTAACGTATTGCTTCCTTCAATATCGAGCACAAAGTAGGTTAAATCTTGACAATGCGAGCGTAGACCAGTAAGATCGGTAATTCGTTTATTTTTCCAAAGATCCTGTAGTTGGGGATTCGCCGTTCTCAGAAATTCCGGCATGGAGCTGAGTGCTATTTCATCGGCCACATATATTCGCCACGGTAAATCTATACGTCGCGACCCCTGACCTCCGGTGGGAGGTTTCGTACGGTTTCTTCGAATGCCTTGAAGCCGTACGGGATGTCAAGATATAGGACAAAGAGGTAATGTGTATATAGCTTAGTGATAGTCACCAGAAAGTAGATGGCTCTTTGCGCAACAACAAATTATGTAACCTCTACCTATGGTTGACCCTTCGTGACACGGGCTCGGCACTTTGTGGGTGGGATCGTGGCGTGTGTGTTAGCGCACGTCTTCTTCGAGCCGTGTAAGCAGTGATGAATGCGAGCTATGAGAATTTGCTGACGGGAGGTTATCTCGTGTTGTGAGATGGTTGTGGGGTGGGGGGTAAAGGGCCTGGGAAGTGTGGCAGGCTTTGGGCCTTGGTTTTGCCCTGAGCCGCAAAGGTCCTCGACATCAAGGTTTATGGCGGCAAAGGCTGGCGGTGTTGATTGCGTGGCAGCCAGCCCAGTTGAGCCTTAACCTGTAAAACAGAATGCTTTGTTTGTATGGTAAATACCTACCGTTCCAGCGATACCTCGCAACACGAAACCTACTATAACAATTCCACGAGCAGTTGATTTATTATCCCATACCCTCTTACAATAGGTAGATTGAGCAGCAAATTTCAACTTCAATAACACCGTCTTTGAATTAATAACACGGCTCTAGTTTCCAATTCTTATAAGCGCTAGTTGGTCGGTGACGACCAGCGAATCCCTGGTGTTGTATGTTTTTGTCGTTTGGCGGTTTTTTTTTTTTTTTTTTTTTGTTATCTGCAACTTGTTCGGGATGTCATATCGAACTATCCCCGCGCATGGAGAAATCTACCCCGCATCATGTCCGCTTGAGTTGGAGATGGATGGGGTAATCCGGCCGTTGCAGATATTTAAATATTGTATGGTCATCGTATGGAAAGATGTTATGGGAAATATCGCCAACAGTTGCCTTGAAGATGACATGATGAAATAATTTATTCACTTATGAATGTATCTTAACGTACTATTCTAGGATATAAATAAGAGACTTCCTGCATCTGCTCTCTCCATAAAGCCACCATCTCTTCCATGGTTTTGGGGCCTGCATTAGTATCCTTAGTATTAGAGAGGTACGGTTTTCCATCAGCATAGCAAGCCGTCTCTTGGTCTTGAGGCAATTCCCCCTCAAGTATGTAGGCTTTGGCTATCTTATCCGTGCAGGAAGACTTGTCTCTCGAAGAGTGTCCATACCCGTGGTGGGCTATAAGCCGAGCATTAGACCCCATCTCAGTCAAGAGCCTCCTTCCGTTACGCAGAGGAGTGGCGGGATCGTATGTTTCTGCGATGAGCAAGACTGGGTAATTCAAGGTATGATTCAAGTCGCCTCGGTACACTTCGGCGGGTTCAGGCCAATACGTGGCGAAGTGCCGACAAGGAAACACGTCGAAGAAACGAGAGTTGCCTGCGATCCAAGATTGAGATGTCATGTTCGTCCACAGTGACTCCCACCACGCGAGGCCGTCGGCTGGAGGAGGCGCATCATAAGAGTCGCTACAGATCACAAGCACACCTAGGTCTTCCCCTGGTACGTAGGGAAACGGTGAAGGTGTCGATGCGGGATCGTATTTCCATTCGGCTATGTCGAGCAGTTCGATGGCGAGGGTGGAATTACCGCCCTCGAGCTCATACAGCATTTGTGCCAGGGTTGGCCAACTCTCGGCGTTGTAAAGTGCTCCGTAAATGGTGCTGACTAGGGAAGAGTAGGTTATGAGTGAGGGTCCGCTTGATTCCGAATAAGCAGCCTTCGGTCGCCAAATAAGAGATGTGATCAGATCATTCATTCGACTCTCTAGGTCCTCGACCGTCACTTCATGAGCGTCCTTAGACTTAGCCAGGGCGCAATACTCCGGGCCGGCGTTGATGCACTCTCCAAGAAAGCCATCGTGCCAGGCGTCTGTGGCGTTATCGAGCGCTGTCCAACCAAAGCCCCCTACCAGACGATGATCTCTGACATATTCAGTGCCGTCAAGTATCATGCGACCAACGCTGTCGGGGAACATATTGGCGTACGTCTGGCCGATGCCCGTGCCATAGCTAACCAGATAGCCTGTCAATTCGTCTTCTCCGAGCGCCTTTCGGATTTCCTCGAGATCACGAGCGACGAACGCCGTACTGACGAATCTCCCAAGATCGCCGTTTTGCTCCCAGCAAGCCCGGAAAAGCGCTTCATTCATGGTGTCAGCTATCTCAAGCTGCGCCTCAGGTATGGCAGATACCTCTCGGTATTGGCCCGTGAGCAACGACCACCGGTCACGATAGGCATTTGCAGGGTAGCAAGACACAGCTGGCATTGATGCATTGACGCCGCGGGGATCCCAGCCTAATACATCAAACTGACTGTCGCTCAGCCGCTCAGTGACGTTTTCGGCCGCCCGCCACGCATAAAATGTGCCGCTTCCACCGGGGCCGCCTGGCTCAATCACAATAGTCTTCTTGCTCTTACTCCCCGGGCTTGGATACACGCTATTTTTAATAGGCGAATCTGCCCGAGCAAGACCGGAAACCTGGAACTTGGTGACGGCGAGACGAGCAATGCGCGGGTCTGACTGATTTGTGTAGTCGAGAGGAACGTCGAGATAGCCGCACATGTAGATACCGCGCCCCGTGGAATTGTCGCCCGCCTGCACCGCATCGCCGATCACTGTACGACCCCAGCTCCAATGTTCGGGGTTGGGGTTGAAGAGGCGCGCCCAGGATCGTTGGGGTTGGGGGTCGTCGAGCGATGGCGGCAAGGTCGCGTTCGTGCAGGGGAGGAATTGGAAAGGGTCGTCAGGAACGGGGAATCGCCCATACGGATACGACGTCGCCTCACGACCGCCGGTCAAAGCCTCGTAGTCATGGCGTCGCAGGCTGTCGTAGGCGAAACTCGGGATGTCGCCGTATCGACCGATCGTAACGAGTGCCAAAGCGACACCGGCAAGCTTCAGGCTCCACGGGCATTTCTTTGCGTGTGACCGCGCTGCAGGACCAGGGGCCGGTGCAGACTTTTCCATCGCTTCCGAACTTCCGCCCAGGGGGACAAGGCAGTGTCACATTGGGAACAAGATTCGAGCAGGTAAGCCAAGGCTCATCAGGATCCAAATCAAACAAACCCGATCATAAAGTAAACACTGGGAGCTCGGAGTTAATAGAGTGGAGTCACTGCCGTCATCGGTATCTTTCCGCTTTGGATACCTTAAGTACATACATCCATCTTATTATTCCGACTAAGAGAATAGCAGTTCACACTCACAAGATACGCTACGCCATGGGTTTTTCAAATAGTTCATTACTCGTCCGTATAAGTCTATCTTTATTTCGATTATTTCTTAGTTTATAGTACTACTTGGCGGTAATTACGACGCAAACCAAGCTCAATTCTAACGCACGACACTATAAAGGGATTATTAGTTATGTTCAAATGATGCCTCGGTGGGTTAGTGCTGAAAGTGTCATCATATGCTAACTGAACGCTTGTAGACTCAAAACGGTCTCAATAAAAGGTGTAGATTATAATTGTAGTTGTTACTGTTGTTGCGCAAGCAAATCTGTAGGACGATTATGATACCGCCTTGTACCAATCCTTGACCACGCAGGTTACTTCCTATTATGAAAATGAAGCCAATGAGTATCATGAGACAGTCATAGGACACCCTCAGATCTGACGCAGTTAGGGTCGTAAGCACACTAAGGGCTCAACAGTGCTACGGCAAAATATCTAGGACTTGTTTCATTCGTACTCCTATTTCCTGTGAAAAGCAAGCCGTGAACTTTATAGATATCTAGGCTGCCGATCACAGTCGCCCGTAGTTATCAGCTGAGGCTGTGAAATTCGCTTCGTTTAATCCACGCGTAGTTAAAGATGGCAAGAAACAGCGAGTTTGAGATGCACCGTACCACCTCCTCTGGCTCCTCACAATGAGAATTTAGCAGCATTAATATAACTGTGCCAAACAGACTCATAATCTCAAAACACAGCCGATCTTCTTGCTGTGCGGCAAAGCACATATTGAATCATCGGATATGTGCCCTGGCGGTAGCATCCTCAGGGGACATTGTGTCAGGCTCGATCGCATTCGGCCCGGGCTTGGCATGTGGCATGCGAATAGCGAGTACCTAGTTGGCACAGAAGCGAACTCCCGAAAACCGAGCCCTCTAAATACTCCAACTACCACAACCCACAAGACCCTACTTTCCACATGACACTGAGCTCAGGAACACTAAGTAAAATGACTGATTTAGTACATCGTTACAGCGTATATTACAAGCAGAGCTAAGGTCAGAGAAATCCGAATCAATACATCAACAATTGTCAATACAGTAGGGCTACCAATATCTTCTTACACGGTTCTGAGAAGTTGGAAATGAGGAAAATTGACATGATGTTGCTATAGACACTTACCAGAAGTGAGTGTTGCAGTCTTGATTACAGATAAGCGAGAAGAAAGTGTGTTATTAAGTTCCAAGGAGGTAACTTGCGGTTGTATTGATTAATATAATCGAAAACCGACGGGAGCTTCTTGCGCCAAGCAGCAAGTTTAGTGCAGCATGCTCAATCTAATGAAGTCCATGCTGTGCTCCAACATTACGCAATTTAGTTTCAGATTTAATAATAGTATCTCAACTGGGGTAGACAGCTGATCTTCAATGACCCCGAGCGCAACCATCATACTTGGTGCTGAGTGCGGAGATATACTGGTGCTGTGAAGACGAAACAGGAACTTGGCAATGTGTTTCGATTTAATTGGAGATAAAATAATTGCTCTAACACAACATAGGGCGCAGCAAGATCACGCATACCCTGTGACATGAGAAGCTGACCCCTTTCAACGAATTATGCATTCCCACCACCAAGATGACCTTCTTTAATCGGTATCATATCCCCGATATAATACACTGAACGGGCCTACCCAGCCTTGTGGTTACTGCCTGGTTGCATTCTGGAATCACGTTCGACATTACAAGGCGAGGATAATTCCCTGCAAGCAAATAAAACATCACAGGCACGTCGGCGCTGTTCCAACTTGTTGAGTTGGTCGAGTAATTCGTCCCTCGAGCTTGGTCATGAAGGCACATGGACGGTCACAGGATGTAGCGAACGTCAGCATCCTTATGGCACAGCAGTGGGATTCAACGTAGCAGAAGTTTTGGAAAGATGAAGACTTGGCTGTATAAAGTTTCAGCGATGGAACTGTCGATCTCGACGTCAGCTCCTCTGGTTCTCCAGAGATTCCCTGATTCTGGAACCGTAATCGATCGACACCATGCTCTCCGCGATCTACACTGCAGCTCGTTCTTTCTTTCGCCTTCCATCGAAGGCTCCCGTATCTACATTGGGAGGTCGGGTCGTCCAGGCGAGCAATACCGTCGTCATTGACTCGGCTGGCGTCTATATTCGCGTCACTAACTTGAAGAGTGGCGGTCTCCTCGCTGGCTACGCAGCTACGGATGGATCAGACCATGTCTTGAGAGCGGCGATATCCACCAACGGCGGTGGGTCGTGGAGTCACCAAGGCGAAGTCTACCGCGCCAACAAAACTACCCACGACATAGACAATGCCTTTCCATTGCAACTATCAAGCGGTCGGATCCTGTACGCCTACCGAAACCATGACCGCCCTGACGGTTCAACGTTCACCTACTATCGAATCACCGTATCCTACTCGGATGACAATGGCGCGACATGGAAGTATCTATCTACCGTCTCTCAGCGTGCGGCCTCTGGCGTCAATGGACTATGGGAGCCTTTCCTGCGCATCGCCAACGACGGCACATTGCAATGCTACTACTCAGGCGAGAATAGCTCCACTGACCAGGATGGCTATATGCGAACGTCATCAAATGGAGGAGCGAGTGTAAGTACTTACCGAGACTTATTTGCCCCCCTTTCATTTCATTTCCCTTCATAGGTCAGCGTTTCTGCTGTGAGCTATACATGGAGCTTTACATTGGTCGCTAAATAATTCAACATAATCTCATGCTAATTCTCATCTAACAGTGGTCGAGTCCCATTACCATCTCGGGCAGTAATGTAATTTCCAGAGACGGCATGATTGGCGTAGCGAACATCGACAATAATGGCAACCTCATGTGAGTCACATCTTAGGCCGTATTGTTATCTCGGAGTACACACCATACTAATAGGATGGAAACAGTGCCGTGTTTGAGAACACCGAGGCTGGCTACTTCACCATCGACTATGTGCTATCGCACAACGATGGGGATAGCTGGGGCCAGCGGGGAAGGCTGTACACCGCGTTGAATGGCGGCACAGCAATTGCACCGCAAGTCATCAACGCTGGAGGCACACTGGTGGCTTCATTCATGACCGACGAGAGTGTCGGAGACACGGGCCCTGACGGCGCCCAGATGAAGGTCATTACTAGCACCAACGGCGGAGCTTCATGGAGTTCTTCTGTGGTGACAGGACAGGTCGCTTCCCACTGGCCGGGGTTGTTCACTGTAGACTCTTCGCACTTCTTAGCTTTGTACTCGAAGGATGGGCTTGGAGCGGTGAGTCAGCTGTATCAACTAGCGAACTAGGCAGCTTTAGGAGTTTCATAGTTTTCAGGAAATGTATGGTTTTTGATAATTTATATGGCACCTTGAATCAGAGTTTTAATCGTAACTAAAATATGAATGTAGGTTAGGAGGGGTAGTGGGCGAATTAGGATAAAATACTGTACTTACTATGTAGATTGTAATATTAAAAAGATGAAAAGGGGGATCGAGGTCTTATTTGTATCATATATAACACTGAGTATACAAAGCGAACTTCTAATGAGCAGTGATATCAATTACTCCATGGTAAGTAGGAAATGAACCGACCTAGGCTGGTATTATCTGTCAGAAGCGGCCAACAATATGTAAGGGTCACAAACTTCGACAGCTACGACTAAACTATACACGCACTTTCTGTTTGTCCCATACTATAACCGCATGTATAAGAAAATAATAATTATAATATATACTAAACATGCTAACCCTCGGCAGAGCAGCATCAAAGAAACGACCGAAAAAGACCAAAACACCGATTGGCCCGTGCCCTCTGAACTCGATACAACACAAGCTCCAGAGGACTAGACATATCAACTTTGAGAGCATAGCCAAGTAATAACAGTTCCCTAGAGCTACTTTGCCGAAACTCTCGGCCAGAAACGGGCGGTCAAGCTAGGCATCAAAGACGGAAAACTGGCCAAGGAGCTCAAAACTGGCAAATACAACGACGGCAGTCCACGGCATTTAACCGTCAATTGAGAAGGGCTGCGCAGCGAAGGCATCAATATGTCTCGCGAAGAATTCGCTGCGTGTAAGCGCGAAGCTGGTATATCAGAAGAGATAGCCGCAAGCTTGGCCCCCAAACCAACTAAGATCGTGGGGAGACCAGCTTCTGAAGCGAGAGCGGTGAAAAAGACCCAAAGCTCTGTGGAGAAGACCAGAATATCTAAGTCAAGATCAACAACGATGCCGAAGAGGACGCGTGGCAAGAAGAGAGCTGCCCCTGCAGAGGATAACTATCACAAGGGACGTATAAGAGGCTTGGAGATAGACTCAATTAGACCATAATCTACTAGGGGGCTACTAGGTCCTTGACCATTCGGAAGACTTCCTGACCCTCCCTTAGAATATCGAGGCTATTTATACACATCGTCGGTATTCCTAACCTCCGACCTCCGACACAATGTCTCAGATTAGCGAGGGCTGAATAGCCTCACTGAGACAATTGCCAATACTCTTTTCAGCTCGTATTACGTCCGCAGCCAGCGCGTGTTACGTCCGTAGACATCACCGAGACCTACAGTCTCGTATTCAGAACGTGTAACACTTCCGTACAACAATAACAATGCAGATGCTGTTCCTACGAAGAGGACGAAGGGCAATAATGGGACCGCTGCCAGGGCTTTCGTGACACCTCCAAAATCAACTTCACCCGAGGCACCGAGCTTGACCTCTGAAAAGATCACCAACATCATTGACGGGGACGAGGTATCAACTACTGTCTCAGGATTGAAAGACCTTTTAAGAGAGGAGTTGGGAACTTCTAGTTCTGAAAAAGCTACGGACTCTGCATCGTCTTTCACACCACAATCACCTACGATCTCAGAGTTGAAGGACCTTCTAGAGGAAGAGTTTGAGACTTCCACTTCTGCAACAACCCCCGAGTAAATCCCACCTTTTACACTACTATCACCTACTCTCTCATAAATGGAAGATGCTCTAGAGGAGGAGTTAGAAGCGCCCACCTCTGCAGAAACCACCGAATCTATACCACCTCCTACACCACGAGCGCCTACGGTCTCAGAATTGGAAGATCTTCTGGACGAAGAGATAAAGCGAAGGTGAAAAATGTTCCACAGTCATCTCGACGGAACATTATTGTACCAAAAACCAAAAAGCCAAGCTTTCGCCCTTTTTGTCATCTTTTCTTTTTGTCTGAAATCGTGGGTTGGTCATGTATTTGGGAATTTTGGAGTTTGCAATTTGTACTTTGGAGTCTGGTTTGATGTCACTTGGAGTTCTTGGTGACGGACATTTTGGAAAGGGGACCTGTATACCACAGGCGAATTTCATGTAGGGTGATGATGATTGGGGGCCTTTCCCCCATGTCTTATAACCAGTAGAATTCTGAAGTATATTTTAAACCCGAGTTCATTAGAAGTTTGAAAACATTAATACCAGGTCCGTTTTGCAATTTAGCAACCAAGCCCCCTCTAGCTGAGAAAATGGGAAGGATCTGCGTATTGATAAACACCATTCTCCCCCAATGCTCTGCCTATCCTCTAATTACATTGAGCAAAAATGGCCTAGTGCTAGCTATGGCACACCATTAGATCACTCTTGAAAGGAGTCGGAATGAAAAGATCTAAGGTAAGAGATAAACTCCGCTTGAGCGACCTCTTCATTTTCACTGGCACAACCAGCAGCTGGGAGGAGAAGTCCCATTGCTGCAATCCTGTCTTAAGACGGCCATCCTAGGCCAAGGGCATATCACCTGATCCATAGTGCCGTTTGTATGTAGCTTTATTTCCACAGGGCTAGCATCAGGAGTTGTCCCATTTTCAACCCATTGTCGTAATTGATCGAAGAGATGTACTGGTTGACCACCATTGCCACCAAAACAGTGCTCAAGCCCGGGCACACGATAGTAGCGGTAGAAGCTGGTAACGTTAAAAAATAGCCGCGAGACTTCCTCATAGTAATGGAGGGTGCTTTGAGGGGTAATAGTAGGATCCGCCTTTGAATATGTTAGCACGTGCCTTTCTTATAAATTATCACGACAGAAGAGGACTTACGAGACCATGATACGTAATCATCTTGCCACCAAGTTCGCGGAATTGAGAAATACGAGCTTCTGCGGCCTCCACTGAGGCCCCGAATGTCTTCTTCAAAGTGAGATATAGTTCATCAAATTGGGCATGTGACAGGGTGGTAGCATCAGCGGTGGGATCTCTATCGACGAATTCAAGGTACCAGAAGGCCGCCGCAGGCCGCTCAGTAGGAACGCATGTCCCGTTGTTATAGCATGTAGTCCCTGCTAGCACAGATAAATTGGCGCCTATTTCGTGACCATACCACATGAAATCGCCGTTTGAAAATCTGGGCCCATCCCACAAAGCCTCGGCAACCGCCGAAGCCGCGGCGCTGATTTGCATGCTTAGGCCGGTGTCCGCACATCGAAAGGTAGTCCCAACGTAGTCCCAGGCGTTGAAGCTTGCTCTGCATGCCTCGGGGTTTGCGATGAGGCCGTCTTTGATACCATCGAGGCCGTCACATTTGGCGATGGCATGTGAAGTGAGTTGATCTAGCTCACAGCTCTGTGGGTACTGCTTATTTGAGTCCATGAAGAAGACTGGCCAAACAGTATTCATAGCTAATTCGGCCCAGTGCGATGCAGGCGCTGCAGCAATTATACCATCGTACGCGTCGGGGTATTGTTGTGCCAGAATACTGGCCTGCCGCCCACCATTTGAGCAGCCATTCCAGTAGGAATACTCGGCGGGTTTCCCATAATAACTCTCGATAACGTTCTTGCTAATGACTGCCTATAAGTATGTGTTAGTGCCCACCTAGTAATTCGGCTCCTAAAGGTGCCCGAAGCACCTACCAGATCACCCAAAGATCTCTGTCCAAAGTTGTCTAGATTGACAAGATTAAGATTTCCCGAGCTAGTAAGGGCCCAGGTAGGGGCAAGATTGTCGGTCGTCACCCCAGCGTCTGTGGATGCTGTAGCATATCCATCGGCAATTGCGCCGGCCATTGCTGCATAGGCGAGTATATATCGGCCCGCCACCCAGCCCCCACCTCCAGCAGCCTGTAACCTTCCATTCCAGCTGTCTTTGGGAGGCAGCCAAACCTCGTCGTTAATTAGATCGTTTTGGCCTGTGTGTGTGTAAGTGACTGTGACGTTGCAGAAAGTGGCATTGTCAACGACAACAGCGGGCTGGGTATACCGCCAAGCAGCTGGCACATCGAAGCTGTAATTAGTGACAATATTAGCGTCTATCGAAAGAATTTCTGCCCCAAAAATTGAAAGGCTTAAGAAGGTATCGGGGATGCAGCCTTCGGCCATTGCTAGGCTTGCCATCTTTTTCCTCAACGAAGACGTTGAACGAGGGGATGAATGTCAGACGAGATTGGCGACGGGTGTACGGGGATACCATCACCTTGATATACGACGCTTTCGTTCCACGCCATTAGTCTATTAAAACTATGGCGAAGGTAAATACGCCATTCTGCCCGTAGGTACCAATAAAATGCGTATTGATTATATGAAAAAGGCGTAATTGCAATCCGGCCCATGCTCTCCTGCGGAATTTACAGGGTCTCTCCAGGAACGAGTGCCGGGAGCACCTACGACGCTTGAAATGCTTTACGCTCAAGGTGCATACCTACAACTCCTTCAAAGAGTTAGTCTAGTGGTTACAATGTGGTAGGGGAGCTGTCCTAGTCGTAATCATGCAGGCCAACAGCAGACGACTCTATACCTGCTCGTGCCCCTATCCCCCCGCAACGCGGAGTGTATGTAGGTAGCATTACGAGGTCTCGGGATGAGTAAGACAATCGCCAGTAGTCTCCGACAAAGAATACGCATTTTGCTCCGAAGAAAAGGCGTATTCGGTCGCCCATTTCGGGGCTTGTAGCCCACAAGGGGCGTATAGAAGTGGAGCGCCAAGGGCATGCCTCACGATTCTAACCGCCTAAGTAAGGAGGCAGGGTGTGTGGATTGGCCGCTGGCATGATCCGTCACTAGCATATCCGTCACGATTCCACCTTTTGATGCGACGCTAGTGGAGGGGCAACCCTGCATGCGGCTTTCTTGAGGTTATACGCAATTTATGTACTATTTAAAAGCAGGAATTTTGTGTTATCCCTTTGAAGGCCAGACTTACTCCAAAACCCCCTTGTAGAGGTTAGTAGCCAATCATAGCAGTTTCTACTAAGTTTAGCCTATCGCTGAAGTTATCTTAAAGCTTACAACTACTTAGCGCTACATCAGATCTACATAGTTTATGCTTGCTAGCCAATATAATACTATAATAAGCCATATAGTTACCATTTATAGTAAGTGGCTTAATTACAACAAGTAGATATAATGTTTGCGAAGGCTATGTGGGTCAATTTCCACTTATTTATGTTTTGGAGTAAGTCTGGCCTTCAAAGGGATAGATACGCCTATTGCAGTTGTGCATCGACATTGTTTTAGCCTTGTCAAAGATCGAGAGACCTGCCCAATCAACCAGTGTGTCGCTTATTATTCGTCATGGAAGAGCATGATGAGATTCATGGTGACTTGCACGAGTCGGTGATGGACGGTGCTGAGAAGAGATCTGATCATCGAGAAGCTCGGCAAAGCAGGAAGTCGCACAAGAAGTCTCGAAATGGTTGCCAGTATTGTAAACAGCGAAGAATCAAGGTAATGGCCTGCCTCTATCTCATGTCTGTCATATCTGCCCATTCATATTCTAGTACTGAGGCTCTTGATTGCTTACTCACTTGCGCTAACATGTTTTCTAATTATCTAGTGCGACGAGGGTAAGCCGAGCTGTAGCAACTGCTTGCGGTTGACCATCTCTTGCAGTTATGCTCGGTCTGGATTACAGCTAGAGAATGGGGAAGCATTACCTCAAGTAGTAAGGAAGAGGGGCCGGCCACGCAAGAATTGGACAGTGGTGTCTGCTGGATCCAAGGGTGCTCACTCTCCTCGCCTCGAACCGGTTGCCTCATCAACGTCTTCACTCGCATCCTCAGACCAACGCCTGGAAAAGACACTGCATCTGCCATGGGATGCTCAAGATATAGAGCTTTTCTTCCATTATACAAATGAAGTCTGCGACGATCTTGGGCCGGCCGACTCATCACTGTGGAAAGACCGCGTTCCCCGTCTCTCGTTTCGCTGCCACGGAGTGCTTCACCATCTTCTCGCTGTATCAGCCCTGCATCTAGCGCGACAAGATCCAATTCGGCGCGATAAGCTCGAGGAACGCGCAGAGATGCATCTAGCCCTTGGACTACGCCGCTCCACCGCAATTTTGCCTACCCTCGGCGCTGAGAATTGCGCTGAGTTATACATCTCCACGATCCTAGTTTGCATCTGCAGCTTCGCTAAGAAACCTGGGCCGGGTCACCTTCTGCTTATCGCAGATGGTTCCGAGGTGGCCTGGTGGGAACTCTTCCGGGGTGTCCGCGTCGTCGTAGAGTCAATTGGTATCTCTACCCTTTTTGCTGGTGAGCTGGGACACCGGTCATCGTATGCAAAAGAAGCCCATCAAGACTGTGACTCTAATCACCATGCCCACGCCAAATTGAATGCTGTGGGATGGGAAGATGCGCTTGCTCATGTATCTACTCTTGTTTCTTCCACATCAAATAGGAGTGTAAGAGATGCATGCCAAAATGCTCTTAATATGATGGCGTGGTGTTTCCAGGAGACGTACGGCACCGCTGCAAACCCCAAGCTCAGAGTTGACGCCAATTTCAGTACTATCATGGCATGGCCTTACTGCCTATCTGATGAGTTCATACTACACCTCAAGAACAAGGAGGCCGTTCCTCTTATCCTCCTGGCTCATTTCGCCGTCTCCATCCAGGCACTCGACTCTGTTTGGTTCATGACGGGGTGGGCAATCCATATTCTTCATGGAGTTTCTGATACGTTGAGACCAGAATTACACGAGTGGCTTCAGTGGCCAACGCTCCGGCTCCAAAGATCAGGCGCAATAAATACTGCTCCGGTCGTGAGTGTTAGTACGATACCAACGTGTGAACCTTGAATAAAATACATTGATTTACACAAGTCTGGTGAACAAGTGCTCCAAGCAAGTAAATGCACTTGTATATCCAGTCCAGCACCTAGTGACGATTAGCCTCGACGCATCCCATGCCGCATTTTCGAATTCTGAAGCCTGTACTCCTGTTGCACATATGAGCTATACGCGCAATAGATCATATACAATGAATGCGCTCAACTAGTTTAGAATTGCATGTCTCGACAAGAAATGAGGCCTTTTCAGCTCTCGCTCGTATGACACGCATTGGCTCACCCCTGAGGCAGAAACACTGTTCCGTCTGTGTTTTACCTACACTATGGCTATTGACCCCTTATACTTGCCTGCTATGTGGACTGCTTCAAGGCTTCTATTCACTCTGGAACTAATACCCCTGACACTTTCACTAGTAGTAGCCCGGCTGTTTTGATAATCTATATAGACTTTTATATCAGAGTTATCATAACTAAATTGTTGTTTAATATACAAATTAAGTTAGAAAAGATAGTAGGCAAATGAAGGTAAAGTACTATACTTTCTAGGTAGATTATAATATTAAAAAAATAAATAAAAATGGAGGTCTTATTTGGTAATATAATATATGGCACAAAATATACAAATTAATCTCCCAATTAGCAATAGTATTAATTATTCCATGGTAAGTAGGAAAAGGACCAAGTATTATCTGTCAGAAGCGGCCAACCATAGGCAAAGCTCACAAGCCTCGACAGCTACTACTAAACTATACATACACTGTCTCTTTGTCTCATGCTGTGACCGCATGCACAAGAAAATAACAATCATACTATACAGAAAAAGTAAAAATGTTACATATACGATAATATGGAATAAGGGCGACTGATTTTAATATTCTAGGTGAGCCTTAACAACGCAACACAATTGTGTTTCAGCCTTCTGCGACAGTTAAGTTCTTTAGGAGCGGATATAATATAATCTAGAACATAGTAGGTGAGTCAGCTACGTAAGTAATGGATAGCTTACAACTGGCTAAGTTCATGAACATACGTGTTTTAAACCATTAAATAGGAAAATAAATATATTGTACAAGGAAGAAATCCTAGAATACTACTCACGAACCTATCATGCCTTCTTATACAACCCCTCGTGCGGTGCTCGAGCACACCCAACGCTGTCACCGGGTTGATCACAGCAATCCCAGAAGTAGCCCTCTGGGTATTCCTCCTTGTACTCCTCCGAATCCGGATCACCCTCACGCCAATCCTCCCAGTCGTCCCACAAAGAAGATTCAGGGTTCTCCTCCATATCGCCTGCCGCGATTTATTATTAAAGGAACGTTGCGAGAATCAGGGTAAACGACATGAGTACCATAGAAAATGACGGCAGCAGCCAGAAAAGGGACAAAAATGGGATGTTACTTTTAGAAGTGCTCGCTAAAGTAGACATGATAGACGAACCTGGGTGATATCGGCAAGCGTCCGAAGGATTATCATCTGAACTGAAAGGTTCTTTGCAATTCGTACAGATCGCAAGCTCCGACTCAGCTCTCCTTTTATTCGGTCTATCTGCGCTGCTGGAACCAGAACCGTTGCTCGTCTCATCAGTGCTGGTGCTGGTGCTGGTACCTACAGCTTGACGTTGCTTCGATTCTAGTGCCTCCAGCTTTGTAAAGTATGACATGGCTTTCCTCTTCTGATAAGGGTCCTTGCACAAAGCAATGAGGATTGCGCGCAAGATCTCAGGAGGTGCATCTGCAAGCTTGGCGAAGTCGGAGTTTTCAGTGTTTCTATTCTGGGGCGCAGAACAGAAGGATGAAATAAAATACTGGTTTGCGGCCACAATATCTGCTTCAATTGGTTGTATGGACATCTTTGACTAATGGCTAGTTAATAGTCGAAGTTGAAAATGAAGGTACAATCCCCTAGCCAAGTTCGGAGATGGCGGAACGAGGAAGTCAGATATAGTAAAGCTATAAACACCGCGTCGCGTCATTTTGTGTTGTGGGCCGCGGGTTTGGCGAATCCCAGTCGGAGATTTTCACCCCCCTTGGCCCTGGCCGAGAACAGTGACACATCACTTCCGAGAGACGTCTTTGACGCGCCAAGACGCTGCTTAATATATATATTTGCGCTTGGAATAATTGCGATGTAGCCTTAAACGCGAAAAGGAGCAGGATAAGCCGTATTATAGAATATTCAGCATAGAGGTGATTATGTCATCTATATTGTTAAGAAAGGGTCCTCGTATCTTAGCGGTCGAAGGCAAGCATCGGCTTGCATCTTCATGGCGTACGAGAATCACATTCGATTAATTCTAATGTATTAACCCTTCAAGTTATTGTTATGGGCGCGTGGGTAGGCAAGATAAGATTTGTCATATCGGATTACTAATGGAATGCTTCGCGTGAAGATTAACATGATGCGCAAATAAGACTATTACTCTACATGGGCAGTATACAAAGTAAAGTAAACATGAAGTAGCGAATGATTCCCTCCTTAAAAGACAAGCAGAAGTAGTGAACTCGTGTAGTAAATGAGTATGACCTTATTTAGCCGCAAGCTCGGTGAGGCCAGCATCACCATTAATCATAGATGTGAATAGCCCGTGGGGTAGAAATGCGTTGGAGATCCAACTGAGAGATGAACCCTCCCCGCGCCGAATGAAAATGCTGCCACCTTTAAGCAAATCGTTGATAATGTTGTTAGCTGCCACGTCGACGTTATGCTTCTTGGGAAATATCTCTGCTCTATAAGTTCGATTTATAATGTCTCTTATCTTCTGGTAGTAAGAGTTTGCGGGTAGCTCGAGCTGCCCTTTTAAGGCAGGGTCGTTGCCAGTTGTTGCGACTCCTCCGAGAATGACTGTGACGACTCGCACTCCAAGGGGTGCCATTTCTACACGCAGCGCTTCGGATATGCTTGTTGTAGCCGCCCTAGAGCTAGAATATGCACCTGGATTACAGTTAGTGAGTCCACTCAATGGCCATGAAGTGCTGGGGACGACATACCTTGCCAAGCGAAGACCAATTCACCCGAAACTGAGCTGATATTGCAGATAGTCCCTTTAGATTTGATTAGCATCGGCGCGAAAGCTTGCGCCATTGCGACCAACGCCCAAACATTCGTGTCGTCTGCCAAATATCATGGTAAGTAAAGGTTATTTCTGCG
The DNA here is from genome assembly GCA_022385695.1 of Xylaria arbuscula. Lineage (NCBI taxonomy): Eukaryota > Fungi > Ascomycota > Sordariomycetes > Xylariales > Xylariaceae > Xylaria > Xylaria arbuscula. The sequence continues at coordinate 1,048,074 of MU279342.1, forward strand.
TTATCATGCGAGTATTTCGGAATCTGAGAAGCGGTCTCATCGTCATGTTGAGCTAGACAAGACCCCTATACACTAAGGATTGTCAAAGCAAGGAGAATATGAAATCGAAAACCACTTACAGATTCCCTTCGCCTTGTCTAAGTCAAGATCGAGAAGGGGCATGGCGCCTCCAGTACCAGCATTGTTGACGAGAATATCGAGTGATCCGCCCGTAAGCTTCTCGACATTCTTCGCCCATTGGCGAATAGATTCTGTTGATGTGACGTCGAGCTCGATAATGTCTATGCCTTCTATCTCACTCAGAGACTTGGCCTTAGCTGTGTTACGGACTGCCGCGAAGACCTTAAATCCTCTCGCGTGGTAAGCCTTTGCCATGGCTTCTCCCAGTCCACCATGACTGCAACCCGTAACGAGAACAGTTCTTTGCGACATGTTGACCCCTATTGAGGATATAACAGGCTAAATAATATGAAGAATTGGTCCTATGAAAAAGTGAGGAAGTGATTCAAACTGTCTGCAACGCTCCATTTTGCTTTTATGTATAAATAAAAACCTATGCATACGCGCAGAAACGGATTTGTTTTGCTTTGTCACCTAATCCGACGTCCGGAGATCTGAATATTACTTCGGTGGAGAAACGGAGAATATGATGCCAATTCCGTCGGTATTGTAGAGAGGGCATCCACCCCCTTGGCATAATCCAACACTATACCTAGATTAACGCCGTTCCAGGACTACGTAGGTAAACCCATCAGATGTAGAGTTTAACAGCAAATTATATTTTAGATATTTTGTAACTATTGATGTCTCGTGTCCGACCTGGGAACCAAAACTTTTTTTACGGTGCCGGAATAGAATTCCTATCTCCGTTCATGAAGAGCGTTGTTCACCATCCCTAGCTTCTTATAACTACGAGCCGTTTGGCATCATATATAAAATACGATGATGTCCCTCTTTACAGATCATTTAGCTAGAGCACAATAAATCCTGCGTTATCCCAAAACACACGTCTTCACCCTTTCAGCGCACTCTTATCCCTCTCAATATCTATATCAATCTTTCCAACATGTCTACTATCCCCCCTCTCAAGAAGGTCGCCATTGTTGGTGTAAGTTATACCAAAAGTTCAAAGGGAAGGCTATTTTATCTAACCAGAAATAGGCCACCGGTCACCTTGGCTCGTACTTTGTTGAGGAACTTCTCAAGACTGGACAGCATACTATCACTGCCTTGACTCGCGGTGGCAGCGAAAAGAAAATTCCAGATGGTGTCAACATAGTTGAGGTCGACTATAACAACGAAGAGTCCCTCGTGGCTGCTCTTCAAGGCCAAGAGTTTCTTGCCATTGTCCTCGCCGCTAGGGCTCCGCCACAGACTCATAGTCTTATCGTCAAAGCCGCAGCCAAAGCCGGTGTTTCCTACATTATGCCAACTACATATGGTGCAGATATCACGAACGAGAATATGGTTAGGGACGATCCGTATCACCAGGGAGCCGTCGCTAAAGTGAGGGAGATTGAAAGCCTTGATCTGAACCACATTGAAATGGCTTGTGGGTTCTGGTACGAATGGAGTTTAGCTGCCGGGGAAAACTCATTTGGCTTCGATATCAAGTCCAAAAAGGCTACCTTTTTTGACGACGGCACCACCAAGATCAGCGTTAGCACTTTCCGTCAGTGCGGACGCGCGTTTGCTACGCTGTTGAGTCTACCAGAAAGCGGCGCGACGCCTTCGTTGTCTGACTGGAAAAACCGAACATTATATTTCACCAGCTTCCGCGTCAGTCAGCGGGACATGCTTGACAGTATTCACCGCGCGCAGGGTACAAGTGATAAAGACTGGGATATCCAATCGGAACCATCGAACAAGCGCGTCGCAGATGGGTTCGCAGCCTTGCAAAAGGGTGACATGTCAGGATTCGTCAAAAGCATGTATTCGCGTGCTTTTTACCCAAGCGCAGATGCCGACTTTGAAGCAAGACACTTAATTTCAAATGAGATCCTCCGATTGCCTAAGGAAGATCTGAATGAGATCACAAGTGGGGTGGTCAGTAAGGTTCAACATGGGACATATAGTATGTAATAGGCGAAGACCAATGTGTATGATAAAGAAACGGAGTTAGGCATCGTGGACAGGGCCGTTGTCATCTCACGCTAAGATCTCTTGGACATGCTAGCAACGGAGGAAATTCCGTCGGGGATAAGTCCGTCTGATTTAACTCCACCTCATTTACATCTCTACCCCGGCCTCCTTCACTCAGCATTCCGAATGTAGAATTATTTTCGTTTGCTTTACAAAGATAGGAAATTTTCTCACCAGCTACTAGTATGGACAGTAACGGACCGGCCCTGGGCCACTCTAGCACATATGGTCAGGCTTGCTTGCAATGCTACAAGGCAAAATGCCGGTGTGTACCTAATGCACATGGCAATACTTGCGAACGGTTAGAATCCCCCTTACTAGGCTCAGTCAACTGCTGCTTCACAGTATACCACTAATCCAAGTTTAGGTGTCATCGTCTCAAGAAAAGATGTCAGCCATCAGACTCAATTCGTAGTCGTATGGCCCGCAAAGCGGAAGAGTCAGATTCACGAATCGCCCAGTTGGAGAGCAAGATAGAAACACTAATATCAGCGATGCACTCTATTGCCGGCTCTTCTGAGTCTTCGGTAAACCTTAGTCAATCTATAAATGAAGTAAATACGTCTTTGCTCACGTCCGGCTTGACGAGCGTTGAAGCCAATTCCAGTCGCACCAACTCAAGCGTCGCTGACCAACCTACGCCCCGATCGGACACAGCGCCACAAGATACAGCCCCCTTTTCTGCCTCACTCTCCGGGGTATCGCAAATTCAAGCGGAGAAAAGTCTCAACTTCTTCCGACAAAGGATGCTTCCGTGTTTTCCGTTCATTGATCTTCCCCCTAATCTGACAACTGAGCAGCTGCGTGAGAAGCGGCCGTTTTTATTCCAAGCCATCCTCACTGTGACAACATTTTCGACACAGAAAAGGTTAGAGTTAACTGAGGATTTGAAACGGCTATTATTCACATCTACTCTGGTTAATGTCCAATCAAACATCGACCTGCTTCTTGGATTATTGACCTACCTAGCATGGAGTACGGACATCTTTCTTGGCAGGGCGGATCTTGTTTCACGCCTCATGGTGTTGGCCATCTCGTTAGTCTATGATTTAAGACTATTTAAGCCATGCCAGCTCGATGTCAAGCTATTCATGACGATTACTCAGGGGGGTGCTTACGAGTCTGACCGGGATACGGGCAATGAAACAATCCAAGATTTTATGGAAAAGCAGCGAGCTCTGTTAGCCTGTTTTATATTAAGCTCTAAGTATTCGCGCGCCTTCTCATCTCTTTGCACTTACATACTGACGCACCTATTTTAACAGTGTTTCGTCTCACCTTGGGCGTCAAGATGCTCTTCGGTGGACACCTCAGATGGAAGAGGCATGTAATGTCATTGAAAAAAGCGGAATGCTCCCGACAGATCGAGCATTCGCCATTCAAGTTCGTCTGCATGTTCTAAAGCATAAAGCTGCTTACATTCGAGACCAACATGAGAGAGACCGTACGAGTACGGCAGATTCTTCCCCGACCAGCTCAATCCCAGGCTTATTGTATCTTAAAACTTTGAGGGCCCAGCTACATGAGCTTGCATCATCGATTCCTACAGACATGTACCAAACAAGTGAGTTGATTTTGTAGAAGTGCCTTGTTGGATACTAGCAGGATTGTTGACATCAAAGCATGGGCTATGCCCAGCTATCTCGCACAGATATCCTCAATGTATACGTGCATTACGTCGAAATATATATAAACCAGTTAGCTTATTCAATCAGCTTTGAATCCCCTCTTCTCGATCTATCGAGACAGGGGACTGGCGGTGGGCTTTTACCGGGATTTCAGCGCCTTGAATGCTTGTGGCGATCTGTTGAATGCATCAAGCTATGGCTCGACAATTTTTACAAGGTTCCCCCCTCCGAGCTTGTTGGTTTTCCATTTCATTTTTGGGCACAGATGATTCAATGCATCACTATCTTGAAGTATCTATCGGTACTCGCGGACCCAAATTGGGACTGCCAAGCGGTGCGTAATACCGTTGACTTAATCTCTACCATGGACGGTATAACGCAGCAGCTTGATATCGCCAGCAAAGAACCCGATCTTCAATACGATGATAGTCTCTTCCAGCTTATATCTAGACTTTTGTGTAGATGTCGAGCATGGGCTGACGCTTGGTGGGATTATACACCTCCGATACAAAATACAAATGAGGATTCGTACCAGATTGCCGAACCAAGCTCGGCCGGACATCGCCAAATTGTTCCCGATTTAGACCAGATGGTCTGGTTGCAGTCTATGGATCTGGACGACGACCGATGGATAGAAAGTATCCTGGGAGGTTCCACAGCCTTTTCTTAAACGTACCAGTCGCTTCTCAGCAACAAATGTTCGAAAATCTTGACACCTCCAGCTGTACAGTCATATTTAGGAAATAATAGTGGGCGAAGGATGCCTTTTTGGCGTTTGGACCGACACCATGAGTACCGATGATAAAAAACTGCAATGTTGCGATTCCAACATGACAAACTCTCAAAGTTACCTTCCCCCATGTAATAGGAAACTATACCAGCCGACTATTGGCAAAAACATGGTCTAGCCACTATGTAAAATCTCCTCAATGCCGCAATGTCGTCACTATATCCAGAACAAATGACATTCCAGGACTTAAGGTACTCCCTGAGTCATATAGATCCATCTGTGTCACTCTAGTTTTTAGCCTACTGTATGATTATAGATCGTTTCGATTTGAACAAAAAGGGGGTGAACTCCACTTTGAATGTGGAATAGATACCAGCTGCGGCTCGCCACACGTAAGTTCATCCTATTGGAAATCATGGTATCGAGATCCGTCCGAATATGGACCCGGTTACCAACATTCATCATAGCAGGTAGAATGGAGATGACATGATGTCTGCGGTGCGCGGTCGGCAAGGTACTAGGGATATTCACTGTGTCTCTGCGTCATGTATAGGACCAGAATATGGGTAACAGAAGGTAGGGTATGGGTTACCATTCTCGTATTCCATATACCCACGCCTTAATAGCTGCTTGCACAAAACACTCGAGGCTCATATAACAAATACCTTCAGCTTATTTAAGTACTGAATTAGCAACTCGTACATTATTTACAATTTTTTGATGCCCCTGATCATGTCATGACGAATCCTTCTGGTGATTCTTCAAAAGAATAATCTAAGCTAACAGCTTTATTATGCACACTAGAGATCTTGGTAACCGCGCCACTAACTCCAAGTCAGAAGAGTGCAGTCTGAATGAAATAACGGCGCAGAGTTGCTGTCTAGGCGTGTCTAGAAACAGCCCGGAAGCTTCGACCGTACGACTCAAATAAATCAATATGGGTTGTGTGACGGAGGAAAAACGACGCCGTTAACCCCCGAGGAGTTAACGTTGTATATATGACACGTCACAGGTTGGCTGTATAGAACCCAAAATACAGGCAGAGAATCACCCCTCCTTGTGCAATGGAACTAGTCAGTTCCGATATCATCAATAGTTGAAACTGGGATAGCCATTTCTCGAGCTTACCGAAGGCGTGCAACTCACATTCAATAGACCCAGCCGTATGAGCTACTACAATATTCATAGAGCCTTCATAGGTCCAACTTAATCATGTAGGACAACTTTCGTAATATCGAGGTCGGATACTCATATATGCTATGCTGGTTAGGTAGCCAAAATACACGCATACTAAGGGTTGGCAAAAGTCTAAGGCTCCTCTAGTCCTTGAAAGACAGAGAGTCCATGTAGCGATAACGACGACCTCGAGCCAGCAAGCGTTGATAACGTCGGTGTCGTAGACTCGTGGGATCAGTGCCAACACCTCTCCTTCCACAGGCCACCGAAAAACAGAAATGCGCCTTGTTGGTAATGCCGATCGTTCCGGTTTTTTTACGATCATACAGCTAGCCAAACATCGCACGGCGACTTATTTTAGCTATATTCTACTAACTGGAATTATAGCGTATAACCGGGGGGAATCTCAACGTGCCCAGTATTATCAGGTGGACATGCACTCACCCGACACACGTATATCCTGCTGGATCGCCGGTCTTGTTGTACCTAACGACGCGGTATCTTTGCCAATGGCTGGACTTACCGACACTCACGATAGTCAGATGATGGTGCTTTTTCTTACTGGCAGCGACAGCAGCGACGTACGCAGTGGAGTGGCCCCAAGCTTAACCACGAATCAGTATCCACGGGCTCCCGGCTTCGGCCGATTGGTGACGGTTGCAAGCCATGTGACGCGCCAACACTGTCAGAAACATTGGCAGTTTGAAGCAGCGCATTAGACATATTTTCCTCCGACACTTAGCATTTACGGCTGTCAATTTACGTTAAAGAGCCTGAATTAACAACTGTGTTCATAAATCATATTCTACAATCGAGCTTTTTTCACTTGGGTAAAGGTTAGGACCTCATGCACATTGAGAACTAAAGTGTAAATTATATATTGTAGCCACTAATAAAAACTAGGCGCCAATAGAATAGATTCTCGAGTAGCACCAATGCTTGTAAGATACGTTTCTGCAGACACTCTTCACACGTTTTTCCAGTCGTATGCCTCGATTCCGGCTTCATCCAATAGTTACAGCTCGCTAGTGCTGAGCGACTAACAGACGAATAAGGAGACATTTCCCAATATGCATGCGCCTTATCTCTGCGTAGCGTTTCCGCCTGCATTGCATATCGGTTGCAAGCTCGTTGGTTATTTAAGGCGGAGAAGGGGGCATACGGAGACAAATGATATTCTAGATCACACCACGGGCATCCCCAGCATCACCATGGTGTGCTTACTTTTTTGGAATCTGGGGCCAAAGAAGCTGCAGCTTCTGCGCGCAAATATCCTCGGGAACGACCCCGGGATTCCGAACAAAGCTGGTTTGCTTTCGCGAACCTACGACCATGGCATTTACTTGCGATGACGAGTGGAGGAAAGGTGGTTGACTGCACACGCAGTATACATAGTTTAAAATAGACGTAGTCGCTCCATCAGGCCTTGCTAGATGTTCTTTTTCATTTCCCACCCCTCTGTCCTACTTCGATTCTTACCTTCAAGTAATCACGTACCATACCATAGCATGTATGCGCGATACTATCCACGGCATATCGTTTCATAACACCCTCCGACCAATCACGACTCGATAACTTCAGGAACTGGTAGCACGAACACGGTATATAGCACGAGATATCGCGAATTTGGCTTGAATGTATGTACCTGGCGTGCGCCACCCTGAGAGCGTTCCCCTGGAACCTCGAAGCGAGGTGTCCGGGGCCGAACAATGGCGACAAGTCTTTTCGGTTCCAAATGTCAGCACATTAATTCCCAATGGATCAATATCAAAAATGAACTATCATTTGCTCTTCCCATGGATCCTTAAGACCATCTTTTCGGTTATATCCAACGGCAATTCCACTCCCTCTTTGGCCGAATCTCGCTCGCCGGCCAAAAGCGGCTTACTAGGCAAGCGTGACGCGGGTCCAAACACCACAACGAGCGTCGTTGCAGGCATATTGGTCACTGCCTTCGTCATCTTAGCTGGTATTTTCTGTTACGTCTACCGAAGGTCGATTCGGTTCCGCGAGGCGCGCAAGCGTCGCCGCCACCATCATCATCGAAGGCGACCATCAGGCATCTCCAAGATGTCGCAGGGCTCGGATGCGGTTCCAGGAGGAAGCGGGGATGGAGGAGCCGATGCAGCAGCGCCAGCGCCCGATGCTGCTCCTGCAGAAGCTTGAGGGCAAATCTAGTACACTATCCACCGCCTCGCCTCGTTGGTGCTAAAGACAAAGCGAGACACAGGAGACGAAGGTCACCAACTTTAATATGTTTAATTGGGATTATGACGGAGTATGCATATGTTCCAGCGGGATTTTGGTGTTTTCGCATACAAATGTTGAAGTGTTGGTATGGAAGCCTTCGAGACTGAAGGTTTTAGCATCTGGAATTGGAGTTCTCTATACTACGTTTTTCCTAGGTACAGGGCGGAGACCTTCATATGAATTTTACTTCATGAAATTTAAACAAAATTATTAATTAAGGCTAATTCTTTAAACGCATAAAAGCATGCTATCACAACATATCATGGTGGCACAGCGAGCCCTACTACCCACAGGTTCAAAGAGGGAGCTAGAACACAAAGGCGCTCCCGAGAAAAAAGACACTTGAACTTTGACCAGACTTCATATAATTGACTTAAATATGACAGGTGCAGGGTGGGTGGTGGAAGGGTGGTAGGTACCTACCTAGGTGCCCGAAAGCCCTACAGCTACCAGAGCCCTAACTTTGTGCGGGGCAGCAGAGAATGTTTCGTTGTAACAACAGTCGAGTCTATATCATCAAGGCGAATCTCATACATAAATGGGGCGGTAAATCATGAAACGGACAGATATGTGTGCATCATCCTCAGTCTTCATGATGGCTATGATACCACGCCTCTCACGGGAACTACTCTAGCAGATTATTCTAGCAATCGTTAAAATATATCTCCAAATAGCGCTTGTCAGCTAGCATGTTTAGATCAAAAACTACCTATGTCGTAGTTAGCCTACTGGGTAGAGCTGTTCTGACAACTTAAATACGATGCATACATACCTGGTGGATAGCTGTCGAGTAGCATACGCGGGATATGCGGAAATTATCACGAAGAAATGCTAGCATATTATGACGAGATCCGAAACGCTTGGCATTTCCCCGCCAGATCTGAAGATAATACTATACTCTAGAAAGAGGACCTAAGAGTAGGATACCTAGTTGATGCCAGATGTTGGAGCTCTGGCCACTTCTTCCTTTCTGGTTGTTCTGCCCTGTAAAGACCAGCCAGCCAATCAGGAACAGACTCTTACATGCAGCGCCAGAAACAGCGCATGACGGGTGCTAAGCCCTACCATCTAAACCACGTAGGTATAAGTGCCACCTCTTCTTTGACGAGCCACGTAAGTATGCCTTGCTTCTCAGGCTCGTTCCGAAAAGGCATTGGTGGACCCCATAGGGAGCCGGTCTCCTGCACCAGTCTTTATGCATTAGATTTAAGAGCCTATTTTAAACATAGCAGGCTATCTATCATAATACGGCGGGCGTCTGTTAGTGAAAGCACCTTGTCGTCTACATCAAGGACATGTAAGATTTATGGGATCGACCTATTGATATGTACATACGCGTGGCTTGCTATTCCTAAAATAGGCTCAGGAATCTTAAACTCGAAACCACTTGATGCAAGCTTTCACGGATTCGCAAACAATCTTCCGAATGGAGATGCGAGAGCAATAGTCGTCGGTCGGTTTAACAGAGAACGACTTTTGTCAGAGGTTTACAATAAGTACTTAAGGTGAGTATGGTTAGCCGACAGTGCCATAAGAATACCTCACAGTGAATGCCCTGTACCCGTCTCCATTACTTCTACAACTTCGCAATACAACTTTGCTACACATCAGCCCCAGAGGTCTTCTAGCCTTCTTCTCCCGCGGACCGTACCACCTGCATATAGTAAGCCTAATAGGGCGCCTAAGGCAGAATTCAGGCAAAACAATGCCTGCTTGGTACCTACTAATAAAGGATATGGCTGCTAGAAGCGTGGGTTAAAAATGTATGGTCTGCAATGGTACTAAACATAAATTAAGCCTTTTAAACATACAATAGGTGTCTATGTTGATATATCAACATAATAAAACAATATCTATGTAACATGACCTGAAATAATTTACGCTATAAAATGAGTGTATCAATAGGTATGTTCGACTACGACATAAGATACTCTGTGGCTAGGATCCCCGCCACCTACCTAGGACGATAAGGCTCCGAGGCACTCTCATAATCAGATGACTTGCCCCGCTCCATCTGTTCGTTTTAAACTTGTCTGTCAACTGTCTAATAATACAAGTCAATCACTTTACTTGACGAAATAGCCCAGGATCTGATGGGCGCGTGAGCGGCACGCACTGAATGTAGAATCCTCTATAACTCTGTAGTGTACGGCTCTGGGAGGCGTGGTTTGCCATAACGAGGGACGGTCCCCACGTTAAAATCAATCAATCAATCAATCAACCGATGGCGACGACACCTTCGTCAGCAGTAGCGCAGCCTGCAGTGGGACAGACCTTGCAGGATGCCGTGAACGAGTTTCGAAGTGTTCTTGACGAAGAACAACGTCGCGAGCTGGATAAGTTGAAGCCCGTTCCCGATACTGATGCTATCCTTGTTTTCACCGCCAAACTTGACGCTACTGATCGTAATAGAAGAGGTCGCAGCTTCGCTAGCAGACTCCATACGATCCTGCTAGCGGTCCGGAACTTCTGTAGCATCGTGGATACCTTCGTATCATCGCACCCTGAGATTGCCGCTCTTATTTGGGGCAGCGTAAGGCTAACAATGCTGGTTAGTATTCATACTTCGCCCAGTCTTTTAGGCTCCGACTTAAATGCTACAGGTTATCTCCAAGTACACGTCCTACTATGAGGCAACGTCTGGTCTATTCATGAGGGTGGGCAGATTGTGTCCACTATTTAATGAATATGTGATATTATATCGGAGCTCGACACGGCTGCGGCAATCTCTACTCGATTTTCATAAATCCACCATTCATTGTTGCAAACACGTAATAGATGTCATTAAGCGTCCATGTACGAGACCCCCCTGATCTGTTTCAATACAAGACTAAATAAACAAGGGTCCAAGCAACTCTTGCAAGCTTTCTGGAACTCTTTCGAACAGGAATTTAAGCCAGATATTGACAGCATTCAAAAATGCAGCAAGAACGTGAAGGATGAGATAGGCCTTGCTCAAGCACAAGCCTATTCACAGGAACAGCATCTTCAAGCCTTGGAGCGAGAAAACGCATCTCTTAATAGATCAACGGCGCAGAAGTTCTTTTCACGTACAGATAAAAGATTGCATCAAATTCGGGAATGGGAAATACAGAGAAACGCGCGAAAAGAACATCAGTATTCCTAACACTTTTTAGTGACAATGCTAATATTCAAGGTAGAGAAACGGAGACAAAGGATTCTGGACGAGCTTTCCACGTACGACCATTTGAGGTCACTGAAACAAAGCCGTCTTAAGCGACATAAAAATACTTCAAATTGGATTTTCCAGATGTCCGAGTTTCGTCGGTGGGTTGATGGGGTAGTTCCTCTGCTTTGTTGCTTTGGAAAGAGTAAGTCAACAGCTGTAATGTTATGATTATCCTAACGGTCGGCAGTTGGATCAGGCAAGACGATTGCTACGTTAGTACTGCTACATCTTTACGCCACAGTAACATGCTATTAACAAACTATAGCGCAAGCCTAATCGACCATATTCTCTCTGAGCGAGGTTCGGATTGCGTCGTTTCCTTCTTCTTTGTAGAGTCTGGAAACCTAAGGTCCCTGGGTGCCGATACTATTATCCGATCTATCCTACGACAAAGACTAGACCCAACACAAGTCCCCCAAGAGGTTTATGATGGTCTAGAAGGACTCGACTCGTTCTCCGAGCTAGAGGAGTTTGTTAAACTTCTCCGTATCATGATGCCCCCGCCAAGAGTCTCTTATATCATCATTGATGGCCTTGATGAGTGCGAAAAGCCAGATCGCGATAGGCTTCTAACGGTCCTGTCTTCACTTGCCGCTCCAGGACAGAATATTCGGTTGTTCCTCTCCAGTCGGGATAGCCTGCGGGGTGAAATACAGAGTCGGTTCACGGATTTTGATTCTCTTTCTATGGACTGTCCCCTGGCGCATGACAGTATCTCAATGTTTATTGAAGACATAGTTAAGGAAAAGATTCAAAGTAATGACATAAGCATTGGGGATCCTTCCTTAGGAGAAGAAATAAAGCTGGCACTTTCTCATGGTGCCCAAGGAATGTAAGCTTTCTAACTGCTCTAAGCTTTAGTATATTTACTCACGTTATTAGGTTTCTGTGGGTTACCTTCCAGATTTACGAACTTTGTGCACAACATTGTGACGAAGATATTCGTAATATCCTCCAAAATCTTCCCAAAGGCTTGACAGAAGTATATTGCCGAGCACTCCAACGAATTAGATCCCGTGGCCATCAAAAACAAGCACAGAAGATTTTCCCCTGGATTGCTGCTTCAAAGCAATTGCTATCGCTTGGCCAACTCCGCGAGGCAATCGCTATTGAAATAGGCCAACAGTACTCCATACCAGAACGTCTCTATAACGATATGCCGAAAATAGCTTTGTGGTGTGAAAATCTTGTTCAAGTCGATGAAGAATACCAACTGGTTCAGTTTTCACACTCTACGATTAGGAAATTCTTGATCGAAGAACCTCTTGATTCCACCTTAGCTGAGTTCCATGTTAATCTTGAGGAGGCTGATCACGATATCGGCGAGAAATGCATTACATATCTTCATTTCAACGACTTCAAAACGACAGTTGCTCGACGGCCAAAGCCCATGCTTCTACACGACACGACGCAGATAGCTCAATCAGCGCTGGGGTACAAATCGAAACCCGCCTTAATACTAGCAAAGCTGCGTCCTAAGGTAACTTCACGGCCTGTTGACTTAATATCTCTTTAACGTCTCACAGGAAAGGATCCTTCTGGCGCCCAAGTACAACTTGTACTTGGGCATCCATTCTTAGATTATGCATCAAGCAACTGGATCCTACATACAACGGAATTTCGGCAGGAAAGTTCAAAGACCTGGCAGTTGTGGGAGAATATGGTCATTTATGGCCATGACCTAGTAGAATCGCCTTGGGGAGAAAACACCTCCAACGTGAATAACCCCATTCTGAGGTGGGCCTGTGATGCGCACCATTCCGCACTTATTCGTCTTATCGCTTCTTCTGATATTCTTCTCAAAGGCAACAGACTCGACGCAATGTTCTACTTGGTGGAGATTAACAATACTGCTGCTTTGAAAATCTTTCTACGGGGCCAAGATTTAGGTGCGACAATTGACCGCATGCTACCGGAAGCTGCGGAAAGCGGCCATCTCAGAATTGTCGAAAGACTGCTTGCTGCAAACGCAGATGTAAACGCTGCCGACAGGCATGGCCGAACTGCACTACAAACAGCTGCAAAAAATGGTCATGTTAAAGTTGTTGAAAAGCTGCTTACTGCAGGCGCAAACGTAAATGCTGTTCCTGTTGGATGGAATAGTCAAACTGCATTACAAGCAGCTGCAGGAAGTGGTCATTTTGAAATTGTTGAAAGGCTTATTGCTGAAAACGCAGATGTAAACATTAAAAATCATGTCGGTCAAACTGCGCTATATACAGCTACAAAAAAAGGCCATCTGAAAATTGTCGAAAGGCTTATTAGTGCAAACGCAGATGGAAACGCTGGTGATCATTACGATGGTTTAATGGTGTTACAAGAAGCTAAGCACGAGAGCTATTTGAAGATCGCGTCACTTCTAAGGCAAGCCGGAGCGCGTGAATAAAGTTCGATCCGTCCACAAACAAACTGATATAGTAGCTCAATGTCCCGATCTTACTCAATACATACCAATTCCAAAAGAAAACGTTTTTAATATGCAAACGCTGTCTTAATATAATCTAGAGTATGGATTCACTTGCGATAGCGCATAGATGTTCTTCTATGGAAGCAGTTTCTGTGGGAAATTGGCCGTGGTGCTGTCTGCCGCACTCTGAAGCGCAAAGTGTCGAATCAACACTGCATTCGAGAGGCTGGCAACTATAGGTAGTGACGCAGACGGCGTTTTATTAACACATCGCTCGCACCACAGTTTGAAGTTGCGGCACTTGTTTCATACATACATACGCGGATCTTGGTGAGGATCTTGCTCGTCTTATCACTGCTAATGCTATGGCTGTCGAGGTGGGTCAGCATATCATTTTGGTACAAGAATTCCAAGTCGTTCCGTGTACACAACTACCGTCTTCATAGATCTGCCAGACGGCCGATTTCTTCGGCTCATGTCGGTTGTTGGGCTACATCCGTCTGCAATTGTGCGAGCCACTTGAGGCTATCATATGATATCCAAGCCCACTCCCACTTCTGCGCTGACAGGTCATTTGTCGCGCCTCACTTTTACTTCCTCACACAACCTGGGGATCATGAAGGGCCATTAGTGCCACACTGACAAAACGTCCGGAGATAATACTTAGCACTTAGCAGATAACGTGTTCCATCATCAAGTGACAAATATCATCAAGTGACAAATATCATCAAGTGACAAATATCATCAAGTGACAAGAGTCTCAGGTTTTCCCACCTCTTATTATTTAAACTTTATTTTCTTTACTTACAACAATAGACCACGCGTTAAAAAAAGCTAGGTTATTAACTGCTGCTAGTGCTTTTAAACGCAACTTTTACATTTTTATTTACAAGCTTGCGAAAATATATAGCGTTTTCAACAAGACTTTCTGCTGCAAAATCGCCGGTGTTGCGCCCTGGCGCGGCAGCAAAAATATAAAGTCGAAATTAACCGACTCTAAAGAGCAGGCGATTATACAGTTTATAATTTACTTAGATTTAAAAGCGTTTTTTCTTTGGGTGTGTTATGTTTAAAATATAGCCGACCGATTATTGGCTGAGCGGGGTAGCTAACCTGTTGGAAAGTGCTAGACGACGCGCTTTATAAACCGTATACCAGCCTTTTAAACGTGTTTAAACTGTTAAATTAATTATAGCCGAGTTTTCTGCAAAAATCCTATTAAATATAACATATATTATAAATATATAAAAAAAACTATTAAGCATTAAAGCATTGCAAAAAAAGATATATATAATTTTAATAAAATAAGGTTTATAATAAGTATAATTACAATTAATATAATTATAACAAATGTTAAAAAGCAAAATAAGCTTAAACAAGCTTAGCAAAGCAATTAAAATTAGTTTATAACTGTTTATTTAATTAATTTATAAAGTTAATTAATATTATTTTTTATTATTTTAAAAAAAAAAACCTATTTTGCTTTTTAATATTGTAATAGCTTTTTATCACTTAAATGGCAAATTGTGGTTTTATATAACAGCTAAATTAATAATAATTTTAATTTAAAATAAATTAAACATTTTAATAAATATATTTAACTATGTTTAATAAGCATAAAACATTTTTTTATTTTTAATAGTTATAAAAGCTATTATTTAAAGAAATTTAAAAATTATTGCTAAAAAATGGTATTTTTACCAAAATAATGCTTGCATATTTTTTTTATAAACTTTAGCCTTTAAATATAGCATATTTTAGCCTGTTAAAAAAAGCGTATAATATTAAAATCAGCAATATATGCAAACAGGTATAACATATGTTTTAAAAAAAAACTTTTTACCTGCGTTTTTTAAAGCTTATATTTAAGCAATAATATTTATAAACATTATGTTTAAGTTTAAAGCCACTAGTTTTATTTTATTTAACTTAAAAGTTATTATTTTAAAGCTTAATATTATGCTAATTTTTTTTACACCGTTGCTAAAGCTTAAGTTATTTTTTACTATTTAAGTTTTAAAAACTTTTATTATTATTAAAAAAGCTGTTTTATAAATTATTTATTTAAAAACTTAAATTGCTAAGCATTAAAATAACTTACTTAGCAAAATTATTAATGTTATAAATTTATTATTAAAAGCTATATATTATTTATTGCATAAGCAAACGTTAATATTAAATAAAATAGCTAAGCTTTAAAAAGCTAACTATATTTTTAATAAATATTAAAAAATAAAAAATAAATAATTATAAACTAAAGGAATATTTACTCAATTTAAAGAAATAAATCTTTAAGTTTTTAAAAAAAGTAATAGTTAAGTAAATTAAAAAAATAGTAAAAAAAATAGTCGTTAGGTAAAGGCATTTATGCGCGCGCGCCATTATGGCATATACGGCAACACCGGTCATAATGCGCGCACTTATATAATAAATATAAATATATTTAATAAAAAAAATTTCGATTAATTTAAAGTAATTTAATTGCGTTATAGTTGTTTTTTTTATATTGCAATTTAAATAATGCTTAAGACTTTTGTCACTTGATAATATTTATTACTTGATAATAAAACACGTTAACACATAACACATACATATGCTTAGCATTTAATGTTTAAAATTTAATATTAGTAGTTAATATTTAGCATATGACATTTATTTAATAGGTGCATTTTATATTTAGCATTTAGCATTTGGCATTTGTTATTGATTGATATGAATTTGCTCGAAGGGAAAGGAGGGGGGGGGGGTGTGACCTAGCCACACCTGACCTAACCTAACCTGACCTGCCTGACCAGGCCACACCTAGCCACCTTCGACCTCCAGGTAGCCTAGCTTTTGTAACTTACCTATGTACTTTTTTTATATATTATTATTTTATTTTACCAGAAGTTACAGACCTAATTACATAATTTATTATATAGCTAGCCTATTTAGCTTTAGCATACTGTAAGTGCTGCGCAGGCTATATATTTAATAATACAATATTAAAGGGCTAACTAAGTGCTATCTTCCGAGAATTATCTCCCGAGAGTTTATCTCCGACGTTTTGTCAGTGTGGCACTAATGGCCCACCGTCGGGGATCTCTTTGGAGTGCTGGGCTTACCTTGTATTGGTGCCCAACTGGAACGATCTTTGGTGTGATTGCACGCAATACGGCCAACTTCTAGTGCTACGCTAGGTTTGAATTTCAGCTATGGTTGATGAAAAGTGGCACTTCTCTTGTTTAACTAACGGTTCAATGCAGAGAATTCCTAATATGAGTTGCGCAAATGTCCAAACTAAGATCCCCAAGGCCTATTCTATCTGCTAGCTTCCCGTCTCCAATTCCATCGCCCCTATCTATCATGCAGCAATGTGTAGTTTAGTCAACAGTAAGCCGAAATTTCCCCCTCAGTGACCACTTCCATTACCTTTCACATGTCATTTTATTTGGGGCATCTGCTTGCGCAAACCGGATTACCATATTCAGCCATTCAACTCCTCTGCCTCCTTTATATTGACTTAAGTCACGCTGGTAACCACACTAGTCGCAATAGCCACACAGCGCCCATTGCCCGTTCAAAGACTTAGATGGTTTAGTTACATAAAACATGCATCAACTTGATATCTAAGTAGTACCTAGGTAGGTAGGTAACAGGGGCTTATTCGTAACAGGAAATTTTCTGGAACTCCTGTAGCCTGGAGGGCTGAATGTAGAATACGCCACGATATCAACAACGATAATTTAATATCCAACTGCCCGTTGGATCCTGGAAATTTTTACCACCACTCACCAATCTCTAAACATACTTTTTGCTGCTAGACAGGTACTCATACAACGTGCTATGTTCAAACAGCAGAGCTCAGGGCTCGACGCTCTACTTCACCGGCCACCTCTATCTGCCTGGCAGTTATTTTTGCAAAACCCAAGCATCTTCATCGTGCGAAAGCTATACTCGTGGTGTCGTCTTAAGAAAGACAAAGACATACCTGACGCTGAGCGTCAGGTATCCGTAGTCTGCATCTCCGATACTCACAACTCTCAGTGTCCGATACCAACTGGGGACATCCTGATCCACGCGGGCGATCTTACTCAGTCAGGCTCGTTCGAGGAACTGCGGGCCACTATTTCGTGGCTTAATCAGCAGCCACATCAATACAAGTTCGTAATCGCGGGCAATCATGATATTCTGCTCGATCCGACTAAGGACGGCTCTGACGGCAGGGGCGAGCGGCAACGACAGGAGCTTGAATGGGGCAGCATACAGTATCTTCAAAATAGCTCTTCGACTGTCTCCGTAAGAGGGCGCAGACTTAAAATTTACGGCAGTCCAATGTCCCGTCGGAATGGCAACTGGGCATTTCAATACCCTAGGGAAACCGACGTCTGGAAGCACACTGTTCCTGATGATACCGATATTCTTATCACACACAGCCCGCCACGAGCGCATCTCGATCTTAATACCCTGGGATGTTCTTATCTACTGTGTGAGCTATGGAGAATTCATCCTATACTTCACGTCTTTGGGCATATACACGAAGGATACGGGCACGAATGGGTGCATTTCGACTCACTTCAAGCCGTATATGAACAAGCTATAAAAGCAGGTGGTTTCTGGAATCTCGTAAAAATGGTAAAAGCTTCCTTTCTGTCACTCTTTATATCACCAGCTTTACCTACGTGCCAACTAGTCAACCCAGCCTTAGTTGGTGGATTACGCGACGACAACCTATCAAGGTTTATATTTAGATAGCATTGTATCATTATGTTCTATCTCACCGATGCGCATACCAGAAGGCGTTTTGAATACAGGATATGGGGTTATTGAAAGTGTTATTAGACTATATATACAAATCATAATTGAATCCGCTAATCACACCGCCGCACCCTATTTCACAGAATTCGAACCCCTTATATTGACCTACCAAACATTGCTTTACGGTACATACTACACTTCCAGCTGATGGAAGACCATGACGGCAATATAGCATGCTCAAAACTAGTGTCTTGAAACAACTAAGTACAAGTTTATACTAAATAGTACAAGTTTATTTTAGTCCTAAATCATTTCGGCTATTAACGGAAACTCTAGAATATATTGTCATGCATAGGATAGCTGACGGCTAGTAACAACAACCGATCTAGGACCTGTATATCACCGCCCTGAAAATTCCGTCTCCAGTATGAAACATTCACCCGTCCTCGCCTTCCATCGTGATCTCACCGCCTTATAGTCCACACGGTCTGTCTGATAGCCGTGGGGGTTCGCTTGGCAAATCTTATAAAAGAGGAAAGCTAAGCGAAACTTCGGGACAGTTTCCGCTGCATTAGGCTCTTCTCTCGCAGCTGTGAAGACTCTGGTATTATCACGCACTCAGGCATGTCTTGACTATACCCCCTTTCTCATGAGTCATAGTATGCAGTAATGGTATAGCAGCCCCATCTTAAGAGAGAAACGCCCAGCTTTGTTATTCCTATTGCAGTTGAGGCTTAATAATGTCTGGTAGCTGACAAATTTGACACAGAGGCTGGAACATGAAACAAATGTTGAGTTTTGATGCTGACATTATTAGATTGTACATCAAGTGCATTTCGTCCGTACCGAATTTGTCAGCTGTAGAGTCTGATTCTACTCTGCCTCCTATAAAATACCAAGCAAGAAGCTAGCTTCCGACGAGAACAGCATTCAGTTCATTCACCCAACATTAATTTCACTCTTACCAAGTCATACACCCTAATTAGGATAATCAACATAAAAAGAAATCAAAATGAAGATCGGCATCGTGAACGCAGGCAACATTGGCTTGAATCTTGCTACTGCCTGGATACGCCATGGCCACGATATCATGCTGAGCAAAGATACACACCCAGAGAAGCTACAGGAACGCGTTCGAGTTTTCGGCCTCGATCACGGGCTAAGCGAGACCGAAGTAAGCCGGTTCAAATACGGTTCACTTGCCAATGCCGCGAAGTTCGGCGACGTTGTCGTCCTGTCTCTATACTTCCCACGACTGTCCCACGTTCTCAAAGATCTGAAAAGCGCTGGCGTGACTCTTTCGGGGAAAATCGTAGTTGATACGATGAACCCTGCTATGGTGGACGCCAACTTCAACCACTCGCTCGACCTTGAGTACATGGAAAGAACCTCTACCACCGAGGATATTCAGAAGGCATTCCCCGAGGCTGTCGTTTTCAAGGCATTCAACACCATGACTTCGACCGTTCTTGACGTTCGAGAGTGGACGTCTGGCCGTGTTCCACCTCATATTTTCGTCGGTGGGGACCCGTCCTCTACTACTACAGTTCGAAAGCTCATCCAGGATACTGGATTCAGACCTCTTTTTGCAGGTTACGACTTGAAGACCGCAAGGGTACTGGAAAGACTGAGTATTTTGTTCCACCATTTGACCGAGGACGAATTTCAGGGGGATTTCAATATTGCTTTTGACATCATTAGACTGAAATAAACGTACTGATCTCTGGGCAAGTTGAATGGGGAATTTTACTTGTACCTTTTTCAAAAAACAAAAACAAAAGAAAATCTGGACATTAGTATTATAATATAACGTTGATTAGCTGTAGATGTAATGCTCGCATTGCCGCATGAAGAAGCTCTCGCCGTTTTGATAACTGATCTATACTGAATGTGAGTCCAGCCTCTGTGTCTGGTTGCTCTGCTCTATATAAAACGAGGGGAAATAGGGGCTTGACGCAATCTATTTAGATACTACATAATTTCTAAGCAAATACCAAATCCAAAGAACTGGCTGATAGAGCCCGAGCTCGTAATGCCAGTTATACCCCTTTTCTCTCCGGCCTAAGCTACCGTTTTCAATGTCTCGGAATTGTCCGTGGTTCCTGAAAATCACATGTTCGACACTGATTTGTAAGCACTAGATGCCTACTCACAACATCCTCTAAGATAGACTTGTGTCAGCAGCCCTCTAAGATTAGTTGTCTGATGGTGACACTGAGCTGCATATTGATGGCCTTTTCTGATACGACGACATGAAAGACCGATGGGCATGTACCACAAGCAGATTGAAGGGCAAATATTATTATATGCCTGAGAATTATCCAATGTAGGGGCAAATCGAGTCATGCTATTTAGACTAGCATGTATGTCAGGAGTTGACTTAATCAGAAAGTGTAGAGGTATGCAAGATCATCTACCACCTACCTCTTCTCCGGCAGCAACCTCCATTGGCTGTCAAACTCTTTTTGAAATTACAATCAAGTAGGCTCAGCCGGATATCGATGTTTCTAATACTTTTTTTTAACACACCGATTTTAATCTAAAGTAGATCCGCCGATCTCTCAGGGCTGAACAGCTCACCCAGCACTGACTAGATCTCCAATGACAAACCGCAACACCCATAAGCACATAGCGAGAAGATCGTGGTAAGGATCGCCGCTGCACGATAGCAGTGATGTTGTCACCCTTTGCGTAGCAATGCACCTTTAGAATGTCCACCCGACAATGTCTGAACTAAGTCCATTGCTCCTTAAGGATATGTTAGCAAGGTATGATGTATCTACAAGGCCCAAGGACCGATTAAGATACCACATTTTAAGTCGTCCTTTACCAAAAGTTATATACAAAATTAAACCAAAGCGATAGAGAGCTAGTGTATTGCGCATCCTGTCCACCGTTGGTGCCTATTGTTGTAAATATCTACCTACATTGCAGTACCACAGTCTTCAACCTACCGCCCAGAAGACACTATAATTAAATCTGACAATACTGTTATACAGACATCTACATATATATGAGTCATATGGGCATATGAGTCTTAAGGATACCTATATATGAATCATACAGTACGGACCATCGATTACCAAGAACGTGATAGGATGGGTAGAAGGCGATGGTGTAGTGTAACAATTCAAAGATGATCGCGTACAGTGTACCTAGGTAGGTACTGGAGCAGACCCTGTAGGTACCTACTAGGTAGGTAGGGATCTCGCCTTACCAGGTATCCGAATCAGTACCTAGAAAGAGTGGATCCTACCTATACTCTCCAAAAACATGGCTGATAAGGCATGCCTACCCGCCCATGTACATCCTCGGAGTGGATAAGAAGCTCAACGCCAACAGCAAGCTCAAGGCAGTGCTGTGACTCAAGAACCAAAGGACTTTCAACAAGACATTGAGATTCTCATCATAAAACCGTAATCTCTTTTCCTGTTGCCATCTTGAGCTTTTCATTTTCTTCGGGGGTCTGCAATGATTTCATGCACTCCCTCTCAAGACAAACCCACATCCCCATGCGCATCCTGTAGCAGCGATATAGTCTAGCTGTTTTCTTTGTCTGCCTGAGCAGCTGTGCCTATCCCACCAAAGCCGTGTCTCTGATCTTGCTCCGACCGTGACGCAATTACCACTCTCCCTCGAGTCCTTGCGCGCATGCCCTCGGCTTGCTTCTCACAATGGATCAGAATGTCCCCAACTCGACCGCCCAGATCCAATCGATCGATGAGCCTGGAGTGAGGGCCGAGGGCGACCTCCTCCACACCTTGCGAAAGGAGGTCGCCAACCTGCTCGGCCGGTCGTCCCAGGGATTTCCTGGCGCCCAACCCGTCAGCTTCTCGCGGAAACACCTGGATGAATTGCACCGTGAGGAGTAAGTGTCTCCATCCGGTGTACCATGCTCAAGTGTGTTGTGAAGCTGACAAGCGTAATCACCACGCATAGCTACTACGTTTGCGAAAAGTCCGACGGCATGCGCTACCTGCTATACATGACCGAAGACGAGGAGGGCCAAGAACTCCACTACTTCATCGACCGGAAAAACGACTACTGGTTCATCAACCGCGGGAACCTCCACTTCCCCCTCCCCACCGACCACCGCAAGCACCACACCGCCACCGTCCTGGACGGCGAGCTCGTCATGGACACCCTGAGCGACGGCCGCAAGGAGCCGCGATACCTCGTCTTCGACTGCCTCGTGCTCGACAGCCTGGTGCTCATGAACCGCGAGCTGGGCAAGCGCCTGGGCTACTTCCAAGCCGAAGTCTTCAAGCCCTACAGGCGGCTCTTTGACGACTTCCCCGGCGAGCGGCAGTACCAGCCCTTCTTCGTCGACCAGAAGTCCATGCAGTTCGCCTACGGCATCGAGATGATGTTCAAGGACGTCATCCGCAACCTCCGGCACGGCAACGACGGCCTCATCTTCACCTGTCTGCGGAGCGAGTACAAGCCCGGCACCGACCCGCACATTCTCAAATGGAAGGACGCCGAGGAGAACACGGTCGACTTCTTCTGGAAGCTGACCTTCCCCACGGCCGAGCCCGACGAGTTCGAGCGCGCCGAGGGCCACACCGAGCCCTTCGTCGACTACGAGGCCGTGCCCGCCGTGCAGCTCCTCGCCCACCACGGCGGCGGCTGGCCGAACGGCTACCAGTACTACGCCGACCTGCACCTGGAGAAGGACGAGTGGGAGATCCTCAAGGGGCTCGGCGACCCGCTGGACGAGCGCATCGTCGAGGTCTACATGGACGCGCAGAAGCGGTGGCGCTTCTACCGCTTCCGCGACGACAAGAACGACGGCAACCACATCAGCGTCGTGAACAACGTCATCGACAGCATTCGCGACGGCGTGACTCAGGAGGATCTGTACACCGCCGCCAAGAGCATACGAGATAACTGGAAGGCCCGGGAGCAGCAGCGAAAAACACGCTAAATCACTACCCGGTTACAAGAGTATGGGAGACAGCACGGCCGTTGCGGTTAAATCACTGCGAAAAGGAGACATTCATAGACATTTTCTTCCTCTTCTGTTTTTCCCTGCGTTTTGTTTACTAGCACAATACCCCCAATTCCACTAGGTCTAAGAGAGGGAGAGAAAGGAAGTTGTGCTGTCACGGATGTGACCAGGACAAAACTATGCTTGCTTACGGTAAATCGAATTAGCTCAAATGGAGTTCAGGATGGGCCGGTAGGGTTGGGCTCTGGGGCGCCACGAAACAAAAAGAAATGGAATGGGACACGACGTCAAGCGTGTTTATATGGCGTTCTATGTTGTGGATTAAATCTTGGAGCGATTTTTTTGGAGGATAGTCTGAGGGAAAGCGCTTTCACGTGGTACTCTAGAAATCAAGCTGAAGTTAATAATAAATCTGAAAAGAGAGTTATTTCATCATCACGGTATTTAGCATTTGGCATTATTGAGTATTCCATATACGATCCGGGTATAGCAGCACACAGGCTCGAATGTCATCGATATACATTGAACGGCGTTTTTGGTGACGCCAAGTAAGTACGCGAAACCGAAACCGTAGGAGAAAAATAAAGCTCAAGATGCCAGATAAGAAAATAGGAGAAAGGAAAAGTAGTCATAAGACTCAATTATCTCGTCACAAAAAACACCCAGTTCCCTGCAAGTACTAGCTCCCCCAAAAGCCATATTAGCGGCTGATTAGTAGCGGTGATAACGCCCGCCCGGGCTCCCCAATGCTGTCGTTTCGGATTCCAGATTTTCTACTCGGAATCATCGCCCCCTTCTTCCTCCTCGGCCGCTGCTCTTCTCGATCTTGTCGCTCGAGTGCTGGCGGGCCTAGCCTTGGGTGCTGGCTTTGATTTTGCACTACTAGCTGCATTCGATTTGCCCTTTGGCGTCCCCTCTTTCGCAGCTGGCCTAGAAGGTAGGCTCTTCGCCACAGGGGCAGCAGGAGCAGCAGAGCGGCCTTTGCGCCCTGCTAGTTTCGAAGGCGGTGGTGGTATGTCTTCTTCCAGGTCGTCTTCTATGTCGCTAAGCTCAGAATCTTGATCATCCCCTGCAGGCTTTGCTTCATTCTCCTTTTCCTCCCTTTCCTCCTTTTCCTCTTCTACCTCATTCTCATCTTCATCCATAGCTTCGGCCTCAGCCTCGGTTACATCGGATAGGCTGGAAGTATCATCTTCTTCATCTTCCCGTTGAATGAGATTGCCTTCTTCATCATAATACTGCCATTTAGCCACCCCGTCTAACATATCATCATCGTCCGCAGAGTCATCCCGTTCTACATATGATGAACTCTGCCTGGTACGGCCGCTGCGTCTTCTATCAGCAGACTCTGGCGCAGGAGAAGACGATGATTTGCCTTTCTTAGGTCGTGCGGAAGTCTTTGGTTTCCCGGACGCTCTACCCGAAGAAGTCTTCGACGGCCTAGGTGCTTTAGCTTTAGGGGTAGCTTTTGGAAATGGTGCCCTAGCCTTCTTTTGGGCCGGCTGGCCTTCGGCTCGATCGTCTACACTCTTGCGCTTCTAAAATATGATCGTGTTAGTTCTAGGTTGATAGGAAGGATGAGCATAAAGGAGTAATCATTTAAACATACCTTTTTTTTGTCCACAGACCTCAGTAGATTATCTAGTTGCTCATCCACCTCTTCGGGGAGATATTGCTTCTCTGCAATTTCCTGTGCCACTTGGTGGTTTGGAAGGGCAGTGTATAAGCCCACAGGTAGTCCAATTTTGTTAGAAAAGGCTTGGAAACTCCAGTTTTTGCGTTCTTGCCATTTTCGTAGCAAACTCTGGGCCAGATCGCTGAGAATGTAAAGTCTTTCGCTTTTTGAACTGTCGATGCCATCAAGCGTCTGTTTGACACGCTCGGCATATTTGAATATCATACCAAAGTTGGCCTCTGTAGCAACATTACTCACGTAAAAGAGAAGGTACCGTGCATGATCCACTAATTCCTCAGCTTCTGGACTGAAATCTGGGTGATGCGCCAAAAGCGAGAGAAGTCTTCCCATTAGTGCCTCCATGACATTCTGCTTGGCCTCACGGAAGAACCGGGCGCGAGATCGAATCCAGGTTTCAATCTGGTTCTTGAACTCCACATTTGGCTCAAACGCAGCAAGAAAAATAATAGTATAAAATCGCGCTCGAAGTTTATTTTGAACGAGATATTTTTGAAGCTTCTCTATAAAGAGTCGGCGGACACTTGCACAGGTATCCTGGGTGAGTAGGGCCAACTGGTTAAAGTCCGGAGGAGAAAGAAGCTCCTCGAAGTGCTTAGATGTGCATAACTTCAAGAGAAGCTGACCAGCTAGTAACCGCAACCGTGCTTTGTGATGCTTCGGGGTATCTTTTGTTTTGCAAAGCTCTCCTTGGCTCTTCAGTAAAGTCCGGAGAAGTTTCAAAACTGGCAGGGCAAGCTCCTTTGCTTCATCTCGTTCTCGAATACCCCGAACACGGTTTACAACCACTTTGAGTGCCCAGGATTTAAGCTGGCCTTCTTCATCAATGTCTGCATCGGAGACCCATTCAGGATCTGTGTCTTTGGCCTCAGTGCGAACCTTCATAAGGACTTCCTTCAGTGCCATATCCATAATGTCATCATTGGGACCTGCTGTTACTGTTGATGCTAGTAGTTCCAATTGGCTAACTGCCGCAAGCTTGTTGAGGAAATGAGAGGTACCGTAGCCCCAATCTTTCATGGCCCTCTGCAGAAGATCAGTAGCTGACACCAGGCTCTTTTCGTCCTTCCGGGCCATTACCACATTAACAGCATACTTCGCAGATTTGGCTGGTTGTCCAAACAGTGCATAGCTTATAAGCGCCTGAGTGAACTTCCGATCATTAGGTAGCTCGGTAGGATACTTTCTGGAGTACGATGAGCACGCCTTGAGTGTCTCAACCATGGCTGCATCGTTCGTTTCATCAGATTTAGGTGCACCGTCTACCAAGTCCTTGCAAATTTGTCCAACATGAGTTTTGAAAAGATCTGGGTTGTGTTGTGATATTTCTGTGGTTATCTCCTGGGCTGCAGCTCCAAGGCCATCTTTATCACCTTTCGAGCAGTCCATGAACGTTGAAAGATGACTCTTATTAAACAAAATATACGCAGAGCGATAAAGTAGCGGCAACAATGTGTCGAGTATGTGCGGTTTTGGCGACCCTTGAACTCGTTTCACGAGCTCTTTGATTGCTCTATGCATTGTCTTGAAATCGCTTTCTGGGGATACAGTAAATCTGATGAGCTGGTAACTTCGACGGTCGTGCCAATTAGCAAAAGTATGCAGATCAGCTTCCACTCTGATGGGGTCCGGGAGAAATTGGCCAAGGTATTGAGCTGTCTTTCTAAGATTCTGTCGAATTCTCTCCCCATCTCCTTCTGGATTTCCTCCATTGAAGGAGTCACATTGACGGACTAGGTTCTCCAAGACTTTGGAAAACTGGGGTTGCCTGGCCTGGAGTGCGTTGAATGCTTTTCGCGCATTGCTGTCCATATCCTTAACCAGTAGAAGAATCCTTTCCGCGCGTATCCTGTCTTGATCATAATTCGATTCGTTTGTCGACTGCGACTGCGATTGCGATTGACCGTTAGACTTAGATGCTTTAGATTTTGGAGGGGGCGGAAAAGACAGAGGTATAAGGCACTCGTAAATGACTCGTTCTAAGAGAACGTTGAGCTCAAGGTCGTTGGCATAAAACGTGTTGAAAATCCGGGTAGGAATACCAGACAATGCTGATATAACCGCTTCTTGACCAGCAGCAATCTCACTACTTCCAACACCCCAGAGCTTCCCCAGGAGTGCCATAGCTTCTACACGTACAGAAGACTTCTTGTCTCTGCACCGATCCGCGAGAGTAAACAGAACTGAGCCTTCTTTTGTAATACCTCCAAGTGCCGCCAATTTCATCACGATATCACGAAAGCTAAAAGACTGTATCGCGGTAACTGCGGCAAGACGCACTTTTTCGTCACTATCGTTAAGTTTGTCGCGTAATCCGGTGATAAAGACCGATTCGTCCTCTCGACTCAGCCCAATACCACCAGCCGATGTTGACACAATATAACCTGTGCCTGCTGTCCATGCAGCACGGATCAATGATGACTTATCGTTTTTCCGTCCAATGAAGTTTTGAAACGCTTGTGGATGAGTTTGGGCAAAAGAGAGGGGTGAGATAGGAGTAGTTAGTATGCTTGCTGCCGGGTGATCTGGTATATCATCGCCCAATTTCAAAGGGGGGTAGGCCGCCGGGTCTAAAACAGGGAGTGGCGGAGGTCCAGCAGCTCCAATTCCTGCGATCATATCCCCCAGTGTTTCAGTAGCTAGAAGGCGCAAGGACACGTTATCAGCCGATAATTCAGCGTCGACTTGGGGTATCACATTTAGAAGGACAGTCGGCGCCGCTCGCCAGAGCTCACGCAAAAGTTGATGGGCCTTCTTCAGCTCCCTAAAATCGGCTTCAGACGGTCCAGAAGGTGCTGTCTCGTCATCTGACTGCTCATCATCCTTGTGCCCATTCCCATGGCCACCTTTTCCCGATACATCCATGATCACATCGCTGAAATACTGTCCAACGTAGCGAGCCATCCTATCAGGGCAAGAGTTACACACAGTTTTGGCCATGACATATGCCTCTGGCTCCTCTTTTGGTAATAGTGTCGTTTGGGTTCCATTAGAGTCCGCTTTTTCTCTGTGACCTCCGCGAGGAGCAGCTCGGAGAAACTGGGCCATTATTACGTCCAATACAGGAGGCGGTAATGAAGCGCTTTCGTCAACCAAGGTCACCATGACCTCTGTCATGTGAAACTCGACATCTTTTGCCACCTGTTCGCCTGACGAGGACTTGAAGGATCCAGAGATACCATCGAAGAAGGTGGAGAAAAGCTCGAGCAAGAGTTCTTCAGAATTGTTGATATCGTTTATCAAGAGAATACTTTTCACATCGGCTAGTGAGGCAAGCACGTATTTGTGCTGCGTGTTGTACGCATGTGATGGGTTCCAGAGCGCAGGTAGGATAACTTTTACGAATAGTGTAAATATTTCCTGAGAAAATGAAGCGTTAGCGCAGGCTTTTCAAGTATACACATCAGGCATACCTTTAGCTGCTTAGGGCTGTAAGGAGCCTCGGGCGCACACAACTTAAGCACGTCCACCAAGCAAGCTGCAACATAGGCCTTCACACCGGCCTCCTTGTGCGCCAACAGGTTATGAGCGGCAAGTTCTTTGGCGACATCGTGGAGGGATTTCTTATGAACAGTTTCCTGGTCCATGTCGGCAAGCTCTTTAGAGAGCTTCTCCAGGCGGCGCAGGAGCTCGCCCGTCGCAATTGGTTTTCCAGCGCGCCATGACAGCGGTTCTTTGAACTGGAGTTTCACCAGCTCCTCATCCATATCCTGATCCTCCTCCTCCACAGGCTGCTCGCGGCGTCGCGCCATGGCCAGCCCACCGTATCGCAGTCGATGATTCCTTATCCAGGCCGAGGCGTATTGTGAGGCGAGCGCGACAAAGCTTGAGAGCGCTGGGCCCGGGGATGGTGTAAGTTGAGGGCGGGGTTCGAAGGGGTGGAAGGTCGCAATGCGTCAAAGCGATCAATCGACGAGACGCAGGGAAACACGCTACGGTAGATAACAATCAATGTATGGGGCTGTATAGGACCTTGGAGTAATTTCTACTCTGCAGAAAGGCGCAAGGGCTGGCGCAGGCGACTGGCAGAATCAGAGAAGGGCGTGTGGTGGAGGTGACGAGATCATCGCCAGCTTACGATTGATTGTGTTGTCCGATCTGACCCAGCAGCTCCTACTTGTCTCCCGTCTTTTTTGGCGAGGCAAGTGCTACGCGACTTGGTCGCATCAATCAACAGGTACGCGCTAAGCTATCGACCTTAGAAGAAGTACAGGTAGGTACTTAGGAGGTAGATTTAGTGGGGGCGGCCATACAAATGGGGGCACGTGCTTTCCACCTTTCCGCTTCAAGTTACCTACTAGAGTAAGTACCTTGAGCTGGTGGAGTGTCTCAAGCTGCAGAAGCCCCACCTCGACTTGTGGCTTAGCTTTCCAAGTCAACAACATCACCAGACTTTCCTTAATGACCATACATTCAATGTATGGTAAAATGAGCATCATGAGAACTCTTTCTGAGAAAAGAGATGTTCAAAATCCGGTTAAACTAGTAATAATTTGGAAAGTTCAGTGTTGAGGATCTGATTTCAATTTGGGGTGATAGACAAGGAGAACTAAGCCAACAGAATTAGCATACCAGGTGTCAGAAGATGGTATTTCAAAAATCTTCGTCCAGACATGAGTGTTCTAATTGAACCCGAGTGTACTATTTAGGATATTCGTACTCGCCTAAATCTATTCAATATGATTCAGGCCGTTCCGCGCTTTTTGTATTGGCTGAGAAGGCAATATTTCGAGCAAGGTAAGCTAATGTAAGTTAGGACTCCCATACATGATCCTCGACCTAAAAATCGACCACTCGAGAAACGCATATTTGGGTTCTGGTTTGGTGATTTACTCAATGGTAATTAAACAAAAGTTTACTGATACATTTCCCTCTTCTGTTTAAAGTGGCATATTATCCAAGTTAGTGAGGTCGTCATGAAAAAGCCGATGTTAGTGCTGTGATATGCCAAAGGCCGGTATCTAATATAAAAAAACAATACATGGAATTCGAGTTAGAATATGAATGTTCCCGTGCTGAGCGGCTGGTTATTGTTTTATATTAGTGCCCAGAGACATTCGCAAATTTGGTTATCATTACGCTTAGATCTAGTACATAAACGAGCTGGTATTCCACGAAACCCAACAGTTGGTATAGAGTGAATAGGTACCTACTAATAATCCCTACCTAACGTGTGCGAGTTTGAATGTCTTTGTTTACTTCCATACGACTCTACCCTTCGTCTATTGCCACGGCTCACACACTCTCAGGTACACGTCTCTCTATTTATTTTCTTCCCGGCACAATCACTCGCTTGTATCCCTCGTCTCCTTCTTATCTCTCGCTACACACACACGCACACTCTCTCACTCTCTCTCTTCAGCCTCAATTTTCTTGTCCCGCGAAGTTTATTTACTACATCTCGATAACCGATACCAGAAGCGTCGATATTAGAATCGGTAGTAAGTCAGTCACCTTTTCTTGTTCCTGTACGCTATTTCTATGAATTGTGTACCTAACAGGCTCCCTGTTTTCAACTTCCAGCCTATTTTCACAGTTCTTGTCTGCCTCTGTTCCTGCTTACTCTCGCGTTCGTTGATTGCACCATATTCCACGTCACTCTATCTTTCTCTTCAGATACGTCACGTTATCTCTCTTCGCCATCGAATACCTTTTTCTGCCCCCAGCTCGGTCTGATATTTCCAACCGCAGCTCCATCATTCCGCAGGGTTTTCTTTGCTGTATCTTCACGTGCAGTCTGTGTATTGACACAATTCACATGCTCCGAACTGACAAAATATCAGCAACCCAAATTCTCTGCTCGCCTTCTCATCATGTCTTACCTCATTCGCAAGATTTATTGCGCGGCTCTTGTCCGTTGTAAGTGCATGAACTCAACATATGTCCGTCTCAAGGCCTGCTCCTAACTTTTATACCAGTAAGCCTTAGACTGATGATGTTTGCCGCAATGATTGCTGGCGCATTCGCAACGGTTGTTCCCGTCCTTACCGATGCGGAAGACGGCGTCGTGCAGTCAGGTAGGCTATTATCCCATGATCAAGAATATACCAGTACATTATTAACGCAGGCTTCAGTCTCATGTCAGCTCGGTACGCATGAACAAGTCGAATCTTGCAAGGTCAGCCACGATCTGGCCAAGAAACAGGGTCCTTATACCTATGGAAACGATGCTCCCTATCCTACCGTTACCTCTAGCCCTGCGACTCTCACTGTTACCCTCACGTCAACAGATGTGACAACCGAAACAGTTGTTGCCTCCTTTCCCGATGCCTCTGTGTCTGGATACGCCTCGTTGTCCACTACTACAATCGCCACCACATCTTACAGCACCTTCCAGGGCGAGACTGTAGCCAATTCCTATAATTCTACATTGGCTTCTTCCACTGTGGATGCTCAGACAAACTCTGCATCTCGGTAAGTCTTTCCAGATTATACCATAACTCTGTACTCCTCTGAAAATCGGCTCGAAGTTCCTTAGTTGACGTACTTCTAGAAGCAACACCACCCAGATCAGTTCAACACTGAACACCAACAGTGTCATCTCACCAACGTCTGTACTCATCAATACGTCTGTGCCCATTGAACAGTCTCCATCCATCCAAGTCTCTATATTCACTACAGCCCCTCGAGTCACAGTGACGATCACGGTCACATCCTCGGCCATCGACTGTGAAGAATATACAGGAACTGATACTATCACCGTGACTCCCTATGTGACTATCACCAAAGGCATCACGATAACATTACCATCGACTACTGAGACTCCAGTCAGCACAATTACTGAGACTAATCAGTCGGGCGATACCGTGACAGTAACCATTTATATCTCACAGCCTTCAACCCAGACTCAAACCTATATAGTTGGTAGTTCCGTTTCTGCCAGCAACATCACAGTCTCGGAAGTTGTCACAGCCACGGTCTTTCAGACTGTCTCTCCGGTTCCCACTGAGTCCTTCACTACAGGATACACAGACTCTACTACGACCAATTCCGGGTCGATTATCACCATCAGATCGACAAGAACAATCACCATCATCTCTGGAAGCCTTGTTTCTACCATGGACGTTTCAGCCTTCGGTACTACGATCGGAACAAGCACTGTGACAACTACACTCGTCTCTGAGACTCCAACGACAAGTGGAAGTGTGGACACCACATGCACGGCGTCGCCGACGGCCATTAACAGCACATTGGTCTTCACCACAGTGATAACTCTATCGACCACACCTAACAGCCCGCCATACCCCGTGACCGACACCTTGCTCGGGAGTGTCGTATTCGCCAATAGTACCGGCTTTAACACTGCAGAGATAGTCACTGCATCAGGAAACATCACCACGGAGTCGGCGGCGAAGAACACAGTATCCATTCACACGCCCAACATCCATTTCACAGGCATCACTATCACTGCCTACCCGGCCAATACCACAGTCCCTATCAGCTCCGGCTCGAGCTTGGGCAAGAAACGACCCATCAGAGTGAACTGGGGTGAAAGCGACGGAGGTTACAGCAGTACCTGCGTCATTTTGCTGGTGATGATTATCTCTCTCCTTTTGTAAGGTTTTTCATCGTGAGTTGAGTAGGGCTATCAGTTTAGGACGCCGTCCTACCACAGAGCAGGGAAAGAATATTTGGTTTTCAGGCGAAATGAATAGCCACCCCGACACTGGTAGTTCATAGGATTAATGATTCAGGTTCCATAACGAGCTGCTTTTACTTAATTTAACTCACACGTGGCATTCTTCCCCAGAAGCGCACCAGCCGGCCGAAAGGACGGTAAAAGTGCAGGTAGTAGCAATATAAACTCGTACTAAGGAAGCCGAAGCCAATGTCATAAATTAGCACGCACGCGACAATACGCTATTTAGGCATCTACTTCGCCGGGCAGTCCCCTGAACCAACGGCGAGATAGACTTCGACAGATTCTTGACGGACATGGGCTAAAAGACTCAGAGCCGCCTTGTTGAGATCGTTCGATGTAAGTATCTTGAGTTGACTCAGGCATCTGTAACCACATGCGTAGGTACCCGAGCAGTAGAGAGACATTCCCTGACCCTAATTACCTATTTAGGTTCTCAACAACTTATTTACCTTACATTGCTAAAACTTAGACGAATCTTACCGAGCACGTGTCGAAGAGCAAGGGTAGCATCAGCATTTTAGTCCCAGACCGAGTCTACCGCATGTGACGGTGTATAAGACCATTACCCCACCATTTTTTATTTGGGCAAAAGTGGCTGGCTGGGACAAAGATGTTGGCACAATAACTACAGATGTCGCACTGACACTGGGAATTAACAGGCATAAAGAGGGATGTCATGTGAAACAAAATACGCCATGCTTTGAGGCAGATAAATATTATTAGTAGTGTAAGTGCGGTTGATCTGCAGAAGTTGAGGTGTTTGGGCCGACTAGTCACATGTGTCAGTGACCCAAATGGCTGAACCAGACCCCTGCAATACCCTGATTGGTATTACACTGGCACTGCACCGGTTGGGTGCTGACTGGCTCAACAGCCTATTAGGCGGTGGGTTTCTCCCCAATTTCGTCACTGTCGAACCCGCCGAGGCTTGCCCTCCCCACCGGACCGGCAGTCCACCACTTTTGTGTGTACCTGGCTGGTTACTCCAAATTTTGTGGTGTCCCGCGTGCTGCATGCAGAATAGATTACATCAACCAACCTTCCACTACACCTAAAATATTCATATTCACTGTCTTTATTGCTGCCAAATTTGCCCTAAGAAACACCTGGCCACATTCCCTGGATAAATACCTGCCGACTGTTTCCTATCCCTCTCTTTTTCAGCTAGCGTGTGTGTAATTTGTCCAAACCCCAACAAACCTCCACTACTGCTGCCCCACGATAGCAGACTCTCGCGACAACGAACTACGAAGGCGCCAAACTCGTTACCTTCCGCCGGTCCTTTTACTCCGACACTATTAGCCTCGTCTACGTCCCCGTTCGCCTCGAAGTTCCTCATGGTTCAATAACATGTCGTTTACTTCGTATCTGACCTACTTCTTGGCCGGTTATACTGGGCTTGTCGTGGCTTTCTACATGCTTTCCGCGGTTGTGCCTAAGGCGGCCTTCGTCGCCCGTGCGCTCGCCGCCTACATATCCCTTATAATATGCGCCATCTATGGTGCCCTCGCCTCGATAGTCTTGCGGATCCTCGGCCGTGAGCAGATAGCGCAATGGACTACCGCTCGTGCATTCAAGTATGTCATGGCCCTGACGACAGGCATCACCTTCGAGGTCGACGACCCGAACAAATACCTCGAAACCGTTCGCCCCGCCATCTTCATCGGCAACCATCAGACCGAACTCGACGTCTTGATGTTGGGATGCATGTTCCCTAAATATTGCAGTGTAACGGCTAAGAAAAATCTGAAGAAAATACCGTTTCTGGGCTGGTTCATGTCACTGAGCGGGACCGTTTTCATCGACAGGGCGAACTCTAAGAATGCGAGAGACGCCATGGCCGGTGCCGCTGAGGAGATTCAGAGGCGCAAACAAAGTGTCTACATGTTTCCCGAAGGCACCCGCAGCTATTCCAAAGAGCCTGGGCTATTGCCATTCAAGAAAGGAGCCTTCCACCTAGCTGTGCAAGCCGGTGTGCCTATAGTTCCCGTCGTGGCAGCAAACTACTCCCACATTCTTCACGTCAAGAGTCTCATTTTCAATGGAGGAAAAATACCAGTCAAAGGTGAGATGAATGGATGTGGTGCTGGGGTTTGCAGAAATAACTAATGAGGCCATAGTCTTGGACCCCATACCGACTTCTGGATTGACGGCGGAAGATGTCGACGAATTGACTCGCAGTACTCGCGAGCTTATGCTGCAGGAGATAATGGCTCTTACACAAAGAGCTCGAAATCAACCTCTTGCTGTACCTGTAGACTCAGGCAACGGTGTAATCAAGTCGAGTGGGAGATATACTGCTCAATCATGAAAACCCATAACATCAAGCTCGTCTTAAAAGGCACTCGTCATGTCCGAGGCATGATTAGCTCCATCATCGCGGCAGACCTTGTCCCTTGGCCGCTATTCGAGCACTTTAGACGACAGAGACACAGAATATAGATCAACTCGAACGAATAACGATTTGAATGAGAAGCCAATGACCGTCGATTGATACTCCCGTACACCCGACACGCCTATTCTTAGCCCAGATGACCGAATAGTGTCGAGCGATACCAATTATCTGTAGGGGTACCGACCCCGCGTTGGGAAATGCGAGATTTGCATGGACAAAGGTAACTTGTAGCGACAACTAAGACATACTGCGGAGTAATGTCTCTGGCTGCTACTCCCATTGACGGTCGTTGAGACACGTACGATGCGGGGCTGGACGTGGTGGAATGGACAAAGAGGCTTTCAACTAAGCGATCTATGAAGCCCCTGGCTTCTGAGAGCTGAGACTCATGACTAGCCGAGGCCTCCACGGCCTCCCCATCATACATATAAGTAGAGGGACCGTACTCGGCCACTAGGCCCAAAATATATTAAGCTTGTGGAGTCCAATGTACCTTTGTGGTCTCTTTTCTTTTTCCCCTTAGGCGAGTTGCTAATGAATTATAGCATCTCAATCTCGTGGGATAGCGTCATTTTGTCATTCGTGTCTGCGGTAGTGTATGCTGTGTACTCCGTGGAGCGTTCCGATTCCCAGACACTTCATACCGAAGAAGAAACCATGCCTCTCGTCCAATGAATTGTACGCGATGGCAAGATCAAAGTTGATCGTATGCATGGCTGATCGTGCGTGCATCTAGATAGGCAATGAAGGGAACTGGCTTCCTTGGCATTCGAACAAGCTAAAGGCGGGTTGTCTGCCACCGATACAACTTCACCGGAGGTACCGAGAAAACTGCTCCTCTATTTTATGTAGGCGACCTCAGACTATGCAGCCATGGTCTCAAAGATTGATCCAGATATTCTGAATCGCCCAAACCTGATATACCATGGATGGAGGGGTAATTCAATGACGCTAGTCCAACTCGCCGTGTCAATGGACAGGAGCTGGGCTCTCAGCTGGATTCGGTCAAGCCTAGTCTCTCCGGACATAGCTGAATCAAGTATTGAGTACGGTATCTGCAGAGCAACCACATTTGTGGTACGTCAACTGAGGGATTGATGACCTGGCAGATCCTCTGGAGCCCTCAGGAAAGCCAACACAGGGCCAATTGCTCGTCAAGCGCGCGATGTGACCAAGCTACCTACCGTGGAGTGTCTGTCGCGTCCCGACATTCTCGTCCGGTGGGGGATGACGAGCTGTTCCTACATGTGCAGTGTGGCTCGATCTCTTAGTTACATGCATATCGCGTACTATTTGCTACTAACAAGATCTCCGCTCGTCCCTTCGAAAGCCCACTGCGTCATTTGGGTGCTACCAGCCTATTTGTTCACCAACTTGACATATGGTACCTGTCGTGTAAGTACTGCGAACCAACAAAGGGATGGCGTGCTTCCAGGGTGCGCTCGCACTCGCCGAGCGCGAAGGAGACTGAGAGGAGCTATGGCTGTGACGTCGTCCACATTAGCTGCCCGCGGCGAGGCCAAGCTCCGTCCCCCTCACGTCACTGGCCAGGGCAGCTGAAAGAAGCCTCCTAGTCAAAGAGGGAGGGAGCTGGGAGGGAGCGGGGTTTCGGTGTATATATGATCAGCCTCCTCCCTCTCACTCTCTAAGGATACCATCTCTATCATTCCTCGCTCAGACACTTGCATATACTTCATTGGTGACCTATCTTCTCATCAAACAAGCACAAATCTTTCACAATGTCTTACAACGACAACGACAACGACAACGTAAGCGCACCCCTTCCCATAGATGGGATGACTTCTAACTGACAACATACAGAACTACGGCTCCTCTGGAGACCGAGACAACTCGTATGGTTCTTCGAACCGTCGCAACGATGACAACTATGGGTCGTCTCGTAGCGACAACGACTCCTACGGCTCGAGCAACAATGATTCGTACGGCTCAAGCAACAAGAGCAGCAGCAACGACAACTCTTCATACGGTTCCAGCAATAATGATTCGTATGGCTCCAGCCGAGACAACAACAACTCGTACGGGTCTAGCAGCAACAACAATGATTCCTCGTACGGATCCAGCAACAACGACTCCTCGTTCGGTTCTGGGAACAACAACAACAACAACAACAACAACAGCAGCAGCAACAACAACGACTCGTCGTATGGTTCTAGCAACAACGACTCGTCGTATGGTTCTAGCAACAACGACTCATATGGGTCTAGCAACAACAACAATGATTCCTATGGCTCTAGCCGGGACAACGACAATGACAACTCGTACGGGTCCAGCCGCAACAACGACAACTCATACGGTTCCAGCAACAATGACTCCTACGGCTCGAGCAACAAGAACAACGACTCCTTTGGATCAAGCAACAACGACGACGATTCGTACGGATCGAAGAAGAGCTACGGCTCTAGCAACGATAACGACAACTCGTATGGGTCTAGCCGCAACGACAACGACAACTCATACGGCTCCAGCAATTCGTACGGCAGCAGCGGCCGTGACAACAACTACTAGGGGAGGGCTTTGAAGATGTTCCTCAGTAATGGCTAATGTGGAACGGCGTGGAGCTATTTCACTTTGGGGCAGATCGGATAGATCGGAATTTACCCCGATGGGCACCCCTGGCTTCTAGTTAATATCAATTCATTGATCCAAACCAGATTCCTTTCTTCTCTTTTCGTGATATGTACAACCGGGTTTTACAGGCATGGATGTCATGAACCTCGTAGTTAGGGGCAGGTCGAAACACTTGTGGCACTACGAAGGTTTCTGACGTTCGTGGGCAACTGTCTGACCATCCCTATACAAGCGTTTCTTTATATCTTGTGACAATTACCCTTATCATTGTTTCATCATTTAGAAATAAGGTAATTATTTAGGTAGCACATTTTGATCTAACGTGTTCTATTATCAAGTGACAAATATCATCAAGTGACAAGAGTCTTAGGTTTTCCCACCTCTTATTATTTAAACTTTATTTTCTCTACCTACAACAATAGACTATGCGTTAAAAAAAGCTAAGTTATTAACTGCTGCTAGCGCTTTTAAACGCAACTTTTACATTTTTATTTATAAGCTTGCAAAAATATATAGCATTTTTAACAAGACCTTCTGCCGCAAAATCGCTGGTGTTGCGCCTTAGCGTGGCAGCAAAAATATAAAGTTAAAATTAACCAACTTTAAAAAACAGGCGATTATACAGTTTATAATTTACTTAAATTTAAAAGCGTTTTCCCTTTGGGTGTATTATGTTTAAAATATAGCCGACCAACTATTGGCTGAGCGGGGTAGCCAACCTGTCGGAAAGTGCTAGACAACGCGCTTTATAAACCATATACCAGCCCTCCAAACGCGTTTAAACCGTTAAATCAACTATAGCCGAGTTTTCTGCAAAAATTTTACTAAATATAACATATATTACAAACGCATAAAAAAGATTATTAAGCGTTAAAACATTACAAAAAAAAATATATATAATTTTAATAAAATAAAGTTTATAATAAGCATAATTATAACTAATATAGTTATAACAAGTATTAAAAAGTAAAATAAGCTTAGGCAAGCCTAACAAGGCAATCGAAATTAGTTTACAGCTGTTTGTTCGATTAATTTACAAGGTTAGTTAGTGCTGCCTTTTATTATTTTAAAGGAAAAAACCCACCTTGCCTTTTAGTATTGCAATAGCTTTTTATCACTTAAATGGCAAATTGCGGTTTTATATAATAGTTAAATTAATAATAATTTTAATTTAAAATAAATTAAACATTTTAATAAATATATTTAATTATATTTAATAAATATAAAATGTTTTTTTATTTTTAATAGTTATAAAAGCTATTATTTAAAGAAATTTAAAAACTATTGCTAAAAAAATGGTATTTTTACCAAAATAATGCCTGCACATTTTTTTTATAAACTTTAGCTTTTAAACGTGGCATATTTTAGCCTGTTAAAAAAAGTATATAGTATTAAAATTAGCAATATTATGCAAACAGGTATAACATATGTTTTAAAGGAAAACTTTTTACCTGCATTTTTTAAGGCTTATATTTAAGCAATAATATTTATAAACATTATATTTGGGTTTAAAGCCACTGGCTTTGTTTTATTTAACCTAAAAGTTATTATTTTGGGGCTTAATGTTGTGCTAATTTTTTTTACACCGTTGCTAAAGCCTGAGTTACCTTTTACTATTTGGGTTTTGAAAATCCCTACTACTATTAAAAAAGCTGTTTTGCAAACTATTTACTTAAAAACCTAAATTGCTAAGCATTAAAGTAGCTTACCTAGCAAAATTATTAACGCTGTAAACTTGTTATCAAAAGCTACGTACTATTTACTGCATGGGCAAACGTTAATACTAAATAAAGTAGCTAAGCTTTAAAAAGCCAACCACATTTTTAGTAAACGTTGAAAGACAAAAAATAAGCGATTACAGACTGGAGAAGTACTTACTCGATCTGAGGAAATAGATCTCTAGGTCTCTAAAAAGGGTGGTGGTTAAGTAGATCAAGAAAATAGTAAAGAAAGTGGTCGTCAGGTGAGGGCATCTACGCGCGCGCGCCATTGTGGCATATGCGGCAACACCGGTCATAATGCGCGCACTTGTATAGTAGATGTAAATACATCTAATAAAGAGGATTCCGATTAATTTAAAGTAATTTAATTGCGTTATGGTTGTTTTTTTTACATTGCGACTTAAATAGTGCTTGAGACTCTTGTCACTTGATGATATTTGTCACTTGATGATAGAACACGTTAGTATGTAATTGGAAAAATAAAAAATACCGCCAGCATGGACGTACAGATTCAGGGTCTGTTTAACAACACCAATCAATGGTAATAGACATCCCGAGTGGGGATGCACATGGTCCCTGCTGCATGGCGGGATCGAACCGAGGTTTCTATCCCTTTCTAGTGGCACTCGCTCGGATGCCTCAACAGCGTAGTCTGTGGATATTTTGCATCCGTAGTGCGAGAACCGGAAAGAGAAGCGGAATTCGGACATTCGGATTCGTTTTCTTCTTCGCGTAAAAGTTAGATGAGCGGTAAGCTGATTGCTCATTACGTGTAAGTAAGTGGTGATGGTACAAATATTTCTACATAACTTGATAGTGATACTTGTCTACATGTAAATGAGAAGATGAGAAGCAGCAGGGATATATGGCATGCTATGTTGTAATTCTTCCCAGTTCAATCAGAATAGGTAAGTTGTCAATTCCTGGTGAATCTCCAAAGTTGCTGCGAAAATGACCGGCATTTGTCTTGACGACATGACACTATACCCGCCTAGCTCAGTGTAGACTAGCCTGTCCAGTAGGTGCACTATAATGCTGCAGGCCGCTGAAGTTGACCAATGGAAGAAGAGGTAATCATGGTTCGGGACATGCAAAAAATAGCAGAACCGGCCAGATCTTATTGGGGAATTGGCCGTGTTCGGCGGGGCTTTCCCACTTTTCTATCCCTCTACAGACACCGAAGTTTCGAGACCACAGCATGCTGCACTGCAACGCCCAGAAGGCCTAGCAGGGCCCGGCGGTACCTGCCTAGGTATCCCTTTAAGGGGCCATTCGGCACCAGTACTTAAAAGTGGAGAAATGTGGAATAACGGGGCGATATGCATATCCAATCGAGTTGTTATCCTTTAGGCAGATCAATATTTGATTGGCCATATCTTGTTAGATCTGGATATATGCATGTTCCGCTTTTCTACTTTTAAGTACTGGTGCCGAATGGCCCCTTAAAGGGATACTGCCTAGTAGAGACAGGGTGAACACATAAAAGTAGTGTACCAGCCGATTCGCCTCACCTGCTCACCTGTCACTTTTACTTTTCCCTCCTAACTAACACCTTACCTACCGTTTTTCTCATTTTGTTGAACCTGAACCCCCGTGCATACTCGTCAGACTCCGAATTGAGTCATCGCCATGGACGCCGTCCTTCGCCAGTCCAAGGCCATGTGCCCGTTTCTAAAGAAGACGACGCCGGCCACGCTGCGTGCGCTTTCGACCTCCACTCGACCTCAGGCGTCCCAGTGCGGTGGCACCATCTCTAAGCTGCAGCTGCTCGGCCAGCGATGCCCCGTCATGGGCAAGGCCCTAGCCGTCCAATCGGCTCGGGTCACCGGCAAGGCTTCGACTCCAATGGCCTGCCCCGGCGCAGCCCGGGCGCTGTCTGGCCACTCCCGGGCTAAGATCCATACGAGCCGCCCCAACGAGGCGCGCGCGGTTGACACTCCGGTGTTTGCGCCCCGTGAGAGTGGTATGCCCCATTGAACCCAAACAGACACATGTCAGCGTCTGACGTGTACTCGTAGTCCAATTTCCTCCATCTGCCCCGGGCAATCGGAAGGCGAATGCGGCTGTTGCGAGCACTACGGTGCCGGGTGGTGCCAAGGCCAAATTTGACTACTCCGGCTTCTACGAGGCAGAGCTCGAGAAGAAGCATAAGGATAAATCCTACCGCTACTTCAACAACATCAATCGTCTTGCCAAGGAATTTCCCCAGGCTCACGGGGCTAAGAAAGACGAGCGAGTGACTGTATGGTGCTCCAATGACTACCTTGGCATGGGCAGAAATTCCCAAGTGCTCAAGGAAATGCACGAAACCCTTGATGAGTATGGCGCTGGTGCTGGGGGCACTCGAAACATTTCTGGGCACAACAAACACGCCATCGAGCTAGAAGAAACCATCGCCAAACTTCATGCCAAGGAAGCTGCACTTGTATTCAGCTCGTGCTACGTGGCTAATGATGCCACCCTGGCGACCCTGGGTAGTAAAATGCCCGACTGTGTGATTCTCTCTGACAGTTTGAACCACGCTTCGATGATTCAGGGCATTCGCCATTCCGGTACGAGAAAGATTGTTTTCAAGCACAACGATCTAGAGGACCTTGAATCTAAGTTGGCCTCGCTACCTCTACACGTACCCAAGATTATTGCTTTTGAGTCTGTTTATAGCATGTGTGGTTCTATTGGACCTATTGAAG
Organism: Xylaria arbuscula; assembly: GCA_022385695.1. Classification (NCBI taxonomy): domain Eukaryota; kingdom Fungi; phylum Ascomycota; class Sordariomycetes; order Xylariales; family Xylariaceae; genus Xylaria; species Xylaria arbuscula. Next base: position 1,090,015 of record MU279342.1, read on the forward strand.
AGATTTGTGACCTTGCCGAGAAGTATGGCGCAATAACATTTTTGGATGAAGTTCATGCCGTCGGTATGTATGGCCCGCACGGCGCTGGTGTTGCTGAGCACCTCGATTTCGAGGCCCATAAACAGGGCAGACCCACCGGCACTGTAATGGACCGAGTGGACATCATTACCGGCACTCTTGGAAAAGCGTATGGCTGTGTGGGTGGCTACATTGCTGGAAGTTCTAAGCTTGTGGACACAATCCGATCACTCGCGCCTGGCTTTATCTTCACAACATCTCTTCCTCCGGCTACCATGGCTGGTGCCAGGGCCGCGATTGAGTATCAGACGGAGTATAAGGGAGACCGACGTATACAGCAACTTCATACACGGGCTGTCAAGGAAGCTCTAGACGCAAGAGATATTCCAGTTATTCCGAATCCATCGCATATCATCCCCATCCTAGTGGGGAATGCTGAGCTCGCTAAGCAGGCTTCAGACATGCTGCTTAATGATTACCAGATCTACGTGCAGTCAATCAACTATCCAACTGTACCTGTTGGACAAGAACGCCTTCGAATTACACCAACGCCTGGCCATACCAAGGAGTATCGCGACCATCTGGTTGATGTTATTGATGAAATTTGGACGAAGCTGAACATCAAACGTACTTCTGACTGGGCCGCCGAGGGCGGTTTCATTGGTGTCGGCGATGCAGACGCTGCAGCAGCCAGCCAACCTCTCTGGACCGATGAACAGCTAGAAATCGATCAGCAAGTTGCTAATGAAATCAAGGCTTCCCAGCCCGCTAATGGTTTCGTGGAAACTTTGCTTGCGCGTGAAACTCATGATGCCGCTCGATCAGCGACAGCAGCCGCCTGATTGCATGTTCCTCCTGCGGATATATAGGAGACGTGCATCATTTCAAGGGGAGCTCAGCCGACCAAACAACGTTCTTTCGAGCGTGGCGGACATTCGAACAGCGTCTTATCGACCATCTACGACCATCTACTTCTTCATCACATTTAAAATTAGAGACCTCGACGTCTATTTTTGAAGTATATAGTGTGCATACATAGAATGTCACTATGACAACACATTTTGAATGCAATCAGCACCATCTCGTTGGCTAGATGGATACATGCTCATTCGCCATCAACATATTATCCACTTCCATACGTGATATTGTGCCTCCCATGTGCAATGCGCCTGTTTTCATGTGTTGTGCTCTTTACTCTCTTTTTCCATATTAACTTCAGTAAGTTTACCACAATAGAAACCAGGATGCAACAATCCGGGGACAACCCGGCAAGGTGGTAGCGAAAATAGCTATCCATAACCTGCGGCGACAAAAAAACATACGGTTGGATACTGACTTCGGCAATGGTCATGGCGGTGTTAAGTAAGCAACGCCATGTCGTGGCTAGAACAACATGGCTAAATCTATCGGCGAAGAGCAATCAATTACTTCGACGATTTACCCGTTCTTGGCCAGAGCGCGTTCAGCCTGCTGACCGTGCCAAAAGATTCGGAGCACTTGTGCCGCACACTCTCAAAGTCGACAGCCGCAGAATGTAAACGATGACCCTGGGCCTGCTCTATGTGCGGGGAGAGAGACATAGGCAGCTGTGAAGATATTCGCGCTTGAGCATGAGGTTGAGGGCTGTCGCTATTTGGAGAAAGGATACCCGGCAAATATAAATAGTAGTGTGTTAATAGGGATCCGACATGCTTACGATGTAAGTATATGAGCTCGCTTGTTTACTTTCCCGCGGCGTAGGCATTGAACACATTACCTCTATTTGGATTCACTCCTGTTATAAAGGAAATCGACTTTATAGTAGTGTATTCGAAAATAAGCAGAATGAAGACTCTGGGACTCGCTTTTGCTGGCGCGCTGCCTCTCGCCGCAGCTCTGCCTTCATGGCTACATCTCGCGCCTCGTCAGGCGTCGACGATCACGGTTGATCTCACGAAGACATATCAGACGATGGACGGGTTTGGGGTGCGTAAATCTCCAAGATGTTCCTTTCCCCCAATCCCTCTAAGGAAACTGCGGTGGATTTCATGGCTTGTTTGGATATGATGATATCTGGGAAGGAGCTTTTTAGATCTCCTCCTATTGTCGTGGGCCGTGTTTGGAGTGCAATGACTGACTCTACATAACCGCAGTGCTCGTTCGCGTTCCAGCGCGCGAATCTCATCACGAACATGTCGGACAAGACGAAGCAGCGGTACCTGCTCGATCTGCTCTTCAATACTACGTCCGGGGCAGGGCTGTCGATTGTGCGCAATGGTATTGGATCGAGTCCGGATTCGAGCTCGGATCAAATGAACACTTGTAGGTTCAATTTCTGCCATCCTTATTTTGGGAAATTCTGGGGAGTGGGATCTCGAATGGATTTAAATTAGGCCTGAGAGAACCTTTTGCATGCTGCTCGAATTAATAGGTTTTGGATAATGACTATGATTACCTAGTTGAACCCAAGAACCCTGGTGGCCCGAAGGCGACGCCCGTATACGCCTGGGACGGAAAGGATAGCGGCCAGGTGTTCGTCAGCCAGGAGGCGTATAAGACGTACGGCGTGCAGCAGATTTACGGCGATGCTTGGAGTGCACCAGGATTTAGTAAGTTTCTTCACTCATTGCCCTTCCCAATTACAAATTCCACCTCGCTTTGATAGCGAGATAAGCAGCATTATCATGGAGAATACTCTGTCTCTTATTCAAGTCTGAAGAATCTTCAACTTTATACCTACGGGTTTTCCTTCAAATGAAGTAAAGTGACTTCCAGGAACTAATTCAGGTCGAATGCAGTGAAGACGAACAACAACGAGAATAACGGCGGTACGCTGTGCGGTGTTACTGGGGCCAGTTGCTCGAGCGGCGACTGGAGACAGGCATATGCGGACTACTTGGTTCAGTATGTCAAGTTTTATGCCGACGCTGGTGTCCCGGTTACTCGGTGAGTGTCTTCCCGTTGTCTGACACCTCCCTAGGAGCTCTTCAGAGAGTACAGAATATATCTAACTAAATCCAGCCTTGGTTTTCTGAACGAGCCTGAATTCTCGCCAAGTTATGGTATGTTTGCAACGTGTAATAGTACCTGTGTTTACTGCACACTAGCTAATGTTCTAATAGTATGTGTATCATTATCATTTCCCCGGCGGTCATTATCACTCGGACGAGGCGTTACAAATTAGAATAGCCAGATCAAGATACCGGTAGCTTGATAAGTAACACAATTAACCCATCACAAAACACTAACAATCAAACAGGCAGGCATGAGTTCAAACGGTGCACAAGCAGCCGACTTTATCAAAGTCCTATACGCAACCCTACAGGCCGCAAACCTGACCTCCCAAGTCGGCATCGGATGCTGCGAATCCGAAGGCTGGGGAAACCAAGTGAACATGCTAAACAGCATCAAATCCGCCGGCGCAGAATCGATGCTCGCCATGGTGACATCGCACACATATACCGGCGGCTCTGGCTCACCTATGAACACAAAAGTCCCCGTCTGGCTCTCGGAGCAATGCGACTTGAACGGAGGCTGGAGCACATCGTGGTACTCATCCGGCGGGGCGGGTGAGGGCTATACATGGGCGAACAACATCTACAACGCGGTAACGGGCACTCAGGTTTCCGGGTACCTGTACTGGGAGGGCGTGCAGTGGCCCTCGCCCAACACCAACGAGAAGATGATCAAAGTCGACCAGTCCTCGCCGTACAACATCGAGGTCTCCAAGCGGCTTTGGGCATTTGCGAGCTTCAGCCGCTTTGTCCGCCCTGGTGCTATCCGCGTTGCTACCTCCGGTGGCTCGGGGGTTAAGAGCACTGCGTTCAAGAATGTTGATGGGAGTATTGCTGTTGTTGTCATTTCTACTGGTGGCTCGGCGAGTAGTGTCTCTGTTAAGGTTAGTGGTGGTGCTGGTGGTGCGACGGCGTCTGCTTGGGTTACGGATGCTTCGCATGATTGTGCGCAGACTAATGTTACAGTTGCTGCTGATGGGACGTTGAGTGGCTCTGTGGCTGCGCGGTCTGTTACTACTTATCTCATCTCTGCCCCTGTTACCCCTCCCGCGTAGAAATTTGAAGGTGGATGCTGTGGGATGGATGATATTACCGCTGTGGAGTACTTGGCAATTTGAAACTAAATACTATGTAGTTTATCTCATGATATATCCATGCGTATGTTTCTCTTCGGCTATGTCCCAGAGCATGGTGAACTGTCCAAGTAAAAGCAAAATTTATATCACCCAATCCGTCCAGAAAGTCCATCTCTCCAAGCTAAACCTCACCCAACGCTCGGAATATTTCAGTATTGTAGTAAAGTCTGGTTGTATTCTACCTTCTAAACCATATCTACAGATGAAGAGAAAAGAGAAAGGACGTGAAACGAGAACCGTCAAATCTTGCTCAGCAGCGCCGAAAGTGCCGTTTTAGTATCGCCCCCGGTCTCCTTGACGAGCTTCGCGATATCCCTGAATTCGGCAATACCAGCATCACCCATCGTCTCATACAGCCAGCTCTCAGAGGTCGTGACGACGACGCCCTCGGCGCGCAGCCGCGCGAGTGCGAGAGGAACCTCCTGTTTAAGGCCGTCATGTAAGTAATTACCATTTACAGTAAAATATGGAAATTCCCCAAATAGGCAACTCGCGTTCCTAAGATATTCCAAAACGAGAGATGAAAGACTCACCTGCTCATTACAGCTACTAACGCCGTCAGCGAGGACATAAACACGGTGTCCACGCTTAAGGAGGTCAAGTGCCGTCTGCGTGACGCAGATGTGACTCTCGATACCAACAATGACAATACTGCGTCTCTTCTCCTTTCCATCGTTTCCGGCAGCGATTAACTCGTGCGACTCGATATCCGGAACGGCCATGCTGAAGCGCGTCTTGTCTAGATTTACCGCGGCGTCCTTGATTAGATCTTCCAGCTCGGGCACGATCCCGCCTAATCTTGCCCTGTTCTGCGTCGTCACGAAGACAGGGATTTTGAGGATCTGGGCTGCGCGGAGGACTTTTTGGGCGGTGAGGAGGCTGGAGATGGGTTAAATAAGTAGTTCTCTCCCTGTGTATACCTCTCTCTCTCTTTATCTCTCTTTACATGGAGAAGGTTGCCCCTCTTTGGTAAGGGGGATGGATGTATACTCATCGTACATTTTGTCAAATTGCCAGATTGCATTGCGGAACTTCTCCTGTGGATCGCAGACACTGTTCAGGGCATCATCGGTGATGTCAGCTCTTATACCCGAGATTCATGATGATTCGTTATGCTATCTGCAAATGCCACAGTGTGGCAAGAAGGCAACACATGTATGGGGAGAGTTTGTTTCTCCGGGTTGACTAACAAGATAGCCTGGTCCTCTGTATATGATCTGATTAGTATTGTTGATTAAATAGCCAAATAGAGCGACTTATGGGTGTAACTCACGAATCCGTCTTTCAGGCGCCATGGTGGACAATGAGCTGGGGCTGAGACGAAGCGCCGGACTGGATCTAAATCGGGAAGTTTGTAAGACTACTTTTGCTCTCGATGTGAGTCGTAAGCCGTTCATAGATGTGCCTAGATATATCGCGATATCAATTTCTTCAGGTAAACTGCAATAGGATTTCAGAGTAGACTCGAATTCCTGCACTGGTAGGGTGGTTTAGTTATCCGCTACCGGGACATGCTACCGGGACAATGGATATCACCTGGTGCGGGGGTGGGGCTCGTATTACTACAAGTATCCCTAAATGCGCATCTTTGATATTTTTATCTATACCTTATTGCTTGGCGAGAACAATCATTTATGTTTCTGGAGAGGTTAGGTTTATTATCGATGTATAGAAGCACTTTTTTAATCTCGTGTTTGGTGATGCAAGACGAGAAGGGATGTCTTAGATCCGTCGACGAATAGATAGATCAGCTTGTAAGACTTGCATCATGCTCGCTCTGCTTAACACCACCTACGTCCGAGACCTTCCATCTACAATTCTTTATATATCCAGTATGTCGACTCTGGCTCTCTCAAGCCATTTAATATCCCCCTTACTTGTCGCTACTCGGATATTGTACAGCTCGTCAAGAAACGCCGGCACGAATGTCCCCGGTCCTTTGACATCGTCTCTTTCAGCCGCTATCTCAGCAGCGATGCTGTAATGTAACAAACCAGCAATGACTGCCGTTAGTTTGTCATGGGGATACGCCGCGAGCATAGCGGATATTGTCGTCCCGAGACAACAGCCGGTACCAGTGACCCTGCCCAGGTATTCATGCCCATTGTCTATCGTGAAGATGTGCCGGCCAGCGGTGACGTAGTCCGTCTTCCCCGTCATGACGACGATGTTCTTCCGGAGTGAAGCGAGTTCTCTGATGGACAACGCAAGCTCTTTAGTATCCACATCGCCGCCTGCGCTGTCTACGCCGCGTTGCTGCACCTTGGAACCTCCAGGTAAGCAGGAGAGGATCTCGGAGCGGTTGCCCTTGAGCACGTCGATATAGCCGCCTCCGAGAATAGTCTTGGTGGCAGCTTTTCGAACATGTGTGGCCCCGGCACTGTTACAGGACATTCTGTTAGAAGCTTGATTCACGCGTCTAGATAGGACGGACTTACCCGACAGGATCAAACACCACGGGCCCTCCAGCCGCATTATAAGCCTTGAGAGCCTTAGAATAATTATCCAATCCCTCTGGCGTGACAGTCCCCATGTTGATCACAAGGGCACCCCCCAACTGCGCCAGATCCTTAGCCTCCTCGCCATAATTAGCCATGATAGGACTCGCGCCGACACACAATGCAACATTCGCCGCGAAATTCTGCACGACGAGGTTTGTCATGTTGTGAGAGAGCGGCTTTCCCTTGGAGACGGCTTGTATAGCCTCGGGAACCAGCTTAATCAGCTCCTCCGGAGACCGGTCTTGCTGCTCTGCTGTGACGACGTTCCTGGCAAACGCCGGCGTCGCCTTGACGAGCTGACCCAGCTCCCGTGCCGATGCTTCCGGGTCCACAGCGGCCATGATGGCGCTCACGACGGCGATGCCGTCGAGCGACTTGCCGCCGGGAGCAGCGCTTTGCCACACGACGCGCACGGCGTTGGATGCATTGATGCCGCCGATGCAGACCGTCTTGACGGTGGATTTTGCTTGTGCGAGCTGTTGGAGGATCTGTTGTAGACCGTCTACGCCGATGATGCTTTTTGTGTTCTCCTTGCTACATTTTCATGTTAGTTTTGTTCACAAGCAAATGGGGAAACAACGTAAAGGTAGACAGACGGCTGTACTTTGAATCGTAGATCGCGGGAAATAGAGAGAAAGAAAAGTAAAAAAGAAAAGTGACAATCGACTTACGTCTGCGTAGCAAAGACAGTCCCAATGCCCAAGTAATCCGCGCCTCCACGGCACGCAGCGGCAGTCTCTTCAGCATTGCTAACCGTGACGCCAATAATCTTCTCGTGGCCAAGCAGCTTCCTCGCAGTCTCGACATCTGTCGCAGCAGCAGTATCAGCATTACGATACCGCCTTAACACCCTTAATACCTATACGCACTATCTCCGAGCTTCCCAGATTATCCGTTGATAGGGCATAAATGATTCATGCACGAAAACGGCAATCAAATTCTAAAGCAGCAAAAAGAAGCGCATGTGAACATACCCATATCATCCTGTCCGATATGCACGCCCTCGCAGCCCACGGCGAGAGCAACATCGACGCGATCATTGATAAGCAGCGGGATGCCGTATTTCCGCGTGACGGCGTGCAGCTTGTGCCCCGTTTGGATCAGCAGGCCCGTGTCGCTGGTCTTGTCCCGGTACTGGACGCAGGTGACGCCACCCCGCAGCGCCGCCTCGACGACCTCGCAGAGGTCCTTGTCGCCGAGGATGGCGGGCGTCGAGTCCGTCACCAGATACAGCGAGTAGTCGACGCTAATTTTCCCCATCTTTATATTTCCCGCGCGTACGCTCGTAGCAAACTATGATTGTGTAGCAGAGAAGCCAAGCTATATATGTATGTATGTCGGTAGTCAACTGTAGCTAAGTTAGTGCCCGCCAGCGCTTAGTTACATCATTTTGGTCTTATACGAAGCCGAAAAACGGAGAGAAAATGAGGGCATTCTTTAGTATATACTATGCAGCGGCGCTTACATGCGCGTAGATTCGGATGTGGCTATTATACGTAGATGCATACTTTTTATTGGATTTTCTGCTTTTTTTTAATACTCAAATGCTGCTAGCTAAGAGAAGCCATCAAAACGCATAGGCAGTGGCTGAAGAGTATTGGTCCAAAGTTACAATCAATTAATTTTCTTCATGTGTCTGCCAAATACACTAATCAGGCGCTGTCGTTGTAGGTGTTTTTGGCTTGCTCGATGGTGTCATCCAAGAGAAAGCCGACGCTCCGCCAACAGGATTATTGGATGTTCGAGGAGTATTGGATACGCTTCGAACCTCCCGGTTTGTTGGAGCTGCCTTGACTTCCCCTCCACCAATTGACGTTCTCTTCTGCTCCCACCGAGCCGCGCTACTGGCACCTCCCTCCGTTACCGTTTGGCTCTTCCGCCGCAGCTCCACAGTGCTCCTGGATAACGGTGCCGGCTCGTACGCCGCTCCTGTCCGAGCTGAGAACGACGTTGGCTTTGTCGGCTTGAGGACTTTCATGTTACGGCCCCGCCCCGCCGGTTGGTATCCGCTCAAAGGAGTGCTGTCCTTTGGATCGCCGCCGTTTGTGGCTGACCCTTGGCGCCACGAGCTCCAAATACTGCCTGTTCCTGATGCTCGACGAGTGCCGTCACTCGAGGCATCCGCAGCTTGAGATTGGACATCTCTGTCTTTAATGCCAGTATGCTCATGCATATTGTTCTCCTTTGATTGCCTCTCACTCTCGCCACCGCTCTCCGATACGGTACTGGCATCTGTGGTTACAGGTTGTTGACTGGCCTGCTCTGATGTTGGCGTATGCACTTCATGAAATTCTGGCTCATCTTGAGTCGTCTTGGCCTGTACTGAATCGGAAGCTGTAGTCCCGGCTAATGATGGTTTCGCCTCGCCCAGGATGAACGGACGAGCTGTCGCATTCAGTTTGGGCTTTTCCATAAATACAGACATGGTCCGAATGTTCTTAAAAGCTCCATGGTCTTCAGGACGTACGAATGGAACTGATAGTTTTTCGCGGTCACTGCTATACAGCGTCATTCGATTTTGCGAGAAAAGAACATCCGCCGAGTGCTCTCGCAGAGTCTCGCTGCCAATGAAAATACGAATTGATTTCTTTGCATCAGCAATGTCCGGCTGATCCATGCCAGCTACTTCAAAGAAACATCCTAGACTTGGCATTTGAGGGGCAGGACTATGACCACGTGAGTTTGAATGGGATACGGTGGCTTCTGTGAGGTAGACGTGCAGCCGAATGCGATAGACACCGTCCAGGTCTCGGTGAATGTCATCCACTAGGTCTAAGTCTTTAATCAGGGAAAACTCTATCATAGACTTCTGTGATCCAGTACATATGTCCGCATACAGGAGAGTATCGTGAGAGAAGTTGGGTGTCAACCAGCATCTAACGATAGATGGAACCGAGCCGAGTATGAAGAGACTCGGCGGTGGCTCCGGGATACCCACCGGGGATTCTTCTTCGTGGCCACCAGGCGTGAAAGTGGTGTCCAAGCCTAGACTACTTCCTCGCCCAGAAGCGACCGAGTGGTGGGAATGGATTGAATGGACCGAATGTCCGGCTGAGCTGTGTCTGCCGTCTGACTTGTGTGACATCGAACGTTCCATCATTCCATGAGTACCCAGTCCGCTTCCAGGTCGGATGGGGCCGAAATCTCCTGATTGCCGGCCGTTCTGTGCCCAGCTGGAACTTTGCAAGGCACTCTCATCAAAGCGGACGCTATTAGCTCTGGATGCCGCCCCTCGTCTTGTTGGTTCATCTTCAGCATCAAGGTGAAGACTGCCCAAGAGACTCTGGCCCTGCTCTTCGAAGTCATCAAAAATCTCGTTCGGAGGGAGTTGTATCGGACCTAGATGAAGGAGAACATTAGATTGCCACCCGTGTTCATTGTTGCATGGATGACGACTTACCGTGCTGTGGGGTTCCACCCAGAGCACTGGGAAAAGGAGAATTCCAAGCTGATTTGATGGCAGCATCGTCGGCCTGCCTCTTTTCTAGGCGGGAGAGTCGTTCGGCATGGCTGTTCTGCACAACGTGTAGCTGCTTGACGTCCATTTGGACATTGTAGAGTTCTTCACGCGTGGCCGGGAAACGAGGATCCATCCCCACACCGGATCGACAGTATATGTAGAAACTACTGTGGGCAAGACTGTAGGTACAGGGTATAGCGAAACGGAGTGGAGACGTGCAGGATCTTGGACAAATCCTAATGGCAACGGAATCGTGGAACTTGGGGTTCGAGGGGCTCAGAACAGCGGTTCATAGCGTAGGGCAAGCAGGAGAAGAGACGCTCGTGGACAGGCAGGGAGGCCGAGTTAGATATATCGGAGTCGGGGAGTGAAAGCTATGGCCGCGAACCTGAGTTTCCAATCGATGAGGACCGCCACCACCTCCTCATCGCAGAGGACCCAATGGTCACTTCGCCAATGCAAGCTATACGACTGTCCACCCTGTTTTGAAGCCTCAAGAGCAAGTATATACAGTGGCAGTAACTATATGGAGGAATCGACACAGACGCCTTCGTCGAGAGCAGGTATCAAAGGCCGATGTTGCAAGAGTATCGTGATGCCGACGATGTCGTTGTGAAGCTGTCAAGAGTCGTTCCGGTGGAGATAGGCTCCCTCCCGTCCAAGAGTCGGCGGACACGGCACCAGAAGTGGCTGTAAAGCGAGACAGGCAGATACAGCTAGACGTCTGTTGGTGGGCCGGGTTGGGTATAGTAAGTCGGTTGGATCTGTTTTACAAAGCGGGCGACTATTGCGGCGGTGGCAGCGTCGCGGCAGTGGGGTCGATTGTGGTGGGAGGTAGTGCAGGAATAAGAAATTCGAGTTCTAAGAGGGAGATAGCCCGGCCTAGAGGCAGAGAGGCAGAGAGGCGGCAGGGACACAGTGGAGGGGCGGCGGTAGGGATGTAAACATGAAGTTTAAGGTTTGGGAATTGCAATCAATTGATAGTACAAGACACACACAACAAGGCAGAGCCAATTTGCCTGTGGATATTGGGTACAAGGCTCAAGGTGATTTGGTGGTTGGAAGAAAATAAGAGCCCTCAAAACTGAGAAGGGGTTGTAGCAGCTGGGATCAGGACGATATGACGGTCGGCGATGATGGTGATAGACTTTTGTGAAATAATGGGAAACACTTCTAGATTCGCAGATTCGCAACGTTGGAATTGATACGGGGTAGGTACTTTGCACTTCACGAAGCATGTAACAGCAATACCCGACAAGAATGTTACATGTACGTGTGCAAACACCCGTCTACCTAGGACTAGGGAGGTACATATGTAGGTACAGCACCCAGCTGGCCAATGTACAGGCAGCAACCTCACCCAGACTCGCCGTTGACGGTTGACGGGGCAGGCGAGCAAGCAACATGGGCAGGGATATATCTAAGACATCCCGCTTTTGGCTAGTTCGCTACCGGCTTAGCGGCATTCTTACTGCTCCCAACGTACAGAGAGGGACACCGCACATGCCGCACTTACCTCACTCCACCAAGGACGCGCCGTCCAAGGTGCTACAGCTCGGCACCGTTCATGCCTGCTACTTTAATCAAGGTCTCATTTCAGGTAGAGGTAGATCGACACACCAAATTAAGGGCCTCGAGTCACACTGCTAGATTTTAGAGTACTTAGTTTTCTCTGGCAACCGCAACCAGGAATGTGGTGACACTATTGGCGAAACACGCTAACGGCAAAAATCTATATATCTTGTCTTCGTTTCCATGAACATTATCGAAGTCCCCAGTTTCGCGCACAAGCCACTCTCCCCAGCTCAAATACGCAGGGGCTCAAAGAACGAAGTTCCTGGCTAGTTTTCTATTCTATCAATGTTTCCAGGGTTCACTATAGTAGGACTGGTTAGCCAGTATCCTCAATTAGAAGTCATGACAGATTGATATAACTCAGCAGGATATAGAGAAGAAATTCCAGAGCGACGTGGCTGTTTCATTGTCAAACAGAAGACAAGCATAAATGATCAAAATAAAAAGGTAGGTCGACGGATACTCACTGATGCGCCAGTCGGGGTAGACAAAGTAGTCTTCTGGAAGCGAGATATGTGGTTTAACAAGGCCGAATAAAACCCTGTACGCATCGCCACTCATATGTAACCCGTCTGGGAGAAGTTGCTCTAGGGCACCACGCTTGCCTCCCTCGTGACCTAACAGCGGTCCGGATGGGTCGTAGTCAGGTGTCAAAGAAATGGCCTTTCCCATAAGAGCTTTCTGGAGATCGATGAGAACAGTCCCGGGCAGCTCTGCCGCAACCTGGCGAACAGTCTCGGAGTATTGAGCGCTGACAGCAGCCTTTCGGGTCGGCTCTTTGTGTCCCTTTTCAATATCGGTGACGAAACTCTGCATCTCATCAAGAGGTGGAGGCGTTATCAGCAGAATCTTGGGATTGTGAGCCTTGATATGCTCGTGGGTGATGACTATGATCGAATCAGTATAGAAAGGCCATATATTCAATATATCAAACAAAAGAACCGCACCTGTGGTCACATAAACCAAGGGGCAAATCAATACGATACAAGAAGAACATGGTATTCCAATGATACTTACTCCTGATCAGGTTTTCTTTATATTGGTCGATGGGTACCCTTTGTGTGTTTGTAGGGGTATCCAGACATGCATCATTTGCACCGAGGAGGACCAGCTGCGAAAGTTGGAATTAGTGGTTACCCATCATAGCGTGTGCCATACTATTATATGACGATCTCGAAAATGTGGCGCAATGGAACAGTTACTACAGCGTACCAGGTATTCAATACGCGGGTTTGTCGGAGCAGGAGGTAGGAATATCTGGGGAAGCAACTGTAAGGCATTGTTGGTGTTGTAGCCGGAGAACCCCCTGTTGATCACATCCAAACCTCGCATAACAACTATACAACTTATGTAAGCTCGGGTTGATTTCGAAAAGGACTAAGGCCCCTGTCACTTACCGTGCTGGAGAGCACCTTGAAATGAAAACCCCTGGTTTATGTCGCTAGAGAGCTGAAAAAGTGAGTCGCCAAAAAGGACGATTTGGTTGTACGGTTTCTAGAAGCCGGTTAGTTAGTGCCTTACGTTTCGACTTGCCAGAGCAGAGCAGAGGGGAATACTGACAGCCATATTCGAGCGAATTGTTCTATAATACTAAACTGACGTAAAAGGAATACCAGTACCTATATACTGGAAATTGCAAACGGATTGCTGTATCTTGACCTCGTAGTGGAAACCCGGGGCATTCGTTCATTCATAGAGGGGTAAGAAGTGAGTGAATCCGGCCACGCGGGCACCACTTATCTACCTGGGTTAGGTGCTTGAAATACATACACTAGAAGAGGCTGAGTATGTGTCCACATTCACAGAAACACAAATGAAACTATTTGTAGCGTGTTTGTTCTCGCTCGTCTAACATAAGCGCAGTCAGAGTAACTCGATCGAGAAGCGGCACTATATGTAACGAGGCATCTAGCGGGTTAATGCCCACCGACCTGCATACCCTTCGCCTGTTATCTATAGGTACGATAAGTCTCGTGCAGATTCTACTCGCAGGAGACAGCTTGGTACCTATGCACTCGGATACCTACTTAATGCACCTAGATCTTTAGCCTTGGGATAATGTACCCAGTTCCGGGTGTGGAGAGGTACAATAGCAAGTAGCACGTATTCGATTGGTACGTTGTGGCAGCTAGTACAACAAGATGGTGGAGAAATCACTTGGTGTACTTTTATCAAGTGCTGATTTACTACCTGGATTCTTGTGATTACAGAGTCGAGACGAAAGGTTTGGTTGACTGCCGTCACGAATGCTTCACGAATGCTGACATGTATTTGCAGGATCGCGGCATCACCAACAAATGTGAATGCAATTCTGACTATTGGACCCTAACTCTCTTCTTTGTCTCGCAACCCCTCACGTATTTAGTGGTAAAAATAATCCCCAGTACTATATCTATCTACCTAGGTAGATAGTGTGACGAGGTTGGTGTTTATGTTATAGACTTTGTAGGCTGAGCAACATTCTAGGTAAAGACTGGCATACGTTAGGTATACGGAATGTTTACGCGAGTGTTGTACGCCAAAAAGGGACTGTACGAGCCATATGCTGCGGAACGGAATGTTTCAGCCTCTAATACAAATTGTTTCGGTAATCAGAGCAGAAAGTCTGCTAACTGCTCCTCAATTCAAAATGAGACCTCAAAACTTCTCGATAACTAACAAAACCTTATAAGAAATTGTCTGTAGACTGGTAACTTTGACCTTGTTGCCATAAAGCTACTCTATACATTCCCAACAAAACGTAGAAGGTTGAGTTAAATAATAGCATGCTTACCAACTGAACGGATCAGATGTAGATACTTATATGTGCACTAAAAATGAACTAAAATTCCGAAATAATAACAAGAGGCTGTATTTTCGAAATTGATAATTGCACGATCTGTGGAGTTGTTGCAATTTTGATCTTGATACCGTATCTTTCGATAATAGGTTGAAAAATACTCTTCTAGCAGTAGGTGTACACTGAGCAGTTCTCTGCATGTACTTCCCGAGTACACCTACCCTTGCTCGATTTTGGCTGGTTTAGTCTCTGTAGTATGAACCTCGAAGCCTTACTTATACATCACGCTTACCTGGGGCACCCCACCTGTGCAGGTACCTGCACCTATATTTATCGATAAGCTCGACGTGGGAAAAAAAGTTGCTGGGTTACTACTGCTGGGTCAAGACTTGCAATCAGCGTGGGTATTTTCATCCATGTTCTTCTAACTTGGCAAGGCGATAACAGCAAATCCGCATTCAAAGGCTGAGCCGCAACTCCAGATGTCGATATTCTTGCACGAATAACACCACGATGGCCACGGCTTTGGCGGCCCAATTGGCGCAAATCGCCGCAAACTCGAAGACCTCACTCGACGTGAAAGCCCAGAAGGCCGCGCACTCTAAGTCGCTGATCTTCGAGCCCCGAGTAGCCGCATCGCAGAGCTACCAGACTCTGTATGGGATATGTCGCGAAGGCTTCGACGAGCTGTGTCAGCTCGACTCTCGTTTTGTTCATTTTGGGACCACGATATTCAACAAACAGAGCCAGGATGAGGATCGCATTCAGATGACCGCGGCTGAAAATGCCGAGCTCGACAAGAGGGTAGATTCTTTTCTTCACCTCGCTGGAGCACGCCTGCGACTCATGCCAACCATAAAAGCGATTGAATGGCTTGTCAGAAGGTTCAGGTAAGATTAGGATTACAGACATCAGCTTCAAGGCTATTTGCTAATTTCCTGGTAGGATCCACGAATACAACACCACGACCCTTTTATCGACTTTTCTACCGTACCACACCATCCCGGCCTTTGTCACGTTGCTTTCTATACTGCCCAAGGAGCTTCCGCAAGTATACAAATTCTTGGACCCTTACGTCAAATCGCTGGCGTCGCCCCCGCGAGCAGTATTAGTCCACCGAGCTATACATGATCCTGTCTTCCTCACGACGTTATCCACTTATACCCTCGATACATGTCGTTCTCTGCAGCACTATCCTGCGTTAATATCGTTCTGGGGAGGCATCATGACCGAAGCCGTCAATGGAATGCTCGACAAAATGCGATCTGGGCGTATCGCCATACAAAAAAGCAACGACCAGACTTTATTACACTTAATAGGACCCATTGTTAGGGATGCTTTAGTTATGTCCAAAGTCCCCGGTCTGCAGATCGCCTGTTATATGGTGCTTACCGTATATGTCGCAAAGGGAGATTTGGACGATGGTACCATCAGTGCACTTATGGAGCAGCTTGTTGCTGGGTGGACCACGGAGAGCTTGCGTCCTGGACTAATTTGTCTCTCGGTTCTTGCCCAGCGTCGATCCGCAAAACAAATGTCCGCCAAGGTCACAAAGGCCCTGTTGAAAGTGCAGAACCTACCTCAGCTGCTGTCTGATATTGGTAAAGAGCATGACCTGGGAAAGTTGGCGAATGGCCTATGCCTTGCACTAATAGATCGCATATACAAGAAGGGCGACTCCAGAGGTCTCCCTCTCATTGAGTCGCTTCTTCTCGCTTCTGTCCTCAGTCATCAACAAACCGGCGTTATTTTCAAATCTCTACTATTGGCCGCGTATAAAATCGACGATCAAGTTGATGAGCAGGGAGAAATTCGAAAAGATCTAGCGTCCACCATTATCCGGCTCTCGCAAATAGAGTCAGATGTTCGCGATGTGTTCGCCCAAGCCATCGATGACACACAGGTTGACCTGGATGAGTTGGAGATGAGGCTCGACATACAGATTCGACCACGGTTAGTCTCGACTCAGCCGACCGGTGATATCGAGATGGAGGAGGGTGCCGATGTTCAGAGTCAGACTGAGAGCTTCGAGGCTGCAGTCGAGCGAGTCAGCAAGATTCAAACGCAAGTAGCAAGGTCATGCTTTAGGTCTAAATCTCTGGACATTTTTGGTGATCTCTGCTCCGTTTATTTGTCTGCTCTAGCGGAACCCAGCGATGTTGCTATATTCGACGAGATTACACCCCTCCACCGCAACCTGGCTAATAAAGAGCCTTTCTACTTCTCATTTCTCATGAGAATCTGGTGCGGACCGTACCCGACGCTCGCCAGAGTTGGCGCTCTTGACTTGGCAAAGAACCGCTTGAAGCAGAGTGATAGTGCCGTTGTCGATTACCAGGCAATTTTCCCATACGGTATAGCAGCTTTGAACGATCCTTCTAAAAAGGTCCGACGAGCAGCCGCAGACCTCGTTGCAGTCCTAGGGAATCTATACACTGACGCAACGGCTTTAATAAATAAATGGGGACAGGAGACCTTTTATGATAAAACCGAGGCTCTTGAGTGGATGGATCTTGATACTTGCCAAAAGTTCATTCGCACGATCCTTCTTCCTTCTTTAGAAGAATGTGTGTTGAATGCAGACTATGTCGTTGAAATCACCAATAGCGCATTGAATAGCGGTTCAAGGAGTCCAAACCAGGGATCTGAGAGCGACAAGAAAAACCGCCTGTCCCACGGTATGCGGCGTTCAATTTTGGCATTCCTCGCATCGCATGCTGTTCACTCGCCTCTCTTGACTCTGAAGCTTCGCCTTGGAACATGTCTGAATAAAGTGAAGAGCATTTCAGGGATTTCTCGTACTCAGCTCTTACTTCCATTACTGAAACAGTGGGCTACTCTAACCGCTGATAAGGCTCATCAGCTCTGCTCCGTTGAGAAAGTTGAGGAGTCAGCAGTAGATCGGAGTAGTCTAGAAGTGCTCCTCCCAAATGAGATAGAAGGGCTAGAGTTCATCTTAGATGCTGTCCAAACTGAGAAACTTCTTTCGAGGCACGATTTTCTCCATGCTGCTTTCCTTCGCCTTCGAGATCTATGGCCAAACATGAAAACAGATACTAAGCATATCGTGGCTCAAAGAATGCTTGAGTTAACAAGGAAAGACTGGTCGGATGACCGCAGCCTAGCCTCCACAGAAGCTGCAGATCTTTTACGAAACGTCGAGCTTACAACTGATATCTTGTTATACTTCTTGGAGACGTTGGAACCAACCGCCAAAATGGCAGATGAGCCGCCTCCAGGTAAACGAAGGAGGACCAGTTCCTCGGAAACTCACAGAGGGCTCGGTACACAGACGACGCCAGAAATAAGTGCGACGCTGAAGCAAGTTACATTCGTGTTACAACTGGTAGAGGGGTCCGATCCTGAGAAGCATCCCCAACTACTCAACGCACTCTTCAACACTCTGTCGGAGCTTCAACATTTCCGTGTACTGGTGGGTTCGGAACTTGGGTATCTTCAAAGCCTTGTACTTCGAAGTCTACTAGCCATGGTTCCTGCATACAAAGACAACGCAGATCTTACCATTGACGGCACTGGCGGACATGGAGACTTACTTGTCAATTGCATACAGAAATCTTCTAGTCCTGCCGTCCAAAGTACCGCACTACTCCTCGTTGCAAGCCTTGCTAAAGTTGCTCCCGATCTGGTTCTCAACAGCGTGATGCCAATCTTCACGCAAATGGGTACTTCGGTTCTCCGACAGAGTGATGACTACTCTGCTCATGTTATCAATCAAACTGTCAAGGAGGTTGTGCCTCCATTGATCCAGTCTTTGCGAAAAGGCAAAATCAGCCCTCTAGCTGGTTCATCAGAGCTCCTTCTCAGCTTTGTGACCGCTTATGAACACATACCTTCTCACCGAAGACTAGGCCTGTTTGTCTCGCTTGTAGAGACTCTTGACGCGAAAGAGTTCCTGTTCGCTCTTCTCGCTATGCTTATCAATATGTACAGCCCTACTGACCAAGTTTTGTCGTTTGCCACCGAGGTTTTTAACTATTTCACTGTCGAAGTCCAGCTACAGTCGCTTGTAAAACTACTCAACCTGATTGGGGATATTTTCCAGCCAAGGCCAACTATCTCTGCCGTGCTTCTTGGTACAAATGACCAAAGCGAACGCGATCCTGAAAAGATTGGTCTAAGCGAGTTGACCCTACTCCCTCACTTGCTATCGAGCAGAAAATTGACAGCGCAGATTAGCAAACTGGCTGAAAGAGATGATATGGAGGCATCGAAAATCCGTGAGCTGTACTCTACACTTTTGGAAGATCTCTTGCTCTTGGCCGATTCCCTCAAACAGCGCAAGGCCTTATATAACTGCTGCGGTGATGCGCTTTCTAAATTGCTGAACCTTCTCTCAATCGGAGAGTTCCTTAAGGCAGTTGAGACACTCCTAGACCGACCAGATGCAATCCTACGTCGAAAGGTACTGAAGGCTGTTGAAGTGAGAATCGACCAAGAGAGCCAAGGAGATGGCAATTCAAGAACAGCCTTACTCGCCTTCCTGCCGCAACTTACAGCAATCATCAGAGTGTCAGATGATGTTGCATTTAAGCATATTGCTGTTGGGTGCGTGGACAAGATTTCCGAGAAATACGGGAAGAAGGACCCCGAAGCCGTGACAGCTGCTGCTTCAACCATTTCTGGAGATAAATGCCTCGGCCAAGATGACCTGCAACTTCGTGTTATGGCTCTGTTGTGCCTGGCTTCATTAGTAGATGTTCTCCAAGATGGCATCGTGCCTGTGCTCCCATCTGCGATTCCAAGAGCCCTGTCCTACATATCCGAGAGTTTCGCCAACGACACCCAGCTTCCAGAGCTACATAATGCCGCTTATGCCTTCATCACAGCAATTGCGCAATATCTACCATATATGTTGTCAGGCTCCTACCTCGAGCAAATCTTAGCAGTGTCCAGCGCCTCGGCCAAATCGAAGATGGGGAGGGAATCTAACGACGCTCGTCTTCAATGCCTTCAGTTTATCGCCAAACAAGTTGATGCGAAGATAATATTCACAGCTCTCGAAAAGAGTTTTAGCACATATGCTGACGCTGGCCACACGGTAAGACACCCGCGAAGCAGCACATGGAGCCAAAAGCTAACAAGTTCCCCTGTTCAGCCCACACGTGAATATCTTAATATCTTGGGAATTGCAATAGACAAGCACCCGAAGGCGAACATCTCGAAGAATATTACCGTGTTGTCATCTATCTTCCTTAACGCCCTTGACCTTCGCAGGCTGCTTCAGACGAAGAACGACGCCGACATCGAGTTCGTACGACACATTAACCAGGTCGAGGAGATGGTCAACAACGTTGCGCTCAGAATGGTCTACAAGCTAAATGATGCTGCCTTCCGGCCTGTATTTTCTCGATTAATGGAATGGTCCACATCAGTATCGAAGAAAGAGTCTGCTGGAAAGAATCTCCGGCTAATCAGCGTATACGGCTTCCTGTTAGCATTCTTTGGCAATCTCAAATCTATAGTAACGAGCTACGCGACATACGTCGTCGACAGCGCTGCTGGTGTGCTTAAAACGACAAACCCAACAGCCGCAGACGGACGTGAACTCTGGCGAAGGGCTTTACAGGTTTTAGCGCAATGCTTCGAGCACGACCAAGACGAGTTCTGGCAGGCGCCAGCCCACTTCAGTGCTGTTGCACCAGTCCTCATATCACAATTCAGCCATGCACCCTCAGTTGACTTGACGAAGGAGTTAATACCTGCCATTGTCGAATTAGCAGCGACGGCAGACTCCCAAGAGCACCAGAAGGAGCTGAACACTTCTCTGCTGAAAAACCTACGTTCTGGGCAATCGTCCGTGCGTCTGGCCGTGGTAAAGTGCCAGCAAGCGCTCACGGACAAGTTGGGAGAAGAGTGGCTGTCTATGTTGCCAGAGATGCTGCCTTATATCAGCGAGTTGCAGGAAGACGACGACGAGGATGTAGAAAGGGAGACAAATCGCTGGATCGTGGGCATCGAAACTGTCTTGGGAGAGAGTCTCGATGCAATGCTTCAGTAATATAAATGTATATACTGCATAGCCAGGAAATCCGAGCAAGGTCATGGATGTCCTTGGAATACCCATATATAGTTTCAAAACAACATCAATTATTCATGCATATATTTCGAATTCCCGCCATCTCCAGGGTGTTATGAGAGACAAATTCGCTGGATTTCAAGACCCGATATTTCATCGTATACAGATATTGATCTCACAATTTCACCTCTAATTGGTAAAAGCATATACAACATCACAGCATCTATCTGCCTAGGCATTGGTACCTCAGCCTAGAAGATTATTCGGAAGCTGCGTGTGCTCCAGGCGCTAGTTCGATGCTTCGTCTCGACCTCTTACAGTTAAACATCTGCGGTCCTGAGCAACAAGACTCAGATAACAAAGGCCTACAGTGCTTCCATCGTACTAAGTTTTAGGCTGATAATTAATAGTTGAATGAGCTAAATGGTTTAATAACTTGTAATATTCACTTTAGCTTTTATTTTATTTTCATTCTGTTTTCCCTCCGGGTTAATAATAACCTTTAGGAAAACTCATTGTTGGAGGTACCTGATTCAATGTGGGGGGGCACCCGTCCGTGCGGTGCAGGCCGGATGGGCAGAGGGCGCGCGACTTTTGGCGGGGTTACGGAGCTCGAAAAGCTTGGTAGCTCGTCAGAAGCCGGACCCCGCCATTTTGTTTGCGAACCATCGAACGTCATCTTAGGTTCGCGCCAATACTTCTCACCTTTTTATCTTTTTACTTTCACGCATCTCTCGAGCTTTTTCTACCTTTGTGGTCTGGCTTGAATATTTCCAGTATATACTTTGACGAATTATCTTACGTTCTCTTGTCTCTTAGGACAGTTCTTATACTTCACTCCGCACCCTACACTTCCAGCAGTATCAACCAATATCCCCATCATTCAAAATGGCGCGCAAGTTCTTTGTCGGCGGCAACTTCAAGATGTAAGGCCACTCACTTGTTCCATACTTACCTGATCAGAGAATACACCTACGTTAGGAACACAATGGTAGTTAGCTGACCCAATTGGAAAATTCAAGGAACGGGTCCATCGCGTCCATCACGGAGATTGTCGACAACCTAAACAAGGCCCAGCTCGACCCCAACACCGGTAAGACATGCCCCAAGCTAGCAGCTTGTGCCTGACATGAGACGAGTAAGGCTGACATAAAACTACGTTATCGTAGAGACCGTCATTGCCCCTCCTTCCCTCTACCTTCTGCTGGTCCGTGAAAAGGTCAAGAAGGAGATCGGCGTCGCCGCCCAGAACGTCTTCGACAAGCCCAACGGTGCCTTCACTGGTGAGATCTCGGTCCAGCACCTGAAGGACAGCGGCATCGACTGGACCATCCTGGGCCACTCGGAGCGACGAACCCTGCTCGGCGAGAGCGACGAGGTCGTGGCCCTCAAGACCAAGTACGCCACCGAGAACGGCGTCAGCGTCATATGGTGCTGTGGTGAGAGTCTTGAGCAGCGCGAGGCTGGCCAGACCCTCGAACACATTGCCAAGCAGCTCGGTGCTCTGAAGGCCAAGATCTCTGACTGGAGCAAGATCGTCATCGCCTACGAGCCCATCTGGGCCATCGGCACCGGCAAGGTCGCCACCACCCAGCAGGCCCAGGAGGTCCACGCCTCCATCCGCAACTGGCTGGCTGAGAACGTGAGCCAGTCCGTCGCTGACGAGACCCGTATCCTGTACGGCGGCAGTGTCAGCGAGAAGAACAGCAAGGAGCTCAGCAAGGAGAAGGACATTGACGGCTTCTTGGTTGGCGGTGCCAGTTTGAAGCCTGCTTGTGAGTCCACCCAGCTCTATAGTTCTATCCAGCTCTGTTATGCTAACCATTTCAAATTAGTCGTCGACATTATCAACAGCAAGTTGTAAAGAAGTTCAAAAAATAGGAAACTCTTTTTCAATGCTTTATGATGGGACAAGGAATGCCTTGCTGCTGTTTCATATATAGCTATTGCAACCTACGCAGTCTTCACTCCCTCCCTCTAAGAGTAGAATATGGCGAGATTGCACTATAGACAGCTATATGAATAAAAGGATCAGGATACCACGCTTGATGATTTCGTAATGCTCCCCTGACTTCGTGGTGATAATGGTGTACATGCGCCGAATCCTGTATTGTACAGCTAAAGGTCCCGCCAGGCTGTGACATCCAACACGTACCTGGTCATACACACAATAATAAATCCTCCTTCTTTCGTAAATTTACCGCTCCTTATACCGGCATGCCATTACCGTGGTAGGGACTCCAGACACCACGCACACTTTCGTTTATACTAGTGATTGGCTTGTTCACTCTCTTGATCTTGTCTCCACTAGCGTCTCGAAGCAACTCGGCCTTCTTCAGAATCTGTAACGAGTCCAGGTTCTTGACGCAGATGGACTTTTGCTTGCCGTTGATGTAGTGGCCAATGAGTATGGGGTGTTTCCGCGGCCGGGGCGAAACGGCGAATTCGATCTGGGGGTTTGTTGAGGCGAATTTGGATAGCTGGGACTTGATGAAAGCGCTGTTGTTCCGTTAACCCTCTCTGTTCGCATGTGTCTGCTCTCTCGGCTTTCCCTTACTTCATTCCTCGCGAGCTTCCAGACTGATCGCAGTAATGGATATCCATTTTCCTGCACTGCAGGATGAAGGCACCGATGCCATTCTGGTCGCATTGTTAGCATTCAATGCCCCAATCGCAAGAAAAACCCTTGGTTAGACAGAATAGCACATACCTGGCCAACGGAGACCTTTTCCAGTGCCCTTATCGTCATCTTGGTGTTCTGCGGTCCGACAAATGGAGGCAGGGTAGATCAGTAGAGGCGTTGCCGTCTTATCGGGAAAATTTAGGGAGCTTCAACAGGCCAGGAACAATGGACGCTAGTCTAACATAGGTTAGTTGCATACTTCTCCTAGGTTCATATCGCGACATGCACCTACTCGAAAAGGAGACTAGACCAATGCAGCTATGGAGCATAGGAATGCCCATAACAAGAATTTCGTCGTCTCCAAAAACGCGACACCTGTTAAGGTTCATCTCTGCCTGCTCTCTCTCTTTCACCATTTGACCAACTCGAGTCCTAGCGCGTTTCTTGATATGCGAGTTGTCACATCAGACACCGGTGTATTTATTTCTTGCTTCTCTTGATATATCTACAGCCGCCAATATCACGAACGCTGCCCCGATAGACGATGACGGACAAGCTCCCACCCAACCTGCTGGCGCTCTTTGCGCCGCGACCTCCATTGCGATGGCTGGCTGCGCCCGACCACGCGCCCGAGGAGCGCAAGACTAGCAAAGTCAGCGGTCTCGCCGAGTACCTCCCGCACCTCGCCGCGTACAAGGACCAGGACGGCTATGCTCCCACTGAGAGCTGGCTGCAGGCTCGCGACCGGAAGAAGTGGGAGAAGAAGGAGAAGCAGGAGAATCTGCTGTCCGAGGCACCCCAAAACTGTGAGAGATCCCCTGCGGCCCCGTTGCCTCGTTACCCCACTGCTCTGTTGCTCTTGACCTTCCTACTGACACCGTTTCTGTTCATGGCAGATAACCCCGCCGACGATGCAAATATTCGCGGCGACCCGTTCAAAACGTTGATTGTTGCGCGGCTCAGTTATGACGCCAACGAGGGCGACCTGGAGAAAGAATTCGGCCGCTTTGGACCTATTGAGCGCGTAAGTTCAATCCATTCCCCATGACATGCTTGATGATGTCGAATGCAGTCACTGACGTAGCTCTAGATCCGCATCATCACGGATACCCATGCGCACGAGCGACCTAATAAGAAGAAGAAGCCCCACCGCGGATATGCCTTTGTTGTATTTGATCGTGAGAAAGACATGAGAGGTAATGATGCCATTGATCCATTGATTTCCCTCCAGACCGTCTGCACCGATCCACAGGATCTCCATATCCATACATGTCTTCTCACACGAGATCTGGCCCTCAAGCTTGCCTGTCTCTCCCTCCCCATCTTTCTCTTGCGCGTAGACACAAAGGTATGAATCTTGTCTGGGCTTGACTGACAAACGCGCGTTGCTGCGCACGTGTGACTAGCTGCTTTAGAGGGTTGTGAGGGCATCCGGATTAAAGATCGCCGAATCAAGGTAGATGTGGAAAGAGGCCGGACAGTCAAGGGCTGGAAGCCAAGACGCCTAGGTGGCGGTTTGGGTGGCAGAGGGTACACCAAGACAGCACCGCCTCGACCTACTGGCCCTGGTGGGTTTGGTGGAGGGTTTGGTGGTGGGCGCGACGGCTTCCGAGGTGGGTTCCCAGGAGGAGGTCGTGATCGTGGAGGAAGAGGAGGAGGCTTCCGCGGCCCAGACCGAGGGTTTCGAGGCCCTGTCGGCCCTGGTGGCCCTGGTGGTCCTGGAGGCTTTGGTGGCGGTGGCGGCCGTGATCGTGGCTTCGGCCAGCAAAACGGTTATGCTCCTACTAACGCACCGACCGGGCCGGGATCTGACAATCGGTATGGGGGCGACCGCGACCGTGACCGTGATCGCGGTGGCCGCAGTGACCGACAAGGCGGTGGTGGGTATCCCGCACGCGATGGTCCCCGCTCATATGATGACAGATCTGGTGGTTCCTCGTCGCGATACGACCGAGATAGGCGAACGGGCGCCAACTTTGAACCGGTCCGTGATCGGCGCGAATACCGCGACAGCGACCGCTCCAGAGACGACGACAGCCGGAAGCGTGGTTACGAAGGCGGCGGCTACGAGGATCCCCGAAAACTTCGCCGTTACTAGGGTTGCCTCTTATCGAGACATCGCTTCGCTTCGCTGTCTTGGTGGGTATGTGGTATATTCCCGTTTTCCGCAATTGCTATTCCGACTTTTTTCACATTCTTCTCTCCCTGCCTTTTGTCACCAAGGGTAAGCAAGGGTAAGACGAAGAAAGAAGAATGAAAAAAAAAAGAACAGCAAACAGTGCGAGACTACGAAATCGACGACAATTCCACAGCAAGCAAGCCAATTTGTATCAGTATAATACCAAAACAAGGTAAAAGACGACAGGACTTGCTTCCCACACGACGCCTGCCCGAGAACCGACTACCTACCTTGGATCCTGGGAGAAAGCAATAACTGCAGATTCATTCATCATCATCATACACAACCACTTTGGTCGTAATACCAACAAGCTAGAGAGCTTGTTTGTCCATCCGTCCCCGCGCAAGGAAAGGTAATGACAGTTTTCATGTATTATATCAAAAAGGTTTTTGTTTCCTGCCTGGCTCACACAGTTACGCAAACTGAATTCGACGCTCATATGTTTTTGAGTCTCATTACCATCGCCTGTAGATTCGACACTTGATTATTTTGTTACAGGGCTCATGACTTGACTTTTAATGATGTGGGATAATAAGTTCGGACTCATCTAGCCCTTGGGTGTAAACTGAAATTTGGATATGCTGTAACCCCTGCGCAGTGACTTTCATATTTGAGATAAGAGCGTTCAGCTCTAGACATCGCATTGTAAGGACTCATCACTATCATTTTTTGTCACAACATTGAGTCGACGACAATTTAGAGATATCGAATTACTTCAAAGTAGTTCGACCAAACCCTTCATCATTACATGGAGTGAAGTCGTGCTGCATGTACATTTCATATAAGAATGGGTGAGATTTTTCGTCGAGGAGCACCAATCGACCAACTCTAACTATTACATAGGCATTCCTCCGTCAAAAAAACCCAAACCGTCTAATGATACAGACAAAACATGAGGCCAAACCCAGCGCCTGCCAAGCATAGCAAATCCGTTTTCTTGATATTTTCGTTACAGTTGTTGATATCTGGCCGTGGAGAGTTGTACATGCATGATTTCATGATTCCCCGACTAGATACCGGATTCAGATCCCCCTTTCCCTCACTTTAAATGTATGAACATTACTCCCAGTTAGCGGTGACGTACATAGAAGAGATTCGTCCAGTACAACAAGACTGGTTCTCCGCAGACAAGGGCGGAAGAAAGCCGCTTTGGTCCTGCCGAGCATATACATTCGTTGTATGCGCAATGATTTCACGGCGCGCATGTGAAGGAGGGGACAATTCGCTCGCTCGGTCTTTGATAGAAAAGAAAAAGGTTCCCGGGTGATTTTTCCATTTCTTTTTTATCATGTGGCGTTTACCGCAGCTGGTTCTGCTGCTGCTGTCCCATCTGTGCATTGTGTTCCTGGAAGCGCTCGCTGAGACGCTGCGAGAGAGCCATGTGCTTCTGGACGCAGCGCGTGACGCAGCCAGACTCGCGGCCCGAGAGGGACTTGGAGGTGAAGTCGTCGACGCAGGACACGAAGCAGTGGTCGACAAGATTGCTGAATAGCTGTAGTAGAGGAGAATTAGTAATCAACCCAATCTAAGAACCATATCTTTATGCCCGTCTCTGACGTTGCCATGGATGAGCAAAGTCGAGCCCAAGCAGGTAGCCCAGAATAGACGGCCCATTCGTTCTAAGAGAGTAATTGAGGGAGCGAATATGGCAAGGTGAGAATATCCGAGGCAAAACGTACGCCGAGGAATTCCTTGATCTGGCGCTTCTGCATGCGCTGCTCCAGCTCGCGTGTCTCGGCTTGCGTAAGTCTGTGATATTAATACGATTAATTAGCTTCGCACGATCGACCTCTCTCTTCGCAATTCTGAAGTCCGGATGTAGTCTGCACGTACCCGTCCATGATGCGTTGTGTTTAGAGGTCGTCGAACAAATTAAGAATCGTTGGTTGCTGGTGTTGAAGGGGATCTGGTGTCACAGGTCCGCTATCTCACTTAGTATCGAGCTTTTGGTTAAGAAAAGTTGCAGCCGATGGATCGACAGGCCTCAACTTCCACTGTAGCTCACACTGGTATCGATTAGATAGCGGATAGTTGCACCCGAGTCTGGAGCTTTCCCGGTCCTGATTGGATGATTAGCCCCATTATAAAGTCCCCAGTACCTAAACCCGAAAGAAAGATTGAGTTTCGCGGGGCAGATGCGTACGCTAAAACTGCCCGCTACTTAATCGATTGGGAATTTTTGAAAAAAAATACGGTATCGCAGTCTTCGATAAGACGGCAAGCTCTCTCTATCTTCACTTAGACAGACCTTCTCTCTGCATGATTGTTCCCTCGAGAACTCAAAAATTAAAGGATTCATTGCGCATTTCTTCCATCCTTCAATCTCTTCTTTCTCCCTTTTTGTGTGTTCCAAAAAGCAAAATACAGAGAGAATCAAAAACGGCAGGATAATACATCCCACCTAGTTCGAAGCCGAAGCGACGAGGAAAGATAGACAGAGATTTAGAGGAAATCTTAAGCCGACGACAAGATGCCCAAGTCAAAACGAGCCAGGGTGATGCACACCTCAAATGTGACGAAGAAGACACGCGAGCACAAGGAGCGCCTGTTCGAGAACGTCCGCGAGTGTATACCGCAGTACCAGCACTGCTTCGTCCTGACCATCGACAACATGCGCAACACATACCTCAAGGACGTGCGCCAGGAACTATCCGATAGCCGGTAATTCTCCCCTCTTCTTTACATATAGTCCCCCTTTAAATCAAAATACTAATTGTCGTTCATAGCCTCTTCTTCGGCAAGACAAAACTCATGGCCCGCGCCATCGGCCACACGCCCGAAGACAGCCAAGCCGACAACCTCTACCAGCTAAACCCCTACCTCAAGGGCGCCGTAGGCCTCCTATTCACCAACCGCGAGCCCGAATCCCTGCTATCCTACTTCTCTGAGCTGAGCCAAGTAGACTTCGCCCGTTCGGGCGTGGCCGCGACCCGGGAATTCGTCATACCGCGCGGCGTCGTCATGTCCACGGCTGGCGAGGTCCCCGCCGAGCACGACGTGCCCATGGGCCACACCGTCGAGCCCGAGCTACGACGTCTGGGTGTGCCCACGCGCATGGTAAAGGGCAAGATCGTGCTCGAGGAGGCCCCCGAGGGCGCCAGCGAGGAGGAGAAGAGGGGGTATGTCGTCTGTCGCGAGGGGGACATCCTCGACTCCCGCCAGACGCGCCTGCTCAAGCTCTTCAGCGTCTGCATGGCTGAGTTCCGTGTGCGCGTGCTCGCGTACTGGAGCGCTGCCTCCACCGAGGTCACTAAGGTCGAGGCTAACCCCGCCGGTGCCAATGGGGATATGGAGGGTCTTGACGACGAGTAGAGGGAAGTGAAATCAATCCACACTTATACCACACGCACCACCTCACATTATGACATACAACGCCAATCACACATCCAATCCGCACCACGCTACTTCTTTTTTCGGATCTCTTATTTTCCTCTCTCTCTCGTGTCAGAGTCAAAACTCTTTCATTTTTTCCCTTTTGGTCTGGGACATATTTGTATGCATCTCCATGGCGATACCACTGGTTTGCTGGCGTTCGTGGTAAAGGCAGGCGGTAAGATAGATAAAAAGCAAAAAGCAAAAGAGAAACAGGAGAAGAAGTAGTATATATTGAAATGATATATGTAGTTACGATTCTGCAAATGAACAGCAAAATATCTAGTCTCCAAGGAAACTGTAATGAATGGTATACTATAAGACCCCTGACTAGTATTTGTCTTCTCCCCTTGGATTTACAGGAGTATGGTCTCCGAAATTGCATACTCTTAAACGATACGTCTCTTTCCATTAGGACCCGTGGAGTTAACTCTCTGAAGTATGGTAGGCAAACTGAATGCTCGTGATTACAGCCCAATATATGGTTCCCTTGGGCGAAAGAGGGAAAAAGACCAAAAAAAGAGACATGCCCCTTCACTGTTATCACATACTCAAGTTTAGCCCTTAGACTAACGAGATAATGCTAATATCACCGAAACTCGCGCTTAACCCACGTCTAACTCCCTTCCGTCGGTAGGTTCTACTAAGTTGAGACTAACAGCTCTTAAGGACGCAAGCAAGTCCTCGCGTAAACTCTCCACCAGCCACACAGCAGTGAATTTACAGTAAGTATATATCAAAGAATACTCTAGAGGCCCCTAAATCAAAGTCCAATCGCCGAGTTGGTACGGTCTAGCGAAGCATAATATCCTTACTCAGCGATTTAACAGCGTGAATTCTCACAGCGTTTAATATCGTTACTCTGTAGCGCTAGGTACCGGGGGTTCGATTCCCTCGTTGGCCCTAATCAAAATTTCCTTTTCTTTTCTGTATTTTTAGTTGGAATGGTGCGTTCTTGTAAGAGTGAGACGGACGAGTCTCGCTCATGTGATTGGGATGTCACAGGTATGAGTATAGAAATGAGGATACGCAAGTATATAGATATATTGGCGAGGTAGCGCTCCTTCAGGGACAGACAACTACCTGGATATACAGAAAATACAAGTTGAAACGGACCTATGCAGATTGATATCGTTTTTTATCTGTTTCTAATTTGTACATGCCAGGACCAGTGGCTCCTATCTATTCTATCTGGCTCATTCAAAATAAACACCGAAAGTCAAGACAATTGGATATAATGATACATGTCTGTCTATATATACATAAAGGGCGTTGGTAAAAGAAAGCATTTAGCCCTAGAAGACAGTAATTTTGGGTATATATGTGTTTATGTGCGTTTCTGTGTGTTCTGCCTTACTCGTGCAACCGTTACATCTATCCCATCATACAGAAGTGAAAACAGGCGCCTAAGAGCACTCGTGTCAATCATAAGCCATCATCTCTGTGTGCTTTCTTGTCTCCGCTTCATTCATTCTCATCGACACGTGCATGTAAAATCAAAGATTTATTTGGTAAACTCTGCCTGCCTCGGCGAAGCGGCATCAGAAACAGACGCCAGATCAGGCGTCCAAGGCGGCGAAGGTTCACGACGACTCGGCATGGGCACAGTTGGCTGTTTGTTGTCATCGCCGTACAGCTGCGTTGAAGGCAGGTACAGTGGTGCTACTGAAGACGAAGAGCGTTGCCGTAGGTGGAACTCCCCCGAGAACCGGTTGCGCTGGATCTCGCTTGAAAACCGGTTGTTGGTGCGGATGCCGCGGCGCGGGAACGCCGTCTGCCGGTTCGGGCTCGAGTGCGGCGCCAGGGTCGGCGAGAGGTGGTCGTCTGCTGATATGCTGCTCGCTGTCTGTCTGCCGGCGCCCCCTGTCTCGGATTCGGTTGTTGATTCCTCGACTTTCTCGAAGTGCTCGGGTCCTACATATGGCTCTTGCTCGCTGCTCGACTGTGTGCCGTTACTATTGCTGTTGTCGTTGTAGATGTCATTGTTGTTCTGGCGCCGGCCATAGCGCGCAATCGACGGCGCGATCTGGAACGCGTTGCGGATCTGCCGCCCGTTCCACGGCGGTGAGGCCATGTTGCCCTCGTGCCGGTGGTAGTGGGCGGCCGCGAAGGCCAGGATCCCGTCCGATTTCACATCGAGCGCCGACTCACCCGTGATCCGGGCCCTCTCGAACTCGATGTCGATGAGCCGGTCCAGGTTCGTCTGGAAGATGGCCAGGGTCTCGATGAGACCTAGACGCGGGTACTGCAGGCTGACCTGCACACGAGATTTGACCGCGTCGTCCATGACGTCTGGTCTGTTTGTCGTTAAGAAGAGGATGCCTGAGTAGTACTCGAGTGTGCGCAGGAAAACTATACATCAGTCAGTCTATCAGTTAATGCGCTTCTAGTATAGCTGAATAGGGGGGTTCGGCTTACCTGAAACGAGAGAGCTCTTCTGCAGGTTATTGTCCTTTTTCTCTCTCTGCGCGAGCAAGGTCTCTGCCTCGTCGAGCAGCAAAATGCAGTCCCACAGGTTCGCCAGGCGGAAAATCTCAGACAACTTGGCCTCTACGTCCCATGGGTCCGTGCCCAGATCGCTAGAGGTGATCGGGAATAATGGTTTCTTGTATAGATGCGCAACGGCCTCGGCTGTAGCGGTCTTGCCGACACCGGGGGGTCCATGAAGCAGCACGGCCAGGCCACGTCCTTTACCGTGGATGATATCTTGGTCCATCAACTCGCTGTTCATCAACGTCGCCCGTCTCCGGACCTTCTTCTTCTCTAGATGGCCAAAGACGGCCGACTGGATCATGTCCTTGTGCTTCTCGGGGAGCTGCAGGCTCTCCAGCGGGTTCAGAGTGTCCCGCACTGGTTTCAGATACCGTATGTCCGCATTGATGAAGCTTCGGCTGCGCAGGGCATAAACGAACAGCCGGGAAGGCAGGAGTGCGAGGTCGTCTGGGGACAGCGTCTGCGTCAGATGGCCTAATGGCTCTGCCGTTTCGCTCTGGCCGATAAAAGCATCCGTCTCGACGAATTTCACCCATTCCAGTTCCCTTACCCCGTCGTACTCGACAACCATCTCCTCCTTGCTGGCGAACTCCCTGAAGCGACTTCTGTCCGACCACTCTATTATCGGGAACTCGTCGCGCGTCGTGGTCGGATAGAAAGACTCGGCCCCGGGAAATTGCTGGAATGCGGGTTTCCACCACGGGTGTACTTGAAACGCCTCGTTGAAGTCGACGATGACGTCGCTCTCGATGTATTCTGGCCAAGTGGTCTCCTGCCCGGGTCTGGCTGCGATATCACGACCAGAGGGGTCTTTAGTTAAAGTCCAGCCGTGGTAAGAAAATGGGGGATTTCCTGAGGACACGATTTCTCGGAACCGTTGACCTCTTTCCTGGAGCTCTCTCAGGAAACACGGGTGGTCCTTGTGAAATCGCAGTGGATATACAGGGAGTTTTGTGATCTCCTTCTCGCCCTCGTAGAATTCAACTGAGACGTCGCCCCTGACAGGGGAAAATCGCCGCCCGTCGAAGTCGACGTAGTATAGACGCAAGTGCGTGGCCTCGTCTCCTGCGTCGATTCGACCCTGGAGTTGGCCGCCGGGCGCATCCAGGTTCTGAACAGACCAGGTAGGCGTGTCTTCAGAAACGTAGCATACCCTCCAAAGCTTTGGCTCAGTGACATTCGTCGCCGGACCGTTCACCACGGAACTCCGCTTGTCCCTGATCCTACTCTCGGCCTGGGAGACGCCGGGCTCAATAACCAAATCACCCACTCGGAACAACGACGCTAAATCACGATAGCGAATTTTAGACGGACGAGTGTAATCCGCGTTGGAGAATATATCGCGGCGAGGAATGAGCCTCGTCTTGACGAAGTTCACGTAGCACTTCATCTCGGCATAAGCCCTCCGGCTCCGCATCAAACGCTGCAGCTCTGAGTTACCGAGGAAGTCGAATTCGTCTGTCGATGCTCCTGAGCTACTAACGACTCCCTCGCCGAAGCTGTTTCCCAATAGGCGCAGCTCCTCCTCCATTTCTTCGTGAAAATGCAAAAAGAGATTAAATGGCGCCAAAAAGGTATGGGATTTTTCAACCCAAGGACCCTCGCCCGTGACCTTGCTGAGATACCCAAGAATGATGGCTGAGTTGATGCGAACGCGGTCTATCGGCGTGCTCTTCTCCGTCCTCTTCCGGGCCCGAGGCTGTCGCGTCCTCCGCCGCGTAGATTCGAACCCCTTCCTCTCCTCCGGCTTCAGTCGTCGCAGCTGGTCCGCCTCGATCTGCTCAACCAAGTCGTCCTGGGCGAGCAGGACATCAATCGCAAACGTCTCCCTCTCATCTGGAAAGCGGTTCTTGAACTGTTCCCAAGTACAGTCCCTCGTCCCGGGCGTAGTCTGCAGCATCGGGTCCTCTGAGGTCTCCAGCTCCTGCACCGGCTCTCTGATCACCTCCTTGATCACCTCCTGTTCTTCCCTGTGCTGCTCAGCTGCCAGTATGTCCCCCAGCTTTTGGAGTCTATTGTGGGGGTCCACCAGACTCAGATCCCCAAAGCCTCCATTTATGCCTATAGATTTGCGTGAGCTGGTCCCTCTTAAGATCCGTACTTCGTTGTTGCTAGCTCACCTTCTTGAAGCCTACTAATGTCGAAGTGTCGGAGATCTTGAGCTCCGTACAAGGCACTGTTACGTCGGGGCGTCGCACGCTCCTGGTATTTTGGCCGACCACCGGGGACACGAACGGATTGGAATCTCTGCGGCTTAGGAGCGGGAACCGGCGGCCGGTTTGAGAGTGAGATGGGCTCTAGTCCGTCCTCCAGTGTATGAACCCAGGTTCCATCCATTTTCGCGATACCTATTCTCTAGACGTGTGCAATGCAGTTACGAATCTTCAACCAAACGCAAACCAGGACATAGGAAGACCTGACCAGTCCTGCTCTTCATCCAAATATCGTTCACGTTCTTATCGAGGATAGAATAGTTCTAGAAGTTAAGGCTGAAGGACTAGAGAAATAAGGTTAATCTCACTAATTATAGACGCTTTAGTCCCCTTTCCCTAAAGTACTAGTCTGTTCAGTAAACAAAACAAGGTCGAGTGGAGTGTATTCAACTTGGGCTTGTTTTGTCCCGACGACGGGCTCAGGCCTAGATAATAATAAATGCATATGATTGTACTCCATAATATTATTTCTACATGTACAGGTAGGACTCCTCTCACCCCACCCTCACTAGTGTACAAACCCATCAGACACGTCGTCCGTTTAGGATAGACGAACTCCGTAGTAATAATTGTGTATACACTACCTACAGTATTTGATGCGGTAGGTGATCTGCCTACCTACTTGGGTAGCATCGGAGGATGGCTGACCAAGACAGGCCGGTCCTGGCTTGCATAAAGGCTTATTGTCTGGGATACATTGCCGGACAGCCGCGCACCCTTCCCGCTGCCTGTGCGAAGCCGTTCTCCTACAGATATCGTTCGTTGTAAGTAAGAGTGGCGGGTGGCACATGTACGCATCTGTCCACAACACGTACGTGGTGTAGTGGACTCGGCACCGTACGCAGTCTGCTGCAGTAAGATATCTCGACATAACGGGTAAGGAGGTCGGCTTCCTTCGCTGACTTGCCTGGACACGGCAAAGTGGTGGTGGAGACGGACAACGAAAGAGGTCAGCCCAATGGACCCCGGAGGGCCCCAGATCGGCACTGCCGGCTTATTATTATCCAGGTACTGCTCTTCTTACGTTATGCACTAGACCACCGAATGGGTTAGTGTAAGAAGGAAAGGAAGGCAAGTGAGATTCCATTCCTTCAGGGGATTCGCGTCAAGTCTATGATGTGTGGCTATGGTGGCTACTTGTTGGTGTTAGTGTACATACACTTTCGGCATATGAAGATACACTACATACACTACACAACTAAATGATCTACCTACAGTAAAAGAAAGGATTCTATATATAAATCAATGTGGATCGATCATTGTTTCGAAACGCAATGCCTCGGTCATGTTTCGCATGGGCTGTCTATATTTCTGGGGGAGCTGCCAGAACAAATCATCAGCCATGTAACCTCATCGGAGATTAATTTGTCATTCCAAATATCGATATTTCTATGTATATGCATGCACTGCACTGCACCACCACCAACATAACCTGTCGGCAGTAGGTAAACATACGTAAACAGCTCAGATGACAGGAAGCACCGGCACGAAGAGAAATAACAGGAGCAGAAGAACACACCCGAGTATCAGCCACAGTAGAATGAGAGGATGTCACCCCTGTTGTCGGTCAGCGACTTAGTAAAACCTCCAGCTGCTACACTAACGTCAAGTGAATTTCAATGCGCTTGGCAGGCCCATGACGTAGTTGTCTGCTGTGCGTACTTATATGGGAAATCATCAAATTACCCGTCCTAGGCCAGCTGGTGGGTATAATGTTGCATTGCTGACACCATTCAAATAAAAAACTCGCTTTCGGGAAGTTCACACGTGTACCCTGGACCACGGCCCGTCTCTGCACTGACATGCAGATACACTACTTACTGCGTAGTACTCTTTCCATGACGCTAGTCTTTCTCTTCTCTTCCGCCAGATGGAGTAAATGAGCTGAAAGCTTCCGTCACCAAGACCTGCTAAGTTGAATCTCATTTACCTAGTCAAGAGGTTCACTCAGAGTTACGGGCCCGAGATGGGCTGAGCTTGGCCCGGCTTGAAGTATCATGATTGGCCCATTATCGATCTCTGGTGCAACGCCCAGCGCATCCCTTTCCATTTGTCCTTCGCATGTTTACCTATAACCAGGCAGAGCTATGTAGGTAGACTACACAGTAGGTTAAGTAAGCACAACAAGTTGTCGATGGCGGTTCCCTGCCGCGTCAAAGCTACTGGGATGCGATCTGGATCTAATACCTTGGTATTTCATGCATAGTGTAGTAGGATGCTATATGATTGTGAGATGGTATTCAATTCAGTTGTAGCAGAGTAGCTTAACACAAGCGTAAGGAACATTCCTAATCCCCTAAAAGAATCCACTTAATTCAAATATCAGATCATGGAGGCTGGCTCTCTAGATCCTGATATGGCTGGGTTACTTCGACAAGTGGCGTAACACAATCGCAGCATCTTGTGTGCCGGTGTCTAGCACTTAGATATGGAGAAACATGTCGATATGGATACACATGTTGGAGCTCTGGGGATGGTTCCTTTGGACTATAATTGACTTAAAAAACTGAATATGTCTGTGACAATCTACCAACGACATCACTGCTCAACAAGTAATCACACAAGGGTGCCAATGAATTTTATATAATACATTCCAATAACCTCAAACATACCTAACCGTGCTATAGTCACGACCAGTGTAGATTCTCCATTTTCCCGTTGGAGCTTTTATGTAAACATGCACTTCGTACCTCTAATTGGAGTATATTAACTAAAGTCCTCTTTTCACCAAGCCTAAGAGGAATGAACGCCTATACGCCGTGGCGTCAATGCTCTCTCTATATCGTGCAGATAGAGTCGGCCATGCACTCACTATCTTCTTCCACAGACCCCGTGAATCTAACGCGTTGTCAACTTTGCTCCCAAATGCCATGGATCCTATTCCAGGAGGCCCTCGCTAAGCACAGTCTGGACGAATTCCAGTTGCTCGACGGCCGTGGCCTCCAGTAGGCTTTCTGAACCTCGTCTCTTATCAGCGTCGGAAGCTGGTATCAACTTCCGCTCGGCCTCTCTTGGATCCAAGGCCATTAACCTTTCCCGCAACACTTTGCGATGATCGATCCACCAGTCCACGTTTTCCAGCAGTGTAGCGGAATCCCACTCCACAGCAGGAATGTCCCTCACGTTATTGGTGCGTAGAGCCCCCAGCACTTGGGTGACGAGTGCCAGAGAATGTATCTCGGAGATAGATAGAGGAGTGATAAATGCCATATCCCGACGACCGCGCCTTTGATTATCGCCTGGAGCTTCGAAACGATCGATGCTAGATTGCATTAAATTCGGGAACTGGTTGAGTACGTAGGCGACTTCTGGCGCGATCGTTGCCCCCAGAGCAGATAGCATGTTTAGTAGAATCGGTACGATGCCCTTAGCCCAGACACTATAGCATCTCTGTGCTCCAACGGAATCAGCAAAAGGCGACACGTTGGGTCGGCGGAGGTATGTAGCTAGATTAGCCGAGGTGATCTGGTCGAGTAGCCCGTCACAAGCTAGTTGTTCTGCAACTAGGGGCAGGGCAGACAGCTCGAGGAGGAAAATAAGCGAGAGTTCGCCATAGATAGGGTCTCCTTGCTCGGTTAGCTTGTCCGCCCATGAATAGAGTGATACAGCAGCCTGGACTGCATCATGAGCGGCCAGAATATTGAGGATTTGTGTCTGGCTTTGGACCATTCCAGGGATACATAAGCATGCCTGTAAGATAGCGTTTATGATAATGACATCGCTGGTGGAAACAACGGTATCTGAGTCGTGAATGAGTGCCACTACCGTACGGAACCCCTTTGATACAATCACGTCTAGAATACCCAGCACGGTTTGGGAAACAGCAGCTGGAGATATACTGTTCCCCTGACTGTCACGCACGGATGCGTTGAAATCATTCTGGCCAAACGATCGGCCTAAGGTTCGTAATGTGACATACAGTAGTCTCAAAAGGGTCCGATATATCGAGACATTTTGAGACGAATATGGTTCCCGGTAGGCACTCACGGTTTCCCACAGGGAATTCAACAACTGAACAACATCGCCTATTGACGGGGAACTGTCCACGACCCTTTGAATTAGCATGAGTGCTAAATTCACTCGGGATTCTGCAAGTCGCTCGAATAGTTCATCGTGTCTCTGGATCTCTTGGTTCGCCTTCAAGCACTGTTGAGCAACCTGTATAGTTTGTTTCTTTAGAGTATCATTATTAGGCAAGCAAATGCTGAGCTCAAGCAACAGAAATTCCCAGGCATGGTAGAGTGACTAGTTGCACGGGTCAGCTCATGTTGAAGGGGGAAAGATTGCACTCAAAACTTACTATTTGAGCATCAACTAGGGACCAGTTCCTATTAGCCATTTCCATTTCGCTCCTGAAGCCAGTATTGCGTGGTCCGATCCAGCCGGGATCAAACTGCAGCATTTTGTCTGCTGAGCTAATGGCATAGAAGAAATCCGTACCCAGAGACCTAGGCGCAAACAATGTTCGTTTGAAGTTGTCAAGCGTGCAGTTTGGATACTGCCTGCCAAAGTTTCTAGTAAAGTTCGCGTGAAGGCCCTTGTTATACCCAGAGACCCCAACACCGTCTCGGAGATAGTAGTCAAGGTCTTGAGTGAGCTCTTTAGAAAAAGAATCCGCCTTGCCTGTTTGACGCAGGTGAAATAGTTGCATCGCGAAAATCTCGGCAATGTAGGCTGCAATACGAGCTTCATTGCAAGCTTGGAGTACATTCGTTTTCATGGTAACGGACGACGGCTTCAGGTTACGGACGAAAGTTCTAAGCTCGGTGAGGAAACTCGTATCCTTTTGCAAAGTGAATATAGTCCAAGGCCAATAGTTCTGAGCCGAAGTGATGAAGTCCAAGATAGACAAGGCCTCTGACTGATCAAGCTTCGACAACAATGCAAGCCTGGTTAGGGCCGAACCGAGGACTGAGCTCGAAGAAGTCTCTGAAGTCTTGCCGTTACTTGCTCTTGCATCTCTTGGCGTTTTGCCCGTGAGTAGACAATTAGCCATCCACTGCTGCCTGTTTCGTACAATGGTGGAAAAGAAATGCCAGATAGTGTTAGCTTGCTGGGCTTGGTTAAATGGTCTATCGAGAGTGCTGATCAGTTGGAGAAACGAACGAGAGGTCTGAGGACCGAGGTTTCCGAGCAAAGATGGGGGCTCTCCAATCGTCTTGCCGGCACTAATTACTAAGGATTCTAAAAGCTCTATGGCAGGCCCTTTAAAGACCTTATCTCGCGCACAGAGCCGGGCGATATATGGGGTTGTTTTGAATAGCTGGTATTCAAGCGTACTGGAAGAGCGATCGGAGTAATTTGCTACCCTGACCAGATTGGTCGCGAAGCTCAGAATTGCTAACGTCTGATCGCGAAATACCTGGGATCGCTGAGCATATATAGTCGATTCCAGACCTTGGGTTGCTGCTACGAGAGTTCCCAGGAGAGGTAAGACACGGAGGCTCCCAGCAGATTGTCCGAGAAAATTGTCGACGACAAATTTCGCAGCTGGCTGCAGGACGGACAGCAATGCAGTTTTTGCTGATATATCGTCCATGCTGAAAGTGTAGTGTAAAATCTTGTCCATAATGGGCACAATATCACGCATCAGAGTCATTCGATCCTGCTCAGTTGCAAATCTCCATGTTGAGGAACTTTCTAGGAAATCTATGGCGGCTTGAGAGATTGCCAATGTAATTTGTGTGATTATTTTGTCTGAGACTCCGAGCCAGACATTGTCAGCCGAATGTTGACGAGGATTGGTCTTGATTTCTGTCTTTCGTCGGACGGAACTGGCCATTGCATTGTCCACCAGATCCGAAAACAGTCGTATAGTCGACACAAGTAGTTCAAACTGAACGTCAGACAAGTCGAGGTTGCCGATGATGCGGGAAAGTCGCCCCCCCTGTGATTGGTTTTGAAGCAGGTTACACTTCGCCATGTATGACCAAACTCTGCCGGGGCATATAGATAAGATTGCATGTAAGAATTGTACACAAGCGACCAGAGCCTCCAAGCCCCGCTCATCCTGTTCGTTGTCCAGGATGGCATCCATTGTATCACAGACAACTGATACGATGTCTTTATTACGGGGAAGTGCTCGGCTAGCTTCTCCTACGATAGCTAGTGCCGCCTCTGAAGAGTGGACAATCTTT
Organism: Xylaria arbuscula; assembly: GCA_022385695.1. Lineage (NCBI taxonomy): Eukaryota > Fungi > Ascomycota > Sordariomycetes > Xylariales > Xylariaceae > Xylaria > Xylaria arbuscula. The sequence goes on from MU279342.1 coordinate 1,129,531, forward strand.
CCATCTGATTCTGGGACCCTGAGGACTTCGGTCCGGACTAACGTTGCCAGCAAAGAAATGGCTTCTGCGATATCGTCAAGCGCAAGCACATCAAGTGCCATATCATATCTATTAGCAACAAGGTTTATCTCCAAACGTTTGCCTAGTAGGGCCAGAGCAGAGTGCTCGTATTCCACCCGCACTATTTTCCCTTCATCCACAATGAACCTCCCGTAAGTGCCAGCAGGTATAACGAAGAGCTCCTCGTCTGTTGCAATTCTCTTACGACTTGAGATTGGAGAGAATAGAGGAAAATCATCTGCAAACTGGAAAGAATTTGAATTCTCTTCTTCATTCGCAAGATGATACTGTGTGAAATCTTCGGGGAGGGTAAAGGTAAGTGTCGGCGTCCTTTCAAGTAGTTTGCTGATGCGGTCGTGGCTGTTATTATCCGGAAGAGCAGGTGAACAACCGAGGGCCCGACATAGGGTCAGGAACGGGGCGAGTTCGTACGGGAAGCGGTCTAACGCTTGCTGAACATACGCTTCTAGTATGATCCGGTCGTTTAAAGCAATTGAAAGAATGTCATGATGTGAAGCTTCATGGACAACCGGTATGTCCCAGTATTTCTGGGAGCCACTGAGGACAGACAGAAGTGCGGTCAACGGTTCTGCTTTGTAACCAACGAAGGGAAATGTGGCTTTGAGAAGGTCCAAGAAGGCTATTCTCATTCGAGACCCCACTGAACAAGGAAAGATACCACGTTCCGTTGGGCCTAGATGCGATGCTAACACCGTAATCACATCAAAAACGTGCATCTCGTCGGTCACAACTACCGCAAGAAGTTGCACTCTTTCGAAATCACGGTCCAGATTTTTATTGATAAGAAAATCATCGTATCGTCTTTTATCGATAGTAGTGATACTCCCAGCGGAGTTCCTCCTGCCCGAATTCGGAATCATTTGTGTATTCGAATCATAGTTCTCGACAGCCTTCTGGTTCTGTATAGCATCGCGTCTCTCTGCTCGTTCTTGGTAAGATGAAAACATAGCATGGACAATCGGAACCCATGCAAACAAAACTGGGGACATATAATCTGATCCTAATGAGATTGAAGTTTCTAAAACATCATGGATTTGTTCAAGAACACTCGAGGTCGCCAAGTACTCATTGTCTGTGTCGAGATCTATCTCGCCCTCGAAGAATGCCATCATCCTCGGCAAATTGAGAGTTTTTAAAGATATAACACAGACAAGACATTGCAATGGAGTCATCAGATCAGCAATGCTTTGAGGAAACTAGAAAAACTGTCAGCCGTACAATTTCCCCAGCGGTGTCAGACTTGATTATACCCACCCCCTGTAACCGGTTCAAAAAGGTAAGGTCGTTCACCAGAGAAAACCATTGTTTAGCAACCGTATCTGATACGAAGCTATCGCTCGACTGGTCTAGGAGTTGAAACAGTATTGTCATGCGATGCAGCATTTCGGTCAAGGATGTGTGCATCCATAGTTCCTGGTTGTCCTCGGTGAAAAGCTCCTTATCCTCAACCACAGACTCTATGCTCGCTCCAGCCTGTCGGATACAATCCGGCAGAAGACTGACATATTGAGCAATGAGGGCGTGACATGTCTTGGTAGGTATGTCGGCGGTTGATTTCTGCGATTGTTTGGAGGATATGCCGAATACGGCGAGGAGAGACTTCCGTATAGAACCCGAGGCTTCGGTGGCCGGTGACATGGGGAGCTTCTCTTGCAGCATCAAAGTGAAGATGTAGTCATTTGTAGCGGCGTAGTAGCGGCGCTCAGAGAGATAGGTCTGGAAAATGCGCCGCCGCCTGCTCTCGGGTTTGTCAAAATCGGCTTGGATTTCGGATGCATCGAGGGTCGCGGTGAGGCTCAGGCCCGGTATGATATTGGAAGTTTGGGCATTGCCAGCCCCGGCGGCAGCGCGCAAGCCGGCAACGTCCTGGTTCGAGATGGGACCGAGCAACTGGCTTGCTGGACGGGACTGGTACTCGACGACGACAACGCGCAGAGCAGCAACCTCGTTGATCCGGGCATTCTTGCTCACCCACAGCGCATCAGCCTTAATGACTTTTATGTCGTACTTGTCGTTCGGGGTCGGGGTGACGTGGATGGCGGCCGTCTTCTTTTCAAAGGCAGCATGGTGCGGGCCCTTGTCGCTCGAGGGCTCGAAGGCAGAACCGGGGCTGGTGAAGAAGGACTGGACGAGCGGATCATTGAAGAAGTCGACGACGGCCTGGCTGCTCTGGCGGTGCCCCGAGGGGTCCATCAAGGCCGATGCAACGAGCCTCCATGATCTGAGTAGGGCCGAGGAGCAGGGTCAGCGGAAGACAAAGCGGAAGACGGTCGGGGTTCAGGACTTACAAGACGATGGTCTCGCTCCTAAGACACGGTTCCAGAGGAGGGAGGTAGAGCTGGTCGGCCAGTGGCTCTGCCATTGCTGCAGGTATCAGCGGGCAATGCGCACTTGGTGATGCAGCAAATGCATGTGAAGCAGCAGAGTGTTGCGACCTTGTGTCGGCGAGACGTCTGTTTTTCTTTCTCTTTTTTGTTGCCGTGACGCGACTAGGCTGGATTGACTGAGACTTGGGAGCTTGTTCGCGGGTCGCAGAGCTTCGATAAGGTTGCTGGTCACTCGATAAGCTCCAGGTGGGTACCGGCGGAGCCAGGTAGGTATATATACTTAAGGTACGTGGACTCCCTAAGGAATCTATAATCAGGTACAAATGTAGATAGGCTAGATGGTAGGTAGGTAGGTCATTGAAGTAACTGGAGCTTCAGGGAATAAGTACATCAAGGTACCTACAATGCAGCCAGAGGTCCAAGCTTTGGGGTCAGCTTCAGGTCAGGTACAGACAAGTATATTACAGAACTCCCTCTGCCCATGATATAGATGGACAGATCTAGGTTCTCCCATTTCACAGTACGCAATAAATACTGTGACATTTTCTCTAAATGGCATGAAGAATGGTCGAGTAAAACGTGACCGTTAAGTAGTATACACTATAAAACTATAGCTTCTTGAACTACGTGTCTCAGGACTTACATATGGATAAGTAGGTACCGGTAGTAGAGATTTAGAGACTCAATGTAGTGAATTGCGTTGGGCGTCTGCTGACCACTTCTTCAGGCATGCAGTAGACTAAGCCCTGCAAACTACAGGTAAGCTGAGTACTATGGTAGGTGGGCAGACAGTGATGTACACAGGCGAGGCGATGAGTAAAAGACTTGGCACTACCTCTCTCTCAAATCCACCCACAGTAGTGCCATGTTCTTTACTCATCGCCTCGACAGGGAATCCTTTATGTAGGAGGAGGTGAATACTCAATTTCAGAAAGCCCACCACAGTCTGGGTGGCCACACATCATTCATCCCTCTCGGAAGTACTGCCTGGATTAGTGAATAGCCTCTCCAACCTTAGCAAGTGCCTGTTCTCATGTCGCGGTACGGCCGGGTTGCGACGAGCGAAGGTGAATTCTCCGTCAATGTTGATGGTTTCAGCTACATTACAGCCGAGGATCTGGAACACTCGCTGCAGCCTCCCGAGCGATTCTATGACCCGCATCATCGTCAGATATCACGCAGCGAGGACGACGACGTTCTCCTCCTCAAGTATAGATCGGTCACCTATCCCATAACCTTCGGTGCCGGCTCAATTAGCGACGCCCAGGTTACATTAAAGGATGTGCGAGACCGCGCAGAAATGGAAATCGACTTTCCCATTAACCATGCGGCAAACCTTTTGAGGATCCTTTATAAAAGCCGGGAAATAATGGGGTTTGATGTTCCCGTTCGCGAATACGGTGTAACAAACAATAGCGAGTTAGTATTGGTCTTACCCGAGCATCCAATACCTCATGACGACGAGAGAAGAGTTGAGGAAATAGAGGACTCGTCGCGGGCTCCTAAGAGAACTTATTCCACTACCTACCATATGCGAAAGAGTGTTCCCCAGAGTCTGAAGCCTTTGCAGAGACCTGTGAAGAGTAAGACTACCCTTGCTCATGTGGACTTCATGACAATCTCACGGGATAGTACTGGAGACGAAAACTTGCGAAACTCGGCTTCGTTTGCATTTTTGGGTTCCAAATTGAAGAGGAAACGCCCCGCCATCACCATAACCGATCTTTATTCAGATGGTCGTGAACGCTCCCGGCCCCGCTTCATTGAGGAGGAACGGGAGGAGATGGCTGAGAAGAAGGCGCTGTATGACGGGACTCCCGGCAATAATATATTGAGCCGTGCAGCCGAACTTATGAAAGGCGCCCATCATAACCGGCACTGAATAGGAGAAGGCGCCTCGCAAAAGCAAAACCCGTGAATCACTGCTGAAAACGAAGAGCCTCAAGCATCGGCAGAATCGCCCATCAAGTCAGACAATGTATCAATTGAACCAGTTATCCAACAACTGGCCCCAATAGAGGCAGCTTGAGCAACTGCGATATTGTCGTTATTCCTTTCTCATATCCGGGTGTGTGCTAGCGCATAGCATAGTAACGAACGGTAGGAGCAAACAACTCCGAAGTAAGAAAAACTTCAGTTCAGGCTCAGCATTCCGTATATCAATGCCCCAATTCAATTAGAATTAGAGACAAGTACTTTTTATCTACATGGGGTGCATTGAGCGGCAACATTCGTGATGGAGGTGAAAGAATCAGATGAGGCTCGAGTTGAAAGCGGCACGACACTGGGTGCAACTAGAATCCTCATTCAGATCCAGCACTGTCTTCAAGTTTATACTTGTAAGTTTAGATGTTCTAGCCTGGCAGGAGAATCTTAAGTTGAGGTTCTGCAAATCTCTCAACTGTCTACAGTACATATCAAAGCAGATACTTACAGTGCATGTACGTGTATTAAATAAGTGTGTACCAGGCAGTACCAGGTATTTCCAGGTAGGTTACTTACCCACCTAGGTACTGTGCCCCACTTGGAATTTGCCCGAGTCGGCGGCGGGTTCTGCCCCCCGATTCGACCCCTCCATCTTCACATAGGCCCAAGTAACCAAAGGAAAGTCTTGTCACAATCTGTAACTATCTAGAATTCGTCCCCAGCTTCGCCGCTCAACTTATAAAGGGAGATTTCTGCCTTAGAAGTATTTCCTGTATAACCGTGCAGTATTCGGGTCAATTTGCATTCATTCTCTTTCCTATCAACACAGCAACCCGGTGGTGCTCACCCTCCCTCGATTTGAGTCATGGCGGCCGCCGAAATCGTCGACTTCTCACCACACCATCCAGATCCCTCTCCGCCTGTCCCAACAGCCTCAAATCTCATTCTCATCGACAACTATGACTCCTTCGTCTGGAATGTCTACCAATACCTTGTTCTAGAAGGTGCCACGGTAACCGTCTTTCGGAATGACCAGATCACACTCGACGAGCTCATTGCCAAGAACCCAACCCAGTTAGTCGTGAGTCCCGGGCCTGGTCATCCCGTCAGCGACTCCGGCATCAGCCGGGATGCCATCAGGCACTTCGCTGGGAAAATCCCCATCTTTGGCGTTTGCATGGGCCAGTAAGTAGCACTACTCAAGTCATAAGCTGCTGGCCTCTCTCTGCAGGTGTTCCTCTAACTTTATGCCCAGACAATGCATATTCGACGTCTATGGGGGTGAAGTGAGCTCTGCCGGTGAGATATTACACGGCAAGACATCCCCGCTATCCCATGACAATAAAGGTGTATATGCCGGCATGGCCCAGGGATTGCCGGTGACCCGGTATCACTCCTTGGCCGGCACCCACGTGACCCTGCCAGAATGTCTTGAGGTTACCTCTTGGATCCCAAAGGACGATGGTTCAAAGGGCGTTATCATGGGAGTGCGCCACAAAGAGTTGGCCATTGAGGGTGTGCAGTTCCACCCGGAAAGCATTCTCTCGGAAGACGGCCGTGTCATGATTAAGAACTTCTTGAGATTGCAGGGGGGCACTTGGGCCGAGAACGAACGTCTTCAAAATTCAGCAGAGGCCAACAAATTAGCCAGCGATTTGGAGAAGCTGTCAGCACAGGCACCGAAGAAGAACAATATTCTTCAGAAGATATACTCCAGGCGGCGGGAAGCTGTCGAAGCACAAAAGCAAATACCGTCACAGCGCCCTCAAGATCTTGAGGCGGCTTACAATTTAAATGCGGCCCCCCCTCAGATCTCTTTCGTCGACCGTCTGCGCCAAAGCCCCTTCGATATCTCGCTAATGGCCGAGATCAAGCGAGGTTCGCCATCTAAGGGTATATTTGCTTTGGATATTGATGCACCCACTCAAGCGAAGAAATATGCCCTAGCCGGGGCGAGTGTGATATCTATTCTCACCGAACCAGATTGGTTCAAAGGGAGCATTGAGGATTTGCGCGCAGTCAGACAAGTACTCAATGGAATGCCTAATAGACCTGCCATCCTGAGAAAGGAATTCATCTTTGAGGAGTACCAGATTCTCGAGGCCCGGCTAGCTGGCGCAGACACGGTGCTCCTCATCGTGAAGATGCTGGATGAAGAGTTGCTGACCCGCCTCTATAAATATTCCGTGTCGCTAGGTATGGAGCCTTTAGTCGAAGTCCAGACTGCAGAGGAAATGGCGACAGCGGTAAAGCTCGGCTCGAAAGTAATAGGGGTCAACAACCGCAATCTCGAGTCTTTCGAAGTAGACCTCAGCACCACAAGCCGGCTGCGCAGTCTCGTTCCCACGGAAACAATCATCTGCGCGCTCAGCGGCATCAACACACACGAAGATGTAATCGCCAATCACAAAGACGGCGTCAACGCTATCCTCGTCGGCGAGGCCATCATGCGCGCTCCAGATGCATCACAGTTTATCGAACAACTCTGCACCGGAAAGGTCACGGCGCAAAAATCAGAGACGGAGCCCCTTCTCGTCAAGATATGCGGCACCCGCACCCCGGAAGGTGCCATAGCAGCCGCCGAGGCCGGCGCGGACCTCATTGGCATGATCCTAGTCCCGAACCGCAAGCGCACCGTCAGCGACGAAGCCGCGCGCGCCATCTCAGACGCCATACACAACTTCTCACGCCCCGCGACATCTTCCGCATCTTCTGCTCTCCCCACAAATAAGGCATCAGACTTCTTTGCGTCCGCAGCCCAGAAGATAAGCGCCCCTGGCCGCACGCGTCCCCTCCTCGTCGGTGTCTTCCTCAACCAGCCGCTCTCCCAGATCCTAGAATTAACGGCGCGCTACCGCCTCGATGTCGTGCAGCTCCACGGTAAAGAGCCACTAGAATGGACGCTCCACATCCCCGTGCCCGTGATGCGGCGCTTCGAGCCCGGCGAGCCCGGCATCGGCGCGCGCGGCTACCACGCCGTTCCCCTCTTCGACTCCGGGTCTGCGGGCGGCTCGGGCCAGCTCCTCGACGCCGTGGCTGTCAAGGCTGCGCTGGGGCGAGACCACGAGTTGAGAATAGTGCTGGCTGGTGGCCTTACCCCCGAGAACGTCGGCGATGTCATACAGGGCGCCGGCCATGACGCGGAGCGCGTCGTTGGTGTCGATGTCAGTAGTGGTGTGGAAGGCCCCGATGGTCTGCAGACTCTAGACCGGATACGAGACTTCGTCAAGGCCGCGAAGGCGATCAGGTAGATCAGTATTCATCTATCTAACCCAAGCCAGGTAGCCAGAGTTGTCCTTTGAATATCATAAAAAGAAATCAAAAGTTAGATTTAAATAAAAGATGTGGAAGAGATCGAAAAAGAGTTGGGCACAAGAAGCCGATGATGACGATCACGGGATGTTGGTGAGATGTGGATAGATAGAGAAATAGAAACTTTCTAAACTACCGACGCGGTGTGAATAGAGGGATTCTACGCCACTATGCAATGAACTTCGCGACTCTGGCGTCATGCTTATGAACATCAATTGATTGATTATTATGCCGAAGCTAGATTCGGAGCTTGATCGTTAAGCATCGTAAAGCACATCCACATCCCATAGTCTCGTTTCAAGTTTCCTTTCGTCTCTCATATACCATTTCACCTGTCTCAAGTATGAAAAACCGGGAAAGAGTAGCCCACTCAGGCTTGTTCAGTGTAGATGCAGAGAATCATGATCAACATATCCTCAATCCTATCAGAAGAAACCACGCGCAGCTTTCCCTCGCTCTCTAGCTCTTCATTCTCTTAGTCTCCCACGCCATGTCACTTACTAGGCACACCAACGATAGCAGCCGACCTCCAGATGCCACCTTAAACCGCGATTTCATGACCACGAAGACGCCACTCTCCCCTATCGAAACTTGCCCCTCGCGCCACGACCTGTGGTCGACTGATTCCGCGCGTTCTCAAGAGTATTCTTGAAATCGCCGTACAGCGCAGTCACGACGTGCCTCTCCTGCCACTCATCCACGATCTGATTGGCAAGCGCACGACGTTTCTTGGCCTTCATCTTCTCGCGCTCGCTCAGCTTCTCAGGCGACATCCATCCCTCGTCCTCCAGGCGTTCTTCGACCCATTCTTTGAGCGCATGTTTCCAGTGGAGTAGACTATGAGCAGTTTCGGCATTGCTGCAGCACACGGAACCCACACACCATTCTTTGGTTGTAGGCGGTAGGGTCATGCCCTTCGTGTCAACAGATGCTGTGTCGTTGTCTTCGTCGTCCTCAGAATCCGAATCAGATTCGACTTCTGCGAGCGTGTCCTTGTGATACGCTGAACCTGAGAAGATGATCTTGAAAGTCGAGGGATGCCCACTTCGGCCGCATGCCTCGCATGTGTCGTAACAACCTAAGCCGGTAAGTGAGAACGTCTCAAGACGAGGTCGGCTTTTTAAAGCGCGATTGAAATCTTGTTTCCAAGCTGCAGAAGTGAACTTTGAGTTTGCAAGACCACTGACTTCATCATCAAGTTTGTGCCATGCATTGAGGTAGACGGGATCCTTTCGCTCGAAGGCTGGATCGATTCGATTGTGGACTAGCCATTCGATAACGAATGGGAACTGGTCTTTTAGGGGCTTGTGAGCATGCGATGTAAACTCTAGCGGGATGTCCATAGGGGCGCCAAGAGGCGCATCGTCGTCATCTGTAACGAAATCGTCCAAGTCGCCCTCGCTATCACCTTTATCCGCCGGCTTTTCGCATTTACGCTTGAGTTTGTCTTTGCGTGGGGCTGGTTGTTCTTGCGCCTCTTCTTCCTGTTCTTCGTCGTCGAATGTCTTGAGCACTTCCAAGTCACACTCAGGATCGGAGTCGTAGATCCCGCGCCTTTCGTCCTCCCCTGAGGAGGATTCGGAGGCCGTGAGCTGGTCGATTTTTTCACCAGCACGCCGTCGCCGCAGTAGCTCCATTTTCTTCTGTTTTTCTGGTCTGTGCCCCTTGTGTGGCTTCTTGATAGGAGAAGATGCTACCGCACCGGGTCTCTTCAGTCTACCCGGCGTGCGATTATTGTCAGGCAGGCTTGGAGAGGAATGATGAAACATCTTCCTTTTCTTCAATGGGGAGACGATATCCTCGTCAGAATCATTGAGTTCTACGAGTGCAGGTCTCGGGGCTCTCTTTGCTGAACTCGATGGCAAAATGGGAGCATCATCTGAGTCGTCAAGACTAATGACGGATGAGTGTCGCCTCTTGCGTGGGGAGGATAACCTCGGAGGTTCCGAATCTTCGTCATCGCTATCATCGAGGATAACAGTCCTCTGGAGTCTAGTGGAAACCGACTGCGATGACCGTAGGTTCCCAGTTCTTGGTTCTTCATCAGATTCCTCAGAACTCGAGGCATCTGATGCGTGTGGTTTACTAGCCTTCTGCGTAGGAGGGAGGAGATCGACGTCATCCTCATCGTAACCTGCATCTCCAATCTCGGCAGCCGACTCATCCGAAGAATCAGCTGCCATAACGTGATTTCGTCGGCCATATTGCTTCGGCATGAAACTGGCCGGCGGTGCTGTCGGTCATGTTAACAGAGCCGAAATTCGGAGGCGGGATGCCTGTTTCGCATTGCCTCTCAAGTAGGAACACCAAAAATGAGACATACAGAGAATAGAAAACGTACCAATAGAGTCGTCCAACCTGCCTTGCTTTGACCTTTTCCGGCTCGGCCGGCGAGTGTCTTGAGCTAGCGAAGGCGGCTTGGCCATAGGTGATGAGCGAGCAGCGGGGCTGCTGTGTGCAGCTCTAGAGTATCTGACTCTAGCAGGCGAGTAGGCAGAGACGGGAGAACTCGAAGATGCGCCTATGGGCTCGAAAGTGAGCCTGGCCTGGCTCTGCTTCTTCTTAGGCGGCATTGTCCCAGGCCGGGGAGATACACGTACGTATGTGCGTATATGCTAGACGCAAGAGGGAAGAGGTAAGAGCAACTGTGTTGTCGGTGTCTTCTTTAATGCAGTGAATGATGTGGTAGGCAGGATGCCAAGCAAATGACGCAAGTGAAGTGTTGAAAGGATACCAAGTCGGAGCAGCAGGCAAATAAGCCACAAAGACGCAGCCTTGCGAGCTGAACTTAGCAATACCGTTGTAAAGTAATCAATATGACGGCAAGTTGAAAGCAGAGAAACTAAGAGGGTTGAAAGAATCGCGAAACTCGCCGCTTATTGATACGACGTTACCTGCAGCGCAGTAAGGTGATGATAGATGAGTTCCAGGACTACTGACGGCGCGTTTGTAGGTGTGCCAGACTTCCAGGTTTGGAGGCGAAAACGCGATGTCACGTGGCCCTTATGCCATTTTAATGGTCGTACCTGCCTACTGCACCTACTTTAAAGCCATACCTACCTAACTACTGTAATCACAGCCTTTAATGCTTGCTTGGCCTGTAGTATTATGCGGGGCCTACATAAGGTAGAGGCAGAGAGATACACAGGTAACTACTTGGATTATCTGAGTTTGCAGCAGTTAGTGGATTCTTTTATAGACAGTGTGTATTTTTATTGGATTACTGTATTTTTTCTACAATATTAACATTAGCGGTAAACCACCTTGAGATTGCTTCAAAGAGAAAAACAAAAAGCAACACTAAATAGCACTTAGCTCACCTTTAAAAAGAATGCCAGAGGCAGAAGTAGTATGGTGATATATTTCTATAACAATCTCTTCCTACATATACAGTTTTTTCAACTTCTAAGCTACCTAGATAGATAGTTACATCAAAGAAATAGTCTTTATATGGGATAGTAAAGAATGGGGATGAGAAGGAGAGCAAATGCAAACCCGACATCTAACAGGTAAAGAGCTGAAACGTACATGAGAGCCCCTTATAGTTAAACAGGTAACTTAAACTAAGCTTAGGTACTCTATGTAGTTTGGGGACCAAAGCAGACTTAGAAGACGTAGTAGGCGCGCAATTCACTTAAAACTGACCAACATCTAGGCGAGTGTCAAGTACCCATTCTGATACCTCTCTATAACGCGATGTAAACGGACGGCGTACAATACAACCACCCAACTACAATACAGGCTCGAAATACATACTACGATCAATAATTCGAACGTTGTTTTTAGTAATAGGTGTCATGGCGATACATTCTAAGTTAGTATGTCTATAGTATTGTGCACATACTGTGTATTCGCGCTGTTCCAAATGGATTCTGGGAAGGGGGTAAGGTCGAGGTGTTTTGATTGTGATGTGTGGTGTAGGGGGACAAGATGCCGTGACTCTGGGGGGTATTTCCTCGACCCTTGGAGGCGGGCTATCTAGTGTGGCTGTCCATGATCGTACCATAATCCACCGTGTGATGATTCCAGCCTACTCGGACCCAGTCTCGCTCTCGGTAGGATATCTTTTGACTCAACGGAGCTCAGTGGCCACGCTGATCAATTTATCTAGAGAGCCGATGGAGACAGCGCCAGCAGGGTTTGCGCCTGCTGAGTTAAATGGCGCCAGGACGGGTTCTTCAAACGAAGTACCAATCAGCCTAAGAGGTGGCTGCAGGTTCCTCCTTCTTTTCCTCTTCGGCCTTGGGTTCTTCCTCGGTCTTAGCCGCTTCTCCCTCTCCCTCGCCCTCTCCCTCCTCCTTTTCTTCCTTGCCGAACAGAATCTCATTCTCTGTCTGAGCCTTCAACCAGGCGTCCTTGAACAACTGTGCATCTAGATCATGAGGTTAGTCGCGATGTTGGGTTATCTTGTCACAACACACTACTCACTTTCGGCGTTGGCAAGGCGGACAGATACGGTGATGGCTTCGGGCTCGCCTTCACTAACATCGGCGGCAACGCTCCAAAGCCAAGCGCGATCACTCGTAGACATGGGCGCAATCTTCATGTCAGGGGTGACTAGAGAGTCAAACGTCAGTAGTACGCTTCGTTAGACGACATGGATCGCATAGATGGACATACTATAGTGGTTGGCGCAAACCTTGAGTGTCTTGTCACGTCGCATAACCAGGCGGGTCTTGCCGTTCTCCTTGTGCTTGAGAAGACGGAGAGGGCCAGTTCCACGCTCCTTCCACTCGCGAGACTCCTGGACGAATCTGAACATTTTGCATCGCATGTTGAAGACTTGTTCCTCGGACTCCTCGTGTGTGACTGTCTCGACTTGCTCCGTGAGTCTGTGGACGGGCTCGAAGTTGACATCATCGGACTCGGGGGCTTGGTCCTGACAGCAGCCGCATTAGACACAGTCCATCAGAAGCGCCGATCTCAGAGCAACAGAGCAACTCACCTCGTCGTCGGCCTTGGCAGCAGCGGCAGCCTCACGCTGGGCCTTGGCGCTGCCAGAGACGTCGCCGCGGTCCTCGTCCTCGTCCTTCTTCTCTTTCTTTGCGCCACCGCCGAACATGGAGAAAACAGAAGACGAAGCAAGAGGCTTGGACTCGGCCTCGGGGGCCTTGGGCTCGGTGTTCTCCGTGGAGCTCATGTTGACAGCGATCGATGCTACAAAGGCGTGGGCGTGGATTTGATTGAGGCGTAGGGTGTGCAAGTCTAGACAGTAGAGGGCAGCTTTAGCATACTATCGTCGAATATGTGGTTCTTGGCTTGGCCAGGTCTATCATTCAAAACAAGGAGCAAGCGAAGGGCGAAGGGAAAAAAAAGTTGGCGCCAGGTGGGATATGCCCCGCTCTCAAACGGGAAGAATCCGTATCGTCAGGCAGCGCGGGCGGTCAGTTGTGCAGGGGAACGGAAGCGACCGACAGCGACCGACAGCGACAGGAGAGTTAGGCAGACATACCGTTTTGGTGCGCACAAATGGAAATACAGCTAGCAGAATGCTTGGTTGAGCGAGGAGTTGCTGGCCAGAGGTTGTATGCAATGCAGTTCAGTTCACTCTGGCGACGGGCAGATGTGTTTGGGGTGTATGTAGCAGGGAGGCAAACGCGGGGGTGAAGAGAGCGGAGCCTGAAATTGAAATTGTTGAACTTGCCCCTCGTGCAATATCAACAATGAAGATGGGTCCAGGGAGGGAATGGTGGGGGTGTGCCCTTGCTGTAGGTGCGTACGACCTGGGCAAGTACCGGGGGCATTACAGCACCTATTCACGACACCTACGCTAGACACACTACCTGAAAAGCCACACACGCGCTAGAGCCTACTAATGAGGAAGCCTCTGTCTGCATAGTGGGGTAGGTAGGTAGCTGTTGAAGGTGTTTGGGCAGCAAATTTAGACCCTCTAGATTAGATCGGAATGGCCCAATTAGATCTCAGGGCTTAGTCCTTTTTGGTCTATTAGGTATACTTTAGGTAAGTATGTACCTAGCAGGTACTTGCTGCAAACTCTCGGTACATGCGTCTCTGGCGTTGCGCCTGTGGCACGAGGTTTGTCGATATAAATATATCTACATGTAGGTATAATTTAAGAATGATAAAAATATATCGGAAAAAAATCAGTTTCAGGCTGTTTAACACTAGGTAGAGGCAAGTTTCCCTACCTACTTCCTAAGGCAACTAATCACTAATGACTCCTTTCAGAAAACAATACAAGTACGCAAATAGTTAGTGTAGAATTATCGTAAGCATCGTGGCTACGTTGTAGTCTAGGAAGCAAAAATTGGCAGTGAATAGTAAGTAAAATGAGGCCATTTGAACCATTGAGTGGCTATACGGGATGCAACAATGGCCAAAACCAAGGTGGCCTGTATAAGTCTACACTTTAAATAATTGTCAAAACAAATAAAATAGGACATCTCACCTATCTGTATTTCGCTTCTCTTCACTTCTTATAGATAGTTGCCTGTATTCAGCTTAAAGCACGCACTTGTGCCAGCTTTTATTGTGACCACTATTTGTTTACAACTACCTAAGTATCTTTTTCTCTTCGCATCTTCGTCGTCTCTTATGAGAACGCTTACAACTTAGCAGCATTTTTCCTCAAAGAAGATGGTACTTGAATATCATGCCTGGCCACTTTTGGGACAGCGTATAATACCCACCAACTTTGCCTCCTTACGGGGTAATAACGGAGTAGCCACTTAGTATCTAGACAGGTCATACAAGTGATAGCGTAAACGAAAATGGCTGACGCCTCTCGAGCTCGCATACAGCACAACTCTCAACTCCTTGAATGTAATATGAGAAGTCCAATGTATTCACCATATTATCCTACTTGTCTCTGATTGGATATTGTCTCATACAAACCACATGTTTTTTTAAATCGAGTTCTTTTGGATTACCCTTTCTTCCTTTCATTCTTACCATCACTTCCTTTCTCTGTTTCTTTTCCGTTGTATGGAATTTTGCTTTGATTTGATTACAGGATAATACGATGTTTACTTGACGTGAAAGAAAGCTTTATGTATCCATTTCCTTGGGAGATTACATTGTTCCCTTTCTCGTAGGTAAATTCTCACGTATTTATAGGACAAAATCACCCTATCTATAATATGATATTCTGAATTACACCAATATTAACATCTACAGCTACTAAGACTATTAGATTCACATAAAATATTCAATATCAACACAAATCAATCCTCTCCGAGTATACCACACGCATAAAAACCACCATGTCTTCCAATCCCCAACTACAAAGGAACAACTCAGGGCTGCAGGACATGCCTATTGAGATGATCCTGGAAATCGCCAGCAATTTGAATTCTCCGCAGGATCTTATAAATTTCTCATTAGCATATCCTCCATATATGGATCACTGGATTCATTTAACTGAAATCATCCAACACCGAACCCGGTATCAAGAAGATCCGGCAGGAATCCGCCTTTTCCAGTCATACTCCTTGGTCACAATGCAAAGACTATTCTCACCGGAAATCCAGCGACTGCTTTTGCTTATTCTCTTCATGCCGAATCCCTCAAACGAGATATATGACACCGACTTCCGTCGTGCGCATCCACAGGTAGGTGATCCGTCCCCGTACCCTCTTATATTCCAGCGCAGAGCTGAGAGGTTTCAAATGTACTACCATAATGCGGAGAGTCGGGATCTGTTGTTTACTTATAGAAATTTCATCCGAATCGCTCCCCTTTGTGATACCATTCGCGCGTTCGCTACCGATTTTGCAAAAAAGAGTTTGAGCAACAACGCTAATATAGCACACCACGCACCCCCCTCCTTCGCCCACGAAAGCCTGAACATGCCCCGCGAACCCGATTTCCCTCCCACAATCTATTACAGAGACCAGTCCACGATCCAGGATCTGAGTCGGCTTCATGAGACAGAACGCGAGAGGCTCATGTTGGCCTTCTACCAGTATGAAGCTATGTGTGCTACCTCCGCCAAAGTTACTGGATACTGGGAGATTAGACGTGCAGTCGATGGTCAAGCAGAGAGGCTCAATGGGTGGAATCAACGGCGTATTCAACAATCTCCCCTGGCTGGGCAATCTCTCTGTCAAATCGAGAGGGTCAGGTGCGTTTATACCTATGTCCGTCTTCAATACTTGATTATTTTCAATCAACTTTGGGTAGAGTACAGGGAACGGCTCGAAACAATTGCCAATTACGCCAGAGAAAATAATATAACCGATGGCGAAAATCGACCCTGGGGAGCACTGCCACCAGCAATCTTCGCAGATGGAGATTCCATGGTAGAGTGGCTTGATATCCTCTGTTCCAAAGGTCTCATGTTTCTTCACGAGGTTCTCAGTATGGATAAAGATCGACGACGACAGTTTTTTTGTCAAACGTACTATCCTACTCGAGTGAGACCCACTAACTTCTTGGTGGACGCGGAGTATCTAGTAAACGGGATATTTCATATGCTGAATCGTGAGGAAGCCTTGACCGACCTCAACTACAGCGACGCCCTTGAAGACGCTGGGGCACAAAACCATGCCTGGGTGCAATTTAACAATATGGGTGATGGTACGGCCAGACATACCCTTTTCTCTTCCGAGGTCCTGAATAACCTCAGAAGAGAGGGCTGGGTGTTCTGGAACGCCGATCGGTGTAGACAGCGGGGACTCGCCCACCGAAACGAGATGGAAGTTAAAGCCGCGTATCAACCTCTAGGGTTTTTCCATTTGCCATATTTCTTCGACCACCGTGTTCGGATTGGTAGAGTCCGAGGTGAACTACTATACGGGGTTTTGCTAGACAAGGTTTGGCTCAAGGCTCGTGAGCCGTTCATGACCCCGGCGTCTAGACCGTCTGTTGTAGAGTTCGGAGTGCAAGGAGAAAGGTGGAGGCTTGGCGAGGATGTAAACGAACACGGCGAGCCCATTCTACCTTCTTATGACTTTACTAGAACCCTCTTCTGATTTTTCTTTGTCTTACATGTTCCAGAATGTCTTTCATGATTTTCTTTTTAGCTCAATTTCATAGATATTTTCACTAGCTTAAATGAATAAAAAACTTGAAAATAATAGACGAGTCCTTGCATTTGAACGTAATTGCTTTCGGTTTGAATTGAAGTAGGCGACCATGGCTTTTATTTAAAGGTAAATGCGAGATTACTTCTACTTTCCAGGCCCTCAATGGGCTACCTGCTTCTAGCATAGTCCGCACGAATTATTTGGGTATAGTAAGTGAATTCGAGCACATCTACTTTATTATATTCAAATATTGCAATGCTGAATATTTGTTGCGTGATAATAGTTACATGATAGATAGGTTATAATGAATAGTGGTGATTCACATATTATATCGTTGAAAGTTAAAAGGTTGGGTAACTGATAAATACTTTTCACTTTCAACAATACTCACATGCTGTCGTTTAGTGATAATAAGTATGCGTAAGCAGGTAGAGTGGAATGCAGTAGACATCTAATAATAAGTATACTTATACACTACCCTTGTGGAACTTGGTACTGTGTTATACTTCGCCTCATTAAAGAGGGTGGTGAGGACCCGGGAAAGAGCGCTACATTACGCCAACGTGCACGTACTCAGCTTATGCACTGAGGTGTCACTGTAAATGTATTGTTGTCTGTGTTGTAGTATACACATGTATTGCTTGCGGACCCTGCGTGCGATAGCGGAATCACCCCTGCCAAGATAGGCATTTCATCAGATACAGGGTTGAAGACTTGGATGAAACTCTCATCATTCAAGTTGGTGCTAAGGCTTCTGTGAGTATCTGTAGCATATGTAAATGTCATTGAAGGGTCAGCCATAGGTAAGGGCTACATAGCTTGCTATTGCGCAAAGGGCCATGATTCCTTTGGTGACTACTCCCAAGTCAGATCTATACTGTCTCATTAGTCTATATGCTGACAATAAATGAAAGTACACTTCTTTTCCTGTAGAATCAATGAGACCCTGACTTACTATAGGCCACGCAAAATAATATATTGTGAGCTGGGTTGAATGGTGCATAACATAGTATAAATAAGTAGATTGACGTTGCCTAATTAGCCCAATATACTAACCTATACTACATTAGAGCAAGTTTCCCCGGCATCGATGATACTCTACTACGTATCGTCCAAATAATGAACATCAGATACCTCTGTATACGTTTCCAATATGACTCGATGAGGTGGGCGAAGGAAAGCGGACGAATTGTCTCTGGTTAGCCCGTTCAACCTTCACATTTGTCTCTGTCTGCCGACTGATACTGATAGTATTATATAGCCGAAGTAGATATGGAATTGTCACAGTTGTCGATTTGCCGGCTATCAAAGCAGGGGGGTTGCCATACCTGTCCCCCATCATCCATGTATCTGACCCCGGACAGCGAAGCCGGTTGCTATTCGCTCGCCCCCAAAGCATTGTCGCCCTATCGCGACCTGGATACTTCCACGTAATCAATCCAGTTGCAGCACTGTGGCCTCTGCAGTGGTATTCATTACATTGTCAGCAAGCCCTTCATTCGCGCACGCGAGACTGAGCCGTCCGCTGTCTCCTTGGGTCGCACTATGACCCGTTCTGGCCTGGCTCTTACCTTCTTCCCCACGACCCCCGACGCCGGCGAATTGCTTTCCGCTTTGGATGCCCAACAGCGCCGCTTGTGGAGGCGTCAGGTCCCGGACGTGCGGTCTGAACAAGCTTCCTGTCGACTACCGAGCCTAGTCTGCGCCCCCCGATTCGTGGCGAGGTACATAGCGCACATCCCCTGATACCGATCTGCTTACCGAAGCTCGCCTAGCGCCCTGCACTATGGTGTATTGCGGAAAGGCTTCACAGGGTTGCCAAAGTTGTCGGACCCGTCGCATCAAGGTATTTGTCCCTCTACCGTGCCCAACCATATAAGAGTGCTCTCTCGCCCCGCTCCCCTGTGTCGTCTTGCTCGTGCTTGTCTGCCCGTCCAATCGTTCACTATGCTCCCTACTCTGCAAAGGAATGGCCTGCAGGCGGGTAGCGAGCGTGACCGGTTATGGTCTCGTGATCTCCGGCTGTGAAGTTGAGATACTAATATCTCATCCAAGTGTGACAAGAAACGCCCAGAGTGTTCTCAATGTATTCGAGTAGGAAAGAAGTGCCCGGGTTACCGGGACCAACTGTCTTTGATATTCCGGGATGGTGAGTGATTCACCTGTTCTGGGAACTCTCAGAGTAGAACCGTTCTATTATGGACTAGATTTGGGGGTTGGAAACTTCCAACGATGGAAACCCCCCAAATCTCACCCAGGATGACAATCACTGATCGCGAGTGTTGTAGAAAGCAGCAAAGTTATACAGAAAGCCCATGCTCAATGGGGGACTCCGGGTTCACCAGTCGACGGTAACGCGGAATCTTCGTCCCAGTCGGATACCTCCCCAGAGTCTACAACTACTGCTCTGCTAAGCCGTCGGATTCCTTATATGCAGAGTGCCCTGTCAGGAGACAGTTTAGCGTCTAAGATACCTCGAAGGGTAGAACCTAACTTAGATCAACGCGGGCTCAAATTCTATATCGAGCGATATCTGTTAAATCATCCAGATTCGCCACGGACACCAGAGCATATAAACGCATATTTCGGCGATGAAGATGCGATGCACAACGTCATGATTTCTGTGGGCTTGGCCGGCATGTCCAACTTACTCGGCAATAAAAGCATGAGTCTAGTAGCGCGGTCTAAATATGTTACAGCACTCAAGCAGACGGGGGAACTCATCGCCAGCGCATCGAATCGTGATCACAGGACCTTTATGAAACCTCTAAGGTCCATTGTGACGCTTGCCCTGTTTGAAGTAAGACCTTTGCAAGTTTTTTCTATTCTTCAAAAGCATGCCGTACTGATTAGAATTAAGGTTGTTCAAAGCAAAGGGTCGAAATTAACAGCAGGCTCAGCAAACACCCACATACACGGCGCCGTTGCGCTCTCACGGTCTGCCTTACCCGTGGCGCACTCCCCTAACGGCGGCGCTCGTGGACTACTTCAGCTCATGTTTTCCATGGTAAGTATAAATATAGGACAATCATCAAAATGATATTAGTCAATCTAACTTAACATAGTTCATCCCCTGTCAAATGACTGAGACTCCTCTGCCTCCGGGATTTTTCGAGTGCCTCAAACTGTGCAAGCAACTACTCCAAGATACTAGCGAGTCTTGTGCTGTCGACTTGG
Source organism: Xylaria arbuscula (assembly GCA_022385695.1). Taxonomy (NCBI): domain Eukaryota; kingdom Fungi; phylum Ascomycota; class Sordariomycetes; order Xylariales; family Xylariaceae; genus Xylaria; species Xylaria arbuscula. Next base: position 1,149,341 of record MU279342.1, read on the forward strand.
CATTTGCGATCTCTCGCTTTCTGGAGTTACTCTTGACTGCCAATCGGATCACCTCTATTGACGGCCGACCTGAAACCGATGATCTTATCCAGCAGTTCCTGGCAATAGAGGCTATATTAGATAGCACCGAACAGCGATTACAAGCGGCGTACCCCTTCGTAGAGCACCGGACTCATCAGCCCTCCCCGGCACTTTTTCGGGGGAAATGGCATAGATATAACGAGATATGGGGTGCTCGGATATGGAACCATTTCCGATGGGCTCGCCTCCTGCTCCTAGAACGGATACTCAAATTCACGATCGAATACCCTCGGTCAAGTGCCCGATATATCACACCCCCGCACAAAGTCCGATGCTATGCTACCATCGAGCGCACAGCCGAAGAGATGCTGATCAGCACACCGTCTCACTGGCACCACCCGACACTCGATGATATGACGGCACGAAAATACGAAGCTCCGGGGCAAGGTGGTGCCGGGGCAGCAGGACTCCCCACTTTGCTCTGGCATCTCAAGGTCTCGGGCTGTGCACCCAACGTACCTCCTGATTTCTGGGACTGGGCGTACAACAATCTACAGGTGGTGTGGAAGAGTATGGGGATGTACCACGCTCTGTCACTAGCGGAGGTCATGGAGGAACATCGTACAGCGCTTCAGGCGGACGTAATTATCGGACCACCTGTTGCCGTTAATCAGGGCGCAGTCAAAGTTGTGAGGGGGACTGTGCCAACGGCATAGAATGCCCGAGCGCTCCGTATCTTGGGTTCTTTCGCGACCTAGCTGAGTGCTTGTAAGACTTGAACCGGCAGATCAAGTCAATGTATAAATCACAATGGAAGCCGACAGTAAGGCATATGTATATTTCTTCATGGACTATAGTGTAAAGAGAAACCTTATCATTCGCAATAACCGCTCCTGGACGTGCGGGGGGTAGAACAGTCAGGAACATGTTGCTATTGTTACCTAGTTGTGTTTCCGTTTTGATATTTCCGCCTGTACAGCGTTGATAAAGTAGAGAGCGATAGATTAGGTCCTTGATCTTGATTTATCAAGATAACCTGCTTGTAAGACGAATTAGAATTGCCATCTGAAAGGAACTGAGAAGACGCCAATACCACCAGCTAGTAGGTATCAGGTGCCTGATATGTTGCTCTCGTAGCATGTTCGAGTCGTACGCCCATTTTCATGTGCTACTGAAGACGCACATGTATACGTAATTACGTAACTACGCAAGTTCACGAGGGTGTGGTTATTAGGCCAGAGCATTGGAAATGTTGTAGGAGATTGTTTGACTACGCCGGGTGAGGGTGAGGCGAGTAGAGTAGCTGGTGTAGGCGGCATTGCTTGACTGTTTGCTCGCAAGAACTTTTACATGCCAGTGCGAAATAGCTTGGTAACACGGGAAGTAGAAACCCTGGTCAAGATGATGATTCCAATTAAAAATATTCAATGAGTCAAAATAGTCACATCACTTATAACGGAGCTGCTCTGGAGGAAAGACGCAATAAACATTCAGCTGCCCCGGTCTCGGCGGGTAATCATTCAATACGTGGTCTGGGACGACGATTTGATAAGTTGAATATAATTTGCCCTGTGAATTACTAGGTACATCAGAATAAAGCTGGGTATGTGATGTATGCACCATTATCCGTCGCGAGTATCAATCACCGGCAGGACGGTTCTTAATTCCACCGTAAGCACCGCACCCTGCCGGCCAATGCCACGAAGTGTATACACGGTGTTCTGTACAATATCACTGTGCTACTAGGTACACCTCAGAAATCTCATTGGCCTGGAGAAATAAATTCGGCTGGCTTTTATTTTGGCAGCCTGCCCACCAGAAATCGAGTGAACCGTCCAGAGGGTTCAGGCGATAAACAAGCTAAGCGAGCCGCAACACATCCTTGGTGTGTGTGCAATGTGCACACTATTAGGTATCATACAGCATTCAGGTATGCTTAAACTATACCTACGAGTCTTTCTTTGTACGGGCATGCGCAAACGGTGGAGGTGTGGGCCATTCCAAGACCTGAACTTGGAGCTCCTGGGTTCGGGTGTCCCCTCACTAGAAGAAGGGAACAATAAAAAAAAAAGGACGGCAAATTTACCCTAAAGTCCCTAATCTATATGCTACCACCGTTCCCTAGACCTACCGAGGCCCAGTACCTAACCTGCCTAGAACTGCCCAACAACCCACCTATCTTCTGGTTACTGCACCTATCCTACCTCCTACCTAAAGTACTACCACGTACACCTGCTTAGTTAGCCACCTCCACACCTTTTCAACATTCCCCCGAATCGTTCTCAAGTCTCGAGTCGCCACCAACCTTTTTGCTCTTGGTGATAGCCCGTCTCGCACTACCCCGTACCACATCAACCCTTCCCTTTTTGACTTGCAGCATCACCCCGGTTCGTGGGCTAGCTTCGTCTCTGCGGTTCTCTCTCCCTCTCCCTCTCCCATTATCTACCTCCGTCCCCGCCCGTCCGTCCATTGTCTAGACCTCCACCATCGCGCCGTCGCGTTTTCCAGACCTCAACTCCACTCGCCCAATCTCCTCGCTACGTCTCTCGATCCCTCTCCCGACGGACCGCTACGTAGATTCTGCATCTATCACACCTTTACCTCAATCAGAGTTCCGACCTGGTTCACCCGACAGACCGTCGCCGTTGTTGATTCCAGCTCCCTTGTCCCGACAGCTTGCGAGTTGTAGTAGAAGCGTATTCCTAATCCGAGACATTTTCCCTCGTGCTTTTCCACAGCCTTCTTTGGCCCCATCTAGTTTAGTTTCTGTGAGGCGCTTGTTCTGCTTGCCTGCACTTTATTCTACCCTATCAATTCTGGACCCAGGTATGTATAACTTGGCCCCCCCTCTCCCCGGCCATGCACGGCGGCTGATTGATCTCGAGTAGTTTCTTGCCAGGGTCCTTAGATATTGCTTGAGTTTCATACGAGACCTCTCCGCACGTTCTTACAGCGCACATCCGACAGAACCCTCGTGGGCGTCGCAATCATGGCTACAAACGGTCCCTCTACCCACACCGAACAATTCCAACCCAGCAGCACGGCTGCCACAACGGCGCCCACTGCTGCCGCCGATCCCACCAACTCCAACCTTGGAAAAGATGAAGTTGCCTGGTTCTTTGTTGAGCAGTATTACACTACCCTGAGCAAGACACCCGAGAAGCTTCACGTAAGTAATGTCGCTGTGTCGGTAACTGTTGGTGTGTAAAAAGGCTGACCACAGTATTAGTTATTCTACGGAAAACGCTCACAGTTTGTGTACGGCCAAGAAGGCCAAACTGCCAATGTTAGCGTTGGCCGCCAGGTATGCATTTCTGTCTGCTGCCTGCTGGCGTCGCTCAGTCATATAACTAACTATCGAGTAGAACATTCAAGACCGCATCAAGGACCTCGACTTTCAGAATTGCAAAGTCCGCGTCTCCAATGTCGATTCTCAAGCTTCCTTCGAGAACATCGTGATCCAGGTTATTGGCGAAACGGCTAACAAGGCCGGTGATCCCAAGAAATTCGTACAGACATTTGTTCTTGCTCAGCAACCAGCTGGATACTTTGTTCTCAACGACATACTACGTTTCATCGACGAGGAGGGCGAGGAAGAGCCGGCTGAGCAAGCCGAGCAGGAGGCCGAGGTGGAGGCTGCTCCTGTTGCTGAGGAGACTAAGGAGTCCGAGCCCGTGGAGGAGTCCGTCGAGGCTCAAACCCCCTCTTTCGATGCCGAGGCTATAGACAAGAAGCTAGAAGAGGTTAATGCAGCACCACAGGAGGTCACGCCCGTTAACGGTGATGCCGCCCCTGAACCTGCTGTCGAAGAGCCTGCGCCAGTTGCCGAAGGTGCAGCCAAGGCAACTGAGGCGACTCTTCCTGACCCCGACGCCGCTGCGCAAGAGCTGGCCGAGGAGACAGTACAAGAGCTAGAAAAGCCAAAGGACCCGACTCCAACTCCAGTTGCACAACGTCAGCCTCCAGCCCCGGCTGCAGCTCCTACTCCTGCCCAGCCACCCAAGCCCATGACATGGGCCAGCCGTATTGCGGCTGCTGCTGGACCTGCCAAAGTGAGCCCTGCTACGCCATTGACCAAGGCTGCTCCTGTGCCTGCCCCTGCGCGCCCCGCTGTCGCAGCAGCACCAAATGCAGCCTCTCAGACAGCTGCTCCTGCCGTCCAGGCGACAGAGACCGCGGCACCTGCGAAAGAAACAGGCGCTGAGTGGCAAACGGCAGGGAGTGACGGGAAACGCGGGAACCGGCCTCAGTCTATTTCTGCCCCTCCTGCTGAGAAAGACGGCACATTAGGCTATGTCAAATACGTCACAGACAAAGTCGTCCGTGAAGAACTCGAGAGTGCGTTGGCACAATATGGCGAGCTGGCCTATTTTGACATCAATCGCCAGAAGGTGTGTTTTCGTATCCTACGTTTCCACGTGCATGAACTAATATGGTTTGCAGAACTGTGCTTTTGTTGAATTTAAGACGCCAGCCGGTTACCAGGCCGCCGTGGCCGCGAACCCACATGTCGTTAATGGAGAGAACATCGTGGTCGAGCCTCGACGTCCTAAAGCTGGTGCTTACGGAGGAAGCAACTACAATGCTGGGCGAGGAAACGCCCACAACCGCGGTGGACGTGGAGGGTTCGATACTGGTCGCGCTGGAAGTCATGGTAGCCGTGGCAGCTTTGGGGGCCAGAACCGTGGCAGAGGTGGATTGCCTCGCGGCAGAGGCGCGTCCCAGACTATCAACGCCTGAGTGGACACGCTACTCAGTATTTTGCTCGCGCCGGAGCTTGTGCAATGCAATTATTAATACCTAGGCGGCACAAGCAAAGGAACTAATCCCGGCTATGCTTTGGAACAACTACAGGATCGATTTCGAGTGTGGACCGGGTCGAGTATTATCTAGCGGAGCTAAGGCAACATCGTGCAAGGCTCTTCTCATCTGTATTTGGCATGGGAAAAGCACGTGGTACGTGCTTAGATTAGTTAATGAAGGTTTGCTATCGGGGGGAGTGTATACATCTATACGGCTGGGAAAAGTTCTGGCCCAACATGCATAGGAGGAGTAAAAGCGGGAGACGAGGGCTCTGAATTTGGAGTTTGTACGGTTGTACAATATCCACGATATCATAACGCATGTATTAGTGTAATGCTATGAGAACTCATGATTATAACGTTGTCTTTGTTGGCTTGTTGATCTCCTGTGAAGAGTAGTTCAGTGTAGTCTGTCCTAAGATTCCGAGAATGGATAGGGCATTTAGCTATGACTGGAAGACTCTTGAATACGATATTGTAGTCTATGTACTATTACGATCATCGGTACTGTCTCAGCCTGTGTCTTGTCGTAACGATGGAAAATGCACTTGCAGAGATCCCCAAAGGCGGCAGGCATGGGATGCATATACATACATACAGAAATGCATAAATGAGTTCTTACCTACGAGTACTAATATGTAGGCTGCTTGGTTAGTCGTCTAATTATCGAATGGGCTTAACTACTCATTGTACTGAGTGATTGGGTTAGATATACCGTGCCAGTTAGCATATCGACATGCCGGCATATATTATCTATAGAAATTCTGTAGGCCCAATTGGTCTTTAAATATATTACATTATTGAACCTGGGTGGGATGTAGATAAGAATTGCACCTCGACGTTGCTTGACGCAGGTTTTTAATTACATATACTGAATACCTACTACCTACCTTGGTAGATAGGTGTGTGAGCGACGGTGTAGTATAGTCTGGCTACTTATATATGTGTGCGATGATCCTACATCTTCGCCATCGTTTACCCCCTATTAATCAGCTCTGAGAACTAAGTGTTTTAGGTACATATGTTGTGTCCCCCGAGTTTGCATCCATGCAGTCTTCGGGTCCCTTTATCAGACCATTACGCTGTGGTTTGAGGGATTTTGCGTCCTTGATGCTGCTTGATCTAGGATATGTAATCTAGACGGTGAACTAGACGTAGGCGAATGCTTACCTATCTTGACGCGGACGCCGTCCTGAACCAGATTCCAAAGGCCGTGACCCTATGATAAGTGGCAGCCAGTCGTCTGGCCGACACGCGCTATCTGATCCTCCATTCCATTTTCTGTGTTGGTATAGATGATAGATAACCTAGCAGAACCTAGGTAACTAGCACCCCGGTTCTTCGTAAAGTCTATGAATCAGCCATCTCAATTTCTATCGTCCGTGTCTCACGGGCCACATCGTCGACAACATCGTCCATCATGCGGTTCGTGTCATCGACATCCTGAAGCACCTTTTCCAGCAGCGAGACTAGAGATTCTATCTCGGAGCGCTGACGCTGTATGTCCTCGAACAATTTTGCGTTGTGTGCTTGTGTTGTCTGTAGCTTTGCGTTGAGCTGTGATTGCTGTTGTGCTAGGTGAGGCACTAGGTGTGCGTCTAAGACCTCGTCTGGTGGTAGCACATGGGGTCTTGGGGGTGAATTAGTTAGTTCACACTCAAGAGGGAGAGAGGGATTATAAAAAAGAGGCGGTAAGGAAGTTGTTCGAAGACTGAAGAGAAGAGACCAAGCAATGAGACAAGACAAAAGAAAAAGCCAAAAAAATACACCAAATTGATAAACGTACAACACCAGGGATTCGCTGGTCGTCACCGACCCAACTACTAATCTGGCGGTATCTGGCTTAGCTATGGGGGAGCGGACGGGACCCCGCGTTCTCCAGATCCTATGGTCGTACGTGAAAGAACAAGTCTTCATTACACTTTATAGCCCAGACAAGACGTCCCACTTTTCCATCACTCCCATCTGCAATGAATTGGGCAAAAATGACAGCGGAAAATGAGCATTGACTTACGGCACTGGAGGATCCCCCCCACCCCCCGCTTCTTTCCGCCTCCGCTCGGCTTCGCTGACTAGACTCTCGAGCTCGTTGAGCTTTGCGACGACGTTGCGCGATTGCTGTATCGAGTCGAATTCTTTCTGCGACCGATCAAATATGTCAGCAAACAATATCACCAGATAAAAACTAGACGGTTGGATCCCATTATATACAGCCACCTCTCTAATAGAACTCGGACCCGTCATTGATCTTGCTCCTAACCTGGTTCCAACTAATCCTAATGCGATTCAGGTAGGTATGGCTTGCACAAGCATATATGATGGAGGTACACAGAGAGTAACGGACACACCTTGCAAAGCGACCGCAACCTGTCCACCATCTGCGTCTGCACGGCGCGCAGGATCGAGGGTGCGTTGGCCGCGATGTAGGGGTAGCACGCCGCGAAGTTGTCCCAGCTGATCTTGGCCAGGGTGTGCGAGAGCGCCGAGTCGAGCGTCGTCTGGAACCGCGATGCGCGCGGGCCTGGCGTCAGCGCCGTGTGGCGGGATGGTAAGGGCGGTGATGCGGGGGCCGCGGCTTCGTCGTCTTGGGACTGCGATTGCGGTTGTTGTGGCTCGGCTGTGGTTGCGTCACTGGGTCCGGGTAGTTCGGGTCCCGGATTGGCGTTGGACGCTGGCTGTGGTTCCGGCGCCATTGCCGCTGTTTTCTTCCGTTTGCGTAGGTTGATCTGATCCGGTTGATGTATGTGTGCGTATAAGAAGATGGTCTGTGTCTATCTTTCGGGTCGAAGGCGGGTGGGTTGGTATGTCGCAAGAACAATTGGGGTCAGATATGCTCGCAGCCCGGTAATGAGTCTAAACTAGAGCAGAATAGATAAATGAAGCTTGTGAATTACGCAATTTGATAGCTGTTTAGTATGTAGGTCGAAGGTCCCTCATTCTGATCAGGTTCGGTCGGTAATTAATACAGACGCGTCTCAAGATGCGACTCGCGCGCCTTATCGATAAGGCGGTATACACTTCGTATGTCTCAATATGCTGAGTGCGAGTCAGAAGTAAACCTTAACATATCTACACAATAATCAATTATATGAAGTCAATTTTGGGGGGATATATTCATTCATTAATATCTCGTTATAATCTGTACAGAGAATGTCCAAATTTTCAAATACAATAGACTTCGCGGCTCTGCCATAGGTCGTTATGTCAACATTCATCAAAGTTCAACTCAAGTCATTCCCCCTTCACAATGTCGCCATCTGAGGGCCGAAACTGGGTATGTCTGCTATGCTCGATCTAGTGGAAATAGGAGATTTCAACGGGAAGAAATAGAAAGAGAAACGCCATAACACCGCATGATGGATTGCTTTCTGGTCTCGTGCCGGTACGAATTAGCTGTAATCAACCGTTCCTGGCGGCGGCCCCGCAGCCCGGCTTCGCTCTAATCGTCTTCTCTGCCTCCTCTCCGCTGCTGAGGTCGCTGCTGATCCCGGTGGCCGGGGATTCGTGACTGGCCCGCTGGGGGTTGGGCTCAAGGCGCTCCATGTTCCATGGCTGGCCGGACTGCCTATACTAGAGACTGTCGGCGCACCCAGGGGTGATCCGCCCGATGGACCAGGTTGACCAGAGTAGTATGCTGAATCCTTACCTCCTCGTCCTCCGGCAAACACAGGTGTTGGCGGTGACAGAGGGCCGGACACCAGACGTTCAGCCTCAGCTTCGTCCGCAGTCTTTCTAGCGCTTCCGTCTCTCCGGTATCGTCGGTGGCCCGGCGTCTCACTTCCAGACAAGCTGCTTACTGAGGCTGATCTACCTCTTCGTTGCTCGCGACGTGCCTCGTCTTCTGTGAGCCGCCGTAACGTCACATTCCGATCCCGATCATCGTGATATTTCACTTTGACGACACTCAGTGGCTGACTGGTTCGGCTGCGGTCCCGTTGTCGCTCTTCTTCTGCGGCTAAGCCAGCAGCACTGCTTGCTGCGGCAACTGCAGCCTCTTCACCATTCCTACGGCGTCGTGAAGAATCGCGCCGGGATGGTCGTCCATTCCTAGACACATGAGATTCGCTCTCAGATGCGGGGTGCAAGGAATGGAGCAAGCCTTGCGGGTCAGGCGGCATCGGTGGCATGGCGACGTGCTCAGCATCGTGCCTAGATCGTGATCTCGATCTGGAGTGCGGAGCAGATCCAGTAACGACTACAGGCGGTGCATTCCCTGCTGCAAGTGGTGGCATAGGTGGGCCACCGAGGGAAGTGCCAAGTGGTCGCGCTTCGACATAAGATGATTCCGTCTCGTCTGACAGGATGGTAGTGGTTGGTGCGCCAACCGGCGGACGACGTCGTGATGGCCGAGTCGGTGTTCCGTAACCATCTCCTGTATACTTTGATCCATGTCTGCCGTCTCGCCGCTCTTCCTCTATTCTCAGTCTCTCGTCCTCGGCTCGTTTATTCCGACGGTCATTCAACTTCTTGGCAAACCAGCCCAGACCCAAGCCGGCGAGAAGTCCCTTGCCTGCTGCTCCACCCTGCTGCTCTTCCTCCCGCGCCCGTCTCGAGGGACTTATATATGATGAGTAATCTGAGTAAAGCTGGCTATCGAGCGCAGATGTTGCTGTTCGAGCGTGCGATGCTTGCGGAGTTGATGGCTGAGGTCCTGCAGCACTCGATGCTGCGCCAGGTCCGGGTAACAACGGGGTTCGTGGCCTTGCACCAAGCTCTGTCCGATCCTCTGTAAACTCCGATTCCGTATAATCGTCATGGCGCTTTCTCGGAGGTGGTCCACGACGTCCACCATGTCTACTAGGTGTATCTGTTGAGACTGCCGAATACTCTTCGTCGTATCTCCGATCATCTTTACGACCTGCAAACTTCTTGAACAAGGCCCCTGCCCCTACCAGACCTCCTACAGCAAGCAACTTGTTGAACATACCGCCTCCTTTGCGGTCTGTTCTTTCGGAGTACTTCTCGTTTCCCATGTAGTAACTGGTGGAGGCTCTTCTTGAAGGGGAGCCTCTTCTCGAAGGAATCACCTCAGGCGTTCGCCCGCTCCGAGACGGGGATCCGCTACGGCTATGGCTTCCTTCACTGCCGCGTTTTCGCCCCCGGAGAAGTGCCCAGATCCCGAGCCCTGCGGCTAGAGGACCCAGCCACCCAAACCCTCGCTTGGATTGACGCCCGGAGTTGGTGAATCCGGCTTCCGACCGGCCACCGTGCGACCGTCCTCCATACATAGTTATGTTATCATCCCAGTCGTTTTCATGTCTCCAGCTTAGGATAAAGTACAGAAAAACAAGAAACGCCACCCATAAGGCATATAAGATGAAGGTGAATTTCGGAGATCCATAGAGGGTTAGTCCTAGGGGAATTTGCACGATTCCTAGGATACCAACAATTCCTCCAAACCACCTATGGACCATGAGCCTGATTGATTTCTTGAAAATCTTCCTGACGAAGCTACCTCCAATAGCTTGCGTTAAGACCAAGACGTATATAGCCACGCCAATTCCATGGTGAGGATTTGTCAGGGCACGTGAAGGGCCCACGGCGAAAAATCCAAGGATAAATACGACCGTGGATAGGCCGACGGAAACAATTTGTAGGTATGCATGTATGCGGCGGCCTCTTCTGCGATCCGGATGGAACCTCGCATACATGATGGCTATCGGAATAAGAAATAGAAATGTTATGGCGGCGAGAACTCCATGACCGGTTACCAGGGAATGGTACTGAGGGATCGTGGCAAATCGATTTCCCATGCCTAAACAATTGTGGATGAGCTCATGACAACGTGCTCAGGCTCACAAGGGGTGACCTACCATTATATTGCATGGTCTCAAAATTGAGACCAACTAAGTTCGGCAGCAGAAAAGTGTTCTTGGTGAAGTCCCAGGTTCCGTCGCCGACCGTCATGGTATCCGAACTATAGGTCGCCGATCCGGGGGCTGACAGCCCCTCGGCGGGCGCCATAATGGCGGCAGAACGTCTTCGGAGGGAAGTAGGTCTCGCAGCCTAGCGATTGATATTGCCGAAGGGTCGAATGCGGACCGAGTCCGTGGAATGCGGATGTCTCGGGGGAGAAGCGGTAAGCTTAGCGATGTTATCAACCAAAGTCGGCGTAATTGGGGTTGACCGCTTTACAGTAAGCGCGGGGCTGTAGACGATACATCAAGCAGAGAGAATTTGGAGTCGTTATCTGCAAACGCTGTCATAATATGGGCGATATTGAATACAAACAAAGCAGGAAAAAAAAGGGAATAACAGCAATATCCTCAAGTTGAAGTTACTAAGGGAAGCAGAGCTATCTACACTGTAGCGGTGGAGATGCAGTAGTGGTGGGTGACATGGCACTGCCTGCAGAATTAGACAGGAGGGCCTAGGTACGTAACTGGAAGGTTGTTTTGCTCCAGGGATCTGTGTGGTTGCGGGGGACGACGGGTGGGGTGATGGCTCCCTTCAGCTGTCACAACACCACAGCCCTGCTGATAAGACCGGCCCGCTAAGGACGGGTTGACAGCTGTTTGACAGAGCTCAATTGGCGAACAACCCAACAGAGCCTGACTTTAGAAGCAAACAGGGGGTTTTCACAGCCGATTCCCAGGTGGGTAGGCCAAGAGCATACCATGTGCATTGCTCACAAGGCTTCAATCCTTCTATAATTGCCGTCATATGCAGGTGCCTTCGGTACCTAAGATAGGTGCATATAGGTAGAATGCCTGTACCTAGGTCGGTCCCTATGAGATCACGTCCAGTAGCCCCACTTAAGACCGTCTCTACCCATCGCATGAATCGTAGCGCATTCGCACACCCGAGCTCCTTTCGACCTATATCTCGAGAAAGCCAAGATGTCTCATTCATCAGAAAGGTAACCACGTATCAACCCGCCCGGCGCAGAGCCGTGAACTCGGCCACAATGTCGACAGCCCGCCTCACATTCTTATATCCTCATCTCCTCCGAGCTGCGCGCTTGGCCGAGCCGGCAGTAACACAACCCACCCGGACCCGATATCGCAGCCGGCCCAGTCGACCCAACCCGCACACTCATTTGATCACCACGTCTGCCCGAACCGCACAGGCACCTTTCGAGAGACATGGCAGCGCTGTAGAGCCCTTGCCCGTGGCCCCTGATGTCGTGAGACTGCCTGGGCCAGAGAAAATTGCCGCTAAATTGCCCGACCCTTCGCCCGAGGAGATCAAGAAGGAGTCGGCGAAGGAGTCAAAGGAGAAGGCTGAAGAGTCGGATGCGCCACAAGAGACAGAAGCACCACCGGTCGATGAGGCGAAAGACGCCTCGCCGGAGGGCAAAGATCCGGCCTCAACAGCGCCACGCAAGGCCGCCATGGACGAGGCAATGCAGCATAGCGGCCCGATGGACGCGGTACTGCACATGCCGCCGCCAAACGAGACACACCACCCCCACATATCGAAACCCACATATGTGCATCATTTCGATAGCTACACGCTGGTGAAGCAGCTGCAGGCAGGCGGCTACACTCAGGTGCAAGCCATCACCGTCATGAAGGCAATTCGAGCTCTCCTTGCACAGAACCTCGATGTTGCGCAGGAAGGGTTGGTTGGGAAAAGCGACGTCGACAATGTAGGCTATCTCTAATGCGCCAATGCAGACAAATTGTCAGTTAGCTAACTATTGGTTCATAGGAAACTTACCTTTTTCGCGCTGCCTGCTCTGAGCTCAGTTCCGAGGTTATAAATAACAGGAGAATTGCCGACGAACAGACACGTCAGCAGCGAACGCAGTTGCAGCATGAAGTCGACAACCTCAGTCAGCGCATGTCTCAAGATATCATGACGCTGAAAGATGATGTCAAGGGTATGTTCAATGACCGGAGAATGAACGTGCGAGAGGAGCAGAGGAACATGGAAAGCGCTGTGAGTAGCCAATCATTTCATGTTATGCCGACAGTAGCACTATAGACTAACCCCCGGTCCAAGATTCAACAAGTCAACCTTAAGATCAGTGTAACCCTGAACAGCGACTCGAGATCTGAGATCGAGGGGCTGCGGTGGGTATTGATCAGGCGGTCGGTCCTGGGCATCATTTTCATGGCAATTCTAACGTTGTCGACCATCCGCTACGCAACGTATGTTGGCCAAAAGAAACAGAGAGAAGCAAAAGAGAAAGCGCGGCAAGCCGAAGAGCAGAAGAGGACGGGCGGGAGGGAGGACCGCGCATCCCCGATAGATGCTGCAGCAATTTTGGCGGCAAACTGACCAATTCATGATACCCATATGGACATAGACGGGCAAGGTTTTGGAAACATAGATTAACGATTTAGTAGTTAATTCAATTCAATAGCACATCTCTTGGATGTGTAATGTGACACCCATTTTACCCACTGTTTAGAAAAGTTAAAGAGTTCCTGATTCCATATGTTTGACTCCCGAATTACGCCTGACGCCATGCAAAGATGCCCGTACAATAATGAGACAGGCCTCATCCACTCCATGCCACGCAAGACTTGTACCGTCTTCCTCTCAACCCCTATCGTCCCTCTTGTCCGCAGACTCTCTATCAAGAGCCTTCCGCAATCGCTCCTCCTGCCTCTTCCAATGACCGCCCTCCTCGTAGTCCTTGCTGATCTTCAAGGCATTGCGCAACCGCTCGCTCTCCTTGATCTTGGCGTCGGCTAGTTCGTGCACCTGGTGCGCCTTGAGGCCCTTCTTCGGCGCCGACGTGCCGGGCCGGTTCATCTTCTCTCGTAGCTCCTCTCGCAGCGCGTCGCACCGGCGGTCGATTTCTTCTTCGTCGACACTATTAAACAGGTTGTATCATTAGTTTTCATAGTCCCTGACTTCCTGTCCCTTCCTTTCTTCCTATCTTTTATTTATTTTTTGTTCCTTTCTTTTTCTTTTCCCCGGCTAGATCATGACGTACCCTTCGTCCTCGAGCTGGTCACGCAGCTCGAAAACCTTCACCTCGACCTCGCGTTTCCGGTCATGCTCGAGGATCCCCTTGTCGGGCTGTCTCTGGCGGTGCTTGAGGTGGTCGAGGTCCCGGGGGTAAGGGGCTGCTCGGTCGCGGTCGCGCGGTCTCATGTAGGCGAGGTTACGCTGTACGTAGCCTGAGGTGCCGCTGCCTCTTGGCGTCGATAGCCCTACGTTGTCTGACATGACTTTTTTGTTCTTTTCTATTTCGTCGTCGAGAGAGATGGGGGCAATTGTTGACGCTAGTTGGCGAAGAGCAAGAGACGGAGTTAATTGGAAGTGGTGGTCTGGAGCGAATTGATGTTATATGTAAAAGCGTTGATGGGCGATGATGGGTTGCATGTGGTTCAAGGTACATTTAGGTACATGCATAAACCTTAGTGCTAACCTGAGTACTTCTATGGTGGGGTTTAGTACAGAGACAGGCAGACCCTCCACGGTTACTCCGACCACTATTTGCCCCGCGATGACAGAGAGTAATAGCGATTGACTCATTGTTCATAAAAAAAACAAAACACCTACAGGATCACGCCTCATAATTTTCTAGAACTTCATTCTATCTATATTTGCAACCGGCACCTTATACGGCAGTATACATAATTGCATAGCTAGACAGAATGCCCTCTTTCACTCAGCCACAGGCGGTCCCTGTGTCCGACGCCCCTCCCACACTACAGTTTCCACCCATAACGAGGGATCACATATTGAATTGCTCATATGACTCTTGGTTCAACAAGTTAGTATCTCCATATCCCATCATCCTCCTTCTTTCCTCGTCTGAGTTCGAGCCAATAGCTTACCAAATTTTAGATATCGAACATCTTGCATAAAATCTCGTGTTATTCCGCTACCACAAGAGTTCGTCAGCTATATTCGTGAGGACGGCATCATCCTCGCTGATGAAGATGACGAGGAGTGGGCGTCTGCCCCGTCAATACGACCACCTATCCATGAAGTCGAATCCGACTCGGATAGTGACGAAGAAGAAGAGATTCCAAAGCTGCCTCCAAACAAGAGGTTTCCCGAGCTACACCAGCTGATCAAGGACAAGATCGCCGAGCTAGGAGGTGCTGTGGCTCCCAAGCTCAACTGGACAGCACCTAAAGACGCCACTTGGATATCACCGCACCAGAATACCATCAAGTGCACTTCTCCCAACGATGTGTACCTGCTGTTGAAGAGCTCCAACTTTATCACATACGATCTTGAGCATGCATTTGACGATTGCACCCCCACAGTCAATTCCACCGTCAACCCAGCGCCCTTCAAGCCCGTGCTGGTCTTGAGGTCGTACTTCAACCCGCACACTGCGATGGAATTCCGCTGTTTCGTCAAGCACAGGAATCTCGTGGCAATATCGCAGCGAGATCTCAACTATTTCGAGTTCCTACAGCCTCTGAAAGCAGACATCGTCGCAAGGGTCTACCAGTTATTCAACAGCAAGCTGCGCTATACCTTTCCCGACGGCAACTTTGTTTTCGATGTATATATTCCCGAGGGTGAGGACGAACCCCTCAGTCGAGCGAGACTAATTGACATCAATGCCTGGGCGCCGCATACCGACAGTTTGCTCTTTGGTTGGCAAGAATTACTGGATTTGGTGGTCCCGAGTCCGGTACTAGGTGTCGTAGGCGAGGAGGGAGCTGGGGACCAAAACAACAGCATGGAGAGCGATGATACCAGCGAAGAAGAGGAAGAGGAAGACTTTACCCCTGAGCTTAGGCTCATTGAGCAGGGAGACGCCGCGGCATATAATTTCAGCTCACCGCAGTATTCGGCGCACAAACTGCCAAAGGATGTTGTGGATGCGGGTATGTCGGGAGAGGGCGGTATGCGTGAGTTCGCGAGGAAATGGAGGGAGATGACGGGTATGGAGAATCCTGCCAACTGGGAAGCCAGCGGAAAGGATTAGTTAGAATATCTGTAGGCCGTGAATCGAGCTGGATTTGGTATATTCGATATCCATGGCCCTGGAGAAAAAGGGGCTCAGTCCAATATCGATCCATTCGGCCACAGCATCCAATATTAGATAATCTCCATCACTGAAGATGATACCAAGACCAAGATGGCACGGTTGATATTACAGGCCTAGCGAATCTTCCCTCTGGAACTGAAGAGTCACCACCAGGTATCAGCGAGCCTTAGATAATCATCCGATCATAGGATACATCGCATTCGCAATCCATATGTAGTCTAGTGGAAATTATATCCGAGGCAGATATGAACACCTGGGTTAGGTGTTTCTTTTCTTACTACACTACACTAACATCAGATGTGGCTAGCATCCGGAAACCGAGACCGCATTAGCCTGAGGTTTCCCTCTCGCTTCACGATCGTACCTTTCCTAAAACGTAAAGCGAATGCGAAACTGGGACGTCTCTGATTGGCCCACTTTGAGTATACCACCTTAGATGTACAAGTATATAGCGATATTAGGATGAATCACCCATAAACTCGATCTCGGGCCCTCAAGGGAGAATATCGTATCTGGAAATATATACAATAGGGCTGATCGTTAGTGGTGAGCCATGACGTGGTCATCCTAGAACGGCATGATGGGGCGAAGCTGGTTTTCCAAGACGGCGGCTCAGCTCTATCTTCGAATGATAGATATATACCGCTGGTGCTGTGTAAATCTAGATACAATACTCGGGTTGTTAGCTGTCGTTATTAGCTTCTATTACGAGCCTCCTTACTCTCACTTAGAAGTCACCCTTGGAGTATACATAAACGAACCTATCCTAACAAAATGAACTCGACAGTGCCCATCATCCCCTTCGGTCCAGACGAGACATGTACTCTCGATCTATGTCCCATAGAATACTCGATATTCCAATACCGGCCCTCCCTAGCCGCCAATGCCATTTTCATCGCCCTACACGTCGTCCTATTGCTCATCCACCTCGTTCTCGGGCTACGGCTCAAGAACTGGTTCTTCTCGGGTGCCACGATGATAGGTTGCGCCTCGAATATCATCGGCTACAGTGCGCGGGTTCTGCTTTGGCAGAATCCGTTTAGCTTTACTGGGTTTCTTTTGCAGATTAGTGTGTGATTATTTCTTTTCGGTCTTTTTTACCCAAGCAATGTTGTATCCAGGAAGAAAGGACGAAAGGCGTGATGGAGCGATGAAAGTCAAGGACCAGTTTGCTGATTATGTTACTTACTTCTTGTGTGAAATAGTTTTCGTCGGCTCGGCCCCCGTCTATTACTCCGCCGCTATCTACGTCACATTTACCAGGACCGTTGAGAAGCTCGATATGACACTGTCGAGGATCAAACCGAAGTTATACTATATCGTCTTCATCACCAGCGATTTCACAGCGCTTATCCTTCAGGCTGTTGGAGGGTAAGTTAAATACAATTATAAGGGCACTATTGAGTGCCATGCATTTTCTTTTCTTCTTCTTTCTGCACAATGTTCCATTTTCTAGAGCCCAAAGATGTCCCTTCCTTTCGAAGTTGTATTAGCAAATACACTTACATAAGACTCTTTTTAGCTTGCAAAGTATGCTTCACTAACAGGGGCTTGATCAACTAGGGCTCTTTCAAGTGTCTCCAATGGCACCAACGCAATAGGGGTTGATCTAGCACTGGCCGGTCTAATCTTCCAAGTCGTTACTATGCTCTTGTTCGTCGGGTTGCTAGCCGACTATCTAATCAGATATTTCTACGGCAAGCCCATCAACTTCATCAATATACGGCTAAGAGTATTTCTGGGATCTCTAAGTCTTGCTATACTGCTTATCCTGGGACGATGTGCTTATCGCGTAGCTGAACGTGAGTCCCTCTCTACTAGTCTACCGAATCATTCTTGCTACAATTACCCCTCCTAGGGAAGGAGTGCACGTCTCCTAGTTGACTGCCTAGCTGACTTTACTGTGTCACTGAATAGTCAGCGAAGGATACAGCGGAACTTTGTTCCATAATGAACCCCTTTTCATCGGTCTTGAGGGGGTATTGATCGTTCTCGCTGTCGTTGCGCTGTGCTTTGGTCATCCAGGATTCGTGTTTGATATTGATAAGGCGAATTTGGTTATGGCCTATCCTGTTTCCTCAGTTCATGGTGGTAAAGAGAGCGGTGTTGGGCTCGTGGAAAAATGAAAGGGATTGTTTGTATGAGTAGGAAAAGATGAATATCAAGGAAGACGGATATAGAACTAAACTATAGTACTGAAATTCCGTACACGAATTACAAGCCTAACACGCGCTGAGGCGCGCTGACGCAAATATTGATAATGTTGACGGATGTCCATGTTGAAGCTATTCAGCCCTCGCTGATGGAAGACATATTGACGAAGGTCAGTGGTTGAGAATACTAGCGAAGTGTATATACAGCCTCAACTATTCAAATGAAGGGTTCAAATTGCTTCCGAATAGCCAAGGACCTAGTTATCCTCTACTAGATTGATATCAATTGAGACTATCTCCAAGCCCTCTGGTGACTACTCTACCTTGTAATACAGACTTGTCCAGAAAATAACAGGCGATGGTTCAAAAAGACCTCTACATTCGGGGGTTTCTTTATTATAGTAATTCATCTATGTTAATCCTATTGTTATCTGTAATCCGCAGCCAGACCATACGAACGCAGTCTGATCGTGGTTCCCTTGGATACAGAGTATGCAGCACTTATCACAAAGTATTTAACACCGTGGGGGAACTTACCAATCGGTTTTCATTAAAATCTGCGTCGGTGAAACAAGCTACACCAGACCTGCATCAAACCGATTGGATCGCGTTGGCCCCCAAATTTCGTATCCGCTCGCTTATTGAAGAGGGGTAAGTAACTTGCAATCTAAACAGATTCACGTCCCTTACTTACATTATAATAAAGCTGCTACTACCTGTATCTCGAGGGCTTATAGCATCTCTTCGTCTAACACTCCCGAAGCTATGAAAGACAACAACATCCCTGATGAGCGGGTAGTCTACCTAGCGTTGAAGAATGTGTTCAAAGGACCTGACGCCGAAATGCGCCGGCTGGCGGCCGTCCGCAAACTAATAACTAAGAGAAAGGAAGACTCAGGTGTGGCAGATCTAGTCAATGCGCACAATATAGACACAATATGCAATATGGCGCGGACTCTTCTCACCGAAGGGATATTTGAATCAACCCTGAAGGCAAAGATCCGCTTCCCAGAGGTGTTCGATGTGTCGCCTGCTCAAAGCGCTGAGAGGGAAGCGTCCGAAGCTGAGGCTGCCATAAATGATGCGAACGCTATAAAAGGAGCCATAGAGGGACATTCTGAAGATGTAGGAGGATCGACCTCACGTGCTGATGTAACCGAGACAGAGAGTGGTATGTAACTTTTCTTGCTTTTCGTCTGTATACCGACGCGGGAATAATAATTGGCTCAGTCGAGACCTGCCACAACGCAGAGCCAACAGTCTTGAGGCACACAAACACTGCGCCATCCTTATTCCCGGTTTATTTGCCCATAAGGACTCAACACCGCATTCTTACGAAGGTCCAAAGCATATTGGAAGATGCATGCTTTGAATTTGGGCAGCGTAAAATACCAGAGGTTCTAAAAATGAATCTGTGGGATTTTTCCGAAGCAGCAGAGCTTAATCTCTGGGTCAAAGAATTGCTGAAACGCCAGAGCGAGCTATTCCATAAGGCAGTCGACACCGGAAAACCGCTTGACAAATTACTCAGCTCCGTAGCCGACATCCGACATACCGCTGTGCACCGCATCTGCATCAGCGCAAGGGGGCTGGAGCAATTTCTACTGAATGCAGAGAGCTTCGTTGTGCTTCTAGGAGATACAACACATCTAAAACCGTTGACGAATATTCGGCGGAATATTCAACAAACGATAGAAGAACTGGAGCGTAATAAACATCTCCTGACATCTAGACTTCAAGAGACCCTCAAAAGGATAGCTGCGAAACGTGCAGAGCTAGATCGCATGGAAGAGATAGCACTGGCCGACATGATGAGGGAAGACGGCGAATACCAGGAGTTCGCTGGGAAGAGCTTGGAAGAGGCCGCCGTGTCCTCGGAAGCACAAGCTCCCATTTCTGCTGCGAAAGATGAGGAGTCGAGCTCCATCACAGAGGATGCAGACGCCGTGGAAGAGGATATAGTGCTGGACGATTTAATCGGTTATTGAGCCTAAGGAGCTCGGCACATCGTTAGGATTGCCAATGTGAGCGAATTAATGATAAACCATACTGTATTCGACTTCTTCTTCATTTCTCCAGTAGCCCAGTAATAATTACTTGTGACTGTCAGTACTACTCTCTCTGTCCGTTCCCTCCTAGATTCAGTACCTCTTGTTGATCGATGCTGCCTTCCTAGCATTAAAGTAACTTGACCACGTGGGTTCAGTGAAACATCATTTTTGTCATTGTGTTATGTATGAAATAAAACAAGAGAGAGAAAATGAGTCGTAGTAACTTAATAACGTTGCTCGTATTCCCTAGTAAATGTTGTGAGAGACTCCAATTATTAACTTTAAGACTTATAGTCTTGGGTGTTGAGTTACGGTCTCAATCCATATCAGCTCGCAACTCTCTTTATACAAGATATTACACTACTACAATAAGTCAAGGAACTTAATTTATTTCTCGGAGATACCTCGACTCTTGATGAAGAAGGGACGACACAAGCTAACATACAGTCAGTCTTTTGCCATCTAATCACATTACCAGTATTGACAATCGCAGCGTGTTGTCTGACTGAGCTAGTCTAGTATTTTACGTTAAAGAAATGTGTATTGATTAGAGAAGTGATGAGCAAGAGTACTGAGGAACATTATAGACAGTGCATTTCTGGCCACGAATAAGACATCATGAGCGCTGCAATAGGGGCGTAGAGATAGACTCAATGCAACATAATAACCTATCTGGGGGCAACTTGGCTCTTGGCAACTTCGAAACCTTTCGGACGTCCCTTAGATTCTTAAGGCTATAATTACAACTCGTCGGTATTCCTAACCTCCGAGATCCGTCAACATGTCTTGATTAGATACGCAAAAGGCCGGAAAAACTCAAGTGCGTATGTGTAAGATCTCTGTACAACCTGAGACTACTAGGGGCCGACTAAGTAAATAACCATGAATATTTTGAGTGGGATTTTAAGCACTCCCTCTATCAAGTAGGTCATCGACTGACTCCAATAGCAACATAACTACATGTAGTTGAGTGATCTTGCCGCCCAATATTGCAAGTCGATAATCACTGACTTGTATGGGGTAGTGTCGCCAATGGCGTAAGCACTCCTCAGATCCTGAGAACAGCGAAGGATCCGTTATTTCTAATCACTCTTGGAGGTCTGTCGGGACTGAGTAGGTGTCAATTAAGAGTAAGGGTATGTATGGATTGCATTCATTACCCGAACAAGTCTGAGCTTTCCCGCCACCTGAGTCTGGACAGTATAAGTACATATTCGTTGTTAACTCACCCACCTGATCCCATTGTGCAATTTATTTAAATGGAATACGGACATCCGAAGCCCATCTACTTGGCAAATAGCAGTAGCACAGCTAGTGTAGACAGGATTGAGAATTCTAGGCAATGGCATCCATGTCCCACTCACGCCACCGTTTCAAGGACTCAATGGGCAAACTCGGGAGTATAAGTAGGACTGAGAGGACTCTGGTCTCGTATACGTACATATCTAGTCTGCATCGGCAATACGCTTTCGGCACTTCGCCGTATTACGACTTCAACTACCGGGTGTGGCTTCGATAGTGGACCGGATTCCCATTACTAACGAGTTGGCAAAACAGATCTGAATGTCCTGGACACTTGAATACCAGACACAAGCGGGATGTTGCCCATACAATCTCTTCCCAAGAAAGATCGACACGTGAGCTTCTATCTTTTCCACAGATACCTAGGCTTGAACTCGTCAGCTTGTTAACAGAGAATCCATAGAGGGGATGTTGTTCCTTTTCCGCGGCATGTCCTTGTGACAATAACGGGTCTTTGGACTCTGCGTCCTCATTAGTACTGGTCTACGAGTCTCTTCGTCATCCATGTCACTTGGTATCAATGCATTCAAATCACGAGTGCTTGCGCTAGGTAATACGCCAATAAATCGCTGTATTCTAAAACTTCGATGAGCTATTGAGCTTCACCATTTAGTCCACGCCGATTATGAAGAGGAGTTACCTATGTGTGATGTAACCAAGACGAACGTGATTACGAAGAATAGTAGTGTAAGAACGACAAGTGTGATGATCTGTGCTGTTCGAGGTTACTCTCAATATATAAATATCTATGTATGTATATTAAATCCATGTTTGGTTACACCACCTATACACTAGTAACAGAGATTGCATCATTTTGCGGCTCCTCCGTACGGGCTTAATAGGAGGTTGTACCAAATATCAAACTTCCATTTACACATACTACAGCACTGGATTGCTTGTGTCCCATGATCAATAACAACCGCGCGCATCGGAAGAGGAATTCTATTCGATAATTTAGCAGTGATAGAGAATGTCATAATCGTACTTATTACTTATATAGGTAAAAGATCCTCGAGTCCAAGCTGCTTTTAACCTCCATGTAAACTACCTACTAAGTACTAAGTATACATAAAAGTTGTGCAAGACGCTAGGGCGCATCGGTTTCCCAATGTGGAAGGGCCGGCGCCGCTAGATCTTCATAAGTCGATGTCGACAATTACAAATGCCCATCTACCTCATGTACGTAATTTTGTACATTGGGTAAAACCACGCTACCATCCTCTGCGTCTCAAAAAGTTGGACTACACTATGTCAGAAACTTGGAGGATTGGGGGGATTTATGATCAGTTGAGCAATTCTCTGCTGTCGCGGCCACCCCGATTCCGAAGAGATGCGTGAAGACGCGCAACTCGTGTTATTACACCAGCAAGAGTATTTTACTGAGTATATATGAACTTTAACAACGGTTGACGGCCGCACTCACATTTACGAAATGTGCGCGCTCAGTATGCTAAGGTAAGTGGTGCATATACACTACACTAGTTCCAAGTCACAGTTTCTACATTATCCACAGCTGTCGAACCAAAAAGGCCTTCAAGGATGTTTTATCGAGTTATCCCGTATCCCAGTCGCCCGACAGGGAGTGCACGAGGCTCATGCAAAGAATTAGGTAGACTAATCTTGCCATGTTTGGAACGCCTGAGCTGACTACTCCAAGGCTGTGGCGATCGTCGAACGCTGGCTAATCGCTGCCCCCTTGGGACTTAGCAGCTGAGTGAGCGTTCGACTTCCTTTCTGACTGTGGTTAGCTCTTTTGATATTAATAGCGTCTTAATAGCGTTTTTATGCTTAATCGTGGCAACTCCACTCAAAGATCATCGTTGAGTGATGATTGGCTTGGAGTTCAATGAGAACTTCTAGATCGGGGCACCAAGTTTTGCATGTGTTCCACTTTCCTACAGATTTGTCAACGTTCTGGGTACTATGCAAGGTACTCCTAATATTTTGCCGAGGGATACCTGGTCAAGAGCCGCGCAAGTCAGAGAAGCTGGGTTCTCGATGCCAGCTCAGCATCATATGCAAGTCACCCTTCAGATGACTCGAGGGAAAATCGTTGGCCGCTGAGAAACGATATATCTCCAATGGTAGGTGATGGATCCCGCGGCATCTTCCGTGGGTATCATCGTAGATACCACCGTCGCATCGGCGCAAAGTGGAAAGTATGTGTAAGTACCTTATCGTGCGCAGGCCTACCCGTCCCAAGCTGAACTATCCTGTACATGTAAATAAGCTTACTGGTGTGTACAATATCTGTATGCACTAGACCAGGAGCTAGAAAGTTAGTAGAAGGAATTAGGATTAGATGCTCGGTATTTGTACAGGCCGTACATGAAGGTGACTGATGGCGTTTGCATAATTCCCTGTAGTAGATAGCCCATCCTCCACTTATGACAGATTATGAGGATGAGCAATGCCTCTTTCAAATTGGCAACACTAATAACCCATGTTCAGAACATGCCCAAGAAATGATTATACCCCACGAAAGTGACCTAGTTACTCGAAATGCCGGAAGCCTTAAATACCTCGCCGCCCTGGTGGTACCCGTGGCGTGTGGTTCCCCAGTCTCTGGTTTCTTTCGACGTGACGGTTACTTTCTTTTTAGATTCCGATTCCGATTCTCGATTCCGTAGCCGACCATTTTTTAGCAGCCGATCGCTGGCGACAGGCTATTTCATTCACCATGGCGGCACCAATAGAACTACAGCAACAAAAACGAGTTTTCCCTAATCAACAATTTTCTACTTCAGCCGTTACCCTCGCGGAACCGGAACCGCTAGAGGAGGAAGTCGTCGAGCCCCCCAAGCCCAGCAACGAGATAACATGGTGGCAACGACAATTCGACCACGCTTGCGTCACCCCCGCCGTTCTAGAATGGAAATATAAGGGCCAGGGCACACCGGAGGACCCCTATGTGGTCGATTTTCTTCCCGACGACAAGCGCAATCCGTTCTTATTTCCAGCATGGTACAAATGGACCATTACCGCGTTCAAGGCCACGGCCGTTTTGGCTGTCGCCTTCGTTTCAACCGCCTACTCTGCGGCTGTAGGCGAGATCATTGACGAATTTCACATCAAATCTCCCGAACTCGCTATTTCGGGTATCTCTCTTTTCGTTCTTGGTTTTGCCGTTGGGTACGTCTTGCTCTTTGACGACTGAGTATGAGGCGCGATGGCTGATATGAAAACTCATAGTCCCGTATTTTGGGCTCCCCTTGGTGAAATGTATGGACGACAGATTACCTTTTTCATCTCCGTAAGTTTGCTCTATAATTCAGACTACGATTTACGATCTTTATTCGACTGGTCTGCTCTTATCACCCAATGACTGCAATAAAGGCAACTTACGGTCACATTGTACTAACTCATAACTAGTATGCCGCTCTCACGGCCTTAAATGCCGGTACTGCTGCGGCCAATAGTATTTCGAGCATCGCTGTTTTACGTTTCCTTGCGGGAGCTTTCGGTAGCTCTCCCTTAACCAATTCTGGTGGAGTTATTGCAGATATGTTCGACGCCAAGGAAAGAGGGTTTGCCGGCGCTCTCTTCGCCATGGCCCCTTTCTTGGGACCGGCTATTGGACCTATTGCTGGTGGCTTTCTCGGCCAGGCGGCGGGATGGCGCTGGGTGGAGGGTCTCATGGCAGCCTTTACTGGTGTCCTTTGGATCGCCGTGGCTTTGTATGTCCCAGAAACATACGCACCGGTCCTACTCCGTAAGCGAGCTATCGCCCTCGGCAAAATTACCGGCCACAGCTATATATCGAAACTCGAAGTCGGTCGCCCGAAGAAGACGACTGCCCAGACGTTTACCGTGGCCTTCGTGCGGCCGTGGGTGCTCCTCTTCCGCGAACCGATCGTCACCTTACTGTCTCTGTACTTGGCCGTTATTTACGGAACCCTGTATCTGATGTTTGCGGCTTTCCCCATTATTTTCGACGAAATGCGCAACTGGTCCGAAGGTATTAGCGGTCTGGCATTTTTGGGTATCGCCGTCGGTACGGTTATCGCGGTTGGCTGTTTCGGTTTCGATCAAGTCCGATACCGAAAGATTTGCGAAGCCAACGGTGGTGCTCCGGTTCCTGA
This sequence comes from Xylaria arbuscula, assembly GCA_022385695.1. Taxonomy (NCBI): domain Eukaryota; kingdom Fungi; phylum Ascomycota; class Sordariomycetes; order Xylariales; family Xylariaceae; genus Xylaria; species Xylaria arbuscula. The sequence continues at coordinate 1,174,667 of MU279342.1, forward strand.
AGCTCGTCTCCCGCTCGCCCTCGTCGGCAGTGTACTACTCCCCATTGGACTTTTCATATTCGCCTGGACCAATGGAACCAATTTCCACTGGATCGTACCGATCATTGCATCTGGCATATTTGGTGCCGGTTTGGTCGCTGTCTTCCTCAGCTCGCAGAACTACCTTATTGATTCTTGTAAGTGGCAGTTCTGGATCCCTGTCTCTATTGAGCTACGATCGCTAATATTTGTTCTACAGACACAATCTTTGCGGCGTCTGTGATTGCTGGCAGCTCCATCCTGCGTTCTCTTTTTGGCGCAGCTTTCCCTCTCTTCACCACTCCTCTTTACAACGCCCTAGGCATCCACTGGGGAAGCTCAATCCCCGCTTTCCTCTCTGTTGTTTTCCTTCCTTTCCCTTTCCTTTTCATGAAGTATGGTGCGAGAATCCGTGCCAAGTGCAAGTACGCCGCCGAGGCCACGGAGACAATGGCCAAGCTCAGAGCTCAAATGGCCCAGGCAGCGGTTGCCGCCAAGACAGCGGAGAAAAAGGAGACAGTTTAGAAAAAACTTGTTTCAACATGACTATGAAGTCCGTCTCATCTACAAATAGGAGGCATTTTCTTTATCTTGGCATAGCGATTTCTTGCGTCACGACATGGCAAAACAGTCACTGACTGACAATTTCATTGGCTTAAACTATACCGGGTTGGTGTAGGTGTATATATGATCATAGAGGAATATGGGGAGTCATATAACGAAACGCGCATGTTTTCATTTTGGATCTGTTTTAGAAGAATGCTTTGGAAATCAGGTTCTCATAACCAAACGTTAACTTGTTCCTTCCAAGCGCTCCCTCTTCACGTTCGTTTCACCGTGTCGAATACTTGCCATCGTAACAATTTAGTTATACATTCCTTTCTTCCGCGCGCATAAGCTTCATGACGACTAGGACTCTCAGTTTTGCTCACCTATACAGTCCATGCTGACGTCAACTCAAGACCAGCCTGCTTATAAACCCCTGCTACTAATCACATACCTAGTTCGAAATGACATGGAATACCACGTCTCCTACATTCCGCTGTGAGGGCCGAACAGTTCGTAGTGTTCTATAATAAACCATTTCCTCCCTGGTATTTACTCCATTGCTCTTGTATATGTCAAAGAACATCTAAATCGGCTCCCGCTAACTACAAGCTCCTTATAGACGAATCTCGCTAAAGCCGCAACTGTCCTACACCACAGTGAGCGCAATATGCCATGCTGCGGGCGCTTTAACAGCCTGGACTTCGATGTCATACATGCATTGTCTGTAGATCGCTCTAAAATACTCCGGGGTATATAGGCTACTACCCCACAACCCATGCGCTGATAAGCAGACGACTACCTTGATTCGCCTATTATTGTTTACCTGGGCCCTTGTAAATATCTATGCATAAATATATGTAACTTGTTTTTCATCGGTGCTGCATGTCGGATATACTGGGGACGTGCCAAAAGGCGAAGGCAAGTTTCGGTTTTAAGTTAGATCGGTGATAGGGGATAGCTTTGGGTACAGACTGAGAGTCTCATGTCGACGTCACAGAAAAATACAAGAAATCGAACAGTTGCCAATAGCAGAAATGTTGAAAGGTATATTTGAACCGATTAATTGTTGTTCATTACGGCTTGCTTTTACTCTTAGGAGGTACAGTCCGCAAAAAGCTGACGTATATATAAGTTGGAAAGAAAGGACACTACGAAGCCAGCAAGAATTCATCGAGTCTATATGTCTCTGCTCTCCATTATATGAAGAACTGAATCTAAAACTCACCTGAGAGATATTTAGTCTAACAATTATACCCCTGGCATTCTCACTGTCCCTTACCACATCGATCAAGATGACTACCCCTCGTGTCTGGCTCATCACCGGTGCCTCTGCCGGTTTTGGTCTCGAGTTGGCCAAGATTGTTGCTAGCCGCGGTGAGCGTGTAATTGCAGCCAGTCGCTCGCCCCAGAAGCTCGCCGGCATCGAGGGTATCAAGGCTGCCTATCTAGATCAAAATGAGCCCCTGGAGAAGGTTCAAGCCGCGATCAAAGAAATCATCGACATCTACGGTACCGTTGATATCGTAGTCAACAACGCAGCCTATGTTCAGCTTGGAACAGTAGAAGAGTCGACCCCTGAAGAGATGCAAAGACAGTTCCAAGCGAACACCTTCGGCCCCGTCAACGTGTACCGCGCCATCCTGCCGACGCTGCGGGCTAAGCGCGCCGGCACCCTCGTCACTGTCGGCTCCATGGCTGCCTGGTTCCCCTCGAACGGCTGCAACATGTACAATGCGTCGAAAGCGGCGCTCCGCTGGCTCGTCATCGGTCTGGCTGAGGAGGTCAAGTCCTTCGGTATTCGCCACTGCCTCGTTGAGCCGGGGACATTTCGCACAGATCTGCTAAAGCCCAATGCCAACCTCGCCCAGACACCCGAGGTTCGCATAGACGACTATGCGCAAATCAACAAAGATACCGAGAACCTCTTCGCCAATCTCCACGGCACCCAGCTTGGGGATCCGGTTAAGGGGGCGCAGGTTATTTATGATGTCGTCACGTCGTCGGGCGTCGCGGCCGGTCGGGACCTGCCTGGGCTTTTACCACTCGGCAGCGACGCTGTCTCGGTCATTGCGGATTCCGCGCAGGGGACCATTGATCAGGTCAAAGATTGGGCAGAGGTTGCCGCGCAGAGCGACTTGCCTGAGGGGAAGTGATCGGTAGAGCTTCTTGGCATGGTTCGTGTATATTAAATGTCCTGCGGTTTGTGAGTATCAATGGTTGTTTGTAGCCAGCGAATTGCAGAAACTGGTATAAGTTCAATGGCGTCATAATTCTAGGTAGCTGCTCTGTTGTTAGCCATGAGAATAATAATATAAGTATATAAGAATGATATGATAATGTCATGAGATCATTTGGTTCATTCCAGGTGCAATTCCACAGAAAAGCCTTATATATATATAGCTGTCAAGTTATAGAGCTATCTCTTAGATATGCAATACCTAGTATTAAGCATACGTAGGTAAATCAAAAGGTGTTATCGAACATAATCCTTACCTCTGTACATGAGTTTTACGATAAATACTCTGTACTGTTGATTCCTTGCTCGTAATGCAAAGCAGCAAGTCTACTCAAAGCAACACATTATAGATCTGATGTGAAACAATATATTTGCCTCTGTTATTAACTATGTGTTGTTCCAACAACTTGGAAGAGGCTCCGGTAACGCCGTAACAGCCGTCGTGGGGCCCGGACATATGCAGTAGACCTTAGGTAATGCATCTTCTAGCTTGGCCTGTCGAGTTGGCAGCTACCCCGCCACCCACTCTTATGATTAAGGTTACTTTAGGTCCCACGTTTGGAGGTACCTCCCTAACCGTGAACATCACAGCCTAGAGCTAATTTCGTAGCTACTTCGTGAGAGCACCGAGACGACAACAGCTTCAAGTTCTGGGCCTACCTGCTTCACTGGCCAGTCTCGGATACGGCGACAAAGGCGCCGCCTACCCATTTTGGCTTCCACATAACCTACGCGTCGGGGTCCTCAGGAAGGTGGCAGAGCTGCAGCTTATCACACCAACCGGCGCTGCCTTGGCCAACTCCCGTTTTCTCGCATCACAACCGAATATATTCCTGGGTACACCTGAACAGAACGCGCGACATACTTGGGACACTTCTGAATATACCTTTGCTCACTCGCCAACATGGCCTCCAGTCTTCTCCCCTTCTTTACCGCCATGGAGAACCAGGGCCACATCATCGTGAAAGGTATGCCCTTCCTTCTTAGCCGGCAGACGATCTCGACTGACTCTTTCTTCCCTGACAGACGTACCGAAATTCGATCTCGAGCTCTACATCGCTAATTACAGAGGTTCGTCATAGAGGTCGTGCCGTGACGCCCCAAGTTCCGAAGCTCACTACGACGTATCCTAGGCCGTACTCGGTTCGAGCGACTCCTTCTGATCGGCCAATGCTCCGTACCGCTATGCCTCGACGCCCTCAAGGCCGCCGTTGTAGAGGCCAAGAAAGGAAAAGATGTGCAACGGTATCGCGATGCCTGGGAGTGCATCCGTCTGGCCGGTCCTAACGAGCCCGAAGCCCAACTCGATGAGGCGTGGATTAGCAACACTACGAGGACGAATAAGAACACCACTAGCCAGTTGGAAACTGAGCTCAAAGGTTATAAGAACAACCTTATCAAGGAGAGCGTTAGGGTATGGAACCGGCCTGTTACCCCCCCCAACCGGCATGTGAACATTGGCTTACCACAGACTGACTAGATTGGTCATCGTGACCTCGGTGAACATCTGGAAGAGATCGGCAACCTTAACGGCGCCGCTGAAGCTTACGTCAAGATGCGATCCGATGCTACTACCATGTCCCACGCCGTTGATGTGGGCAAACATATCATTAGCACTCTGCTGCAGAGGCGTGACTGGGCTGGAATATTAGCGACGGCTAATAAGCTCATCACTTCTAGCATGTCGCCCGAAGAAACGATCCAAGCACAGCCTTACCAAAGAATGGTGGCTGGCCTGGCGTATCTCGGCTCTAGCAGGTATGCCGAGGCAGCGAGGTGCTTCCTAGATACCGGAGACTCTCATTTTTGCCAACTATATAGCAACGTGGCCAGTCCTAACGATGTGGCAACTTACGGCGGACTGCTCGCGCTTGCATCAATGGAGCGAGACGAACTGCAGACCAAGGTTCTCGACAACACAGCATTCAGAACTTACCTCGAGCTGGAACCTCAGATTCGCAAAGCCGTCTCCATGTTTGTAAACTGTCGCTATTCAGCATGTCTAGAGATCCTGGAGCGGTACCGAACCGACTACCTCCTCGACATATATCTACAGCAGCATGTTTCCAAGATTTTCTCGCAGATCCGCAAAAAGTGCATCATCCAGTACCTCGTACCTTTCTCATGTGTAACCTTGGACAGTATGAATGCCGTGTTCGCTAAGCCCGATGAGAGACTTGAAGAGGAATTAATATCAATGATCAAGAGTGGGGCACTGAAAGCGCGAATCAATACAATTGATAGGGTAAGTATGATGCCCGGCAATCTGAGAATTTGCTGCTGATACTTACGGCTAGCTCCTTGTTATGGTTTCGACTGAGCCCCGCGTGGCAATGCAAACAAGTGCAATGAAAACTGTGAAAGACCACGAGAGAGAGGCTTTGGAACGCATTCGCCGTATGAGCCTCGCCGCCGCCGATCTAGAGGTGAAGGGACTGAGCCGAAAGAACATTGGTCCTGCTGGCGGTGCTGGCAGCTTGCCTGGCTTTGGTGAAATACTCCTTGATGACCTCCCGAACGAACCAAATCTGGTTGCAGGTGCGAGTTAGATGGAAGGGAAATACTAATAAGCGCCGAATAGAGGCACTGGTTTAAGTTGAGAACGAACCATACGACATGATAGCAGGATGATTAATCTTCCAGAGCTGCACTCTTTGACTAGAGTATAGATGTATTTAGACAGGGCGACATGGGTGGGGATTACCTGACGTCGCGGAACTGCAGCATCACCGAATCATATGGTTAATGGGCTGCCGCGCAAGCGGATACGGAGCAAAAGGAAGACTGGTCCCTGGAGCTTGACCCTTATTAGAATCAAGGGAACTAGCTAACGAAACCATAGAGGGCAAGGGAAATCGGTAGCATGGCGTCTCAGGGGAGACAGAAGCTTGCTATACACGAGTATCCATGTAGATTATCCATGTAGATAACCAAGGGTGAATCGTCATTTTATTCAGTGTGTCTATCCCATTAGCTGTCTGATATCTTCTGGTGGCCAACGGACTTGAGCAAAGGTCAAGCATCTTTTGATGCTTTGCAGGTACTTCCTCGTCACTTCATCGCCCATGACATGACCCCTCTCACCATCGTGAAGCTTTTCACGCGCGCTTCTCTCGTGGATACCCACCATGGTAACACCGATGGGCCAGGCCGCCTTTCCGATGCTGAGGCGCAGGTAGCCGTCGTTGGCATCGACGTAGCGCCGCTCCTGCGCCGCCTGGACGATCTCGACGACGGGCTTCAGGATGTCGTCGTCGAGCTCGCCGCTCTCGAACTTGCGGAACAGCGGCACCATGTTGGCGCGGCTCGACACCATGGCGTTGACGGCGGCTTTGCTTGCGAACGACGTGCTGTCTTCCTCCTCCGCCTGCTTCTGCTCTCGAGCGAGGGCAGCCTCCCACTCGCGCAGCACCATGGTGAAGTACGACGCTAGCTGTCGGAACAGGTACTTCCGCGCCGCCTTGTCCTGCGGCGCCGGCACCGCGTCCGTGGAGACCTTCATGTCTTTCTCCTCCACCAGCTCCAGCGTCGTCGGGATCGGGCCCGCCGTGATCACCGTGGTCAGACGTCTATACCGCTTCAGACGCGCGCGATGCGTCTCCGCGAATAATCTCGCAGGCTCCCCCAGCTCCCGCAGCTTCGTCGCCAGCTCCTCGTCCGGTATGTCCTCCTCTCCCGCACCGTCGGCATCGCTCGCGCTAGCGCTATCCTCCCTCTTCAGCTCCGGCAGACCCAGCCGTTTCCGGCGTAACCGCTCTTCCCCCGCCGCGGCCTCCTCGCGGCGTCGCCGGGTTTCTTCTGCTAGTTTTCGCCGTCGCTCTTCGCGGATCTGCGCCTCTTCTGCGGCTTCTTCTTCGCGCTTGCGCTTCTCAGCTGCTTTTGTTGCACGCTTCTCTTCTAGGGCTTTTTGCTCTGCCCGGTAGGCTGCTTCGCGCTCGGCCTCGGCCTCGGCGCGGCGGGTGTATTTCTTGTCGTTGATTGAGTTGTTGGTTTTCTCGTCCTTGGGTTTCGCTTTCGCGATCTCTTTGGACATTAGAGCTGCGAAGTCCATTTTGCTTTTTCACGGCGGTGCCGGCGAGGCGGTGTGGTTAAATGGTATTCAACGATTACCGTCTAGTTTTATAAATAGTGAGGACTGTTTATGTCGTGTGGTCGTCTACAGCAAATTTATTAATCTGTGGTGGCGGCGAGAGTGTGCTTTTAGTATTTTCAAGATTAGAATAAAAGGTATCCGAGGCTGGCACGATCAAGGTTCTGGCCAAGAACCGTCCGAACAGTGGATCTGGAGCTAAGAGCTACACTGGGGTACACCCCTGTAGATGCCTTACAGTAGCTCTGGCGGGGCGGGACGAGTACTATTACCTGTATGTTCCAGTGAGAGCTTGTTTTATTCGCCGAGGAGCTGAATTTAGGTCACCATCTGGCCATCTTCTTATTATAACAAACTCACCATATTAGCATCTACCAATTAGTTTTACGGTATCACCTCTTGACTCTCATACTATAAGACTACGCCACGTACGAGAACACCGAATGGATGAGAAAACGTCGCGACACGCCATGAGCTAGACCGCCAGGCGTCCTGTCCGTCGTCGGCGTGATCACTACTAAAACAGACGACGAAAACGACGTCGTGGTAACTATTCTGGAGGCTTGAATCCATACCTACCTCCAGACCTCAGCATGGACCGCTACACGACGTCGCCTTTTGCGCTGCGGCTCTTCTACAGAACAGGCGCGTTTCACAGGTACGTCATTCCTTTTGCGCCCAGCGCAGACATATCTGACAATGGCCCGCGAACAGGCCAGATGAGTTCGTCGTAGATCCCCTCCCGCCATCCCTCGTCCTGCACACGTGGCACGACTGCACACTGGACGAACTAGCCCATCACATCGCCGCCGCAGACGGAAATCTCCTCCCCAGCCCAGCCATCGGTACAAGGCTCGCCTTCCGCCTCATCTTCCAGGACACGCGCGGCGCGGCATTGGTGCAGAAGTATACGGTGAAGGAGCTAGGCAGCATCGTGATCGGCGACGGCGGCGCCGGTCTTGACCCAGAGGACATCGAGGCCGCCAAGACCTTCGACGACACTAATGCCGGCAAGACCCTGGGCGATGCGCGCTTCGTCGTCGGCGACTACATCTCCTGCGCCATCCTACCGCCGCTCTCCGACGGGTCTGTGGCGCCGGCCTCGAGCGCGCGCATGGGACGCGGTACGGGGGCTGGGGAGTCGAGGCTTGCTGTGGGGAGCGCGCCTAATGAGCCCGTGCGGGATAGGGATGTAGCATTCCCTCGCCACGGCCGTGGGAGAGGAGGTGGAGGTGGAGGGAAAGGGGGGTATGAACATTTCAATGTTAGGGGTGCTAGGGGCACTGTGCCGTCGGGAGAATGGCGGAGAGGAGAGAAGTTGCCGGATGTGCCCCCGGCTGGAAGCCGGGGGAAGAACAGAGGCAGGTTCTGAAACATACACTATGATCTATCTCAAAGAAAAGGTCCAAAAAGGTCGGTTTATGGAGCACCAGGGCTCTCATACTTGTCCTGACACCGGCGCTGCATAACGTAGCCGGACAGGTCTTACGAAACAACGTATACGGACCCGCGCAAATCCTCATACTTTAAACTTGGCGCTCCGGCTTAGGAGTTTTTACCATAATCAAAAGCTTATCGGTCTTGATAAAAGATCAATGAGGCTATATAAAATGCCCGTATACATAAGCGCATACATAACTCGACATTTCTGGCCATAAGGCCTAAGCGAAAGACAAAAAAAAGCTAAGCCCGGCTTGCAATGCCATGCGTCAGACAAGGCGCTTGGGAGACTGCCCCTACTAGTCTAGCAGGATAGGGAAACAAAAGGAATGAGGCTCTTAAGATGGGTAATCAGTATTTATTAATGATCCAAGGTTCAAGTCAGCTATTAGAGATATCCCGCATCGTTATCGGTGCCTTACAGAATCGCAATTCAAGAATCGGTTTATATCTTGTTCCATTTTCCTCATTAAGCAGCTTGTTCAAGTTAAGATCCGAAAGAGTTACGTTCAGTGATCTCATTTCCTGCATAGGTTAAACGCCAAAATGTAAGAGATACCAAAAAGAGTCCCTAGTTTTTATAAACTCTTCAAGACATCTTATTTCCCAGAGCCAGGTTTTACCTGGAATATATACAGCAAAGGCAGCATACATACTCAGAGAACCAAAACCGGTTAAAGCACTTTCTCATCACGAAGTCCTAGATTGTTCACCACGAAATGCGATTTTCTCCATCCATGGCAGCAGCGCAAGGCATACACCAGATTCTATCTCGTCTTGACAAGATCTGACCTATCGAGGAGAGTGTCCATTGTACACAGCTAAAAGCCCAGGCGCGATATCACGAGTTTCAAAGTAATTCAAGGCAAGACGGCAGGCGGTGTAATGTTTCTTTTTTCATTCCGCTCTCGCGAAGCCTCGAGACTGATCGACCGGGTTTCGCTCTATTTATGTACAAAGGGGAACGATTCAAAGCTTCGTCTCGTCTTGCGTGACAATAAGTTGTAGTTGCTTCTTCTCCTTCCCGTTCCTCTAGTATTCTGATACCAGGTCTCCTTTCCTCTTGGCTCGGAAGTCGTATTTTCCCTGGATAACACAGGCTCAGCATCAGTTTCCAGTGCAATGTAATCGTTGAGTTAAGTTTAAGCTTGGACTTTGTGTCCATAGTTGATTCCCTTACATCTGTCTGGTATGCGATGACGCCGACAATGAATGGCACGGCGATGGCGTAGACGAAGGTGATTCCGGCCGTTCTCGGTGTCCAGCGGAAGTACTTGTGACGGTTCGTGGTCATGGCTATTCGAAGGGCGTCTAGTTAGCTAGCTAGTTCCACCATCATTTTCCTCCGGGGAGTTCTCGGTATGATGTCGGCTTCAGGACTCGACGACAGACTACAATTTGAAGGACAGAGGGAGGGTCCACGTACTCCCCAGCTTCTGGATGGCCGGGTCCATGGCCAGACCTGTGATGAGAAGGTTAGCAAATAAGACCAATCATCATTCTGCGCTGAGCGCAGTTGCAGGAACGGGCGCTCTTCGGTGAGCCATTGAATTCGTCGGGACGTACGGTAATGTTGTAGGCCAGCCATTTTGACAGAGATTGGCAAATCGAGTCGCCGCGCTGCTGTGCTTTGCTGTTCGTTGTTCGTTGAGAGCGGGATGTCGGTGATGCGGCTATGTGAGTAGGTACTCTCTCTCTACATTGAGCTCTAAACTCCGGGTGGATGTGGCTTGTAGTTTATGCTGCGCCACATCTCCACACCTCAGCATCCGGCGTAAGCCACACCACTGCAAGCTGGACAGTAGGTATCTACTTTCCCCAGAAAACGGTTCGTTGCTTGCGACCGACCGACTTCCTAGGAAGTCGGTCTTCATTGAAATACGCCTAAAAATAGAGCTAACACTACCTAATTTATAACGTACCGTATTGTGCGAAGGGGTCATTGATCCCAGTCGTATTCGAGGCATTAGAATAGGCGCACTTTATACAGGCCGATACGTGGTTAACATGATATAGCGACTACGTACTACTTAGTATGTTAATCTCGAAGGCAACATTATGCAAGTACTACACTACTACCATACACTTTTCAACACATACACTTTTCAACACATACACTTTTCAACACATACACTTTTCAACACATACACCTTTCTATAGCCGGAAAAATAGAATAGCAAGGTTCTGGCTCGGTCCAACATGTTGTATCATGTTGGACTATGTTGGTAATAACTACTGGGACTGCTAGTATGGAGGCATTGCATAACATTCGCAGTCACACAAAGACTTTCTTTGTTGTAATTCGTGACAATTAGAATTGACTCAAAGTCACAAACTAAAGGACCGGTGTTTCCTTTTGTGAGGATGGAATCGTTGAAACACACGTGCGTCGACAATGTCAATGAGCAGAGAAGTATATAAGGTGCATTCGTTTTTTTCGAGTCATTCCTCTGGCACCGAACTCAACATTGTATTTTATAATATCAGAAATACTTCAGCTTTCCCAAGTAATCTGATATACCCAAGCCAGTACACATACCTGATTTTCTTCCCACTCTCCTCCTTTCTTCCTCCGATAGCGCTCATTGGTATTATCGTATTTCCATTAGTTAGCTAACAAGAAGCAGCTATGTGTCACGCAGTGGAAAACCGCTACTTGTGTGGCCACTTTGAAAATGATATCATCAATCTATGCGCTGATCGCCACGGGCCTGGCTGTCTGCTTATAGTTGTTGACGTCCAGAAGTTTCCTTACCGTTGCTGCCCTCAGAAGGTCACACGCACGCTCGTGACAAACCTTAAGCGCAAGCGTGATGCTCTCTAGACTTCGCGTATCTAAGATATATTGGCGGACCTTGGAAGTTGGGAGTTTTAGAATACCAACAAAGTGTGTATAGAGCCTTGGGTATCTAAGGGAGGGTCTGGAAGGTTTCCGAGTAACTAAGGACCCAGTTCCCTTCAGTATATTAATGTCAATTGAGACTATTTTCAACCCCGTTTGACGAAGATCTAGTAATATTAAACTTACGTCATTCCTCTAGCTTTTCTTGCGGCTTTGGAAACAGGTTTTCTTTGTTTTAAATATCTCCTGTTAAGCGAGCTATATGGCATATGGTCTATAATCAGCTTTTATTTGGTAGAAAATTGAACTAAAATTATTCAGGTATTGGTTTTCCACCTTGACGCTACTGATAATTGTTATAAATAATGTAGTTCAAAACATGGCAAAGCTGCTACTTGCAAGGATCACTTGAGCCTGCTCTTTGGCACTTCCACGACCAAAAATAGTCACACACGAATTAACATATCAGGTCAATTTTCTGACCAGCAGGACCAGATCACCGAAGCACTCGTGATCAGGAAATCCGATCCCGAAATATTCATTCTCAATCACGTTTTTTACTCTTGAGCTATAAGACAGCAACAATGTTAAAATCTGATAGTATAAAGCAAGATCGAGAGAGGTTTTGCAACCTAGAATGACTATGTCTATATGTATGAAAATAAAGCTTTGACTTACCTGATAGATATCTTGCGGCGTATTCTGTTCCAGATGATGATACCTGGTCGGCATATATCTGCCACGATATCTTTGACCGGAGGTCGAGGTTGATGCATATAAACACGCTAGATTCGTCTGACTTTAGAAATGCTTGCGGGTCATCTAGAACAACCAATCCGGTCGAGTGCAGAATACCCTTATCCCGTTTCGTATATGACAAGTCCTGCACATACTGCTTGAACAACACCGAAAGAATGCCACACCGAACTAGAGTTGAATGAACGGTGGAACCAGTGCGTGTTGAAGGACGTGCCTCTCACATACTTGCGGCCCCAGGATAAGGGTCTAATGCCAGGGCGATGAGCTTGGTTAGGGTAAAAGAGGTTTCGATTGTAGTAAGTATCTCTTGGAGTTGCTCGTAATGTTGACTTGCCCTTCACTGTTGCCTGATGACCGGGTACGTGCTGAAGTCTTTTTCGGGTGGCGCAGGCGGTTTCTTATATTCAGGGCTTGTATTCATGTTGCTTAGCAGCCCGGTAGAGGCGCAAATACGCATCGAGAAGTTCGCCGACCGAAAGTCGAAATAGTCTTCGTTTATACAGGTAGTCAGAGATTTGATAGAGTGGTAAACAATTACCCTATTGCGAAGTTTAGCGCTAAAAATGAAACAAAAAAAAATAGTAAAATAGTAGTAAAAATGGATTCAACCGGCGGAATTCTTGATGTTACCCTAGTATTTCATACCCCCAAGATCCACACTCTCTCTTGTTAGACCGTAACTTTCACAGAGTACAAAGAGACATTTGTATATAGTTAGATAGTTGCCCACGAAGGTTTAGGACCTTCGTGCAACAACAAGTGTCTTTACCTACCCCGAAGTGTAAGGTTCCTAACAGTAGCTTAAAGCCTCAACGAAGACTTCATAATCAACTCTATTTATCTATTTCAAAATAATATTTCTACTATTGCTGCGCTCCCCTTCTTAAAATGCTGAAGTTGTTCACCAGCGTTTCTTATACTGTCTTTCATAAAAATTGGGATACCAGTACAATAGATAGTCCGTATTTTATGAAAAAAAAAAAAGGTGTTTATTTCAAAGACTCTATTCTCGTCGACCAGTCTATTTTGAATTCTCATAATGTAGCTTCGTCAGTAAACTAGATTAAAGGGAACATTGCGGGTATTCATCTACTCGTCCCCGTGGGCAAGGTAAGATTATATAGGAACAATGCTGAGCCCCCTGTTGCATGCACTTACAGCTAACAACCACACTGACTTCCTTTACATACTCTTTATGCATTCAACTATTTTTAACACATTAAATTTAGAAGCAGAATTTCTTACTAGGTATTGTTATAGTATACCTTTCTGAGTTCTTGTGACCCGTTTCAAGAAGTTGTTTTGAGTCACATTGTTACGAGGGCCTTTTCAAGGGTTACATGATTCCTCAGTCACGTAACAAGGATAAGGTGAGTCAAGCCTTGGGCTAAATAAAGCAGCAAATACACTAGACCTGATCTATCGCGTGTCGAAAAGCTAGACCTACCTACCCACCTAATCAGTTTATGGTCTGACATGGTAGAACGCTTTACGACTGCTCTTCGTATCTAACAAAACCGCTGTATAATCAATTGAAAATACCTATTATATAGAAATCTCAGAAATACTAGCTATTTATTTCAATATATCATGAAGCGCACCGGGCTTTTGGTAACTCAATGCCGAGCGGAGACATTTGCGCAATACAAATGGACCGCCGGGGACATCTGTCTATCCGGCAGGCCCCCTACAATCATGTGATTGTGAGATACGGTAGTGTTGATAGTCCGCGTCGTCATAGTCTATGACGAATTCCTAAGTAGGTATAACTTCCACGTTGCTTACCCCGGCCCGTCTAGGAAACGGCCTCGGCAACAAAGAATGCCTATAATAATGAGCCGGCCTGACTAAAGTACCTCACCTAGATCAATCCAACGCTGTCTGATACAAACCACAAGTTCATTGTGCATAACTCTACAACTTCAACATCCTCTTCTTGATACGGCATATTTAGACGGCATGGCGGGACAAGAAGAAGCAAAGGTTAAGCTGTATTGGTAAGGTCGATCTATTACTGTACACTATCAACGTACCACTGCAATGGCTAATCTGTGCCTAGGCTTGAAAAGTCGCGTGCTCAGAATATTTTGTGGTTGCTTGAAGAACTCAAAATAGATTATGAGATTGAGACGTTCCGTCGCGGTAGCGATATGCTCGCGCCGCCCGATCTAAAGAAGATCCACCCGCTGGGCAAATCTCCCCTGGTTTCCGTCACACCTCCGGGGTCGTCAGAGCCCATTGTCCTGGCCGAGAGTGGATTCATAACTCAGTATCTCAGCGAGCACTTCGGTCATGACACGACCATGCAGCCGAAGCGCTGGAAGGACGGCCAGGAGGGTAAGGTTGGTGGTGAGACCGAAGAGTGGCTGCGTTGGCAGTACACACTGCATTTCGTCGAGGGTTCCTTCCTGTCTACACTCATGATGGCCGTGGTTATTGGCATGTTGAAGAGTAACAAGGTTCCGTTCGTAAGTCTCTTATCTTATTACTCTAGTCACAGTCATAATACAAGGGCTCCTTTCAAGCTCCAATCATGCTCAAAATGGCTATTGTTAACCTTGAGTGTCGGCAGTTCATTCGCCCCGTGACTGGTTTCGTGGCAAATCAAGTCATGTCCTCCTTCGTTCTGCCAAATCTGAAGGGCCAGCTCGGCTTCCTCGAGAAGCAGCTTGAGACATCAGGAGGTGACTTTCTCTGTGGTAAGAACCTGACGTCGGCCGATGTTTTGCTAAGCTTCGGCATGGTTTCCGTCAAAGACAGGGTAAGGACTTCAGCGACCTAGTCTAGCAATAAGCGCAATTGTTGACTGTTGAAATACTAGCTCGAGGAGTTCGGCTCATGGCCGGAAGGTCGACCCAGCTCGGTTTATCCCAAGCTGTTTGCTTACATCGCGCGACTAGAGTCTCAGCCCGGCTACAAGAGGTCCATTGAGAAGATTAAGGAGATAGACTCAAGCTTGGGAGTCGAGTATTAAGGGGTCCAGTAGACATATATTTTCTCATGAGATCTTGTGTAATTGTAATGCAGAGACCAGCAGCACACAAGGAAACCATGCGACGCGATGAGGGCTGGGTGGATAGCTATTATAACGAAATGTACAACAATGCATTCATCGACTTATTATGCAGTTAATTAATACCTTCACCGCTCAGCATCGGATCTTTGGTACACCAATTTCAGGTGTGCGTGGTTATCTCCTCGAAGCCCAAGTCCTGACCCGAGCATCTACCTCGGCACCTCCACCTTCACAAGTGGTACAGTTAGTTCTCAAACATGACTCGCTAGCAGAACAATAGGGTTACAGCTCTAAACAGACTACAGTACTAGTGGCTGTGAAGGACTTATTCGTAGAATAATTAATCATGACGTAGCTATCGCTACTTCTGACATTACCTTGCACTATCTTGATGCGTGTTGTTCAATTGTATCATGCATAGCGGGCCCCTCTGAAGTGCTCGAGACAGGCGAATCCCCAAACTTACAACGGTGAGATGCGGCGTAGAACATTTGGCATTCTAGAAACTGTCACGAGCCGTGGCTGTACCTAGTCCTACTGTAGGTAATTAGACTATGTGTCGCTACCAGATTAGCGGCCGGGGCAGGCTGAGGTGTCCGTTATGGATATTTTTGGTATTGGTTGTTTATTGTTGCCACAGTGCTGCATATACCTACCAAAACAAAGCCTATAAGTATAAGTATAGTTGGGTTTTGTGCGATGTTGACTTGTAGCCAACATCTCACCGTTCCGGAAGTCCTCACTCGTACTCCCAAGGAGATTCTAATTTCCTCGAGTTCCTTACGTAGTACAACTTCCTCCTATTAAATTGAATATTCTTTAGAGCCATGGCATGAATACCCGTGCAGTATTAAATCCGTGTTGGACCCATGTGGATGGTAACCTTTGTAAGTGGACCACCCGACCGACTCAGTTGATCAAGTTAGGCACCTAACCTAGGTAGTTTCTTCCCGCTCTTCCCGCTATTGCTCCTAACAATGAATAGTATAATTAGTGCCGATGAGAGCAGTCCATAGCTATATCTAGGTGGCCATTTCTCGTTCAATCGCTTTCTTATCGCAGCCGAAGGTTGTACCCGCTCAGCGCTTGCCTATTAGTATCCTACACCCGAAGTCTATATACCTTGCACAGCCCGGCAACTCCGGCCCCTAAGTGTTTATAGCGCCGAGTTGCTTTCCGGAGCACATAAATAGCATCACATCAAGTGCACATTCATTGCTCTACTAAAACCGACTTCCATACTACTGCGTTTCAGCTGGACATACACACGCTACTACCACCATTGACTGCTAACCTTCAATGGCCTCACCTACTTGGGCACAATGGTGACAATAGCATCCCCAGGCTCAATGGTCGAGCCCCCAACGGCCCCAACCGCAGACATGCGGGCACCGGCTGGCTCAGACGAGGAAGCCTCGCCATCTGACGAGGGGGACGGTGAGGAACCTCTCGATATCGACCAGGATGATGTCCAATCCTTCATCCAACCCGCTCTGAGTCCCGTGGCCACCAGACTTGCTCTACCCAAGACTCCCGCCGCCGAGAAGGCTGCCGCGATGGATCAATTGCCGGGAGGCGGCATGTTTGATATCATTGAAAGTGCGCCGGTTACCAAGCCGGTATCTCTTCTGCCTCCGCTATCTCCATTGCATCAGGATATTGCGCCGGTTCCCGCGCATCGGTCACGCCAGCAGAGGGGCTTTACTCTTGGCCAGCTACCGTCAAGTCTACCGTACATGAGTAAGATCCCGTCGCCGTGGGTGTCCGGCCCGAAAGAACTAGTAGTAGACAATGAATCCGGCTCTAAATCCGCCATGGCTGGCATCTTCGGTCCAAATCGTCACGAACGGCCATCTTCATCGGGGCAGGATACACTGAAGAGGCTGCGTGAGGCTTTGCCATCCATATCTCTTCCCTCCCTATTTTCGACGACGTCTCTTAAATCCATCGATTCGGATAGTAAAGGCACAGTCACGTCGGGCGACGGCGCGGTGGAGTCAAAACAGATCTCCTCGCTGAAGTATCCCCCAAGGCTAGACAGCCTGTATCCTTCCAGGCAGGATAGGCTGCCTTCGCCTGACCTAGCTAGCCGATCAGGAGAATTACTGCCTGTTTCCCGGCCGCCCTCATCTCTTCGTCCAAGTCCCCGGCCTCGGGCAATGCGAAGGTCTACTTCCGATGAGTCTATGCTTTACCATTCCTTATCCAGGGTCTCGTCGTATGGCGACGATGAAAGATGGGATCATATTCGGGAACAGAGGAACAGCAGACTCAAGGCTATCACGGATAGCTGGGATCGTCCAACCTTCAAGCTACCACAGTTGCCTAATATTATACCTGCACCGCTGAAACGGCATACTCTCCTTAGCCTTGAAGCGTCGGAAGCGTCACAGAGTGACCAGCTGTCGCCCATGATATTAAACGATGCGAAAGATAGCAATCTGTCAGAACTTGACCGTGCCCTGCAGTCTCTTACTGGTGATATCGTTGTTATGGGTGGTTATCGGGGCTCCATACTCAGGTTGGTCACTGGAATCCATTATTCTCCCCTTTTAACGTGTTTTTTCTAAGAGCCATAAATCACCTAAGCGGGCTCATTCTGCTTTTGCGGTCCCTGCAAGCCCCTGAACTTTGAATATATCTTCCCATTTGCAGAGATTTCTAACTCTAGGGTTTTGAACTAGATCAACAAGAACGAAACGTCAAGTCTGGGTTCCGGTGAAACTCGGGCTCAACATTCGAAAAGTGAACCTTGAGGTTGGTTTGGACCCCGAGGACGAGGAGCGAATGGAAGAAAATATCTATTCCTCTGGAATGCTTCAAAATATAGGACCTGTGGACATTGTACGTAATTATGTTTCGAGCACGACTCTAATGCCATCTCTGAAAACTCCTCCGCTCAATTCCCAATTCATAGTTCCCCTTCGCAGTTTCCACTGACCCCTATTTGGTAAAAGTCAAGGCGGCTTTTTAGGAAGCTCAGGGAATGTGAAAATGCGAAGACGGGGAAGCTACGAGTCTGGGATTACGGCTACGATTGGCGCCTTTCTCCACATCTCTCCTCTCGAAAGCTGATCGACTTCTTACGTCATCTGCCTTCAAATTCTGGCTTAGAAGATCATCAAGACAGAGGCGTCACTGTTATCGCTCACAGTCTCGGTGGCCTCATCGCGCGTCATGCCGTAAATCAACGGCCGGAGCTGTTCGCTGGCGTTATCTTCGCCGGCACCCCACAAAAGGTTTGCTCCCTAACCCCTCAGTTATCTAGCTTTGTATCAGTTGTTGACTTTGTGTGTTGAAGTGTATCAATATTCGTAAGTAGCTCAAGCATTTCCCTGCTCGTCTTGATGTGAAAGCTTCGCTGTATCATGAGTTGGTTCGGGGTAAAGCTCTCGGAGCATTGCCATGCGACTCGCTTTCTCGCCTTGGCTAGGGCACCTATGTAGCTGGTGAAGAGGGCTCCCATCTCACGAATAATGCAGTTCGTTATTTTGACTATGAAACTGCAATGCTAACCTATTATCCAGTGGGCCCAATAAGAAACGGAGATGCTGTTCTCTTCAATGAGAAAGTATTGACAGCACAAGTCAACTTTTCCATGAGGACTAGCTTCGTATTCCTACCAGAAGATGGGTTCTGCTTCATCAATAAACAAACGGGGGAAGAGTACCCTGTCGACTTCTACGACCCACAACAATGGGCCAAATATGCCCTTTCACCTTGCAGTAAGGATTTCCCCGCGACCAACTTCGACTTTGCGAGACCGTCTGTCTACCTTGACAACATACTAATTCGTGATTTCTGATAGTCGAGCAAGCCTTGCCGGCTTATAATTCTCGGGGTTTATCCAGAAGCTCACTACGAGAATTGTCTGAGCGATTACCCTCGCCGCTCCGAAGCAGAGGGAACAGCGGAGCTGGTGACACACGTTCACAGCAAGCAACCAGTCGCACTATGATAGCCGACGCAGTCAGAAGGGTCGAAGTAGCTCACGACCGTACGCTGGCGGCGCAGATGGGAACCTTATCGAGCGAGAGCAGCAATGCGCAACAACAGCAATCATATAGCAATGCGACACCACAGCGCGATCGGAACATGGCCTACCTCACACGCACACTAGCGGAGATCAAGCACTTCCGTGCCGAGACTCTTCACCGGCCGCAACACACGGAAACGAACTCGTATCCTCCTCTCGCCGTCATCTACGGTAAAGACATACCGACAGTGTGGGCCGCGAACGTGTCTTCCCGGGAGACCATCGCATGCACCGACGCATACGATGATTTAGTCTTCAGGAGTGGCGATGGCGTTGTACTGGCCAAGGAAGCGATGCTGCCGGCGGGTTACGAGTTGGTGAAGGGGGGCCGGATCAGCACGGATCGCGGACACATCACCATCCTCGGCGATCTTGAATCTGTCGGGAGAGCTCTGCAAGCCGTTATCCGCGGCCGGCGGAAGGGTATCGGCCTGGGCCGCGGTCTTGCTGGGTGCGAGGAGCTGGTGTAAGATACAGGTATGAGGATCTCCTGTACAAAATCACGATAAAATTACGGTTTGCATGCATCCATGGCCTCGGAGTTGTGGGATAGAAAAGGAGAATTGATATTTTGGTTGTCTTTGGAAATATTGAATTAAACAATACTTATATGCTTGGGCGGGCTTTTCCGTGGTTTACATGTAAATCCTCTGAGACTGATGGCGATTGGAGGAGATATTGCGGAACCGGCCGTGTCTGTACATACCCTATGTGTAAGCATATTTATCTCTTTCCGCAAATTCGTGATTGATCAGCTGTGTTCGGCTGGATTCAGTCCTACTTTGAGCTACTTGAGCTGGGATTTAATGATCTCTGATCTGCGGCATTTTTGTCAGCGTTCTAATTTGAAGACAAACGATGCCCAGCTGGTGGATGTAAATGTCGCCTGTCACGTCGTTAGTCCGCGCTCTCACTAGGACCGCCCAGCTCGTGAGGGAAACCTAACCTACCTACTTAAGCCAGGGGGTAATGGCGGGGTACGCTGGAGTAGCTGAGGCAGTACACATAGTGATGGGCTCTTGTATCCATGCCGAGAGCAGGTATGTTCTTGTTTTCATCCTTGTTATACTTCGTCTGTATGTGTACTGTAAGTCCTATCCCACCTCATCATTTATTTGGTTCGATGATGCAAGCTTGGAATGCCTTCCTTCTACTTACCTCAGCAGGTTAAAACAGTGATATGAGATACCGGTATATAACAAACTTATACAGTAATTAATGGCATGTCGACTTGGATAACAATAAATATCTACTATAAATATATACGGTATACGTACAGTTACGTACTTCGTTGGCCTATAAACCTATGATTATTCGTAACTTCTTTGTCTTGAATTAGAAGGTCCAATAGGAGGGTGCTCTGTCTGTACTATGTACTACAATAAACATTATCCCGTCTCATTTACTTCGATCAGCATATTGCCAAGTCCCTCTAGGCCAACACTATATATCTTGTTTTGACGAACCAATCAGCAAGCTTCAAGGTATGCACTACGGATGATTCGGGTTCGGTATGCGACCACCGTTTGCCCCTCAACAACCTCCCTCTATTGGAGACGCTTCCGAGACCAATTGCATTGCTGTTTTAGATGGGACAAATCAGATTCCGTTACCTCCTTACCTCCTTACCTCCTGACTGACCGCTTTCCAATGAGTGCACGCATGAAATGCTACGTCGATCGTATATATCCGTATCTACTGATCCAGCTCCTGCCAATGGCTGGGTCAACATTTCCCTGAATTGGTATTTATACAAGTGGACAACTTGTTAAACAACCCCAAAGACAAGAAAAGGGTCTAATGCTTGCAGTACTTAGTACAGACTGAAGCTAAAAAGACTGATACCTAGCGTACGCTGCATGAATTACCGGCAGACCGGGGGTGGCTGGATGTCAATACATAGCCTCTCGGCTCTTTGGGGGAACACAAGTACGTATACTAACAGCTTGGCGCATTAGCTATCATGCAGACCAGTCGCATACCAACATACGTAGTAACCAGTAGCCCGTTTGGCTATAGCGGCAGGTAGCACGGCTTCCAAGACGTCGAATCGATGTTGCTGTCAGTCAAGTCTAAGGAGGGATCTTCATTATACATATACGTTATCTTGCTCGTGCCAGAGCACGCAAGGGGGTCGCCTGCCTAATGCAGGTAGACGCGCCGTATCAGCCCATCGCCTGCGCAGGGAGATCTCCCAGACTCGGCAAGTCGACAGTGGCGACGCCAGGGGTCTCTGCTGCGATTAAGCGCCGCGGCACCTGCTCCATCTGATTGTATGTAACCGTACCCGGAGGTCAATGCAGCGATGTGACGAAGGAACGCCATGGTCAGGAGTATAAGACGGCAGGGTGCGCCTCGCCTTGTCGCGATGTCTCTCCAACAAGCCGTCTCTCGACGCTACACACGCCGTAGACTCTTGCCGACATGTTGCGCCTCGCCACTGCTGCTCTGTTCGCCACGGCGGCCTCGGCCCGGCTCATGGACAGCCTGCCATCCGTGCCCAAGGGATGGACACAGCTCCGCCCGGCTGCCCTGGACGAGCCCATCACGCTGCGAGTTGCCCTACCCCAGCAGCATGCTGCCGCCTTGGAGCAAGCCGTGCTTGAGATGTCCACCCCTGGACACCCCAACTACGGGAAGCACATGAGTCGGCTCGAGCTGCGGTCTTACACCGCGCCCACGGACGCGGCCGTGTCTAACGTCCTTGGTTGGCTGGGCGATAGTAACGTCAAGACTCTCGTTAACAACGACTGGATCACCTTCTCTACCACCGTCGAGAAGGCCAATGAGCTCCTCAATACCACCTTCGCGTGGTACCAGAACGAACAGGGCGGCAGCGCGAAGTTGCGAACCCTCGACTACAGCGTGCCCGATGAGATCGCCGAGAACATCAACTTGATCCAGCCAACCACTCGATTCGGACAGCTTGTACCCCAGAGATCCACCATCTTTGATGTGCATTATGTCGAGGAGGAAGAGTTCAAGGTCGCCAACGTGGAATCGACCGGTGATGTGGCCGCTGACTGCAACACCAGCCAGATCACACCAGCTTGCCTCAAGTCGCTGTACAACATCGGGTACAAGGCTTCCACTACTGATAATCTGGTTGCTTTCGCCTCCTACCTGGAGGAATACGCCAGGTATTCTGATTTGTCTCTGTTCGAGTCGAAGTGGCTGCCGAGCGCCGTGGGACAGAACTTCAGCGTGCAACTCGTGAACAATGGATTGAACGACCAGACTAGCAACAGTGATAGCGGTATGTTTATTAGTCACATGATTATGTAACAACGTACTGACGAATTCGACTAGGCGAGGCGAACCTGGATGTTCAATATATCTTGGGTGTCTCTGCTCCTATTCCCATTCTGGAATACAGCACGGGTGGCCTTGGGTAAGTGGATAAGTGTGACCGAAAGCTTCCAGCATCAGTTGTGCTAACCAGTTCGATTAGGCCACTGGTCCCGACTGAGGATGAGCCTGGCCCGACGTCGAGCAACGAGCCATACCTGGATTTCTTGACTTGGCTCTTGGACCAGGAGGACTCAGCCCTGCCACAGACCATCTCGACTTCCTACGGTGAGGAAGAGCAAAGCGTGCCGGCAGACTTCGCTGTCCAGGTGTGCAATCTGTTCATGCAGCTCGGCGCCCGAGGCGTCAGTGTCTGTAAGTCATTCTCCGAGGCAGTTTCTTTTTGGTTCGGCCGATCTGGGGGAATAAGAGCTTCATGCGCCGAAGTCGCACTTGGGATACTTGAGATTCTTGTAAGATGTGAATGGGGATGCTGACTTCAAGTGTTATAGTGTTCTCCTCCGGCGACTCTGGCCCGGGAGGCTCGTGCACCCGCGAGTCCGACGGAGCTCCGTACTTCCAGCCTACTTTCCCCGGCGCCTGCCCATACGTAACCTCTGTCGGTGCGACTCACGGTGTCAGCCCGGAGACCGCCGTCAGCTTCTCAAGCGGTGGCTTCAGCTCGCTTTTCGCCCGGCCATCATGGCAAGACAGCGCCGTGAGCACGTATCTGTCCTCCATCGGCAACACGTACTCTGCTTACTTCAACGCCTCCAACCGAGGCTTCCCGGACGTCGCTGCCCAGGGCGCGTCCTTCGCAGTCTACGACAAGGGCAGGAGCTCGCTGCTGTCCGGCACCAGTGCCTCCTCGCCTGTCTTCGCCGGCGTCGTGGCCTTGCTCAACGCGGCTCGGAAGAGCGCGGGTTTAGCACCTCTAGGATTCCTGAACCCTCTGCTTTACTCTAACCCTACCGCTTTCACCGACATCACGGGTGGATACGGTAGTGGCTGCTCTGGCAACTCGGCTATTGGCCGCAATGGCGCACGCTGGAATGCCACCACTGGATGGGATCCTGTGACGGGTCTTGGAACTCCTCTTTTTGATAAACTATTGGCTGTTGCAGCTCCCGGAGTCGCGAACTCTTAGATGAGTCCAAGTAGCTACCAGCCTGATATTAATAAAACAATGGTCGAGACCTTCGACACGAACAGATCTGCAAGCGCCTGTTGATTACTAACGTGATTTGGTGCCAAAGTGATAATGTGATTCTGAACTCCTTGAAGACAAACAAATGCGTTGTTAGGTAAAGGTAATGACTTAGGTAAAGTAAATTCTCTACCAGATTATTATGCTACTCTTCCATATTATAAGCTTTCACGCTCAGCTCACCTCTCACCGTCATGTGCCCCCCTGGCATTCTCCTGCATCCAACCTGGTCCAGCCAACCAACTCCCGAGCGAAAATATGACAGATGACGCGCAGGCGGGGGTTTCCTGTGGGGTGATTGAATACATCATGAGTCGATTAATTCCATCACGAACATCATCATGTGACTTAAGCAGTCAACCTAGATTGAGAAAAGTCGAGCAATATTGAACTCAGTCCCATTCTCCCTCCCCTAGTCTGACAGGCTTTCCGTTATTAACGTCCTCCATGATCTCGTCTATACTCCACGGCTGATACCGATACCCCGATGGATAATTGGGAGACACAGTGGTAACTTGGTCGAACGGTATTCCCTGTTTTACAGTTTCTGCCATCTCGTGATAGTTCTGGTATGCGTACTCTTCAGGGTCATGTTTCCATATCCACCCCGGAAGCTTTGGCTGGGCACGTTTAGGGTCAAGCTTGACTTTGCTCCAGTCCGTATCTTGAAGCAGCTCGGCATTGGAGAACCCCAATTTTTGGGCACAAGCACATCGAATGAAGCGGAATCGAACATGAGTCCTGACAGATAACGGTATGTTCTCCTTACTGCCGATCTGAAGGCACGATGCCAAGGACACGGCGTCCTCGATAGCCTGAGTCGCACCGTTGCCAGATGCTGGCAGGAAGGAATGTGCGGCATCCCCGATCTGAACTAGACGGCCACCAGGGGAGCACCAGGACGGCTGGGGATTGCGCCAGAAGAGCTCGAAATTAAGAATGGTTTTGGGAGGGGTTATCTTGACCAATTCTTTGAAAACTGGCGCCCATGGCACCGGGCCGACTCCTTTGTCCATGTTCTTGAGTACCTCGTCAAACTCGACGGTATGAGTCCAGCTTTCTTCTTCGGATCCTGTTACATCATGATTCATGATCCAAATGAAAGCTCCGGGTCGGGTCAAAGCTAGCGCATATGTCCCAGGTCTAGATAATGATAAGGTTAGATCACATTGTGAAATGATAGAGGTGGAAGTACAGAAAACTCACCCCAGGAACGTCCTAATAATCGGTTCATCGTTATTCTCCCCGCCCAGTCGGCCGAAGAACTCTTTGACTTGAGGATTCTTGTCCAAGTGGTCCGAAGAAAAGGCGGCTCTCCACATGGCTCGACCGGAGCTTCTTGCTCTCACCTGCCCACCTACAAGTTTCTGGCTCTTGGAGCCAACGCCATCTGCAGCGATCACAATGTCCGCTTCGAAACGCTCTCCTTGGTCCGTGATGGCCACCGCTTTCTGACAGGATTCATCTTCGTTGTAATCAACTACTCTTTTGCCAAATTCGATCTGGACACCGAGTTTTTTTACTTGATGAACGAACATCTTGTAAACAAGTGGTCTCATCTGGAAAGCTCCCGGAGGTGTATTCGGGTCCATCCCTGAACGGCGCAGGCGATCCGATACCTTCATAGGAGGGATCGTCTGCTCTCCACTATGTTTGAATGTCTCAAGCCATGCATTGCTCATGGAGATGCTCTCATATTCTTTGAGTAATTCTGGCCAATGTCGGAAAAACTGGATGGCACTGTGACCCATGAAATACATATCTCCTATACCAAAGATTAGGACTAGCTCGACTGTTAAATTAGAAGAATCACACATACCTGCGGTGTTGATATCGTCCATGCGCTCGAGCATACGAACATTGTGGCCCTTACGTATGCACTCAATAGATGCTGTCAGACCAGCAAGACCAGTGCCCACGATCAAGACATCGATCCCGGTCGCGGGGTACGACCCGACGGGTTTGCAGTCGCCAGCAGTCTGAACGGAGCCCATCTTTTGCTCTTAAAGATACTTCTGTCAAAGGAATATGACATAGAACTAGAACTGATTCCGGATATAGGTAGCGAAGCGCCTCCATATCATAGAAAACAGCATCAATTCTTAAGCTTGTAGCTTACATATTCTAACGGCCGAGATCAGGAAAACGTTCTCATGTGAAGTGACCACAGAAAACTGTGCCACACTCCTATGTTGCTCAACCGTAATACGTGCGTGAGGTAGCACTAAGAGCCACATGCTGAATCGGCAAAATAGGGCGACAAACTACATTGGACAGTGCTTTACTACGAACGTGTCTGTCACTACCCAGCATATACATCTACATGTCAATATGCAAGGGTCGGGAGGCGGCGGTGCCCATTGTTCGAGAAGATCATTGCTATACGAGGCTCTCCCCACCGCCTTGGAACGGTTCCTGGCATATTTCTTGCTACACTAGCATGCAGTCCGGATAAAAATTCACGTCTCTGCTCGAATGTCGGCCTCTGGAGATTTAATTGTGAGCAGATCTTCCTGCAAAGTTTCAAGGATCATTATATCGTTGACGTGGCTTTTACGAGTATCAACACCTCTATGCCCAATGTATCAACCCTTACGGAACAGGTTATACCTTGGACTTTAGGTGTCGACGAACATATGCTCTTGTTCGGGCATTATTTAAACAGACAGCGTGGATATTAATTGAATGCCAGTTCCTTGACTCGTATTGCAGCTGTGCAGGCGAATTGTCGTAATCCTCGTTGACATGTAACTCCCTGTTTCCAACCAAGCATACTAGCAGGGGTATTATTTTCTGGCTTCCAACGGTGTAATTATTAAAAGCCGCTCGCCATCCCACAGTTAACTCCCTCTTGATCATAATGAAATCATGTTCCATGATAAGATATAGAAGGCAAGTTAACTTACGTCAGAGATGGACGTGGCCCAAAAGACCTCAAACTTTATGGGCTCTGAGCTGTGTGTATAATCCCCAATTTGATATATTATTGTGGCTAGCAACACGACGAAATAATGTGATGAATGAACCCTTGGAAAACGGTGGAGGCGCATTTATGTGGACGAAGCGTATTACATATGATCCCGAGAACAATTAAACGTGCCGCGTGTCACCATCGAATGCGAAACCCACCTGAGGTTATTAATATTGTGGCATGCTGTCACTCTATCTTCTACATTCTAAAAATCTTAAAAACTTCTTTATCTGAGACTTGTATCAGACGAAAATATTCGAATCTTTGTTTCTATTCGCGTTTCTTGGCAGATTCCTGTCTGTGACTGAGAAGAGGGAATCAGGTTCGCCGATAGTCCTGTTCCTCTTGACTATACGATTCATCGGACTGCAGCTATGCATGCTTTCACGCTGGTCGCCCTTGGGTGCGCCGTTATCGTCATCAGTCTATTTCGTCTGTACACGCTTTTCATAGAGATCAATAGTCCTAGAAAGGTGCCAGGCCCGACACTCATTCCTTTTATTGGGCGCGTTCACGACCTCCCGATCAAGTTCATGTGGCTCAAATTCTATGAATGGGCGCAGAAGTGTAGGTAACATATGAGGAATTCTTGTGTGGGGGGGTTCTCTCAATTTGATATATGCCACAAGATGGGTCCTTTTAAGAGTTTGATGTCATCCATTTCTGAGTTCCCGGCTAACTTGATATATAGATAGTGGCGTAAATGGATTCTACAATATCGAAATTTTTGGTGTCTCCATCCTTGTGGTTTCTGATGAATCTGTGGCGGAAGAACTCATGATCAGGAGGGCAAGATACAACTCTGACCGGCCGATGATAAGATCGATAGTTGACTCCAAAAGTTCTGACGGCTCAATGGAATACTTACCACTAATGGGAAAGAATCGTATGAAGTTCAATACACATATGCACTATTACTACAGCTAACGATTATCCATAGAGTACTGGTCCCGTCAGCGGCGCCTGACTCACGCGTATTTGACTGAAGCCAGCAATGCCCACTATTACGGTATAATGCATCATGAGGCTAAGAGATGGCTAGTAAGACTAATGGAAAATCCCGACGACTTTCAGTTCAGCTTGGAAGACATGGCATCGAAAGTTATGTGTCAGTTGACATGGGATGATCCGAGCCTCAGCGAGTATTGTACAAAGAGTGCCTGGGGACTACTGACCCAGATGTCGCCAGCTGGGCCTATTACCAACGTGATCACCATCCTTTGGCACCTCCCCGAGCTCATCAATCCATGGAAGATAGCAGAGCGCAAACGTCATGACGAGCAAAAGGCATGGTGGATGGAACGACTGATTCAGACTCGTAGGAATATGGCGCAGGGACTGCAGAGGTCATGCTTTGCGCAGCAGTACTTAGAGAGGGGCCATAAGCGTTCGAATATTTCTGGAGACTATGAAGCATCTTGTGTTGTCGGCATGATAGCCCTTGTCGGTATATTTACCGTGGTCGGCCCCCTTTCTTACTGGCTCGTCTCCATGGTGAATCACCCCAAGTGGCAATGCATTGTGCAGCAAGAAATCGATGAGGCATGTCAAGGCCGCATGCCAACACTTGAAGATGCACCAAGGCTACCAAATCTGAGAGCATGCATTAAGGAGACTATGAGATGGCGGCCCAATGTCCCAACCGGTGAGCAAGCCTATGTGTGTGAGCAGCATAATTCACAAGACTGACTAAATCTGGAATAGGGGTAGCCCATGAAATGGAAGTTGATGATATATTTCGAGGTTACTATCTTCCTAAAGGAACACGTATTCTTCCACTCGACTGGTAAGCTGCGATGAAAACTCATCATGTTCTTCACTAACAAAACAGGGCGTTTCTTCGAAACCCGGTCAAGTACCCAGACCCTGACAATTTCCGCCCCGAGAGATGGCTCGAGCCTGATTGGCCAACCTACCAGGAGCCCCTCACACAGTATCCGACTATCAAAGGCATGACTTCATTTGGCTGGGGACAGCGACAGTGTCTGGGACAAACCCTGACCCAAGACGAACTGATAGTCGCCTGTGCTGCGTTGAGCTGGTGTTTCAATCTTAAACCGAAGAAGGACTCAGCTACTGGTCGTGATATACCAGTTCCTACGGACAAGTCTAATTCACTGCTTATTATTAAGCCCGACCCCTTTCAGATGACATTCGAGCCGCGAAGTTTAGCGCGGAAGCAGGAGGCTATACGGCAATGGAAAGAGACAGACGCGCGAGATAAGCGAGAAAGAGATGAATTCATCCAACGTGCTACGGAGTTTGATGAGAAAAGGAAAACTAACTTATAATCAAGCAAAGCTAATAAGAGAAAAGCACTTGCAACACAATACATCATTATCAAATCGATGAGATAAAGTGAGGAAAGGCTCAACAAAGAGCTATTATCTGTCGGGCTGAGTTCAAATTTCAGTGCTGAATTATTATATTTAAGTAATGATAATATACCATGTTTAATTTAAAAAGGGCATGAAGATATTATTTTAACACGATAAAGATAGCTTCAAAGCGTCGTGAGCGTGACCTTCTACGATAGAGAATATCTCGTTCTTTGACAGCTCAACGGGGAATCAAGCATGATGCTTCTGATCCGTTAGAAAACAGAAAGCCCTAGAGGGATTGATAATTTACGTTGAGCGAATAGAGCCTGCAAACAGGAAGGATTCTAGTAGCGTGATAGAATTCGTTCTTCACGCCTTCTCTACTCTCAAGCCACCCAGTGCCGCGAATGAAGTCTAACGACGTCTTTAAAGCAAGCGCACTGTGTTTGCTTTATCACCAAGCTATCACAGACCACGGATCTTGGGAAACCTGGAAATCCGGTTGAATGTGTACTGACTGTCGAGGGGCTTTCATTTCTGCGCGTATAAGACAACCCAAGGTGCAGGGCACCAGGAAGCTCGGTACCTGCAGGTAAGCGCCCATGAATCTCGAAGGAATGCATCTTTGGCTACAGGGTCAGGCCAACAATAGAGCCTTGGCCCACGAGTAGAAGTCGGACCCATGGCCTTGCTCTGGACTTCATGCAAGCAAGCCCAGGTTGCAGCTCATGGCACCATTATAGAGTTTACAGTCGCGACTTATTTACAATCATTATATACGACAAAGCAGCATACGAATCGGCTATGACAACACGAGAGCAATGACCAGCCTTGGAAATGCGATTGAGCTGACCTAGCTCGTTAAATTTATGATGGCGAGACCCTTGGTGCTTCTTGAAGAATACGTAGACATTTCATATTGATAGAACTCTCGCCTTACAAGCTGCCAGAGAGAAAGGTCCCCAGGAAGACACGTCAACATGACCACCGTTACGCCCGAGGTTGTGGTTGGGACCACCATCGCATGCTCTTTCATCCTCTTCGGTGAGTGCGCCGGGGCCCATGTTAAATCGCATAGATATGATTGTGTTACTAATGCTCATTAACCAGGTAATGCCATCACCCAGTCCTTCATGGGTGTACCAGCTTTGCTTGTGGATTTTCCATCACCATCCTCACCCGATCATGCGGCGAGAGCGCGTTTACTTGGAAGACAATGGCCCACGTTCTGGAAGGTGGGCAACGTTTTCTTCCGCCCGATCAGCACCCTAGGCATCTTTGGATACGGATATACGGCATGGGCGGTCTCGACTCAGGGGGCGAGCGGCAGGCTCGGGGATTGGAGATTATATGCCATCTCGGCCATGTGTCATCTCATCACAGTGGTGCACTCGGCCATCAATATGCAACCCATCAACGAAAAGATCGATGCTCTCAAGGACCCCAAGGGCTTAGTCGACACCAAGATGGCAGAGAGCTATGCCCGTAAATGGATCAAGTACAATACCGTACGCATGATTACACCGGTAGTCGCCGCCACCCTGGCGCTCACACAGGTCTTGAGAGGCTGAGAAGGTTTATGACCAGGCAAATATCAACGGGAACCACGGCAGATTAGCTCGTGGGCGTACACGGATACTAGGTCACTGTTTTGATGTTGATGCTTTTGCTACTCTGGAAGGAGTTGACATCGGTGACAATTGTATTTTCTAAACATTATCAACATTGTACTTCGGCTTTAGATACACGACCTTGTCCTGAACACGCGCAATTCTCTGGCTATGACTGTCACCACTGGTATGAACGTTAATTCCAAAAGTGTATCTGAGATTTGTCATGAATTCAACAACTAGCTGTGCAAAGCGAAATAGCATGAAGAAATTCACCTCTAATACTACCACCACAAGCTCATACCATTGTCATTCTAACTTAATTTCAGCTGAGATGAGAATTTAATCTGAATGTAGACTGTCAAACTAGAGCTGGAGGATTCTTGAGTAGACATTATCTGTCCAGAGAAGGCAGTTCCATACAAGAGGCACTTCATATCCATGGCTCGCCATTCATGACAGGATCCTGCGTAAACCAATCAAAGCAATGATTGCCGCGCTGACATGAATCCATGAGTCCGAGTCCATTACTGCCCAGTCAAGGAGACTAAAAGTACTGTTCATAGTATTCGCGGTCTTGCTCACTTTGCCGTCAAAAGCTTTGGGCGCGTGTATCCGAGCCATGTCTAACGCCTTCGCGCTGTCGACAAATTCTTTGATATCGAGAACCTTGCGTCCATCCTCGGTCAATCTGACCATCATCATGCACTCGTTTTTCCATTCGCCTTTGCCGGATTTCAATGTCCCGAGCATCTGCGCGTGAATTGCCACCATGCCTGTAGCGGCGTCGTCGATGATCGTCTTTGGGATCAATTTGAACTCTTCGAACACGCCGAACACGCCTTCTGCGTGTCTCGTAAAAGCATCTATGTCGCGGATGGGCATGCTTAAGCTTTGGGGTAGCACATGGTGATGAAAGTTGGGCGCAAGTGGTTCGAGGAGCTTCGTAATCGAGCGGCTGCTATATCCATTCAGAAGTGTATCGATTGTCTGCATACGCTGCTCCCGTGAGGACTCCATTCCGCATATAATACGAGTAAAGTGTGGAAAATAGGACGTTAATCGTCAGCATTCTCGGTGGCCCCTTCCAGTGGCCATCGGCCTGGGCCGGATACGAACTTCATATAGGGAAACTGATACTCTTGTGAATTCAGTGCTGCTTCCTGGTCAAATCTTGGTGCCCAGATGCAACATGTGTTTATTCGGTCCCGACTCATTATTTAAGTTTGCGCCAGTGACGCCCGACGAAGGTTAAAGAGGCAGTTATGATACAAAGCAAATAAGTTATCTCTCTTCCTGGCTTCTCTCCTTTCATCTCCTCCCGTCCGAAGTCCCATTCTGTCTCGCATATCCCAACAAAAATCTCCTGATTGTGAACTGCAATTGTCATCATGGCTAAGCCCATCCTCGTCACAGGTGCCACGGGAAAACAGGGCGGCGCGGTTATTGATGCCCTACTCGCCGAAAGCGCCGAGGCCTACACCATTCTCGCCGTAACAAGAGACATCACCAGTACTGCTGCCAAAAAACTAAGCTCAAAATCCCAATCCATCAAGCTCGTCCAAGGAGATCTCGATGAGGTTCCCGATCTTTTTAAGCAGGCGCAAAGTGTAGCGGGAGCGCCCATCTGGGGCGTTTACTCTGTGCAGGTCTCCATGGGGAAAGGTGTCACCTCCGAAGGAGAGATCAGACAGGGAAAAGCATTGATACACGAGGCTATCAAGGCTGGGGTCAAGCATTTTGTATACAGCAGCGTTGAGCGAGGAGGCGATGATGCCTCTTGGAACAATCCGACCCCCATCCCGCACTTTCGGACTAAATGGGAGATCGAACATTATCTTCGCAACGCTACTGCGACTGGGGAACCGGGAGAAAGCATGGGTTGGACCATTTTGCGTCCCGTTGCTGTGAGTGACTTTTCTACCTATACGATTCGAGCCATATACCCTGGTCAGGCTCCCAAATTTCCCATTGACCTCTGTAATAATCTGATCTACCATTGTCATCATGAAAACTTACCAAATTCTAATTCTGTATTTAATAGTTCATGGACAACCTCGCCCCCGGGTTTCCCACCAAAGTCTTCATGGCGGCGTTGCATAATTGGCTTGGTGACAAGCCAGTGCAATGGATCGCTACGAAGGACATTGGTTTCTTTGCGGCACAAGCATTCATTGACCCGAAGAAGTGGGATCGTAGAGCTGTTGGTCTTGCTGCAGAAGAGCTTACCTTTGATGACATGTGTGCGTCATTCCAGAGTGTGACTGGCCAGCCCGCCCCGGTAGCGTATTCATTCTTTGGAAGTGCCCTAACTTCCATGGTGTCCGAGCTGCGGTTGATGATTAGCTGGTTCGCTAGCGACGGATACCGCGCCGATATCAAAGCGCGTCGTGATGACCATCCCGGTATGACATGCTTCAATATGTGGCTTGAGCACGAGAGCGCTTTCGATAGTGCGAATGAATGGTAGTGGTAAAGCGGAATTGAGCGACTTTTATATGCGCCCTCATCTATATATGTCTCGATTTTCAGAGTGGCATAAGGGGAAAGGTGGCACATTAAGCTGGGGTTTAATGGCGGTTGACGGCAATCGACAAGTTAGAGGAAACCAGAAATTTCCCCTACATACAGTTATTATATCTGACATTTGTGGTTTACCTTGCCTTGCGCTCCATATAGGACGCTCACAGCAACTTGAGCCTGTAGCGGAGTACTACTGTACAGTTATTCAACGAAAATATACATTTCCTTGCTACCACGGCTTACTCGCTTGGAACAGAAAAATGGCACACGTGGTAAAGACGCGTAAATATAGAATGCCATGCCTAATCCAAATCAGCGAAAACATTGCTGCCAGAAACACCACAAATCCGCCTCCAACTCCTTAATGCGCCTAGCCCGTAGATTCCGTAATGCATCATGTTGATATCTTGAAGATTTGCGAACCGTCGCTTGCACAGGGAGCTGAATCAAGCCGGTCATTGCCGGGTACGATACAGGTCACATTGCCTTCGCTCTCGGGCGCAAGTGTTAGCTGAGTTCCACCCGTGAAAGGTACTAATTGGCCGTTGTTGGTATCGCCGCCTAAGGGAATGTCAGTATACCTACTCGCCGAAGATATGGTTCGACCTACCTCCGTCTGCTCTACCTCCACAGGAAAACATAGTGACAGTATCACCTGCCTGACGACGGCCATCGAAGCTGATACACCCATTCATCTGTATACATGATTAGGATATCATCTTCGAGCGCTCAATATTGTGACTCATAGGGCTCACCAAGCTGCTCACTATGAGCGCAGAATTCTGCGCCGTGTTGTGTTTTCCGGCCGTGATGATGTCAAATTTCTCATTTGGTGTGCCTCCGCAAGTCACTAGAGAGACCGGGATAAGATTTTCACGGAAATCTCCAGCGGTTGGGTCGATGAAGAGGCACCGTCCATCAGGCGACTGAATGCTAATGGATGTGAATGCCCGCGTTGCGGTATCATCGCGCTGCTGAGATTCTGCGACGGCTGTAGGTTGTAACACCCCACCTGCACGGGATACAGAAACGGTTTCAGTAGGATTGCTTATCCCTACCGCGGCGTCGCTACTGGCCGTAGTAGAAGTTGTCGTTGCGACGCTGTTGATGGTGCTTGTCGTTGTTCCTTGACTTAAAGTCGTCGATACAGGGCTCAATGTAGTAGCTAAATTTGTAGGCGTCCCCGTCACCACCGTAGAAGTGGAATTGGGCTCAAGAGACAGCGTATCACCGAAAGTGAAGAGCTGGTGTAAGTCCCCCGCTTCACAGGGGGCTACATCAACGACATTATCCGAGACAGTGAAACAGGAATTTGCGTCGTTTTCTGGAGATAGAGAAAGGGGACCAGCACCACCATTGAAGGGGAACAGCTGCGAGTTGGTCACGTCACCGCCCCCGTCGGCTCGTCCACCGCAACTAAATAGGATAACTTGATTCCCAGCTGGTCGCCTTGGGTCGAAGTTGAAACAAGCATTTGTCTAGAGATTTGTTAGACATAATCCCAGGGCAAGTTACAATCGCAACAGACCAGAGTGCTGACGATGAGCATTGAATTAGCTGCATTATTATGTTTTCCGCTTGTTATAATATCCCATTCTTGGCCGTCAGTAGAGCCGCAATCAGCTATCTGAATCGGAGTAAGATTTGCTCGAAAATCTCCCGAGAGTTCGTCAACAAATAAGCAACGATCATCAGCCGTCTACTCAACACGGTGGGTTAATAAAGTTGGTTCACATTCCCATAGACTATAAGCCAGCTTACCTTGATGAGTGTGCTTGCGAAAGCTTTGGTGGCGCTCGTATCGGGTTGCTGAGCCTCTTCAAAGGCTGCCTGGTCTAGCTGCGTAACTGTTCGACGAGGCAGGCTCAGTAATGACACGGGCGATGCTGCAGCTAACTGAAACAATGAAGTAAACCACAGGAAATTCATCTTCGTCTAATATTTAACAGGAAGATAGGAAAGAGAGAATGCGCTGATGATAATTTAAACGCGAATTTAATGAGTGCTAGGCTACGGAAGCCAAAGTAAAGTCCCGACCGGCGGAAGCGAAAACGAAGGATGAGAAGAAAAGAACGAACGCTTCACCCAGTGAAGTGCTTGGAGGCCGTAAAGTGCTTCGCTCAAGATGGACATCGTGACACCGCCTGGCGAGCTCGGTCGGGGCCTAGACATTATGTACTAATTGCAGTTGGTGGTTGTCAGCCCAACCCCTGAGAAGCGCCGCCATCGGGCCTTAAACTAAATGAGTTGTTTCTATCAAGTTTCAATTGGCCGTTTTGGTCTCACTGCATACTGGTATAGAAGCGAAGCGCTAAAGACCAATTTGACAAGAAGTGGTTTGAAGGGGCCTGTCAAATGGATTGGCGTGCATCTCAGAATTCATGAAACAGTATCCGTCGCATGGCCGGCGCCATCGTGTCCTTCGTTTGTCGACTCTGTATTGGCGCAGCCCTGACGAGCTGAGGATTGTTCAGATCGTTCAATGTGGAGAATCCATGTGACCGATCACTACCGATCTACCTGTTTATAAATTTTCCGGTCTCCTGAAGTCAGATTTCGGGTTCTTGTCCTAAGAGCCACGAGTGCTAAGTAAAGGCGGTTGAGGTTTGCCAAGCATTGTGACGCCTGATCTGTCTGGCACTTACAAATATGTTTTGTACCTGTTGATAGGATAATAGGTGCAGTTCAAATTCATGATTGCTGTTCCGAGACAGATGAATTATTTCCTGTTGTTTTTAGTAAAGAGAGGTCCTGCATGCGTATGTAAAAACACGTCGTCGTTTGGCGGTTCTCAAGTGGTGACGAGATCGACTAAGCCAAGCAGTATAACCGCCATAACCCAAGCCTAACCAAAGGCTTGCTTACATTTACAGCACACTATGCGTTGCGCTACTATACTTGAAATGCCTATCCTATGTTCAACTATGCGACAATGTATTTAGAGTGCCAATGAATACAAGCTATAATAGCACAGGTAATATAATACCAAATAACTTATTCATAGTTATCTACTGAAATATACGAGGTATTGTAGCAGACTATAATCATCTAGCGTGCCCTCGATCTCGCCCTCAAGCTACCGACGCTCTCAACGGCTTTGCAATTATTGCGAAACTATAATAAAGGTTAGATGTGAGCACCGCTGCAAATAACTGATAAAAGAAAATGAGAAAAGTATGTGATTTAGTCACCTATCAGTTCGCGCATTCTAAAAAGAACATGACCTTATTTGGGAGGCTCATCTTCATCTGGCAACTGTGAAACACTACTAATATGTTTGACGCTACCTTCGATATCTAGACATTTATTCGATGGTGCGGCAGCCCTTGATGCTTGGCTAGGTATTACCCCTAGGAGGAAACCATCAAATTCTGAATAGGTAGTAAGGCATATCTTGGCATATCATGTAGGGGAATGCAAATTGAATAGCATTCAAACCTCTCGCCTCTTACTGTGCCCATTGGGGAAGCTCGCGCATTTGGGGAATGGTGGAGGTTGTTTTGAGCTGCCTTTTGGAGGCATGCTCATCGCTGTGACACGCTCCGCTACTTGAACCCCAACATTCACGGCGCTCACCCCCGCGCCGTTCGTCCAGCAATATACTCTATTCAATACTGCAGGCTAAAACGCCTGGGCCTTAGTAAACAGAAACTGATTACCTCTCGATTAATTCGACATCGCCTAGGTAGGTCTGTTACTATTTGGTACTGATATGATGCGCTCAACTTGACTCTGCTCGTTTGCTAAGCAGCTCATTCTATATTCCACTAACTACTCACTCTAAATTTATTGCTGCTTATTTCTAATGCTGACGTCTTCCGAAGGGAGAGCAACATAGAGTGAACGATGACTAGAGCATCCGCCGAATGAAGTGATGGAAAGGTTTCCCATCACGGCTAGCAAGTTTTGAAGTCTAATATGGCATCCAGGGTGCTGAGTATGAATGAATTGTTCCGTTGAGACGGCAGAGAGATATAGTGCTTATCGCGCAATGATCTACGATGAACTGTGATACGGACCTGCCCGATGGGGTATGTGGGAAGAGTAGTACAACTCCATGAGGGCCAGTGCAACTGAGCTTGGCAATCTATACAACAGTATAAGAGTCGGTACCACAGAGTGGAAAATCTATTTGGGAATCCTTTGATTCCCGGCTATTCTATCGCCTCACCTCCCCCATAACAGTATGAGGTTCCTTCGTACAGCACTATTCATTGCGCCCCTGGCGGCCGGTGTCCAGATTGATAGAAGGGGCCAGGTAACATACGATGGCTACAAGGTCTTTCGCGTTCTCACCAACAGCGATCCGGCAGAATTCGAAGCCCAGCTAGAGTCTTTATCCGCGATTGAACTCTCCCGTAACCGTGGGCATACTGATGTTCACCATTTCGATATCGCCGTTCCCCCTGAGAACCTCGATGCATTCGATGCTCTGAACTATGAAGCTAAGACCCTAACGGAAGATCTTGGGGCGAATATTGCCCTGGAAGGGGAACTGCAGCCATTCCCAGGTCAGCTCAAGGGGGTTGTTTCCATATATGAAGCAAGCTAACTGAGATTCAGGCTTGGAAAAGAGTGACCATGTAGCCGAGGCTGCTGCCGCTCTACCAGACTTCTCATCATGGTTCAGTGCATACCACCCTTATGCAGACCACTTGACGTATTTGCAAAGCTTGCAGGCTGCATTTCCTTCTAACTCGGAGCTAATCACCACCGGCACGTCTTTTGAAGGGAGAACGATCCAGGGCATTCATCTTTGGGGAAGCGGTGGTAAAGGCTCTAAGCCAGCCATCTACTACCACGGCAATGTCCACGCTAGAGAATGGATTACTTCAATTGTTAGATGAGTCTCTTTCCTCTTTTGATTATGTGATCTAACTACAGACACAGACTGTCGAGTATATCGCCTATCAGCTCATTAACAACTACAGCAATGATACTGCCGTTAAGGCTGCTCTGGATAACTATGACTTTTACATCTTGCCAATTGTCAACCCAGATGGTAGGTCGAACCGACACTTACAGTCATCGAGTCAATACTGAAGACAGAAAATGAACAGGATTCGTCTACACGCAGACCACAAATCGTATGTGGCGCAAAAATCGACAAACACGTAATGGCACCGTAAGATACCCCTGAACAGGCTTTTTTTCTGTATTAAATACACATATATATTATTGTGGCCTTGCACGGATGCCGAGAGAGCCCTGAGCTCCTGGTACTAGACCTATTTCACATAAAAATACACATTTTACTGACTTCGGCAAACTGTAGACTGCAGTCGGTACCGATATCAACCGAAACTGGCCATATCAGTGGGAAGGCGACGGATCTTCAGACAGCCCAGGCTCAGGTATGTGGTTTTCCTCATATTATCAACTTGATTTCTCATATTCTTACGTTTAAAGTCTTGAATCTTGCTGACCGAGAATCTAGAAACGTAAGTTTCTTTTCTGAGTAGTAAAAAATATCATTGATTTTTGCATGCTTATCGCAACGATTCATTCTCGTAATCACCAGAACGTGGGCGGTATCAAATGGCTGAGCAGCAATCATAGTTACCGAGGATTGGCTCCTGGTGATACCCCAGAGAACACTGGGATTCGCAGTAAGACTACACTCTCAAAGAGATCGGTTACTGGTATAAATACTAATGAACATTTCTAGCATACGGAGATCAGCTTGGGGCTGGAAAGGGCATCAAGCTGTATATTGATTGGCACAGTTACGGTCAATATATCCTAACGTATGCTATTACCCTCGTGAAGTCCATTAACTGTAACAGTATAGATATTAACGTAATATTTTAGCCCTTACGGCTACTCCTGTTCAGCAGAAGCATCAAACCAGTCTCAGCAAGATAGTCTAGCCAGCAGTACCGGAGCAGCCATCGCCAAAGTCCACGGAACTCAATTCACCACTGGACCGGTGTGCGCTACACTCTATGTCGCAAACGGTGGCAGCAACGACTACTTCACCGATGTGACTCCAGCAGAGTTTGCGTAAGTTTCGACGGCCGCCTCACATTCCCTTCGAGTTTGGCACACATGAAGAAGACAGCCTTGCTAATCCGTTCTATAATAGCTGGGCAATTGAACTACGAGACACTGGCACATATGGCTTCGTTCTCCCGGCGAACCAGATTATTCCATCAGGCGAGGAATCATGGGCCGGTCAGAAATACTTGTGGGCAAGTTTTTAAAGGGCTTTGGTGATACAGGATGATGTCAGTATCGAGAGGGGCTATTTGGCATGGCGATACCTGTGTATCCCAGGTAATAATTATAGCTAGCCGTGCAACGGCTATCCTTTCATCATCAATTTTACTCGAAACGCCGCTTTCGTATTTCCTTGCTCGCTCCGAGTTTATCGAGCTATAAGGTAAGAAGAAATCTGAGATCTGTCGAATTATGTGCCCAAATCCATGTGTCGTCAAGATAGACACTGGAAGTCAGTGATACATATTTCTACTTTGACTGGCGTGTAATTCCTGGCATTGTAACGGTTCACGGGGTTCGGCCGGTTAATAAGGTAATTTTAGAGTATAGATCAAATTGAAACTAAGTCAGGACGACACTACGTCCGCAAAAAAATAGAAATATCAATGTATATAAACCAGGCCTAATCATAACGAAGTAAACTTGTTGTATTAGTGGCTGATCTACCTATTTACTCAGGTTGAATGGACACCACTTATACACTCCGCGGAAAGGGGGTCGGCGTGAATCACTACTCCGATAATCCGATGTCGCAATCCATGCCTGTCAGACGGTGACGAGCGGACTGTGGTCCTATTGGCTAGTCTAGCACGGAATGGACGTACTAGGATAAATGAACAAACATATTGAAACCTCATGGCTTTCACTCACACATTACTAATACATATGCAAGTATTTAAATACTTATAAAACTACCTAGCCAAAAAAGTGAGGGGAAGGATAAGCCACGCAAAGATCATGGGCGACTTCATTCCTGATACGGTTCAAAACAAGGACCTTGAAGGCCACAAGTTGCTGATTCTGGTAGACCTCGACTTGCCGGACGGATATATAGAGCATGTACGTGCCAAGTTTCCAGGGCTAAAGGTCGTGCATTCGCGCTTCGATCCATGGAGATCCGCGCCCACCGCCGCCATTCCGGACGTGAAAGACGAAGACTGGGCGGAGGTGACGGTTCTCGTGACGGGCCCCCGGCTTCCCACAATAGAGGAGGCGCCGAAGATGCAGCTTGTGCAGCTGCAGAGCGCGGGCGCGAACTACGTCCTCGAGAGTCCATTGTTCAAGGACACCAAGATCCCCTTCAGCACGGCCAACGGTGTCGCGGGGTAAGATTTGACACCCTACGCCCTTTGTGCCATTTCCCCGTATACCATACGATTCTAAATCGGAATGGTACTCCAGTGGTTGATGAAGAGGAGAGCGTGTCCGGGGCAGGGAGAGAAAGAAATGTATCTCACGCGCTGCTTCATGAGCCGAGACTGACCACACTTGATAGACCGCCAATCTCTGAATGGGTGATAGCTACCTATCTTGCCTACCAGCACCGCAGTGAGTTTCGCTTAGTCTTGGCAACGTAGTGATATCTGGGGGTTGTTTGAATACTATCTAACCCATGGCGGCTTCGCTCCGCACTCCAGTCCCACACTACCTCGACAACCAGAAAGATAGCTTCTGGGAACGTGCTGGGGGTGACGTATTGGACACACATGACGCTGTCAGCCAAAAAGTGTAAGTTATATCGGTGGACTATACACTACTCACACACAACAACTGCAAGAATCCGACACCCATTCGTACGGAGGGTAGCAAGAACTAAAGACGGGTTAGCGAGTAGCTAACTTGACTTCAATATTTGCAGCGGCATCCTC
This sequence comes from Xylaria arbuscula, assembly GCA_022385695.1. Lineage (NCBI taxonomy): Eukaryota > Fungi > Ascomycota > Sordariomycetes > Xylariales > Xylariaceae > Xylaria > Xylaria arbuscula. The sequence continues at coordinate 1,215,441 of MU279342.1, forward strand.
GGATACGGCAGTATAGGCCGGCAGGTAGCGCGCGTCGCAACCGCATTAGGCATGGAGGTCTACGCATACACAAACCGGCCGCGGCCGACGCCCGAATCACGGCGCGACCACTCGTGGCACCCCCCGGGACTGGGCGATGCCAAAGGCACGCTGCCGACGAAATGGTTCTCGGGTACGACGCCTGCCGAACTGGGCGAGTTTCTCAGCAGCGGGCTCGACCTGCTCGTCGTCGCCGTGCCGCTGACGCCCGAGACGCACGGGTTGCTCGGCGCTGCGCAGTTCAAGCTGCTGGCGGGCAAGAAGACGTACGTCTCGAATATTGGACGCGGACCCGTTGTTGTGACGGACGACTTGATCACGGCGCTCGACGAGGGCTGGATCCGTGGCGCTGCTCTGGATGTGACTGATCCCGAACCCTTGCCTAAAGAGCACCCGCTTTGGAAGAAGAAGGACGTGATTATCACGCCGCATGTGAGCGGGCGCACGAGTAGTTATTTTGACCGTCTGTTGTCTATCCTAGATGCCAACCTTGAGAGACTGAGTGAGGGCAGGACCGACTTCCTAAATCAGGTCAGCAGAAAGAGGGGTTATTAGGGGAATGATTTTTGCTCGTACAGGAGTGTTAGATAATTGCCTATTGTCGATAGCCTGGTTGTATATATTGTTCGTATCCTTAACCACATTTGGCACCTGAAATATACACTGATTCGTCTTCACATCCTTTATTAACATAGTGATGATGGCGGTATCTGGCTTAGCTATGGGGGAGCGGACGGGACCCCGCGCTCTCCAGATCCTATGGTCGTATGTGAAAGAGTGACCGGTTGTTTAGATATATGATGGGATTGCTTTTCGCAGAACAATCGTTGTGTCCTATCAACTAGAATCACCCCGCCACTAGCTCCTGGCCAGGTGTGTCACTTTATCAAGCTCACTATGAAAAGACTTAGACTCTAACCCCCAACCTACTGGAACAAAGGTGTATATACATACATATGTATCTAGATGAGTGAATACATGCTAATCATTGGTGAATCACTATATCTGGATCTACATATCGACTGTAGTGTTACCCGACGGTTACATCAGGATCCTAGACACCTTGTAAGTGTGGGGCAACCTCGGCTCGGGGGTAGGTGGTGAGATGTGAGATGTGAGATGGTTCATTCCTGCTTCACGCCATCCATCCAGTATCGTACCACCTGCACTCTCCAAGTTGGCCGGGTGCCACTGCTCATCGGATCGGCAACACCATGTGAATACACTGTAGCATACTTGTATTTAACAGGAATCTGCGACGGACTGTAACTGACACCTGGTCCTGTCTATGGCCTGTGGCAGACTCACTTTAGGAGCTCCCTGTTAATCGTCACTGTCGACCGGCCCAATTCATAACACACATCTCGCTCACTTCCCCAGCACAAAATGGCGGGAACAGAGCCCTCAACAAAGGCGCCGCAGCCCGTCCTCGTCATAGGCGCAGGCCTAGCCGGACTCGTCGCAGCCTTCGAGCTGACGCAGCGCAACGTGCCAGTGGTGCTCATCGACCAGGAAGGAGAGCAGAACCTAGGCGGGCAGGCCTTCTGGTCGCTCGGCGGCATCTTCTGCGTCGACAGCGCAGAGCAGCGGCGCACGGGGATCAAAGATAGTCGTGAGCTCGCCCTGCGCGACTGGCTCGGCTCGGCTCGCTTCGATCGCGAAATCGAGGACGTCTGGCCCCGGAAATGGGCCGAGGCCTTCGTGGACTTCGCAGCGAATGAGATGGAGAGCTACGTCAAGGCGCGCGGTATTGGATTTTTGATGAACGTGGGCTGGGCGGAGAGGGGCGATGGACGCGCTGATGGCCATGGGAACTCTGTCCCGCGGTTTCATATCACTTGGGGCGCTGGGCCTGAGGTCGTGCGTGTGTTTGCGGAACCTGCGCGGGCGGCGGAGAAGAAGGGGTTGGTGCAGTTCAAGTTCAGACATGTCGTGGATGAGTTGCTTGTTGACGAAAGCGGGAGGGCGACGGGGGTGCGTGGGAGGGTGCTCGAGCAAGATCCCGTCGAGAGAGGCGTCAAGTCCTCGAGGAACGTTATTGATAAGTTTGAATTACACGGATCGGCTGTCCTAATAGCTACTGGTGGCATCGGGGGAAACGTCGAAGCCGTCAAGAAGGCATGGCCGGTCGATCGCTTGGGCCCCAAGGTGCCTGAGAATTTTGTCATCGGTGTGCCTGCGCATGTCGATGGCCGAATGATAGATATTGCTGAGTCGTCCGGTGCACACATCATCAATCGAGATCGGAGTAAGTGACCCTCGGAGCTGTTTTCTTTTAACCCTGGTCAATGGTCATATTCCAGGAGTATGAAGAGCCCTGTCAACCTAGAATCGTGCCTTGACCCCTTGCTGCGCGTCAGAAGTAGTGCAAACCCACTGACTCCGAATTTTGTAGTGTGGCATTATACCGAAGGTCTCCAGAACTGGGATCCAATCTGGCCCAGCCACGGCATCCGCGTCCTACCCGCTCCATCCTCTCTCTGGCTAGACGCAACGGGAAAGAGACTGCCCCCCTTCCTCTACCCAGGAAGCGACACGCTCGCCACGCTGAAGCACATCTGCAGTACAGGCCATGACTACACATGGTTCATCCTCACACAATCGATAATAGCACGGGAATTCGCGCTCTCCGGATCGGAGCAGAACCCGGACCTCACCAACAAGAGTATCTGGCAGGTCATCAAGAACCGCCTCTTCAGCTCCAAGGGCACAGAAAACGTGCAGAACTTTGTTAAATATGGTAAGGACTTCGTCACGCGCGACACCCTCCCCGAGCTCGTGGCGGGAATGAACGAGCTGGCGCGCTCCGTCGGCGGGCCCGAGCTCGATTATGAGGCTGTCCGTGAGACGGTCGAAGTCCGCGACGGCCAGGTCGTTAATAGCTACTGCAAGGACGCCCAGATCATGCTCATTCGTAACGGACGGAATTACTGGCCCGATAGTCGCAGCCGCATTGCGCCGCTACATCGCCTCCTAGATCCCAAATATGGTCCCCTTATCGCCGTCCGCATGAACCTGCTTACGCGGAAGACGCTCGGTGGGTTGGAGACGAACCTGCAGAGCAATGTGATGAAGGCCGATGGTGACGCGTTTCCGGGGCTGTATGCTGCTGGGGAGGCGGCTGGATTTGGTGGCGGCGGCGTACATGGCTATAGTTCTCTCGAAGGGACGTTCCTTGGCGGATGTATCTTCTCTGGGCGTGTTGCAGGGCGAGCTATTGCCGATGAACTTTTGGGACCGCGGTGATTGTTTTAATAATGACAATGATGGTATAATAATGACGGCGCCAAATAACGAATAGCTCTTTCTTATCTTCTCATTGATTTGCATACGAAACTTTCAAAAACGATTGGTGCAATCTGAAGCTCTGCACACTGCGTATTGAAAACATTGAGAAAGAGGCTACCTGTAACATCTTGACAGAAGATTATTTATAAGAGTACACACTACCTATGATGGAGAGATAAAGTCCCCATCCCCATCCCCGGTAGATTCACACATGTATAAACATATTTCTCTGTTATGTTGTGTGGTTAACTATGCCAGAGTTGATGCTAACTTATCGCCTTCTGTATTACTCTACAGTTACAGAGAACAGATCACATAGTAAAAGCATTACTATTATTTAATTAGAGCGAAATACTACAGTGGTGATATACTTATAACACAAACGATTCAGCTCTTTCATGACTTGGTACTCTCCAACACCGCCTTCACCATGGCATTTCCAACCTCGATGGCCTCAGCGAACCGAGGCTCAAAGAAGCGCTGCGTGTTAACAAACCTCTCCTTCCAAGTCTCGAAATGGCCGAGCCCGACACACTCAGCCCACCCGCGCGCCGCAAATGTAAACTCGAGGTCATCGCTGCGAAACGTGTTATCCTCAACGGCAACGCGCAGCGCCTCGTCAAGCCGCGCCGGGTTCCGGAACAGGCTCTCCGTTACGCCGAGCCAGAGCCGGAACAGGGGCGTGCTGCAGATCATGTGGTCGTACGGCACGATGCCGAGCGCGCTCCAGCAGTCGACCATGGCGAGCAGGCTAAGATGATTGTTTGGCAGCGGCGCCAGGTCCGGATCGGGCGCCCGTTGGCCGATGCTGAACTGGTCGAGCACGGCGTCGCGCAGCAGCGGCGCATCGGCCCATTTGGGGTTGTCGGTGCCAAAGACCTTCTCCTTGGCCAGGAGCACGCGCGCGCGCAGCTCGGCGTGGTGGCCGCCCAGCATCAGCTTGTAGAGCTCCGTGACCGACTCCGCGTATTGGTTGATCTGCTTGCGCGCCTCCGGGTTCAGGATCGCGAGCCCGGCGTACACGTGCCATTTCTGGCTGTAGATGCGCATCGTCAGGTTGATCTTGACGTTCTCGATTCCGCCGACGTAGCGCGCCCCTTCCCAGGGGAACTGCCGTGATGAATGCCAGGCTTTGCCCATGCTGAGGAAAGCGGCGTGTGTTACGGCTTGGGTGTCTGCGGTGATGCGATCGTGCTCGTGGGCTGTGAGGTATACATGCTTGGACTGTAGACACCGCAGGACGGTTTCGACCTTGTTGAACGAGGCGTCGGAAGCGCGGTGTTTTATGAGGACCTAGGATAGGTATATTAGCTAGGCGGAATTTTGATTTTGTATAGGAGGGCTAGTACCAGAGGCTGATCCTTGGTGTCGACTCTAGGGCCATGGAGCGAATGGCACGACACTATGTCGACGTCTGGCGGAAGATGATCCTCAAAAGCCTTGATTTCGGGGTCCTTGCAGGAGGTCTGGCCACCCACGATAGCATTCTGCTTGGTCGCTGTATATATCACATTCTCGCTTTAGTCACCATTCCATTTACAGCAATAGCAGGAACATCGAAGTGCATACAAGGACCATACTCGGCAACAATACGGCCGATATTCGCAGCCTCTACGCTGTAGATAATGTAGTCACTAGCTCGAGACACCAGGTGACCATTTCGAAGAATTTGTATATTGGTCTAAAGGATTCTCAGCATGGGTTCGCTCTGAGAATAGACAGCTACGGATATTCACCCTGCTCGAAAACTCTTCACAAAGATCCTCATACTGGTCCTCTCTATCACACGCTTTAATCCTACGGCATACGGTGTTAGTATATGGGCGGAAAGACGTCGTCGCATTTACAAGTCGAAATCTGTACCCATTCCGTTAGTATCCCGATTGACCATAAAAAAGGTAGAATAACGGAAACAGATGGTTGCTTTTCAGACAAAATTAAAAAGGTAGCTGAGAGTTAACATCATGGAAAGCCAGCAGCCATACCGGGGCCAGAATGGCTGATCCGGCCGGCTGAAGGCAATGCTCGAGCCAAATGCACTCAAGTCATCATTTGCAAGGAGAGAACACAATGAGGAATGAAAAGAGCTTACCAAGAACACAATCGATCAACCAACACGCTTTGGCATGCTTACTTCCAACCAGCGTCACTGAGCCTCCGAGCGTACATCTTCCCCATGTCGCCCATACCGATGATACCGACGATGAAGTTCTCCATCTCAGGAAGAGCGTCCGTCAGTGGGCTTGAAGCCATCGTCGTTGGTATCTGACACGAGACAAATGACTGCACCTAGCGGTAAGCGGGAATCGATCTAGGCGCAATTGCAAACTTGGAATTGACCGAGCGAATGCGTCACATAATTCACGACAGTGCTGATCACCTAAGTCCGCATAGATGACCTTGACGCGCAGCTGAGCAATCTGTTACGGTAGAACGACTTGGGGTTATGAAGAAGGTTGTAATGTCTGAGCAGAAAGAGAACAACTTTTTTTTTCTTAAGAAGCGAAAAGTCTTGGTGGGGCCCTTGAAAAAACGCGCTAAGTCGGCACCGGAGAAAATGCAGCGCCTTGATGCAGCTTTCGCGTCTCCACTTAGCCAGGGAGCTTGTTACCTGTAGCTGGTGAGGGGAACTAGGCCTGTTGCAACGAACCAGTAGATACCTCTAGGTACTTAGTCTTGGGCAGTAGCTAGTCCGAAAGAAAACTTCACACCTCTTATCACTCATATACACCTATGATACTTAAGACCACATACAAACCATATACAAGGCCTAAAAAATAATCCAAATATATAGTATTATTCTCTTTATTTTACTTTATATTGATATATATTTTCCTGATTTTTTATTCAAATCCTCGATGAAAAAATAACTGTTGAAGTGAGGGCTTGCATTGTAGGGTAAACAGGTGTGACATTTTCATTCGGACCCGCTTCTGTCTTGGGTACCTACCTGTACAGTATATGTACAGGCCACTACCTAGTATCGCTTACATACACCAGCCAGTATAAAGCCAAAGACAGATGAACGGCCGGTCACGGGATATAGCGACAGAGAATAAGCTGGGCTCTCTAATATTGACTATGGAGGGTCTTTTCGCACTGGGATCCAACGGCTCCGGCCAACTAGGCTTGGGCCACAGGGAGGATGTGTCTGTACCAAAACAAGTCGAGTTCAGCCAAGCTCTCTACAACGACTCAGTCATCCAGGTGGCAGCTGGCGGCAACCATACAATCCTCATTACAGCCTCGGGGAATGCTTATTGGAGTGGTGACTCCGCCAGTGGCTGCTGTGGGGTTGTTAAAGACGAAGGAAAGGAGAATATTCGTCCATTATTCCGCAAACTTCGTCTTTCAAGCTCCGCTAATACGGGCCGTATCATGTATGCCGCCTGCACATGGGACACTACGATTCTCGTCGCTGAGGATGAAAATGGCCAAGCAACGAGAGTGTATATTTGTGGTAGTTCCGAGGGTCCAGGTGGAGTTCCCTCCTCCATACCGGATTTTCCTCCAGCCGGCACTACAGTAACAAGTCTCGCAGCTGGTTTTAGACATATTGTTGCCGTGCTTGACAATGGTGATGTATATGGCTGGGGCAACGGGAGGAAAGGGCAGTTGGGTCAGTTAGAGGAAAACGCCGACGCCAGAGGCATAGTCGCCATGCCCCAAAAGATCAGTGGTGTTTCGTTCAAAGTAGTTAGAGCTGTCTGTTGCCAGTACACGACATGTCTCGTTGCAGAACCTGGGGATGGGAGGATCCTGGTTCTGGGAGCTGATAAATTGGGATTGAAAAGCCAAGCGCCCCTCGAAGTACCCAGTTGGAAAGCTGTGACGGCCAGTTGGGGGAGTATTTACATTCTTAAACGAGATGGATTGTTAGTAGCATGGGGTCGGGATGACCATGGCCAGTTACCTCCTCCCGGCCTCCCGGAAATATCCCACATCACAGCTGGAAGTGAGCATGTTGTAGCTCTAACAGAGGCTGGTAAGGTAGTGTCTTGGGGCTGGGGCGAGCACGGTAACTGTGGACCACATACTGACGAGAAATTTGGCGATGTCAAAGGGCGTTGGAACGTGCTTGCGTCTCTGAAAAATCTACCTGAGGGATCGAGTATAACAGCTATTGGGGCTGGGTGTGCGACGAGTTGGATTAACATTACAACGGATGGCCTTTTCTTATAAGTACCTTTACTCACCATATTGTTCACCAAGAGCTCTTGGTAATAATACCAGCAAAAACGACACTCTTAACCACTATCCTGCTTGGATACACGGCTTCTCTAACTTCTCTCTAATCGCCAAAGAGGCCAAACTTGCGAACTTGAGAGAGACGCTGTGTTGGCTCTAATTGGCTCTGGTCTGGATTTAAATCCGGATTTGATTCGTCGTGTCTGCTGGGTTGCTGAGCGCTTGGTTGCTCGCCCATCATGGTTCGTATGCTCATCGCAGACGGATTCTGAGTACTGGTCAGTATTCTCCCAGACGCTAGCACGAAAAACAGATAAAATACTAACCGGGTTACCACTAGTATCCCAACCCAAACGCGCGTTTTCTTCCTCCTCTTCATCTCCATCGACATTGACTGGCTCCCACTGCTCATCGTTATCCTGAGGGACGAATAGCGACTCGGACTCGAGAGTAGCTGGAGGCGGACGCTGGGATGGGCGTTCTATGGGAGGCCTTAGAGAGGGGATAGGGTTTGGACGAGCCTGCGATGCGATAGGGGCTGCTGGGGGTACCATCACAGGTGTATGAGAGTCAGCTCTCACAGCCGTTTCCTCGAGCTGCGGCCCGGGACGCCCTTTTGTATTCGATCGAGTCTTCTTGTTTTTCGGAGCAGGAGCTCCACGCTCTCCGACGGTCATGAGAAGGAACTCGCATTTGATGCCATCGCCGTCATATTTGAGCTGCATAGGTCTAGCCGGCATCGAATAATGAGCAGAGACATCTACGCCCAAAATGGAAGCATGTTGGATGATAGCCCGGAAGTCCTTGACGCTGATGACAATGTGAAGGTCTTCTTCGTCTACATTGAAGTTGTCGAACTCATCTCGTGCCACGGCAATAGAAGTCTGCAGTGGCTTCTTTAAGACCTCTGAGCATTTCACATCAGCCATAAGTTCTGAATATGTGGCAACAAGACTCACCATCACCATTGGCAGCTTTCTCGGTAAAGCATGTGAAATGCACAACTTCTTCGTCAGCGTGAATGTCCAGGTAGTCTATCCCAGGACCAAAATGATCCATCAGCTGACGCAGGGTCCTCGGTGATATGAGCCAGTTGTTCATTGCCTCGACCTTGTCAAATTTAGCATGCACTGGCGGGCTGACCTCGAATGGCAGCCGGTATCTGGTGGTTATCCCTTTCGAAGTGAGCAAGAGGCGTCACCGTGATTCTCGAGATGGGACTCACCATTGCGGAAGACAATGTTGGCAACAAACCTACTCTTTTTGCCGGGTTCATCAGTGATAACAACATCGCATCGATCGATGGTGGTGTCCTTCTCCCTGTCGTGCAGGGGATCCCCGCTCCGACTCCGAAATAGAGATAACAGCACCTACGACGAGCGTCATCAATATATTTCAGCACTGTAGACTAGGTTGATGCTACACAAGAAAAGATTTAACATACCCGGTTGTAGAGCTTGCAGAAGAACTTATCACGGTTCTGGGCGGTTCCTGCATAATGATACTTGGAGAAGAAACGGTTCGCGGCGAAGGCGACGGAGGCGTAGGCCGATTTGGACGAGTTGAGGGCCGTCACAACCAACCTGTCTCTCTTGGCTTCTAGCGACACCTCGTCGCTGAATTTACCGAGGCATGTAAGCGCATCTCGCAGGACGCTCACTCCGTCTTCGCTCAAAGTAAACTTGACTACAGCCATGGCTCTCTTCTTCAAATGCGTATTGCAATCGACGGCCTGTAACACATGTACACTCAATTTCTGGTCGGGGGCCTCAACCGGCCGAAGCCATGAGAAGGTGTCTTGATAGACCAGGTAGATCTTGGAATGCAGCACGTCAGAGCACACAGGCAATTTGAATAAGCCTTCGATATGTACAGATCCGGTATTTGGCAGTTCGTACAAGATGATAATGGGATTGTTATGAAACTTTGAATATGAAGCAGGTCACAATCACATTATAGGAAGTACCCACCTGCAGTTTGAAGAGGTAGCAGCCTCAGGTACATATCTTAGGTGTGGGTGAGGTACCTATGGCCCCTAGCTCTAGGCTATTTATAGCGCCAGCCTACAGCTGCACTACAGAAGGAATGGCGCGTCAAGTGATGGCAGACGCGAGCAGGGCACGCTCAACGCGTCGCGGGGTATTTGCTCAAGTACTGATAACGAGCTTTAAGGTTACCTTAGGTACAGTAATTAAAAACAGCTATACGGAGTACAGTGCCATACTACATGTAGTAAGAACCTCGAGATTCTAGGAGCGCCGCAAGTCGTACTACAGTATAAACACGCTGTAGGCACCTCTAGGCAGCACATAGATGTATCTGATCTCTTTTAGAGGTTTAATTCTCTAAAACCAACTTATGATCATTTCCCCTCCTCTCACTGCTATATATTAGAAGACGTGCTACCACATCGAATCCGGCATCATCTTTTATTTGTAGACAACAAGTAACTGATACGGACGTTTGTTATCTAGAAACCGCTTTCTTGATATCGACCGTGTTGGTCGTGTTACTCTCTTTTTTATTCACACCTGTTTCCTCCAATCCCGCTAGTTTACCCAGAGTACCGCAAGGAAGAAACATGGGCACACCAAAACTGCCTCAGGATGTCATGCTCCTGATATGCCAAGAGCTTGGTGCAAGTCGCGATTTCACTACGCTATATCATTGCTCCATGGTCAGTCGTAGAGTCGCCAGCATCGCGGTGGAACAACTCTATAGGTCAGTGATGGCAACTCTACAGCACGCTTCTTCGGCTAACAACCTTCAGCGTCTTGGAAGTCATGGATCCATTCATATTTCACGCCGCTCAATCCGCCCGTCTTTGGAGGTCAATTGTCTTGTCTAGTCTCGGAGCTACACGGTTAGTCATTCTCGGTACTGTGTTCTACCTATTCTGGCAATATTAGAGTAAAGGGGCTTCTTTTTTCGTATTAGACCTCTTCTTCTTTTCCCTCCTTTAATGCGACCTTTAAACGCTCTCCCTATATTTCAGATCATGACATACAATAAGAATCTCTAACTCAGTAGTGTAGATATCCATATTGCGCATACATTCGCGCTCTTTCTCTGAGCAGCCTTGCTGAATGCCTCGATTATATTCGGCCTGACGAAGACCTTCGCCAATTTTTCTTTGAGGGTTTGATGCAAGACTTTCTAGTCCTACAAGAAGAGGGTAAGAGACGCGTCAAGAGCACTCGATATAGACTTCCCCCTCTCGACAATGCAGCTATCACCAGCAGATGTGCGGACTCCATTATCCAGTACACCAAAACGCTTGCCGACGACAATAGTACGCCTATGACTTTGACTCACCTAGAGGCTTCTGTTTTCCCACGTGACATTCTTCCAGCTTGGCTCAGCCACCTTGGCGCTCTCACATCATTGCAAATACATGATGGATCTGTCTTAGGCGTCGAAGCTGCCAGTGCCATCGCTGAGCATTGTCCTAATTTCTCTGAATTGACTTGCTTCCACTGTTCTAGCAGTTCTGTTGATCAGGAGGTGGCCGCCTTTCTACTTACGCTCCGTCCTAATACCCTTCAAACATTTGAAATCCTTAGCCGAAACAACCTTAACGAGGACACCCTTGCTGCCCTCAAGACTCACTCTAAATCGTTGAGAGTCCTGGATCTCAGGACTCTCCTGACATCCACTCTTAAGGCTATTCATATACTCTCCGAATGCACGGCTCTCGAAACGCTCCTGATCGAAAAGGAGGCGTCGTATGATGGCGCGGTTGATTTAAACGAAGAAGAGCTGTCAAGATTTGCTCAATGGGTTAGCAGTTGCAGAGCGTTGAGTGAATTAAGTTTTCACCACATCCGAAATCCCTTGCCCATCCTAGAACAAGTGTTACAAACCTCCGAGATCCGCCTCGAAAAATTACACATCCAGGGCTCCAATTTTGTTTCTAGGGAAGTCACAAGGGCAACGTGGATGGCTCTTGGCCAGCAAAAGCGGCTCAAGTCACTTACCATTGCCTCGGACGACCAGCCCGCGAATGACCTGGACTTTATCCGGTACCCTGAACTTACAGATTCGATTTGTCATTTATCCAGTCTGGCTACACTGAATCTGTTGCAATCCCATGTGAGCTCAGTCGATATCGTCCGTATCACCACAGCACTTCCTCGTCTCGAAGAACTCAGCTTCGGAGGAGACTTGTTCGATGAATCCATTCTCGAACCTCTGAGCAAACTACACAAATTAGCGACGCTCACGATCAACGCTATAACAAACTTTACATACGACGGTCTTTGGAGTTTTGCGCAGAGGTTGTATGAGGTTGGCAATCGGGGTATAAGAGTTGAGCTGCTGAACCAATGGTATGAAGCAAAGTTGACTACAAGGGAAGAGAAGCAGTTGAACAGGTATTTCGCCAAAAATTTAAAAGGGCAGATCGCAATCAATTATTCGGCCGATCCCAATGGGCTACACGAAGACGACTTTTCTGATAGCGACTAAAATACACCCTCACTCGAACTATTGACAGGCTATGACTCTGCATCCTACCAATTGTCCTACGACAGAGATGCTACGACAACCCAGCCCGCACCGTGCTCTGCACCAGCAAAAATATTGTGTTCACATGCAATGGTAGCATCGCTCGTACATTGATTACAAGCCAAGCCCTATCAGACCAAGTCTGCAAGAGCCGACATGACGAGCATACTATGGAGTCCTTAAGAAGCATATCAAGCGAAGGACGGGCATTGACAATATGCTCAACTGAGCCCTCTGCAGGAACAAGAAAAAAGATTATTGTAAATATGATTTCTCAATATTCTCCTCGCAGAGGCAATAGGGTGAGAACATACATCATGTCACTAGGTGCAGGCAGGGGCCTCTGAGAAGCGCAATTTTCGTCATCTTATAACGCCATACGACTCAAACATAGCACGCTGATGTAATACAACAATGTTGGAAGACCTGTTATCATCTCTCTATGAATGTCATAAGTAGAACTTGAGATCAACCTGTATTATGCACTGGATTAGGTATTGCTTGATTATAGGGTTATAGATTCAAATGGACAAACTTATTTCATCAAGCCTGACTGTTTTATACTGTAATCATAGGGAGCGACAAATATGATGCTACACCAGATGGATATGCATTCTTCTATTTCTCAGTACCGGGTATATTCCATGTAAGAGATGAATCGGGATTATCCGATACTGGCCACATAGCCCGTTTTTTTACCGTAGACATCATTCTATACGCACAAACCTGTTCGTCTTCAATGTACACTGTCTATAGGCAGGTTTTTATGGGCAAATAACTTAATTATTGAGAATCAACCACACGGAGTTTCATGCTCGTAAACAGACATCCCATGGCCCCGGCGCCTTCGCCTATTTACTCCGCCTCTACGGGCCAACAACTTGGATAGGTAAACACGTTGCAAACACACAGAGCCTCATAGCTGGAAGAGTCGTCAACACACAAAAGTAAGGCTTAACAAGGGTATCTATGTTCCCAACGCAAGGTACCTAAGGCAAGGCACTCATTGCAGCAATGTGACCACCACGCCCACCACCACTAACATCTATCTAGCTAACTAATGTATGAAATGTAAGAGAGAATATGCTATGCCAGATCTATCGTGAAGACGGGCTCATATGTTTCGAGGTGCTGAACGATCTGATAAGTATTGCAACCAAAAAAGAGATCACAGCAAAAAGCAAAGATATGCAAGCCAAGCAGGAATTCTAATAAGACCCAGGGAAATCAGTTACTCGACGATGCTCCATAGCCTCATGAGCCATCCAATGATCCCCCTCATCCATGCCCACCTCATCAAGCGCCCGAACAGAAGCGCTCAACTTCTCATTAAGCTCTCTAGTAACAGCATCGACATCAACACTAAGATAATTCCTCAGAAACGCACCCACATCCGTGTTCTCGACGTTTCCACGGAGAACATCCGTGCCAGGACCACCAGAGCTGTAAACGTTAACGTCGACGGCCGAGTGGCCGTGCGTACTCCATCCGATCTGTGCGCGCACAGAGATCATCTCTGCGAACGACGGCTGCGCAAGCGCTGGGTATAGGACCAGGGCGTCCAGCTCCTCGTCTGTCGCGTCCGATATGCCGAGACCAGGGATGACGAGTTCCTCGTTGATGTAGCGTTTCAGCTCTTCGGCTGAGTCGGACGACTCGGCGATGTGCTTCCATAGCTGGAGAGCTAGATGCTCGGAGGATGCCGTGGCGTTTGCTAGCACTTGGGGATACCATAGGTATTCTGGGTAATCCGCCTTGAGTTCTGCAAGGGTGTTAGTGTTTACCACAAAAGGGGGGGGGATCGTTGTCTCACGTCGTGCTACGGCTAGTCCTCCGGTCTCATGGTCGCTAGTGGCAACTAGGACACCCTCAGTCTTGCTCTCGTCCAGGAAATCGAGGACGGCTTGGAAGGTCCTGTCGTATTCGAGCACCTCTCTGACTTGCGCCGACGGGTCGTTGCCGTGGCCGGCGTGATCGATTCTGCTGCCCTCGATCATCAGGAAGAACCCCTTGTCGCTCTTTTCGGTGGCCTTCTCCAGCGCTCGCAGGGCCGTCTTCGCCATCTCGCTCAGACTCGGGTATACATCATTCATGTTTCGACGGTCGAGTTCGAAGGGTATGTCGGTCGGCGCAAACAAGCCCAGCAAGGGTAGCGAAACTTCCTTCTTGCCCTCCCGCAACTCGTCGAAGGCGGATCTGTCACCGATATAGTTCCAGCCGTATTCTTTTTGTGCCAGCTCGATGGCGTCGATGCCGTCTTGACGACAGCCGCCATCGGTGGTGTTGGGTAAAAAATGGCATCGACCGCCGCCGAGCATCAAATCCACGACACGATCAAGGGGCCCTTGGCCAATCTCCTGGAGGGCGATCTCGTCTTGTTGAGAACGGTAGTTGACGTGGCTAGCAAAGCAGGCGGGTGTGGCATCGGTAATGTCGGTCGTGACGACGAGGCCCGTTGCGTATCCTGCCCTCTTAGCGGCTTCCATGACGGTGCCACAAGGCGTATACCCAGGGAGCATGGAGATGGCACCATTGTAGCTCTTCTGGGCACAGCTGAAGGCGGTAGCGCCGGCAGCGCTGTCGGTCACGAGCGAAGAGTTGCTGCGGGTTCGGCTTGTGCCCCAGAAGTGCTTGTCCAGGGTCAGGGTATCGCCGTACTCGAGGCCGTCGACTTGCTGTCTGAAGCTCCGGGTCAGGGACAGCGAGGCCGGGCCCATGCCGTCGGAAACCATGAAGATGAGGTTGCGCTTGGCGGCGGGCTTGTCGAACCCCGTCTGCTGTTTGTGCGAGGCCCAGACCGCCAGCACCAGCACGGCCGCCGTCGCGAGGAGCGCCCATGCGAAGAGCAGGGACTCGCGCAGCCTCGATGGCCACGATGGGCCCGACTGTGTCGCTCGAGATTGGCCGCGGGGGGTGGCTTCTTCGTCATCGGTCGGGTTGGCCGACGAGTCGCGGCGATGGTTCGCGAGGAGCGGCGTCGTCGTGTTAGTCTAAACATGAATTACACACACACATCAGCTTTCTGCTCAAACGAATAGTGCACACCACCACCCAGAGCAATACACTACGTGCCAACTAATGTCGTCATGCATTGCTGGAAGAATACTAACCATCTTGTAGAAAGCTCATCAGAGGCAGGACGAGAGTCGGGACTTTAGAGAGGGAGAACTAGGTTTAAGTTGACAGGACGGGTCATCCCGAGCATACACAAACTCAATCTTGGGAATGCGATGATAGATACTAGGTACATCTAGGCCCCCTGGTTTACAATAGCGTACGAAACTTAATAGTTGAGTCGCAACATGAGACTGGTTGAATGAGGCTGGCTGGAGAGACTAAGGTGGTCAGGCGGTAAGTACAGACCTGCTACAGGTCGATAGCGTGCACCCGGCCAGTAGCCCGGCGACGGACCAAGCTCCGATGACGCAACTTGCAGTAGGTTAGGCAGGGATTAGAGCGCGACAGGGTCGAAATTGGGGTCGTACCTGAGCCATGCTGCTTTTAGCCTACTTAGGTAAGACTCGCTACCTACATACCTTACCTAGGTAGTTCCCCCCTTAGATATCAGAAGGTCAGGGCAGTGGCCAGAGGCCAATTGACCAACTTCACCTACCTAAGTACTTATATGGCTATTGACCCTTTAACCACGAGCATATTTAACCACCCGCTATGTGACTAAGGTACTTCAAGGTTCGAGGCTTCTATTCACTCTAGGACTAATACACCTAACAGACATACAGAAAAATCAAGAAGGCCCTCAAAAGATGATTGATGGCGATGAGGAGGCGACGGAAGGGCCGTATTGTTTTATAAAGTAGATCCCGAAATAAAGCGAAAACGGACACTAAGATAGCGACAGCAGTACGGTAAACAAGATCAAACCTGGTTGGACAGCGAGTTGTGCGTGCCCAGATAGTGAAAGGAAATTGAATAAAAAACCTATCATTTCACCAGGCCGACAACAGCGGGGTGTGGTGCGATCGATGTCCGCTTCAGCTGCGAAAATGATACGAGGTTATGATTGGGAGAACCTGCAGATCTCGTGACCGCCACAGCCTCACATCTGGCATCAATGAAAAGCTGACAACTCGCACCTCATCTGGCATTCTTCATCGACATTCTGGCAGTGTACTTATCATCCGAGCCCGACTATGCGTCTCCTTCAGCTAAGTATGAACGATAGGTTGACTGTCACCAAGGATCTTCTCCCACATGAAATCTCTCAATATAAATATGCCATTCTTTCACATACCTGGGGGCCTGACGAGGAAGAGGTGACCTTCAAAGACATCAGTGAAGGCACTGAGCTGAAAAGAACGGATACCAGAAAATCCTCTTCTGCGGACAGCAGGCTGCTGCCGATAACCTTAGTTACTTTTGGGTAGACACGTGTTGCATCGATAAGTCCAATCTGACAGAATATGCCGAAGCAATCAATTCCATGTTTCAATGGTACCACGATGCGAGCAGATGCTATGTATACCTGACAGATGTGTTGCGAGATGACCGGGTGCAAGTTCACGAACTGCCCCGATCGACGTGGAAACTGGCTTTCCGGAACAGTCGATGGTTCACGCGAGGATGGACATTACAGGAACTTATCGCGCCGTCATCAGTCGAATTCTTCTCGTCGGACAGTCAGCGACTTGGCGATAAAAAATCACTGGAACGAGAAATCCACGATATCACGAGTATCCCGATCCATGTCCTCCAAGGAGCCTCACTCTCTACGTTTAGCGTCGAAGAACGAATATCATGGTCACACAACCGGCGAACGACGCGCCCAGAAGATAAGGCCTACTCTCTGTTGGGTATCTTGGGTATACATATGTCGCCAATATACGGTGAAGGGGAGGACGAAGCATTTGAGCGGCTTCGAGGAATCATTTCTGCGCGTGCGAGCTCGACAACCATACTCCTAACCAAATTACCCGTCGCTGAGGGAGCTTCGTTCGACTCTCACGCCGAAGAACATAATCCCATCTGCCTCCCGAATACTCGAGTCGATCTATTGCATGAAATCACAGAATGGGCTGAGAATCATGATTCGAAGGCTGTATACTGGTTGAATGGCATGGCTGGTACTGGGATATCGACAATCTCGCGTACGTTGGCCAATGTTTTCGCAAAAAGGGGCTCTCTGGGTGCTAGCTTTTTTTTCAAGAGAGGTGAAAGTGACCGAGGCAGCATCAAAAAATTCTTCAGCACTATTGCTAGTGAACTCATCGTACAGGTGCCAAAAGCCGCTATCCATATCCAAAATACCATTGATGCTGACCCTAACATTGTCGGAAAGGCAATGCGGGAACAATTCGAGAAACTCATTCTCGATCCTCTCTCCAGAATCTCAAGCGACGATTATCAAAACTGTTTGTACGTGATTGTCGTTGACGCACTCGATGAATGCGAATCGGAAGAAGACGTAAAGTTGCTTATTAAGCTTTTATCTCTCTCTAAGACGTTACGGTCGCCGCAGCTCCGAATATTTCTTACCAGTAGACCAGAACTACCGATACGCCTTGGCTTTGAGGCTGTCGATGGCGAATACCAAGATCTGGTGCTTCACGAAATAGCGGAGCCAGTCATTGAGCATGACATCGCCGTATTCTTCAAGCACAAGCTTACAGAAATAAAGCTACGCTATAATAATTCTGTGCGTGAGAAGCGAAGATTGCCACTTTCGTGGCCCGGCCAAGCCAACATCGATATCTTGGTAACAATGGCAGTACCCCTTTTTATCTTCGCTGCAACTACATGTCGCTTTATCGCCGATAGAAAGATGGGAAACCCCGACACGCAACTGAAAGAAGTGCTACAATACCGAACGAAAAGCCAAGAATCACAGCTCGACGCAACGTATTTGCCAGTGTTGCATTATATAGTTGCTGGACTACCTCGACGGAAGAAAGCCGAAGTCTTGGATCGTTTTCATCAAATTGTCGGCCTAGTTATAACTCTCGCGAATCCCCTCCCAATCTCTGCGCTAGCGAAAATGCTAAATCTATCCGAAATCACCGTTTCAGACCACTTAGATTTACTTTACTCCGTCCTCAGTGTCCCTTCTTCCCCTAAAGAGCCCGTAAGATTGCTTCATTCATCTTTCCGCGACTTTTTGCTCGATCCAGAAAAATGCGATAATCCATTTTGGATAAACGAAAAAGAGACGCACCAGCAATTAGTGGCTTATTGCTTAGGCATAATGAGTGAAACACTCAGAGCTGATATATGCAATGTTGGCAACCCCGGGACACCAGTATCATCTATCGGATACGACGAAGTCAACGACAACCTGCCTCCGGAAGTCCAATATACCTGTCGATTCTGGCCATATCACTTGGAACAAGCCGGGTGGCGAATCTCGGATGAAGACCAAGTCTGGCACTTTCTTACCGCCCACTTCCTCCATTGGCTAGAAGCTTTAAGCTGGATCGGGCGGACGTCTGAGGCTCTTCAAGCAATCAAAACATTACAATCGCTTATGCTGGTAAGTTAACAAAACGAATAGTTAGAAATTTACAAAACTAATTATATTAGCCGGGTTCTAGCGCCCAAGTTTCGAGTTTTTTTGACGACGGTATTCGATTTATTCTCGCATTCAAATCCATTCTCGAAACCACTCCCCTCCAAATATATTCATCAGCGTTAATATTTGCGCCAGAACAAAGTATTATACGCTCTCTATTTGAAAGTAGTATACCGGATTGGATATCATTACGACCCAAAGTCCCTAATAAATGGGGCCCAAGTCTACAGACGCTTGAGGGCAATAGCGGCATTGTCAGATCGGTTACGTTCTCGCCCGACGGCAAATTCGTAGCGGCGTCACACAACGAAACAGTACGGATTTGGGCTGCTGATACGGGCGATCTCCTCCACACGCTCGAAAACCATGGCGACTGGGTTAAGTCGGTTGCGTTTTCGCCCGATAGCAAGTCTGTGGCTTCGGGGTCACGCGATGTACGGCTCTGGGCCATTAATACAGGTACGCTGTTGCAGACCCTCAAAACCCATCACACCTGGGTTAATTCTCTTACGTTTTCGTCCGATGGCAGGTGTGTGGCTTCAGCGGGACAAGATGGAACAGTACAACTTTGGACTGTTACGGGCTACCTGCTGCAGACGCTTGAGGGCCATAGAGACAGTATTAATTCGGTAGCGTTCTCGCCCAATAGTGAGCTTATAGCCTCGGGATCATCTGATGGGACAGTACGGCTTTGGGCTGCTAATACGGGTAATCTGCTACGGATGCTTAAAGGCTTTAGCGACCCAGTTAATTCAGTTGCATTTTTGCCTGGTGGCAAGGTTTTGGTTTCGGGGTCGGGTGAGATACGTCTTTGGACCGTTGAAACAGGAAAACTGTTACAAACGTTTAATTGCCAGGCCCAGGTTAATTCGGTCGCGTTTTCGTCCGATGGTAGGCTTATAGCCTCAGGCTTACAAAACAAGAAGGTACAACTCTGGGCTGCTAATACAGGCGACTTGTTACAAACATTCGAAGGCCATTACGATAGTATTTTCGCAGTCGCATTCTCATTTGACGGTAAACTTATAGCTTCAGGGTCATTCGATAAATCAATACGGCTCTGGGCTACCAATACGGGCGACTTACTGCAAACGCTTGAGGGCCATAGCGACAGTATCAGAGCAGTTACATTCTCGACCGACGGTAGGATCGTAGTTTCTAACTCAGACGACGGGACGGTACGGCTCTGGACTGCCGACACGGGCGCCTTGCTGCAGACGACTACTATCAGTTTTGGGACGAAAACACAAAGGTATGATGCTGAAATGATGCTGAAAATAAGCATGTGCTCACCGGTGATAGCGGTATACCTATCAATACAATATCGACTATGCGTGCTGTATCCTGGGTCAATAGTGACCCAAGTATGTTATTCTATGATAGGGCCGTTGGGTTTGGAATTGGAACCGACTACTCATGGATAACAATTGACGGCGAAAACCTATTATGGCTTCCGGTAGATTGCCGACCCAAGGTAGCGGCTATATTCGGATCTATTGTAGTAATTGGCTGTAGATCTGGCGGGCTTTTGGTGATGCATTTGGATTACGCGAGGTGTCTGAATTATATTGATGAGACTGAGGCCACTAGTAGTCAAACCACGACGACGGACTCGACTGCTGACGAGATCCTCGAAGAGAGCAACGTTCAGTCAACCAGCGCTCCTGAGCATGGCCAGATTAATGTCGAGCCTAGCTAAACCCCGTCGATCAATTTCTACTCTACAGCCTGCGGCAAATCTGTAACACTTGGGATCACCGCTGAGACTATGGAAGACAGTGGGA
The DNA here is from genome assembly GCA_022385695.1 of Xylaria arbuscula. NCBI lineage: Eukaryota > Fungi > Ascomycota > Sordariomycetes > Xylariales > Xylariaceae > Xylaria > Xylaria arbuscula. The sequence goes on from MU279342.1 coordinate 1,235,769, forward strand.
AGAATGCTGGTGTTGTTAGAGCAGTATATTCAGCGATGGTGTAAGCTCTGCGTCGTACTGTCGGCAAGTTCATGGGGCTTGATAAGCACTGGTGCGGCTTTTGCAAATCCTGCCTCAGCACCTTGCAGATGGGCAGCAAAGATAGTCCCAAATTTAATGTCACTAGCCGCTAATGTTTAACTGTTACTCAGCCTCATCTCGAGCTATGCTACAAGAGCTTATAGGACAATAGTGAATAGAAACACTGTAAACTGGACTGCCCTCCGCAGTCGCGCCCTCCCTGCGACTTTATATACCTACAATAGGGGTTATGTGTGGGCATGTTATACGGCCCTACTCGAGACGATCTTAGCTTGCAAACAACCGAAAATGTACTGAAATAAACGGAAAGTGACCTTTTTCTTACAAAATGTATTTGAGCATTCCTTACAGGACGGTATAACTATAATGACTTCCTAGAAAGTCGCTCCAAATATAAAGTAGCTAAAGCAAGCAGAATGTAAAACATGGTAATAAAGACAATTATAGGCTATCCGGCTATACCAAAAGATCAGCGACAAAGACTAAATCACCTAACAAACGATGTAGTACACAATATTAAGAATAATGTCTGATGCCGCTTTTAAGCCAGATCCAATCAACTTCCTCCAGACGCTGATTCTGGGCACAGCATAACCTGCTGCTGATTAGGTATAGAAGACGGTGTTAGACGAGCGACTAAAATAAAAAAAACATTACATGACAAAGATTTCTAGACACTCGGTATAGGTGTCTTCTGCCACCAAAACGATGCAGGAATATATGCTGCTAGCTATACTACATAGAGGGTATACAAAGTACAGAGACGTATTCTGCACGTCATCAGGTGCTCTATAAGGTGTACAGGATGGGTATAACATAACGGTCGCACCTCTCTAACGCTATAAAGATAAAAGATATAAGTTTAAGTCTCTCACGGGCCGACGCCCCCCAGGACAATCCTTCTAAGATCTCCTTACGAGCCGTAACCTATCCTGTCTCCTAGCCTTGTCCATACTCTTCCTCCTCTTGCGGATGCCCACAATATGCCTCCGCTGGAAGAATATCACAAACGATTCGTAGATGATGTCGCGCATCAGCACAACCACCGTCCCCAGAACAACAGGGGCAGCGATTTTCCAACTAGATGTAGACAGTGTCAGCTCAGACTCCACGACATGACCCGTGAACTTGATTGTACTCACAAATACGTGCTATTGTTGTTGGTCGCCTCGGGGAAGTTTCCGAAATTTTGTCCGAAGTAACCCGTGATGAAGGTTAACGGCAAGAAGATGATGGTGACGATCGTCAGCTGCTTCATGCTCTCGTTCTGATACGTCGCAACCGTGTTGAAAATTAAATCGATCATATGGGTGGCAGTCTCCTTGATCTGTGTTAAGTTTTCCGTCATGAGGACACAATGATCGTACTACACAATTTCAGTCAGCCAGCTTGAACGATGCGGTATCATGGTTGGATGGCTGTGTTACTTACCACATCCCCTAGATATGTGTAGGTCGCTGGCGTGATGATTACGCCTCCCAGCGGATTTTGCAGTTCTCTGGAAACGGCTTCTTGGCTCAGCTTTGTCTTGTGATCACGCAAGGAGCTGATGAGAGACTGGATCGGGTTGACAAAGCTAAACATCTTATTGATTTCCGAGATGATGATATACAAGCTTTTGGTATGCTTTACGTTCGGATGCGTCAATACGTCGAGCTCCAAGTCGCCCACAATATCAGAATAGCAGGCTGTGACTGGTATAGCCATATCGATGATAGCATCGATGATGGCTTGAGCAACCATGGAGGCATCGCAAGATCTGCGTAAAATGGTAGTCGGGCTTTGCAGCCGAGCGAGGATCGGCTCCTCGATGTTGTCGGCTGATTGTTCAAAGAAAGCAATCACAGTGTTGTCTGATGTGATGAACATAGCGACCTGCTCAGCTGAGACAGCCAGACGCTTGCTCGCGAGGGCCGAATGCCTTTCCATGTACTCGGTCCTTGCGGCGTTGGGAGCTGCATGGTAGCGTTGCAGTGTGCGAAGAGTGTTAGGATTGAAAATGCCAGAGGGTCCAGTAGGCCCTTGTGGAAATTCGTTTCCTTGCGAGCCTACTGTACCCAACCCCTTTTCTAACACACCTACAGTCGTAGGATGCTGTACTTTCTTTCCGCTTATCCATCGTCTGAATCTCTGCCCAGCGCCTCGTTTAGCGCCCTCGTCGGGTGAATCATTGAAATCCTCTTCATCATCACTGTCATCGTCATCTACAAGACGGACTAATTTTAAACAGGTAAGAATAAGGAATGCATGGCCAGAATACCTAGAAATCCCGGTAAGTCAGTACCTAGACCATGTAAAAATAGCAGAAAAGGAGAGTGGGGGGAAGGGGAAGGGGGGAGGAAGAGGAGCTAGTAGCATAGAAGAGGGTTCTCAGACTTACCAGTCGACCTTGGTTCGGTTCCTTATATTCATGATGTCTTCGATAGCAAGCCTATGCAGGTCCTTGTACTTTCCCAGGGCTTGAATAACGTCCCAGGAGAGTCCATTGACATTGATCCAGCGACACTTGGCCCACGAGGGCTGGGGTTGTTTGACGAACTCGATCAGTTCGGCGTTGTTCATGTCGTGAATCTTCAAGTCGTCTCGGGAGAAATCAACAACGGTGATCTGGCATGCGGCATGAAGGTCGGGAATCGTATCTTGTCCGCCGTCCGGTTTCCTGGGGTCGATGCCGGGTTCGGCGCCTGGACGCCAGCCCGGTCTCCTCTCGAAATCGTCGAACTCTTCCAACGTCCTGAAGGTGTTGTTGGCGCGTGTGTTGCGACGTCGCATAGCCCCGTCCGGGGACAGGGGTGGGAGAACGGGTGCCGACTTGGGCGTGAAAACAGTATCGACGTTCAAATCAGAGAACCCTCGATTCGGGGTGCTCGAGTTGTCGCATGCGCCGACCATCATGGGGGCACTCGCTATCGAAGCGACGTCCGCGACGGGAGGTTGATGATGCACAGCATCAGTGGTGGGATAAGGAGGGAAGTTCTCGGTGGTGATGGAGTCCGAGGACGTGGACGAATCGTGAGACGAGCTGTGAGGAAAATTGGCGGCCATTGTCCGTCATGCCGGAGCTGTGGTAGCTGAAGGTGGAGGGTAGGTAGCATTTGAATAATACAAGCCAGTTTGGGAAACTACTGTTTACAGTACCTGAGGCAAGGAGGTGCCTATTTAAAGATTTATAGAGGGGACTAGATCTAGGTATGGGGTCGCCTGGGGGACTTGGCAGGGGTGCTTCCCCACGCGCGGGCTAACCTAGGCGTGCCACAAGAGATGCCTATGCGGACCGGCTATCCGGAATATCAAAGTATAAAAAAAAACATTCCCTTGATTCTCATTGGTCGATACTACTAGTATGAACTTAAACTTCAACCTACGTATGAGTCAATTGTGCACATGTAGGAATTATCATGGAACGCCTAGGTAGGCCACTCCATGTACCAGGTCATGTCATAGTACATATTTTAGCGTCGGTACCCAGAATCCACTAGACCATTTCCACTAGAGAGATATTTACCAGTAGCTAAGTATGTACTGTATGTACATATACTAAATACTAAATATCCTTTATCACAGGCAGAACCCAGGTTGCTGCCCAGGTGTAGTCTGTAGTATCAAGCGGGCAGATCATTACAAGTGAAGATAATACATAATGTATATACGTGTGCTCTGAGCAGAATCTAGGTATCTACTGTACTTACAAGTAGATTTGGATCTTGGGTATTGGGCTACGGTACTATAATAGCATGTGTTCAAACTACTTACCTAACACGCTATTACCTTATACTCATGACGTAATTGCTCACCATACAAAGTAGATAAGCTACCCTACCTAGTCTGTACTAAGTACCCAATCTATCGATCTCTAGATACGGTATGTCTACCGGTATACCTCCATAAGTTAGATACCCACTCACTTACCTCCCTCATTGGTTCTATACTACATAGATATGACACATGACAGCTCTCGCCTGATCAATACATTGATTGATTATCTATAGGCTACTACCATACCATATGTGTATACTAAGGTCCGTGGGCAGATACCTTCCACTGAGGCAGGCATGAGCACTTACGAGGCCCGCCGTCTTGAGAATATCAAGCGGAATGAGACTCTCGTGAGAGGTCTTGGTTTGCAAGGTCAGAGTTTGCCTCGTCGGCCGGCCGCATCGAGAAAGCTAGCGTCCAAAGGCCGAAAGCTGCCTGCACCCCGGCCAACTCGCGCGTCAGCACGTATTGCAAGTGCATCGAGCAAGCTTAGCTACGCTGAAGTCGGAGGAGACATTGCTTCCTCTACGGGGCGTCTGTCTCGCTATGATAAGTCGCCACTACAGCAGCAGGGTACCAGCACATCACCTACCACGGTAACAGGGCCGTTGCCGTCCTCAAGCCCGGAGCTGAGCTCTTACACCGACCTTGAAGTTTTGAAGGCAAGATGGTCGTCATGGACACCGTCAGCAGAATTACCCACACGCGACGATGAGGGCAACTACCACTTCGACTCGCATCCCCTGTTTACCCCCAACAAGTCTCCCGAGGCTATAATCCGTGAAGGCAGCTTTGGAGGCTCGTACTGGCGGCCCTTGTACTCGCGACACCTACGCACCACCATCTCGGGGGACTGGGAAGAATTGCCAAAGTCTTGGACAGACGGCCTATCCGTGAATTGCTCTCTCACCTCAGACACGTACGATGCCGAGGCCAACAAGTATGGCGTGGCATGCAGTCAGAGTATCGAGGAATGGGAAGCCGCCGGTTAGATTGACCACCGATACGATGTGCGCGGCTGGTTCCAGTGGTATTGCCGTTTCTGGCTGGGTCGGCGATGCGAAGACGACGAGCGTCAGATAAACAGGTGGAGAAAATGCGTTGGTGAAACTGGAAGATGGCGGAGAACCTGCAAGTCATTCTCACTGTCGGCTTCATGAACACATTGGCAGTTTTAAGGGCTGATACTAGCCAATCACAGTGCTCAAGAAATATATCCAGAATGGTGTCCGTACAGTAACGGATGAAGATGACGAGATTGACGAAAAGAAGGACGTGAGCCCAGTCGTACACCAGGTTAGTCGCAACTCCTCAGCAAAGGCGCGGGCCAGAACAGTCAGCTAATTCCTTGCACCATAGACATGTCATCACTGGGCATGGGAAGTGAGACAAGAAGCCTTAGATCGCTTCTGGAGCAACAGTGTATAGTGACTCAATGGCTTCAGCCATTGCTAGCAATTCCTTCGCCCAATCAGCCTGAATTCGATCATCCGGATGCTTAATTAAGGGCATATAGGATGGACACCATCTGTTGCTCATGACCTCCTCATTAGATCGTTCTCCTGTTACGCAATTATCTACTCCTCATACCCATAGTCCAAAAAGCTACTTACTGGCCACCCATTCAGAATATTATATTCGTCCAGAAATGTTGTCCCATGGAGAACCTCGTATCTCTCCATAGGACCACAGTCGATGCTCGTGTTGTTGTCGCACTGAACCAATTCATCGGGACCATTCAATAAACCGGCAACGCGTTGCCCAACGTCACGACCCTCATACCATGCGCCTTGTAAGAAGCCGTAGTATTGCGCGGACGTGCCTTCGCCGGCAAACCACAATCTATCCACATTGGCTCGTAGGTTTTGGTGCTTCTCCAGGGTCATGCCAACAGGCCAATTGCTGTAGGATCCAAAGGCCCATTCTTCTGTGCTCCAACGCGGATACATGAAGTCAATGGGATCTGGGATCTGCTTATCGGGAAACATAGCTCTCAGGACCTCGAGACACTCAGCCTTTGTCACCTCATCCGGTTGCTCTTCGATACGGTAAGACTCATCCCCTACCACCGTTACGAAGATGATGTTCGAGCCCTCGAAGAAACCCGGGCCGCTGAGCGACTGCCAAACTGGATAGTAGCCGCGGATATTCGTATCGGCATAGAGGAAGAACTGTGTGTCAGGATCCCACCAGGTCTCGTTGAACTGGAAGAACACTTTTGTGTAGGTTCCCATCTGAAACTGCTCAATCGCCTCTCGTTTCCAGCGTGGTAACCGGGGCTTAAATTCTACGATGTCATTCTGCAGGACACCTACCGAAAACGTCGCGATGGCATCTGTGATCGAGTCAGCAATAATTCTGAAAAATGGCGACGGAGTGATGCGCTCACGCTCAGCTTCAATACAGCCGCCGTCTTCAAAGGTGACATTGACGCCCTGAGGACCATAGACCACGGATTTCACCATCGTGCTGAGAAGAAGACGCGGATCATTCTCTCCGAGGAACTCATTTGCCTCGCCAATGATAAAGGCATTGAAACCTCTCTGGTCGATGACGAAATTATTCTCGTCGCTCCATTGATAAAATGTCAGGTTATAGCCTGTTATCCCGTACAGGAAACCGGACTCCTCCGGCGGCCACGCGGTCTCCCAGTCCCAATCCCACCACTCTATCGCTTGTGCGTGCATGTCCTTTTTGGGCTTCCACCCCGCGACGCTATATGCCGCACGCATGCTGGTGTCCTGAAGATTGTCCGTGAGGATATAGCCAGCATCTTGTTCGACGATCGTATACTATAGTTCGCTCGAGTCAGCGATCGCGCTTTTGGGTGAGGCAGATATATGTTACGGAAATTCCGCTTGCTTCCGAGACATATTCATTGCCTGAACACGAGATTTTTGTCTATGCAAAGAACTAAAAACTGGATGAAAAGACTCCGGGAATAGCTTACGTTTCCGTCCATCTCATCGAAAAGATCCCCAAAATCAGCAGGGCCTCCCTCGTCGTAGGTCAGGATGTCGCTATAGTTCGAGTACGTATTATTCAGACCGTACTTCTTCGCCAATGTCCAGATGGGATTTTCGGGACCGCCTGGGCTTCCCAGCCCCTGCACCCAGTTCGCACCCAGCTCAACGACGTAGGGTGTGTCGTCTGGCTTCTTGCCAAACTCAATGTGCTTGACTCTGCCGCCGATGTAGTCATTACGCTCTACAATGAAAAAGTCTGTCACGGACGCGTTGACGAGGGCTTGCGCGGCCGTAATACCGGCCACCCCAGCGCCGAGAATCGCAACTTTTGTTTTGCGACATTCAGCAGCACGCTGTTCCTTATCGACAACAGGAACCGCAGTCACTTGATAAGCGCTCAAAGCACAGCTTACAGCAACGAGGCTTTGAAGTGAGACCTTCATCATGAAACGAGTGCCCATACGATATCAGTTAGGTCCTGGGAACTCAGCCTCCCTTTTGGCTTGTTGAAGGTCCTGGCAGTCAAGGCATGCGGAAGTCCATGACGCATTGCATATATATGCACATTCGAAAGTAGTATTGATTGACTAATTATACTACAACCCCCGACTCCGAAGCAACTTGCATGGTACAGTTCGGCATAGCCGAGGCGAGCTTTGAGGAATCCAATGACAGACAAGTTGGTACCGAAGCGATTTCCTTGGCTCCGACTGGCTATTGGGTCTGGGAAAACAAACTGGGCAGAGCTGCGTTGAAAGCTGAGCTTTAGTTAGATAAGACCGTAAATAGTAGGTGTCGCAGATCTATCAGTAATATTTAAATGAACTATTAGGTATTAGTATGTGCCTGGCCCATGTTATCTTTTACCCCCCAGGCGTTCCTATGTCTGTAAGTCAATGGGCTAATCATGGGTGGTATTTGCTTCGTGGACCTTCACCGCAGTTTTCTTTGCAGTCAGTTAACTAACCTAGGTTAGTGTGTACTTGTTTATCTATTCCCATGCAGGGGTAGCAGTGAGCTACTGTATGTAGGTAGATAGCAATTTTCAAGGTTTGTTCCATTGGTGGCGGCTATAGCGAAAAGACAAAACAGGCTTGTCGTGGCGTTAAGAAGGAAAAAGGAATTGCTTGGGTTGTGCTAGAGGGCTGGTTTAAAAATTGCAACAAAGGGCCTAAAATCGAGACATGGCTAGAAACGGTAAAAAGTGAAAAAGTTATGTGACAAGAGTGGGATTTGAACCCACGCGGATTGCTCCATGAGGAAATTGTGCTAAGGTGACCTTAACCTCACGCCATAACCAACTCGGCCATCTTGCCATACATCCAATGCGATCCTTTCCTGTTTATGTCTGATCGGCATTTTTAGCATCATATATAGCTATAATAATTAGTTATTACCATACGCGAATAGGGAATTGATTCTATACATACATACCTACCTACCTAAAGTATTCTAGAGTCACAGTAATTGATTCGATAAAGTCACATTCGATTATCTCGTCTGGTTCATCGGGCAAAATTCAAAGACGGATTCCTTGTAAGCGTTGGAATAGGTAATAGACAGTGCCTGCATACCCTATAGCAGCAGGCTCCTTATGAATTTATTTCTATCACATTTACAGCATTAAGTACATACAATTTACTCCTTAAGTAGTCACTTCTTCGAGGGTCCATGGTTTGCATCTGTGTCTCTACCCGCCGGTTACAGGTGTTGAACCACACCGGTCATTCTTCGTCACGGTAAGAATAGAAGAGGAAGAAGGGGCTTTGAAGTGGTGATGTAGCGACACCTTCTATCTCATAGCCTATGTGGGTGTTATATCATTCCCCAGAGTAAGATGAGACAATTTTGTAATAATAGCCTACTTCGAGCTCCTCTCAGGAGTGCATGAATGCATTCGGTGTTGAGTGAACATTCGCCATTAGAATGCTTGTCTGCCACCCAGATGGTGCTAGCAGTAGTATCTTTCTCGGCATGGATATGCTATTCGGGCAGGATAAATAATCACCTCCCAGAATGGCAGAGTAGCATAGAGAAGGCCTGTAGCAGACGAGTCGGAACTCGTCATGATGTAAGATGGGTTGGTAAGAACTATATGAGTCGATTATTGGTGGGAGGTGATGATGGTGATCGTCAGCTTGTCTAGTTTTAGAACGAGCGTGACTGGTTTGAAGTTCGCCGCGAACACAATATTACTCGAAGATATTTTCCGTAGAAAGCTGCTCGTTACGGACGTACACCATGTAAAGGTGTGAAAACAGTGTATTGCGTTTGGAGGTAAACAATTATTCATATTGCCTGGTTGAAGAGTCTTGTATGGTCGCATATGGTCTATACTCGATAACGAGGCTATGTGTGATGTGATGCTTTGCTGTGCTTACCAGGTTGGCACAGCGACTCTTAGTTTATGATTACGTTGACCCCCAGCTTTTCTGCTGTGTTACTGCACTTCCACTGTACAACGCCAAATGCCTCGTCATCGAGCGCGGTTGAGCTCTTGAAAGGGAACAATGCAGGCACACGACCAGGCGGTACCAGCCGTCTTGAAACGACTGCAGGAATTCCACGCGCGTCGTGAGGCGTTCGGCGTCTATCACAGTAGCACGAACAGTACGCGAGCCATCCAGAAAGATGGTAACGCAATCGTCGACACAAGCCGCCTGAGCCACGAGTTTGCGATAGACAAAGCGAAGAAGACGGCGCTCGTAGAGCCGAATGAATAAGCTCGCTAAGGCGACCCTCGACAATGGGCTGGTTCCGCTCGTCGTCATCGAGTTTCCGGGATATCACCGTCGGTGGAGGGTTCAGCGGATCGGTGGGTGAGAGCAGCCCCGGCCGCCACGGACCCTTTGACGGGACCGTCAATTGGATAGAGATTGTCCGTGCGAACGGTGAGGTCCGCCGCGCCTCTAAAACCGAAGACTCCGATCTCTTCTAAGGCGGTGCATCTGCGTTCAGCACTATCGGCATCGTCACGCTCCTAGAAGTCCAGCTCCAAGATGTAAGAACACTCTTCGATGCCGCTGAAGCATTTAACGAATTCTAGGGGAGCTATAACAAACCTGTGTATGATGCAGTCCGAACGAAGTACTATGCAGATCACTTGACGAGTGTCTATGACAAAGTCAAGGTAGACGAAGATGCGAAAAGGAAAGCTAGAGAGCAGAGCAGGATGCCTACGGTCCTGCGCGACAAGAGGTCGTTTCTGGGTCTGTATGGCGTTTATTCCTTCTCCAAAAGAAGGGAGTGCGGAAATCTACGCAGGGCGCATGGTTCACCGCTACAGTCCTCTTTTTCTTGAGCTCTTACCCGTCCTTTCCGTTGTTACTTGTGTTGTTTTAGACTGATTTCCACTTGTCTGTATTAAGTACTACTTGGTGTACATACCCATTTATCGAAGACGTCTCATATGCCGAATATAGCAATTATCCAAAACGGCCCCCAGATGCCCTTCACGATCGCTTCACGACATACACACCGCGCTCGATCGTGTTAATAACGATATAACCGCTCTTGAAGTACGGGTAGTGGCTCCAGGTGCCAACAAAGTCTATAATGCCACCGCCGCTCTCCTCATCATCTTCGGGATAGATATCAAAGTGGGCGACCTCCTTGACGCTCTTACCAGTGGGGTCCGTGGGGATCGAAGAGATATCGAGAATGTGAAGACCACCGCCGTAGTTGCTCTGGTAGGCAAAGTCTCCAGAAATGAACTGATTGTGGTCGATACCCTTGACCTTGGCGCTGTAATACCCGGTCTGCTTGGGCGCCTCAAGAGATGAGATGTCCCAGATGTACGTGATCGGGTAGCCAGCGGCACCGGGTCCGACCCCATCGTACTCGTCATATTCGTCGTCGAGCACGAGATACTGCTGCCATTCGGTGTCTAGAACCCAGCCCTGGTGCGTGTACGCCGCTCCGTCGTAGGAAGTACGTGAGATGATGGTGGCTTTGGCCTTGTCCGTCACGTTGTAAATGGTCAGCGTGTCCTCGTTGTATCCGTAGCAGATGTCGGTACCGACGTATTTCTCGTCGGGACCACGGTACACGAGGCACTGGGCGTCGTGGACGTAGCCATCGGCGGCGGCACAGCCGGGAGATGTCAGGTTGGTGAAGTCGGTCAAGTCGATGAAGATGAGACCGGACGCACACTTGTCAGTCCGCGGCTGGGAGCCGGAAGCAACGGCGTAGTTCTTCTCCTCATTCACCTGCACGGTGTGGGAGCGGCCTGTGGGGAGATCGGCGAAGTGGTAGGCGTCGGCGTCCGTGAATATGACGGGGTTGGCCGGGTCGATCGTCAGCAGCTTTGACATGTCGAAGAACTGGATGCCGTGGTTGACGGCCTCGCTGCCGATGACGATGTAGTTCTTGTATCCCTTTATCTCACGCCACAGCGAAGGGGCGGCCTTGCTGTATTGCGGGAGACGACCAAGGTACGAGATCTTTCCCTGTGGGGTGATTTCGAGGAACGCAGCGCCGTCGGACTGCGCGATGGCCACGAACTCGCGTCCATCGGAACTGGTCCAGCCCCAGGAGCCAGCGCCTTCGCCTGTCGGGCTGCCGAGGTCGACGTGGGACTGGAAGTCGTAGAGGTCGATGCCGCTGCAGTTGAATGAGTATAAAGGATTTCCAGCCTCGAGTTCGGCAAGGCCATTGGCACAGGGTACAACGGAGACGTTGCTCGCCATGCTCTTATATTGGCTGGAGTCGAAGATTCCTTGTTCTCTTCGCTCAGCCCAGAACGACTAGGAGAAACGTCAGCTCAAAATCATTCGTAGACGTCTCTGTTAATTCTCGGTAGGTCTTTACCTCCTTGTGGTTCATGATCTCCATGTGACGGATGCCACTTTGATATAGCGTCCTACTCAATTCCTCATCGACAGGCTTCTCCTTGGCCAGTACGAAGCTGGCGAAGGCCACAATGGCGGCAGTATTCACGGCGCTCCTCATCTTGTTAGGAGATTCAATAGTACTGAGCTACTGGTTGTAGCTGTTCCTGTGAGTCTATGTCTCAGAACCTTCAGGGAAGCGGGGGGGCTCTTTATAGACGCCATTCCTCATACCTGCCGGAATAAGCATTTCAGTGCTGGGATAAAGAGTGATCAGTGTTATGATCTAATGTTCACCCCGAACACGCCACCGTTGGAGCAAAGACAACACTCCAGCTATTCTATGGCTCTCAACTGGATGACTCTACCTTTCCTAAAATTCGCGTCTTGGCTTGGACTCCGATACCTCCCTGCGGTATACATTCACCTACAATGATTCGCCTCTTGCGGTTTGGAGCATCATACACTAATATCAGAGCCGTATCTCTCTTGCACCAAAGTGGTAGGTAGGTCGGCATCGAGACAAGCTTTGTCAACTCTGATAACATCGTACCCGGCAATAGATCTGCACCGCTCCTTGGCCCGATCTTGGCGACCACTCCGCCTTCTCTTTCGCTACGCTCTAATCTGCAGATTGCGGCCAGTATATTGGCGTTGATATGTAATATTAACGTGTTTATAAGCCAACCCATGCTTAGATAACTCGTCGAACTGCCCGATCGGTCGTACGTTCCGGGACGAAACAGAAGTTTGCATTCGTATCCCACGAGTGCGCGGGGCCAGAGAATTGCCGGCGGATGTTCGTAGTGCGATGCCAAGATTGATGTCTGGGCACGCGACCGAGAAGCGGCTATCGACAGCTTCGGGCGTTGGACGTCTGCAGAAAGCTGTAGGGGCCATGAAAGAATGCGTAACTACCTCTTTAACTCCATGGTTTGTCAAATGTAGTTCGCCTTCCGCGGACTTATGCCTAGCAACAAGTTGTTGGCCATGAACACAGTTTGTGACAATTTCATGAAAATGGGGATAAGGCTGAAAAACATTGACTTGACCGTCGTCAATTAGGGGCTGACCAGCGAGAGCATGCAAACCGAAAAAGTGCCGAAGAAGATACACAGATGCGCAGACTACATCCCACGGACCTATCTACATACTATAAGCAGATGCAACCACAGCATACTATGCAAGATAACAGAGATGCCGGTCGGCGCAATATGTCGTGCACAAGTGTGCGAATGGTAATCGAAGAGAGGGGGTTGGATAGTTCACCCACAACGGAAACCCGGCTTGGCGTTGAGCTGTCTTGGGATCGCGACATCCTCGTAGTTATGGCGGCAGGGCATTTTAGAGAATTAGGGGAAATCCTGGATATCCGCCTTCCTCGTAGAGTTGGTAAGACGTCGAGAATGCTACGTGCCGAGACCGTCCGACTGACTCTCGGCCACGGCTAAATTCTTGGCGCAACTTGAACTTTTGGGCGGCCGATGAGACCGCCAATACCGGTCTTCTATTCGAGAGATTCTGGAGATGCAGTCAACGAGCTCAATCAACTTGGGTGATATAGGTTGCATATTAGATAGTGAAGGACGTAGGCTTGGAGAGCTGGGGTTCGGAGATATCTCGTTCATATCAATAGCCGATGTCCCATCACATAATCTCCCATATAGACATGTTTGTCATTCAGGACAGGATGTCGGCGTTCAAGCACTTTGAACCGTGTCAGTTTTTTTCAAAGGGAATGACAATTACCAAAATGACACTCTGTGTAGCAACTCGAGGTAAAATATAATATGTTAAAACCTGATGGCTTAACGGTCCTGGGGTTGGAAATTTTACCTCAGTAGTTATATAGTTATGAAAGGGATGCTTTTTGCCTTTTGAGTCGTCAATTCAAATCAAGTAATTATTACCATATGTGGTATATCACCCAATCCAGTAATTCCATTTGTGATATCACTTGCCATATCTAACGTCGCGAATGCGGAGACCCCGAGTATATGTCACTTAGCATTGTGTACCCATCACACAAGTGGAAATGTTCTCGAGGGAAATTCTAGAGCTTGAGCTAATGAGAGAATAAGGAAAAGTATCTGAACTCTCAATTGAAAGAAAGAGCGACTGATAGTTAATGAGGGACCTGACAACATGACTACCTAGTCAACGAAAAGATTAACCGACCATATACCCCCTAATTCGGCTAGCGGAGTTATTAATGCAGTATACTTAGTATGGATTGAGTGTATATGGAAAATGGGTTTACTAAGGGTCTGCTGAGGGCTAGGGGGTTATGGCTGTGCTAAGTGGATTGTGCAGAATTAGGGAGGCGAGGGAGGGTAGGTAGCGAGGTAGGTACCTAGTCCCCTCGGCAGTCAAGGTTGTCTTATCAGCTATCAGAGGCGAGATAAGCAAGCCCTATACCAAAAACCCCCACAGATAAGGAACCCTCCCCACATCTTTCGTCAACCACGAAACCACCAGCCAAATCCGAAAAATCCAGGAATTCCTCTTCGCACAACGACCGACGACCAATCGACAATTCCTCGCTGTCCGCCCCTTGACGCCCTCAAGCCTTCCCGACAAACCCCAACACCCCTGACCAGAAAAGTCATCAACAATCCAACCGCAAAAATGGGTGGTGGAATCTCCGTTCGCGATGTCGATGCTGTACGTACAAGAGCCGCATCTTGAGACGCCCTCGCACCGCCCAACCAGACGAGAATGTCGGAACTACTACACGACTACACACATCACTGGGAGAGCAGGCGCGAGGGAATCGAAAGATTTCCTGTGACGGATTCATTGCTGACGGTTCTGGTGCAAAGCAAAAATTCATCGAGACGTACTCGCAGTTCTTGAAGCGCCAGGGTAAACTCCCTGTGCCCGGCTGGGTCGACACGTAGGTTCAGACCGCCACGGATTACCAACGGCTAGGGAGGTTACTAATCTTGTAAAAGTGTCAAGACTGGTGTCTCTCGTGAACTGTAAGTTTACATCTATATACCTTTCATGACAACATGCTACAGTTGAGAAGTGTTGCTGACTTGTTGATTGATTGAACCCAGCCCTCCTCAGGTTAGTCGACGAAACACCGATCAGGCCATGTCACCATGTCGCACCACGCACTTGTGGTTTTGACTTGTGTCTGTGTCGTCTGGGCCTCGTCTTTTACTTACAATAAATCAATTAGTCTGAGGATTGGTTCTACGTCCGTGCCGCTGCTGTCGCTCGCCATGTCTACCTGAGGAAGACCGTTGGCGTGTAAGTATCCCTCCGCCATCCCCAGGCTGCTGGACCACTGAAGTTGAGCAAATCTAACTGTGTGTAATAAAGTGGCCGTCTCCGCAAGACACACGGTACCGCCAAGAACCGTGGTACCCGACCCAGCAAGCACGTCGATGCCTCTGGCTCCGTTGACCGCAAGGTCCTCCAAGCTCTGGAGAAGATTGGAGTAGTTGAGCAGGACGAGGAGAAGGGTGGCCGCCGCATTACTCAATCCGGACAGCGTGATCTTGACCGTAAGTTTGCTGTCATGCAACTCTTGTATCATAGTCGACATACTGACTTTGCCAAGGTATCGCTCAGACCTGCGCCGAGGCTGAGGAAGAGGAAGATGAGGAATAAATGCTTCTTTGAACGGGAAAAAGATACCAGGGAATGAACTTCTACGGTCTAGGTAGCATAGGGCACGGCGTCTCAAAAGGGCTGATCAATTGACTGCGAACTCGCGTTCGCATTTGTGACAATATCATCCCGAACTTGAATGCCCACCGGCTTTCATTCTTCTTCTCTTACTGCCGTTTTTCTTCGTTCTATTTGATTTGAAACGTGCTGCTGTGAATTGTATTTCCAAATCATTGCGGTGTTAAGATGTAAACAAGTAAGAAATTTGAAAGTGAAATCTAGCGCATCGGTAATTCCAGCTATGCGCCAGATATCTAGTAACAAGAACAATATGATAAAACCTGATCCACCATTATACTGTTGTCGAAATCATTCAGAGTCTCACTCAAGCCAGAGTACTATTTCCGGTCATGTGTCGCATGTCTCAATCACCACTTTTCATTCTATTTTTCGAGAAACATGAATGAGAGGTAGATGACCAACGCTAAGCTCCAGTCCATCAAGATATTGCGAGAGGCAATATCTGTCGACAGATGTAAAACCTAGCGAAGAGGTTAGAAGGGTTGCAGGTACAGCATAAGGATGTGGAAGACCGCGTGACACTCCAACAACGTATACAGACTGGTCATTTTCGGTGTGCAGATGGCGTTCTCCGTATTACGCTCAGTGGACGTCTTGACGATGTTCGCGCTGACTGTGGTCATCTTCGGCGGTGGGGGGGATGCAGGCTCGCGTGCTGGTGCTGGTTATATTATGTTCGCTTTCGTGTTCGCTGAATTCTTGGAAGTATTTCGCATAGGCGCTGCGCACTATAATGATGATGACGATCATGAGCGCTGTTATTACTAGGAAACGCGTCATGGGCGGGCGTGTTGAGCGATATCTCGTTTCCTTGGCTTTGATGTTATGTTTCAGTGTGATGGGCTGATGATATGTGCTCTGTAAGTTTCTTGACTCCTGTGTTCCTATTTGACTTTTGGTGGAGTCAATTATCTTAAGGAGATAGGTGAATAGGCGATCCCTTAGTTTGACTGGGCGTTATATTAAGCTCGATAGGGGTCTACAATATGGTGTGCCTTAGCAGTGATGTTCTACGAAGGCGGACGATTGGAAAAGAGGGCTCGGGTTGAGCTGGGTCACGCATGCCTGGGGCAATGACTTTGACCTATTAATGAGGAAGATATTGTTTTTGCACCTTATTTGCGTTGTGTCTGTGTTAAGTAGATATAGGAAAACCCTGCTCCGTTTGAAAGACTGCGGAACTCCTAGAGTGTCATATAATGCATGTCAATTTCAAATTACTAATTCAATGAAGATGAGAAAAGGCTAGATAGCATATTTAATTTGATATATCTATTTGAGAGGTGATATTAAGAATAACAACGCTAAGTAAACATCATATTAATGTTGATATGAACTTCTAATTCATCCATCAAACACTACCCCAGACATCCTTGAGATTGGCCAGGCCCGCGTACGTGGCAGCCCTTTTCTCGAGGCTAGTACCAGTATCATTACCAAGTGGGAGGCGAAGCTGGATTTCCTTGCCGGCCAGAACACCCGTCCCGTCGACTGCCTCAACAATTCGCTCGGCAACAGCGACGGTTGGTGCACCGCCTGAGATATACTGTTCAGAGGAAAGGAAATCCGCGACCTGCTTGACGATTCCGCCCTGAGCGTAAGGCTCGCTTAGGTCCACCCTGACACCACTGCCTGTATGTGAAGCGAATTCCGTAGCAGTGTTACCGGGCTCTACGAGGAGAACCCGGATGCCGAATGCGGCGACTTCGGCCTGCAGCACCTCTGTATAGCCTAATCATTGGCGTTAGTGTAGACTCGTCCAGAAGTAGACCCAATGTATGACATGATCGCATATAGGGAGATCAAGAAGGGACTAGGAGAGCCATACCCTCCAAGGCAAACTTAGAAGCCGTGTAAATACCAAGAGACGGTACGGGATCCACCGCGACAGACGAGCTAATGTTGATAATTGTGCCAGTCTTGCGCTCGCGCATGGATGGCAACACGCCCTTGACTGTTCGCAGGGTGCCGACAAAATTGGTGTTGAAGATGGCGTGTACCTTTTCCAGACTATTGGCACGAGGGAGGGCGTGATGTTAGCGGTAATACCGAAATAAAAAAAGGGGGGAAATAATTTTGCACACAAGGTTTGATTAACTCCTGCACAAGATATAGAGAATTCTCCTTACGGGACGTCTTCAATGCTTCCTAGGACGGCGTAGCCGGCATTATTGACCAGTGTGTCTATCTGCCCGTGCTCGGCCACGAGTGCCTTGACTTTGGACTCGGCGTCCTCGCTCGACACGTCCAGCTGTGCCCAAATACCGCCGAGAGCCTCGAGTTCGTCCCAGTTCGACGTGTCTTGGGGCTTCTTCCCGCGGTAGGCGGCTATGACCTTGTGGCCGGCTTTGAGGGCCGTTTTGGCCATGTCAAAACCCAGGCCGCGCGAGGCACCGGTTATGAGCCAGACTTTCTGAGACATGATGGATGATATGGAAAGTTGAAGTTCTTGACGAAGTATGGAGTCTTTATATATGTGGCGATGGTGATAATCTTGATCTTTTTGGTGTTTTCGATGTTGTACTTTACGTTAGAGTCAGGAGATGAGTTGCTAGAATGTGCAGAATTCGACGAGGACATCCTGCTGCCATGACAGCTATATATGCTAGTGTCATCGTAGATCAGAGTCTCCCTTCCCATGCGAATCCGAATACAGGCTGACAACGATGGTGAATCCAATGTCCCGAAGACGGACTAATAATTCAGCCATCTCTATGTCATGAACAGGGGCACGCGCCAACCAACTATGAGTGGGGTGCCAGGATCGATGCTATAACCATGTTTTTATCAGTAATCAACCACCAGCTATTCCAATTGCATCGAGAGTTGCATCGAGAGGACAGCGACGTTAGGATTATTGATGACTCATCTTATAAAAAAAGATTTCGTACGGCGCGAATCGGCCTGATCACGATACACTACATGCTATGATAGAGTTGACGATATTGCGAATACGTACTTATGCCTGTCTAGCCCCGTTGGTTAGCTCCGTAATAAGCCGGAACTTTCAAACCTCCGTGTCGAGTGGAACAAATATCATTCCGCAGACGGGCGGATCGGCCAACGGGGTAAACCGTTGGAGAGTAGACTCGTATACCGAAAAGACATCCGTATCTGGCAGACTAGGTATTTTTGATTACTTGGATTAAAAATAGAGACTTAGTTAGCTAGCAACGATACGATACACATCCGCGCTTGGTTACATCGAAACCAACAACTTTTTATAGAGCCAATCAGCTGCCACACTTTGACAGTAGTTACACCCTGAGTAAGAAGTGCGTGCAACCGTACATGACGTTTATAATGTCTGTAACTGTGCATGCAGTAAAATTGAGAAGTCCCCCCAAAAACGAGACTAAAATAAAACATACAACACCAGGGATTCGCTGGTCGTCACCGACCCAACTACTAATCTGGCGGTATCTGGCTTAGCTATGGGGGAGCGGACGGGACCCCGCGTTCTCCAGATCCTATGGTCGTATGTGTTGAATCAAGTCTGTAGACGAACTTATATTACGTGCGTGGTAGATGCAATGGTCTTGGTATTTGTATCCTGACCCGGTACCGGTTAATCTCCGGCATTGGGCTGAGCACCTGAGCCAATTGGATTCGACAACTAGAGACACTGTAGATCAGGTCTCGCCTTACAGTACCTAACCTACATACCTATTCACTTGTCTGATCTTGGCTGGTAGTACATAGACTGCCACAACAGGTTAGGGCGACGTCAATGCACGTCAATCCATTCCCATCAAGTAGTACCGATCCTGAAGCAACATCAGAACTTCATACCGTCTTTTCGACAACTTTTGATCGCCTGAACACTTTAGGGAACACTTTAGGTACTTGATACCTAAACCAACAATAGGCCTCGATGCATCCCCGGTAGCCATCATTGACGACCCTCTGCCCCCGACCTTTCCCTCTCGGCAGCCGAGACGTACCCGGCTACGATGCGCCAGTTCATGGATTACATCCAAAGCGCATTCTACGGCGCCACGGGCTGGGATCGCGACAACTCATATTCCACCCTCAACGCGACGTCTGATGCCCTGCTTCACTTCGCCACGCCCCGCGGTCTGCGCCTGACCCTGTCCTCGCTGGCCACACCGCACTTCGCCACCGCCTACCAGCTGGGCACCGTCGGCGTCGTCGACGGCTCCATCTCCTACCTGTACTCGACCGTGCCTCTTGACTACCATGCCGTCGCCCAGAGCGAGAAGATCCCTCTTCCCGAGCTGCTGCAGAGCTACTCACCGCTGGCCGAGCTCGAGCGCCGGAATCGAGTCAAGGGCGCGCGTCAGGATGTGCTTGCGTACGGCCGGCTGTACCTACCCCTGTCCATGCTCGAGGCTCTTATGGTCAAGCGCATGTCGCCGACGCTGCAGATGCAGGTGAGCGCTGTGTCGGACCAAACCCTTAGGAATGGGGGCACCGTTCTGGGCATGGTGCAGTATGACGAGGGACGGTATGGGGTAGAAGGACTGGCATCTTCGGACGGCGGTCTCCTGGGCATCCGGGGGCTTTACAACTTTGGAGGTGACGTTGCCGGCTCTGCCTCACTTGGAAACGCGCACGATGTTGGAAACGGGACGAGCGGATCCGAAAGAGAACGCATCTACGGCCGCTTCAGTGCTGGCGGTGAGCTGTACTACGGAACTCTGAACAAATCGGGAGGCATGAGTCTTGGCGCCCGGTTTGCCACCTTGCCTTCTCACAAGGGAACCCCTCTCACGGCCACCATGACTGTGAATCCTTTGATGGGTACGTTGAGTTGGACATACGCCGTCATGGCTGGCCGCAACTGCTCACTCGGTACAAAGTTTGACTTCAACGTATACAGCTACGAGAGCACCTGGTCTGTCGGGATGGAGTTATGGAGGAAGAAAGGGGCCTGGGCCCCCGAGATCGAAATCGACAGTGGCACAGATATCATGACATCTGATGCGCCGATCGACATCCTACCGCAGAGGAGCTTTCAGGCCAAGATGGAGTGGAGAATGGATGAGCCTGTGACGATAGCCGATACGCCCGATACGCCCAATCTCTCGCCAGCTCCCCCGCCAGCTCCAGAATTGCGTCTCGACTCGGAACCGCCGACGACGAAACAGCGCACATTCCGAGCTAAGCTGGACTGGCGAGCGAATCACGAGGACGAGGACGAAGATCTTTATTCGGGGGTATTGAAAGCTCGACTCGATCATCATTGGCGCATAGGACTACTCTGGGAGGGGAGGATCAAATCCTTGCTTTTTAGCCTGGGTAGTGGCATCGACCTACGTAGGCCCGATTCGCCATTTCGTACGCTAGGTCTAGAAGTGCAATTTTCTTCGTGAAAGGATAGATCGCTGGGCTCTAGGCTTCTAATACTCAACGCCACTCTTTCAGCTCAACCAGATGATCCACCCGACGACGACATGGCCTATCATTTCATGGGCGACAGGACGACGCGGATTCCATGCTCGCTCTACGAGGCGAAGGTTGTGGTACCACATGTAGACAGCAGGCACGTGGCACTCCAAACACAAGAGGCAAAGATGGAGCATAAGTCACCCGTCCTTGCATGCATTCGAGCTACCTTGATGGGGAAGATGGGACCGACTGACGGATACCATCTTGGGGCTGCTGCATATTATCATCTAAAGTTTATGCTTGCAAATTGCTCATTTTGGAAGAGACACAAGCGTTTGACGTGAATAAGATGGAGGAGCATGGCGAACGGCATGAGAAACGTGCCGTGTAATCCTGGCAGTGTAGGTACACAGTACTACAACTGCCAAGTGCGCTGCAACTAACAGGAAGTCACCCGAAGCCACCCAAGTCCAAGGTTTTAGTGCAGAGCACTTCAGGATTTAAAACCCAGCTGAGTTTTTCCAACGTGGAGACTTGTGGTCCCATTCAGCCTGTGCCGTTTTCCGATAGCAACAGTGGTTGCATACCCAGTATCCCAAGAGAAGGGCACCTGGGTGGCCACCACCACCCACTGACACCGCTATAGCCAAAGTAGTGACTGAACTTTGTCTCGTTCAAAAGCGAAGGCAGCGTGGTAGCCCTTGTGCGTCTTGCAGAAGGTAGAGATCGATCTAGTTTTACCTCCAGCCGGCTCAATGACTTCCAGGTCCCTAACTCAGCAGGAGGCCGGCCGTCGCTTGCCGGGCTCGCGGGAGGCTTTAGAATCGTTCGAGATGGAAAGATGTCTCAAATTTGACGCACTACATGTAGCTAGCTCTACGGTAGTGGCAGACGAACCCCCCCAGAAATAGATTAGAAGCAATAGTCTTCGGAACAATTTACCTTGTATGTCTCGGAGACAAAACCGACATAAAGCCATTGCAGATGCAGAGAGTTCAAGGGCGTATACTCGTTCGCAACTAGGTCACGGCGTTTTTGGGCTTTATTTTGTCCTATTTCTGAACTGATATGCTCAATATTGGGACCACATATTGAATACCTACATGACACCTCCAACTGACGCTCCAGTATGGACGCATACATGCACACATCATGATGTCAAACTGCCCTTGCCTGTGCGTACAGATGGGTGTAGACGCCTGGGTGTGCTGAGACTTGATATTGCAGTATCTTGGTACCATGAGGTATAACAACATTGAACTTCTCGTGTGGAATACATGTCTCGACTTTCCGGTCTGCCCAAAATGAGAACCTTGATGGACACCACCCGTCGTACCCGCTCTGGCGAAGATGTCAATGCCTTATACGCATGTACCAAAGTAACTAAGTAATACATATGTACATGTAGGTATGCTACTCATGTAGTATGCTTATGCTACCAGTAGTGTACATACTAGTACTAGGTAGGTATGCTTTGTCCCTCATCCAACCCCTTCGCTCCCTCCCCGCGCAGTACCCGCGTTGGCTTTCTGGGGACCTTGATGGCCAATTATGCCTAATCGAGTGTAGCTTACTTATATATTTGGCTAGCGTTGAGTGGAGAGAGATAGAAGCTTATTTTTTTCTCTCTCAACCGTGTGAACCTATCAAAGCCTGCGCATTTCAGAATCGCCTAGACCGCATGCAGCTGTAGGTACCCAGGCTATACGTAATAGGCCAAGTAGTGCTATCTAGGGCGCGGTTAGACACATACCACAACAAAAAACCCGAGATCGATCTCGCACAAGATAAGATGCGGTTACACCAAATTCGAATCTTTACACCGAATTTATATTCCTGTCTGAAATACAACTATCATAAAACTGAATAAATGATTCTAGGCAATTCCAAAAACTTGGAAAGGAAAGTGGCGAAAGGAAAAGAAAAGGGGAAAAAGAACGGCCAAGGCTTGGTTAGAGCAAGGGCTGTGATGGATAACGGATGGCCGGGTGCACACGAGACAAGACGATGGGGAGAGCGACATGCAGCATCCACGTGCTGTGGCACGGCAGGATGCCTTGCTCTACTACATATCTATTGCGACACGACTGTTCTTTCAGCCGGTAGCCGTTCACCGATATAGATATTTGGTGTGTGTAAGTGATGGTTGTAGGTATGGTAGGGTATGTGTAGAATCGATGACTTTAAAGGCTACAGACTGTTGAGGGAGGGGGATGTGCCTACCCAGATTACTACTACGACTCGCCTACGAAGTTCGTTTATAGTGCAGGAGGTACCCTGATGGCTCTCGACAGTGCTACCTATTACATTTAACTCGAGTACTGTAGGTAGGCGAGGTAGGTACTTACTCAAGTACCCGACATATGTACGGTCACGACGCCCCACCCGAAAGCGGCGCTAGCACGAGGTACAGGCGCAGAGACATAGACTACACACATATAGTTGTACTGCTGACAGTTTCTTCAAGGTTGACAATTCACGCACCTTCTGAGCGGGCCCATGTGCCATCAAGGTCCTCAAACTTCATCATGCCCACAGCCCAGAGCAGCGCAAAACCCACCGGGCTTCATGCCCACCGGCTGGCTTCATGCCCACCATGCCCACCAACCCGTCCGGTCTGTCTCTCATACATACATAGATAACTAGTCGCATGTCGCTGGCTCGCTCGCTCGCTCTACTTTGTGCCCAAGCGTCGTCGCCGTTCCCGACGCCGTGATATATGATATCCCTTCTGTGTTGTCTGTGTTGTCATACCCGGGTCACCACGTCAAACTCTCTTTTTGGCAACGTCGTCGTCTGTATTTAAATACCCAGCCAGCCGCATCTGTCGACGCTCGACCGTCTACACGCGCATGCTTGGTCCGTCCTCAGCCGGCGACGCGACGCAGTGACCAGCCTAACGTCTCGAAGAGAGATACGGCCAGATACAGCCAAATACAGCAGTCGTCACGATACTGGGACCAGATACCGGATATACTATTAGGTGAGACACCGCCCTATCCCGTCTATCCTACTTGTGCTATGTTTGTTTGTTTTTCCCTTCATTATCTATAATCTATACTACGGTATGCCAAGGTATACCAAGTTACCTATGCCTCGACCAACCGTCAATGTCTCTTACCATCCCTCCTTTACTCTATCTTTATTGTGCGTCTAAAGGGAGTTAGGCTCTACGGGCTGAGCTTGTCTCGGAAAAAGAAATCCGCCCGCTCATTACCGCTATCAAGGGGTTTATAGAGTCAAAGGCCATAGATGATAGGCTTTGACACATTACCAGAAGGGCATTGTTGCCTCTTGTTTAGCCACTTCTTTTCTCGCGCCCTTTGTCATTGTGTATTTCCGAAAACTTCGTTGAACTTAGTATTTCCATATCAAACAGCCTCAAATACTCACAACCCTTGGTTTAGGCATAAACTATAGTATCCAAAGTTTCATTTTAACTAACGTATATCCATAGAGAAGCGCATATTGTCCTTAGCCAATATGTCTTTCACTTCGGCCGCCATGGACGTGGCCCTCAAGCTGCGAGACGCCGATGCCAACGATGGTGTTCGGACTGTACTCGTCGAATGCGACAATGGCAACGGCTTTGACGGCCGCTTGGGTTTGCGCATCTCATCCATCTTCGTCATTTTCATCGGCTCTATCCTGGGCGCTGTCGTGCCCATCGTCCTAGCCCGGCATACCAAGATGAAGGTCAATGGCAAGCCCTTCTTTATCGCCAAGTACTTCGGTTCTGGTGTCATCATCGGGACCGCATTCCTACATCTTCTCGCCCCAGCCTTTGACGCCTTAGGGAGCCCCTGCCTTCCTGACGGCCCAATCAAAAACTACGACTTTGCTGCTGCCATCAGTCTGATTGCCGTCTTTGTCATGTTCTCTGTCGAGCTTGTCGTCAGTCGCTTCGACATCTTCGGCCACAATCATGAGGCTGAAGGCCCAGATCCATCCATGGCCGTGCTGCAGAAAGGCACCCCGGACGATCTCGAGGCACATTCCGCCAACGATGGTAGCGGAGAGGCAAAGCCCGGCTTTGTTGCACCTGGGCTCCCGAATGACATGAGCTACCCGCCAGGTGGTCAGGACCACCTAAGTCACTACCGCGAACACGAGACCGAAAGTGTGTCGCTTGCTGCACAAATGACAGCTATCTTCATCCTCGAATTCGGCGTCGTCTTTCACAGCATCTTCATTGGACTGACACTCGCCGTGGCTGGCGATGAATTCAACGTACTCTATGTTGTCCTGGTATTCCATCAGACCTTCGAAGGCCTCGGTCTCGGCTCACGGCTCGCCGCCGCGCGATGGCCGAAAGACAAGGCATCATGGCTGCCCTATCTCCTTGGTTTCGGATACGCCCTCAGCACCCCGATCTCCATTGCTATTGGCCTGGGAATTCGTATGACGCTGCAACCCGGGAGCGGTAATGCCATGCTGATCAATGGCGTTTTCGATTCCATCAGCGCCGGTATCCTCATCTATACCGGTCTTGTCGAGCTACTCGCTCACGAATTCATGTTCAACGAACACATGCGCAAGGCCGGCTTAAAGGTGCAGTTTTTTGCCCTCTTGTGTGTCGCTGTCGGCATCGGCCTCATGGCCGTTCTCGCCATTTGGGCCTAATCAACCGAGTTTTCCTCACAAATCATTTCGCATGATCATGATACCACTTTAGAATACTGTTCTCTTCTCTTCTCTTTCGCTTCCCTTTTCACCTCCCTTTCCTCCGAACCACGGGAGCATCTTCATATAGCATAAGTAAAGACGGACGGACGGATGGATGGATGGATGGCGTTGGGGCCCATTTCTATATTATCATATCAACATCTTCATACCGCCTGAATCCATGACAAGCTTCCATTCACTCCAGGATTTTGAGTCCCTAAGGAAGGATATCTGTCTGTCTGTCACACAACCTAAAAGTACGGTCAAGGCATATATCTATCTGGAAGTTCACCTTCCTTTTTGTACAGTAACACCCTATGCCCGGGCATAGCAGTTTGCATTAGGGCTGACAAGTTCGGAAGCTTTAGAACCATCTTATCCTTGGTTTCTGGGACAGCAGGTTAGATAAAAGCATGAGCTTCTTTGTAGGAATTTCAGGTCATTCTTTATATATACCCGTGGTCTTTGATTGGTTGAATGGTGGTGCCACGGTTGTTTCCCTGTCTTCCACTTCACTTGGTTGTATCGTAACCCGAGTAGACGTGTGTTTCAGCTGTCAATGCTCAATGGAGGTCTACCTTGAAGATAATATGTTTGCTCCTGACGAGGTCATCGCTCAGCGTAGAATTTGGACCTGGGGTTTAAAGAAATTTAGAATGTGAGTGGGCTACAATTTCTATTTGCACTGATTCGCGGTTTGAAATGATTTTGAGTAAGGTCGTATCGAGCTCGTTAGCTTCTGTCAATTCATTGCAATAGTATAGCTATCTCCATGTCCGCGTTTCTTTACATCGTCTGCAGTAATCAACATGTTTGTTGCTATCTCAACTCGCACGTCATGGAGGCTCATTTCCTATTCATCATTCATCACAACAAAGTGTTGGCAACAGTAGCGATATCTTATGATCGTGATACGTTTTCCCTACATGTGCTAGGTGCTAGAGCACAGAGTACTGAGCGAACCTTCGATGTCGCGTTAGTTTCGAGTTCGTGGGTAGCAGATAGGAGTTGACCTACAAATTTGGAAGCGACTGAAGTTCGAATCACAGGTCGACTTCGAAGTACAACAATATGAGAATATTCATTCCCTGACAATGGGTGGCTAGAACGCGAGCCAATCTCCCAACATGTTGCCTTGATTGCGAGTCTAACGGCCTGTTGGTGGCCTTAGAATTGAATATCGACTCTTGAACACTGACTCATTCGAGTCGTCAATGTCGTAATGGCGGTACTTATGTAGATGTGCACAGCGCTGTTTGGTAGGCTCACGGCCGCGTATGTTCCTGAGGCGCGAAATCGGCATGTAATCGGCATGGGGCAAACGACCTGTTCGTTGGTTCTTAATTGTCCGATAGGTATTCTCGGCGGTTTCCACTATCTCGTAATCCATGTCCTCGATACTTTCCTGGACGGCTTCGTACGCACTTCCTGCGAACAACTCTGCACAGTTCTGCGTTCTCGAGACAGCAGATGATTGGCGGTTCTCACACTTAATAGGCGTACTCTCTGAGCCAACGGGCTTAGGACTTGTGCAATACATCACTGCAATAGTCAGAATCATTTGCGGTTATATCTTGAGGTCCTGGTAGAGATAAACCATTGAATAACTTACGGACATCATCGCCGACATCCACCCATTCGTCCAAATCCCCTGCCTTTGTAGTAGTATCAACTCTTGTATCCGCAACGGGGTTTAGCTGGGTGCTGTAACCATCTCGATCATAACCTGGGAATTCGTATACAGGGGTTTTTCTTTTATATGAAGATAAAAGTTGCTCAGGGTTTTCCGGCGTCCATGGCATAGGTCGCCATGAAGAGCTGGGTCGGCGCGGAGCCGATTTCGATATTGGTGTTATTGGTGTTGGCTGATGGTCATTGTTAACCTCAGGGTTTTCAACGACTTCCGCGTTTGGAAGCTCATCTTCAAGAGTCATGGATAATTCATTGTCTGAATCTATGAACGTCTCGCCAATAACGTCCTAATAAAATTGAAAAATTAGTGACTGTTATTTATGCTGGTGAAGGAATAAGCTTCAGGGGGGGTTAAAAATATCTAAGATGGCGCATATAGGAGAGTTGAGTAGATTACCTCACGTCGACCTCCTCCGACTCTAACTTGTACAGGGCCAACACCCCGTGAATCCTTGATCTGGAAAAATACTTCTGTGTACTTTGACAGCTTGTGTAAAAACTGCAAGCATGTGCGACATGGTTGGGAATCGATCGTAATAAATGCTGTCCGTTTGTCATGAAGGGCTACATCTCTCAGGCGCTTGATGTTTTTGATCAAGTCTTCTTCTGTTTTGTTGATATAGTTGAACTCTTCTCGAACAAGGTCGACAACATACCACTAGAAGTAGGTAGAGGTAATTAGAATGTGCACCCATAGCTGTAAAAAGCAATTGGAACTTACACAAGCAAGCAGAACTTCCACACTATAGTAATTTGGAATTAGCATGCCTTCCAAAGCAAATTACTCCAAAAGGTAGCTTACTGCCCTGCATGAGCGCGCCCTCTATACTCATCTAGAACCGGCCCACCCGATGTGTCTCTGATGTTCCCTGGGAATATAAAGCCGATTTGCTTAGCGACAAAATCTGTCGGCATTAATGATTAGCATATGTAGTTAGCAGTGCTTAGAGATCAAGTGCCTAGTACTTACGGAGGGCCAACATGTTCCACCGTGCGGTGTCCAGGCATATGTCGCTACGATGTTCGTTCACAGAATAGCCCGAATGCGCAACCTTCAATATCTTGTTGCTGTTCCTAGTGGCTATGGTTCCGATCGTTTTCGATCGATCCATCTTTATTCCAGTATCAATTTCCATGATCTTCACAAAGACTTCGATTTTCTTTCCCTTCTTGGCAAGACTATGTTCATGGTAGCCAGCATCTCCGTGCTGGTCTGGAAGTGGCTGCGCCATTTTGTCGATATCTTGGCAGGCGGGTTCTGAGAAATGAAATATCTAGAGTGCTGTGTAAGAACGAAATGGATGGCGCACACTTATAAATATAGCAGGTATAGCCACAGGTAGTAGAGGAGAAAGGGAAGCGTGAGGTTATGCAGATAGTACTTACGAGCAGGCACAGAAATGCGCAAGGCGTATATGTATCGTGTATCGTGACAAGTATCTCGGGCTTGACGACAGATGGGAAGCGGAGAGGGAGATGGGGATAGGTTGAAAATAGAGAGACGAGAGTAGAAGGTATGAACTGATGGGTACATGTAGAGAGATTGGGTACGAGATATTTGGAGGTGGGTAGTGCAGGTAGGAACCAGTGGGGCAGTAGAGATACGTCCTAATGGATGCGAGAAAGAACGGCATCAGTGTGAACAGGAAGAAGCTGGAGGTGATAATTGAGCCCAAGCTTATCCCTAAAAGAGATATTGTACGAGGAAGTGGATGAGAGAACCGGGTGCAACTGCAATATACCTAGTATCTGTGTAACGCCTTCAAGTTGGGAGATGGTCACACTTGCACCTGCCGCAATGCTAGGGCAGGTGCGTATTGCTGCTGAATCGGATGTAGACGGGAGGTACCTACCTCACTCAGAGGTGTGCTGCCATATAAGCTGCAATGTAGGTAGGTAGGTAGGTAGGTAGGTATACTGATAAATGTTGGCTAAACCGAGGAGTAAGGAATAGCTGGAACTGTGTAAATAATGTGAAAGGTGTATCTAGGCCAATTCACAGATAGGATGATTAGAGATCACATCCTTTACGAACAAAAGGCTCTACTGTTCAAATTGCTGAATTTGGAATCTATCTGGGCTAAGAGACGTGTTACAAACTCGTCTTGGTCTTTGGCTGCGTTCAGTACCGGTCGCGCTATCTTCCCACAGCTGTATAGCGAGCAATGCGGCTCCTGGAGCGAGACAAGATGCGTCCAATAACAGCTCTCTCGCATCGTACCGCTATTCGTCGTGTGCCACTCGGTAGTCGCGCGGATGGAGTATCACGCTGCCTCCCTTGGATTAGATTACTCCTCCCTTACGCGAGGCCCCCCCGTTGCTGGTAAAGTGATGTTAAACACCCAATCTATTGCGTAGAGGCGATTCCATTCGCCGGCATAATGCGCAGGGCTGGCATAGACAGACGTATGTATATTAGCGGGGCGCCGATGGCTCATGATGAGGTCTGAGGAGAGACTAAGACGACACTATCCCCTGAAGATGGAGCGAGTTAGTTGCTGTGAGTAGTCGGCCATGGTCAAGCCCCCATGCACCTACCTCGAACGAACAGCATTTCCGACTTCTTGGTAGTAGTCTTTTATTTTACGAATAAGTCAGCACATGAGGCGATGCAACAGAAATGCATCTAAAATGATGGATGGCTCACCTTGATATCGTCATCATCTTCATCATCCTCATCGACGATGTAGATGGTTTCCACCACGTCGCCTAGCACTAGATTCATGTGACTGTCGTAGGCCTGTTTCACCGTTAGCGAGGGGACGTAGTGACGATAGTAACGACAACCGTCATGAACGCACATATAAGCGACCCTTCAACTCTCGATCACCCCGTAGCTTGACGAACACGACCTCATCGAGCAGAAGACGCACAAGGTCCAGAGGTTCTGACACGGAGCCGGCCTGGCTTTCTTCAGCGTCGGCCATGATGATGATGATGATGGCACTCGATCGAAATCTGGGACGGGAGTGTGAGAGGTTGTGTGTTGCTGGATTTGAATGCTCAATTGGGTATTTGATGGGGTCGTCAGCTGAATGCGGTACCTTAGATAATCATGCATTATTCTAGAAAACTAACCCAGTGCCTAATCGACCTCGCGGGGCTTGGCAGAGGTAGTGACGAGCTATGACCACCTATCTGCGCAGATAGCCACGTACCTGTACCGGGGTCCCATATACGGTTAGACTCAATACTACCCCATACCCACCAGGGGTGCTAATCCCTAGCGCTTCTACCTAGAGGGAGCGTCGTTTAGAGGTAGGTAGGTAACGTCAAGGAAAGGTAGGGGCTATCCAAGAGACCACCTGCATGAGGTAGGTATGCAGGTAAGCTGGCCGTCCACTGGTCATCATTATTCGTCTTCCCTTTTACTCCCTCCCAATTCCTGTGTTCTTCTCACCACCAGCCCACAGTGATTTTGTATACTCTTCCTTACCCAGGAACTCGTCGACAATTATGGTCTCACGTAATCAAGTAATCTCCGTCTACCATGCTGTCGGCTAACTCAGTAGCCGAGACTCACGGCTGTCGTGTTCTGCTTCAGCGGGCTCCGAAAGGAACCCCCTCGAGCATTTTAACGCTTCGACTCCGTCGATATTTCCACCATCAGCAACGCCGTTACCCACCGATACCCTACAATTCGTGTCTTCACTGCTTACAGAAAACTAGCCGCTTGCCTAGACACCCTCAGAATATCAATAGTGCGCCTAGCTTCCGCTACGCCACGGCGCAGTCTCTGCCTTCGTCCTCGTCCGTCTCCCACAATGCCGTACTCCATCTTCAATCACTACTCGCCCGTTCGGATATAAACGTTCTGCGAAGCGATGAGTCCTTTCGCGACTCTGGTTCTTCTAATGGGATTTCTCATGGCCATTCAGCCGCCGCCGCGAAACCGGTGCTTGTCGAGCCGTTTCGAGAGACTCTGCTAGCAATGCGCGCCGGAAACACTGGTAGAGTCTTAAAGCAATTGCATGTGATGGAGAAAATGAGCCAAGAAGAACTCCGAGATGCAGTCTTGGCGCTTCCCCGGACCACCTTGACCGAGTTCTTTCGTGTGCTTGATCCGTTGCGAGTAGCTCGGGATTGCGATCCGATTGGTGAGAACCACGTTTCTGTAGCCATGTACCACATCTTGAATATGACCTCAAGCGTCGATGAATTTGGACTGAGGAAGCTGTATACGGCGCTGATGCGATGGCTCCTTACACTCATGAGTGCCATGCAAGCTGCTGGCTACACATTGCACCTCGAGGAGTATATCTCGCTCATTCGATCCGCCGCCGCTTCTTCGGACCTCGCCATTGCCGGCGCTCTTTGGAACGACCTGAGCGGGAGCGCGAATCCACTCTTGCCATGGCGGAATAGCGAGCTCTATACTGAATATATCAAGGCACGGTTCTTGACTGAGCCCCTCTACACCAATTACCAGAAGACAACGCGGATGGTCACACCGCGAAATTTGCACCGGTCTCGTCTCCTATTGCCTGTGCCTGCTGTTCAACGCCTGGATAGCCTGCGTGCCAGTGTAAGATCGAAAAGGCTTCGATTTGGCCTAAATAAAAACACAGGGCACGTGGAAGAGTTGATGAGAACGCTGCGGGGCCACGGCCCAGCAAAGAAACTGTTTAGAACCGTCATAGAGTTTCATAGCTTTCGTGTAGATGAGCCCCTCCTGTGTGCTCTGATGATTGCTCTGGGTCGTGCGGGCTCATTGCGCTTTGTCGGTACCGAAATCCTGCAGAGATTTTTCGGCATCAAGTCGCCACACCCACTTTCTGGCAAACAACCGTCTGGCTCGGAGCGTCCTCCCTTTGCTTCCGTTCGGCCTTCGGTCCGTCTTATGCGCGCCGTCGTGGAGACCTACGGCTCAAATGCGGAGATTGGCGTCGCTGTGCAATTGGTTGAGCACTTGTCAAACACGTGGAAGATTCCCATCCCTCGAGATATCTGGCAAGACTTAATGGAGTGGACGCACGTCATGAGCACGCCACCAGTATCCACGGCGTGGATATTAGCCAGGCTGTCGCTCAAGGTTCCGAGTCCCCAGGCCGTGGAGATGATTTGGAATGCCATGACTTCCCCTCCCTATAACCAGACTGCAACCTTCAGAAACTATAGCATCCTGATCCGGAGCCTCATCGGCCGCCGCGAGGATGACCTGACACCGGTCTTGTCGCGGATGCGAGAGGCCGTCCTGCTATATGAGACGCAATGCCGGGAGTACGAGGCAGCCGTGTTTGAGTATACCCTGTATCGGCGCGCCAATATCGTTCCCAGCAAGGTGATCAATCGTTTTCAACGCGCACGACACAAGAAGCAGATGATGTGGTTCGACATCATGATGTGGTGTCGCATGCTCCTTAGTCGCCTACCATTATCCAAAGTCAGCCCCCTCCCACAGCCTCTCGTCCCTCAGTTCATCCAAGAATTCCGGCCTTTCCTCAAGAATCCTATCGAGTACCTCACGCCGACAGGTCGCATCTCGTTGTTCGACCCGGCTATAGAGACATTCAAAGCCCAAACAACCGGCGTCATCGAACAGACAATGCCGATGAGGAACAGACGAGGGGAATTCTACAACAGACGATTCCGCCGGGTGAAGCGAGAGCTCTTGTCGCCCCATTCGCTTGCTAACTTCAAGGCATCCGAGCGCAATGACCCCTTGCGCCTGCTTGCACCGCATAAATGGGCGTTCGTGTCAGATAGCATTGTCGAACAGACAATTCCTACGGAGGTCAGCGACGAAGTAGCGTAGCGCTAGGGCTGGATTCGCAATAAATACCAGACGAAAGTAGTGGACTCGCTGAGCCCTCCCTCTACTAGCCAAGAAGGGGCATCTGGACTGGGTGGGATGATTAGCGTAGACATCTTCGTGACAAGACTTTGGTTACTCGGCGCAGCATAGCGGTCATATTTAACTAGACGTACTCTTTACGATTGTCTTTCTTGAAATTGTTTTATATGTACAAGATACGTGATATACATGACATGACGTGGCACGTTGTGATTATCGCGACTGTACGCAATTGAATAGCCTGCCTCGGCGCTGTATATACAATGTGGTAGTCTGATGAATCTCGTGAATGTTGGCGAGCATGGATGCGTCTGTTGATGGCGAAAATGAGAAGCTTGCAGTGTATTAACTAAGGCTGCGACCCATGGCTGCTGTCGTGATATCCTATTCATTTAGTCCGCATCTATCATGCTTTAACATTTTCAAGCCGCAGGTCGTTGATAACCATATACCGACTAAGCAGAATCCAGCCCCAGCGGAACCAGACCATCTGGCTCTTATGGGCGTCCGTCATGGCACGGCGTGCGGACCCGTAACTCTCACGCCCGCCGAACAAGTTACTCATATTGATCAGCGTGCCCGGATTACCCTTGCCGCTCTTCCGACCGCCCCGGAAGACCAGGGTGGCAATCGTAGCGAAGGTATCGAGGAAGCTCGCATATTTGCGCGCCACGCCGACGGAGGTCAGCGTGTAGAGATCCACAGGCGACGCCCGGCCAGGCTTTCCCCTGAGAAGCGAGGTGATGAAGGTTCGTGCGCCGTGGTAGAGGGAGATGTGGTTCGGGTGTGACGATATGCCGGTGCCGTCGAAGGTGATAAGGACGTCGATGGTGGCTGTGGGCGCTGCTTGATCGCGACTGACGGTTGATCTTGAGTCGTTTGTGAGAGATGGCGCGAATGCGCTGCGGAGTAGTGATGATATGCGCTCTGCGTCCCAGATCGTTGTCATTGAGTCGGGGAAGTCGCTGTAGTTTGCGCTGTGTGGTTAGCACTGCTCTCGAGATTTGCAGTCGTGTCGAATGTGGGATAAGGGAGAGCTTACGGGCTATCCATGACGAGGACGTCCTCCTCCTTCCTCAGGCCGAGGAGCATTGCGCTCTTGACGAGCTCGCGTCGACGCGTCTCGCCCAACCCGTCGGCATTACCCGTACTCAAGCACAATATCTTGACATGGTTGCCGGACTCAGGCCTAGTGAGAGCGAGTACGGTCGGCGCGAAGAACATGGCCTCGTCGTCTGGGTGGGCGATGAGCAGACATATTCGCTTGTTGCGCAGCGTGGGGAATCGTGCTTGTGTGGTCGAGCTCGTGTAAGTGTAGAGGAGGGGAAGCAGGACCAGGGAGAGGACTGGCAGGGCGAAGGCGGTGAGGAAGTCCATCATACACAATTTGTGTAAGGGGTAGAAAACAAGTAGAGCCTCCTACCCCTTCTTCGTTGGTCCGGGGTGATGGATGGAAGGCGGGATGACAGAGGCGACCCTGAGTGAAGGTGTCTCGGGTGTTAAGCTTTGGTGGGGTGCACCATAGTATAACGCGAAGCTGTTTACGGTCTAGCGCTAGACTGGATGTCGAAAAATGGAGCGCCTTTAGTACTGTAGCTGGCGGATGTCTAAAAATAGAAAAGACTTATAGCTATGTAGGTAGGTAGGTATCCATGTACATGTACTTGAATGAGAGAGTAGACACTCTTCTCTTTAATCAAACATTTAAACAATTCATCACCTCAGCCAAAGATGGTCCGGACTCGCAAGGAGAGAAAGGCGGCGGCCGAAATCAAACTGGCTCAGCCTGACCGGTCCGATCCGTCCGAACAGACGCTGCTCGACATGGCCCAGGAACGCAATCTTTTCGAGCAAGCCGACCAGCATCCAGCCAACCGACGCAAAAGGAGCGAGGACGACGACGACGACGACGACAATGATGGCGACCAATTATCACCTACTGCCGAAAGAATCATGGACACTCTGTTGTGGACTGTCAGCCTGGCCATGCTCCATTTTACCCTTGACGTTCTAGTGCAGCATCAGTACGCCATGGAGATCTCGTGGCCTCAGATCGTGACGCGCGCATTGGTGGCCCTCGCTGGTAAGGTTTATATGTGCCATTACCATCTCCTTATATTCAAAACTAATTACGGCCTTCCCAGTCTTCTTCGTCTTCTTCTATGTCCTCCATCCTCACGCTTCGTCGAACGTGTTATTGCCCGGCCTCCCGCTGCGCTTCCAGCATCCCCTTCGACAGGCCATCTTCTTTGTTGCGAGCACCGTCTCCGGCTGCTACCTGATCGATATATCCAACAACTACGGATACTTGTATATTATGAAGCGCTCCCCACCCCTGGGCTGTCTCTGGGTCTGGTCCGTCATCGAGCTCGATCTCCCGATTGCCGTTACCTCTATAGCCATCGTTACTGGATTTTTCTACTACGGCGATTATTCCCTGCGAGGATAAACTCGAGTGTTGCGAATGGATCGCGGACAAAGTTGAGACCGATACTGTCCTCCGCCTTCATGATAGTGACCTCGAAATCCCATCGTAGTGCCGTTACCTACCGCTATTGACGGCATGGGGATTAGGGAGGAAGTCGGCTCTATAACGACAGGCATAATACAGATCCCTACTATCGCGCAAGGAAGAAGACGGTCCGGTCGGTATATCTTGCCGTCTTGCCTATGAAAGCTTTCGCTTTCTTCACTTCCGATTGAGATGGCAAATTCACATACGAAATGTTAACTATGTAGTTCTAATGATGCCGTATCAGACATGGAGGAGCCTTTTGCAGCTTCAATCAACCCTATTGTCTGCTTCGCTTCTGGCCACGAAACTAGTGGCTCGGCGACCAATCATCAAACCACCGAGTCTTGATATTGACCTGCTCCCTTGGTAAGCTAATCCAGCTGTGAATCAACATAAAAGGACAAGATATAGCTTTCGGGTATTTCATCCCACGGCTGTCATCTACTTCCGTGATTAGTACGTTACAGTTTGCCGCTGCTTTTGTCAATGACGGTTAATACTCCGAATCATGCCGACTACATCTCTCTATGGTTTACCCCTGAGACTTACATCAAGTACCTAGTACGGAGGGCTTGCTCTGGGTACATCGATTAGAGAGCAATATGTATTCACGTAGGCAGCGGCGATGTGTGCTCCTACGTGCATGTAGGTAGTATAGCCCGGCCAGACAACGGAGCTTCCCCGAAACACTCAGGAGACTAGGCTCACGCTTGGCCACCAGCATGGTTGAAGTGAGAGGGCAGTTGCTGTCTGTGGCCGAAGTCCATTGATGCCTGCCTTATTCACATTAGCACCTACAATCATTCGACTTCAGTTAGATACATAATAGCGCAACACCAAAGATCACACTGTTGCACCGCATACCTACCAACCCTAAAATCCAATTCCTATGATCTTCGCTAAGGTTCTTGTTGACCATCCTCGCCTACCCTTTGTATAGACAATTCCGATAATTTATTGTAGCATTGCACTCTACTGTCGTCAGCTACGCCCCCCCATAATCATAGATACGTTGTACTGCTCGGATCCATCACGGTATGCTCTTGTGCCACTTCGAGTCCACATGCCAGGACAAACAAGCAGCTCCTTCGGTCCGGCCCATCAGTCTACTCATCAGTTGCACGTCCATTGTCCCCTCTTCCCAATTGTGATTTTCACACGTGCTGCTCCTCGTCCATTCCCCGACCGGTCGTTCTCTCAGCCCCGGCCTCATTCGACACACATCCCTGAAAGTCAATCTGCACGGAAATAGAACCCCCCCTTCGCCAAGCCTCTCAGCTTCCCTTCAATTATCAAGGTACGGCTCCTCGTCAATTTCACCGTCTTGCTACTAATGTTCTCTCTAGCCACCTAGCCTGAATACGAACTGCTTGAACCTTGGTTATCAGCATCAGTAGTCCTGACTTATAGGAGCTTCTCGTTTAGGTCACGGCAATCAAACATGAGCGACAACAATGGCAAGGAATATAAGCCGTATACTACCCCTTATACTGGGACTGGCTCCGTCAAGACGGAGCAAGGATGGGTCAACTCCCGCGATCTTGGCGCTGCCGGCGCTGCTTCCGGACCCGGTAGCCGCCGCGACAGCGGTCCTCCTGTTCCACCCTTCCACCACGCCGAACTCACAACCGCCAACGTTGCACCCCCGCCAGATCATCCACACCCCGACAGTATTGGTGGTCATAGCGGCAAGCGAAGCATGAGCCTCGGGTCTCGCTCTTCGCGCCCTGGACCCATCAACCTAAACAATGCAGAGATTAAAGGGATTCAAGGACCCGAGGGCATCGGCTTTGATCTACCCAGACATCACGAGGATCTCTCAGGCATATCCAATGGGGACATTGCTCTCAAGATCGGCCTGCTCCACCTGAAAAAAGGCAGCATCCACGAAGACATGCAGCAAGCCGCCACCAGCCGAGATATTCTGTCTCGCGAGCCTCATGAGCAATTCAAATTTCGCAATGATAATTCCAGACGGCTAAGCGAGGTCGAAGAAGCCATCAGCGCCTGGGAAAAGGTCCAAGCGACTCGGGCGGAGAATATCACCAATCCCGGCCTCGTGGACATGCTGATGATTAGCCAGGATTACTACGAGAAGGGCGAGTCCGAGGACCAGCGACCTACTCCTGAAAACGCTTGCTCTGTGTCTTCCGGCCTTGATCTCGAAGGCAAGAAGAAGAATAAAAAGAAGAAGGGCGGACGTAGCAGCGACTCATAATGACTTTATGAGATTCAGTCGACAAGGTGTATTCGCAAGAAATCCATTGGTTTCCAGGTACGTTTGCACAAGGGTGCTCACTGGCTATACTTTTTCTTCCTTGGCCTCTTGGCTACTTCTGTTGACCTGAGTTGTGACTAGATTAGTCAATTGTTTGTTATTGCTGTCACCCTATTTTCACCGAGCTTCATTGCTCGAATTCTATTGTCATGCAGCTCGCTCTTCTAACCTCGTCGTTTCCTTCCTTTCATGTATCTAAGTACTCCAAGGAACAGATGAGCGGAACGCATGACATAAGACCGTTGAGGGTATATGCTATACGCCGGTACCAAACAAAGTCGATAGTCAATGAACAATACATTGTGCTTTTAATTAAAAATAGATTTGCAGTTTAGTTTCACTGCTTATTCTTTGCTCGTTTAACTCCTACCCATAGACCTTTCGTGTCCCCCGGTCTGAACTTCCCGTGGCCCGGCTCGAGAATAAACGAGTCGCGAGATCAGTAATGGCTTGATTTTTGGGTCTTCGATTACCCTTGTATGCAGCTCTAGTCGACTGGGTGAATCAGTGAATTATATATAATATTGCTGCGTCGTATGCATAGAGCGAGTCGACGGTTGTGATATTGCCCTTCGTTCACTCATTCTAGTCGTAGGATGTCACAACGCCGTTAGTATTATCAGTGCGCCTGGGAAAGCTTCTAAGGAACTTCTTCAAGTAGTATACTCTGGGTTCATAGTGCTAGCACACCTGGGGGGGTACTATACAAACGGACATACATCTCCTAGTCCAAGCGTGAACGGCAAATATTCGATGTATTTTTATGTTGCCGCGATACATGGCTCTAATATTCCGATTCCATGTACAAAACAGGCTCCCTATGTCTCCTCTATACAGGCGATATTCACCATATATTGGTAACTCTCTTGATTGTCTGTCTTAACTGTCGCTTAGATGACCAGGGCAATAACCGTGTCAAATACGTGTAGCCACTGCTGATCTATTTTTCGGGTCTGCTCTCGATCCACGACGCGTGACTTCAGTTGACACTGCCAGGGGTCGACTTACCTCCAATGGCATGTTAAGAGAGAAGTTCCTCTTCCTAATCAGCAGTCTGGCCGAGGAAGACATCCCGTGTCTGCGTTGTGGGGTAGAATCTTGCAATCTACATATCCCAGACTCTTTCTCCTTCAAGTACAGCTGTAGTTAATTCCATGGTCCATCAATTTGGTTTACTTCACGGGCTGGACGTGATAGACTTGGTGACAATGTGGACAGCTTATCCTTTTGTTTTCTTGAGCGAGAAGTTAAGTGCCGCTATACGGATCGTCTTTTAAGATTTACTGAAACTGATTTTTTACCCCGCATTCTCTGAAGTCGTTTGACCTTCAAGGGCCTGCTATATCATATCACCAATAAGGGACCTTTATTTATGATATGTCGCCCTCCAATTACGATATGTTGACTGTCAATGTCGACACTCAATTATGACGACCTTAAATTATGATATGTGAACCTCGAATTATATTGTGTCCTAGCTATGGATAACAATGCTATCGGACCTAATTTCTCTTGACACGGTCTGTCTAGCGTTGCTTCTTCGAAAGTAATCTTTGACACCTTCGTTCTAATGTTGTGCACGCCAAATTTGGGCTCATGCGGAACACACGAGTTGATACTTCGTATATCTTTCTTCGTCAGGCACTTACTAGACCACCTCGACGAAATCCCCATGGGAAGCTGCTGATAGCAAGGTACTCGGAACACTTACTCTGGCCGTTTGTTATTGTCAGGTCCAGGTGTCCCAGGGTGAATAGAAGCCTTGAAGCAGTCACATACCAGGTGGTTGGTTATAAAGGGCCATATAGCCACAAAATCGGGTATGTTGGTCAATTGGCCCCCGGCCGTCCTGTAGCCCAGAGGCCCCTGACAGTTCCAGATGAGTAAGTCATATCATCTAATTGTCCAATGACTTCTCTATCTTCCCTTTCACAAACCCCCGGGCCCCGACGCTTTAGCTTCCTTTATGCTCACTTCATTCGCACTCGACTGTCCATCATGGGCCGTCATGTCGTCAACGTGGGCACTTGCTCGGCTTATTATATTTCCCAAGTGCTCCGCATGTGCCCGGATCTTATTGAACTGGAAGGGCCAATCCACGACGTACAAAAACGGCCTGAGGTGGGATGAAGGGACGTACCAAGGTGGTGATCCAAGCATCCGTATCCGGGCACCTCGAGCTGCAGGGGACGGGCGTTACGATGTTGAAAAAGATGGGGCACATATTGTACGTACCTCTGGGCCAGTGCGCACCGTGGCACCTTTCGCTTTGGCGATCCGGATCGATTCTAGGATCCTGTCTCGATTGCCCTGGAAATCCAAGGGCACACTTGGCAGTGTGGCTGCGGCCACTGTGAGGAAGGACATGATTGACAGGCACAAAAGGACCGTGTGGTTGTGTCGTAAAATGGAAAAGACGTCGGGTAAAATGATCACTGAGAACAATATCAGGGGATATGCTACCAGAGACGTTCTTTATGACGGCTGTATGAGGAAGTTTCTGACTCACCTAAGGTGCGCCGCATAAACAATGGGGGGGGACAACGTTTAGCTGCCGTAGGAGATCAGGTATTTACTTAGGTACTACTTATACATATACCCACCTAGACTTCACTTTGTCACCCTTTTTAACGGTAGTTTTATTGAACTTTAAGCTTAAACTTTAATTTTATTATTTATTATTTTTATGTAGAGAGATTTACGAGCCATCTACTCCTGTACTCCTGGCGTGACAAAATTAGGTTTTCTAACTAAGTCGTTTCAATGTGGTCAGGCTTGAACGAACACACAGCAGTTTTCAACTGTAATAGCACCATTCTAAAGCATCCATAGCTTTAACATTCTACTCTTGTGAACCGCCAGATTAGTACTTGGTCGGTGACGACCAGCGAATCCCTAGTATTGTATGTTTTACCTATCACTTTTGCTCCTACCAGCTACTCCAGCTGAGCAAAATACCACTCAAACCAGCATGTAGTTCATCTTCCCTGTGCTTCAATTCTAGCACACCCGGCCTTTTGGCTGCTTAGTTCCCCACATGTAATCTTCTTTCTCCATCCTCACCCTCCTTCTAATATTCCTCACTAAGTAGCAGGGTTGTGATTTTCTTCAGCTCAAATTACTCTGAGTAAATCACAATCCTGCTAAGTAGCATGAAAAAAATAAGAGGCAGGGACTGTATCCCCCCAGATGTGGTGTTTACTGTAGTAGCTTTTTTTTTGTTCTCTTTCTGTGATGAGTTTGTAGTCTCGTTCGCTGGTCAGAGCCATGAGCATGTTTCCGGAATTTGAATGTCACCATTGTTAGAAGACGCGAATATCCGTTCATGTGATGCATTACTCATACATACAGCGTAACAGGCATATCCATCCTTGTTAAAATGATCATAGACATTTCAAAGTCGATGCCATATGATTTTTAGATTTTTTATTGCAAAATATAAAGCTATATATATCTGCAACAGTGAAAAGAGATCCCAGATCCGATATCTAATATCTAGTATCCTCTATCTCCAGCCACAAGTAACCAATCTTCCCGTTGTAGAACCGTAAATGTTGAATTATCGAGATTGCGTTAGACCTTTAGTCGTGCATTTAAGCGTTCTCAACGTGGCTGAGTAATTCAGAATGCTTTGCAACGTTAATAGCCGGTTGCTCTGCCTTGAGCTTCGCAAATGTCTTCTCAGCATCCCATACAAAGGGAGAGGAACTAGCAAACAACAGATCCATTTCCTCCAAGGTGCGTTGGTTAGTTTCCGGATAAAATGCCCAGACTATCGGAATAGCTATAACATTGGCAATGCCGAAAATATGAAGTGTCGTCGCGCCAATCCCTACGACCAGTCAGCCACCATCGAGGTTATCTATAGTGCGAAGAGATTAAACTTACTCTCAAACAGAACCGGACAAAGCAATGTCAGCCACCCGTTGCCTATACTCCAACCGACAACTCCCCACGCATTGCCCTGAGAGCGCACATGCAGTGGGAAGATTTCAGCTGGATACAGCCATGGAACTGTAAGCCATGTCGCCCCAAATATCGAGGTGAAAATGAATACGAAAGAGGCTGCTGCTGCACCGTAAGAATTTGCCTTGTCAACATCACCGCTGCTGGCAGCGTTTTCACCGAGCTGGGAAAATGCCCCAGCAAGGAACATCTAAGGGGGCACGTCAGCGTGAGATCACTTTATCTGGAAAAGGAACAAGGTTCTGTTCTAACGCTCGACGGCGGGATAGATATCACTCACCGCTATACCCTGCCCGGCAGCTCCCCACCATAGAGTCCACCGACGACCAATCCGGTCCAAGGTGAAGACGCAAATGAGCGTAGCAAACATATAGAAGATGTTATTGAGCCCGCTTATCCACTGGCTCTTCTCGGAGCTGAAGCCGGCAGTACGGAAGATGGTAGGCGCGTAGACGGTGACACCGGCGATGCCAACCCATTCTTGCAAGATCTGAAGCCATATAACCAGTTGGACTCGCCTCCCCGTGTGGAGTTTCCCCGAGCCAGTCCCAAAGAACATATGCCAGTAGGAGGTCTTTTGTGACTCTTGGCTCTCTGTGGCGATGACATTCCGAATCTCCATGTATTCAATATTGGCCCGGATCAAATCTTCGCCCGTGGACCCACGAAGTCGTCGAAGAATGTATTGGGCTTCCTCGTCTCGACCCGCTTTTACTAGGTAACGCGGCGACTCGGGGAAGAACCAGACTGATACAAGAAGCACAATGAGCGGTATGATCTTACGAGACACTGATGTTAGTTAAAGGCTATTCATGATACGTACCAAGCCCGGGTGGCCGAGATTGGAACATGCAACGGAGACTGGTGTCAGGAAACTCGGAACTCCTATTGCGAGATGTCTCACCTGGAATGCAATGGGGAACCGCCATCGAAATGCAGTAGTTCCGTTATCAACTTTATGGCCAGATGTTAGAAACCACCATTTTCATCCATAGTTCCAAGTTGGGAAGAGATCTGCTTAAAATAACTTACTGAATGACAGTCCAAATTCGAGCCAGTATGCTACCACAACTCCAAAAATGTTGAGTGTAAACTCGATGGCAATGAACTGCCCTCGTGACGTGTGCTCGGCCGTCTCAGTGGCCCTAGATAGTAAAAGCAGAGCGTCAAAAAAGTATTCAAATGCCAGATGAAACTAGGTTCGCTTACCAGACAGGAACAATGGCATTCAAGATACCTGTCCCAATTCCGTTGACAACTCTAGCTAGGGATGGTTCAGTTCAAGTTTCGACGGCTATGCCAGAGGTCACTTACCTCCAATCATCCAATTGTGACTCTGGGCGGCCGACTGCAAAGAAGCCCCGAAGACTGCCCACGCAGCACCGAGAGCTATTGTCTTAATTCTACCGATCTTGTCTCCAACCAGGCCGCCCACTAGGCAACCGACCAATGTCCCTAGGTAATATACTGCGACGATGCCGCCCTGGAGTAAACTGTTGGTGATGACAGGGTCTCCCGTCTTTTCATCCACATAACCAAAGCCCATGATATCGATATAGTTCTTGGCATTGTTGACACCGCCCATAACACCTACAATGTGGCTATGTCAGTTGCGGATTTCCTGACATCCCAGTATGGGTTGGGACGCGAGCGGAGTAATGGACCTTGGTCATAGCCGAAAAAGAATATGGATAGAGCGGCGATAGAGTTTATTGCTATTAGAAGTCCGCGCTTCTCGAACACATTGGCCACATTAGGGCCCGGTAGGCGATTCATTTTGGCTTTTGCATACGATGGATGGCTCTTGGGAAGAGTGAGTCCTCTGCAGATGTTGATTTCTCTCTTCGTCGAACAGACTGGGCAAGGTAAGTTTGTAGCGATAGAGGGCCGTGTTACAAACTTTTATACTCCCCGGACAGTCAGCACTATCTACGCCGGCACTATCTACGCCGACAAAGGCACGAGAGCCTAAACCTCGGCGGGATACTGGTAGAAGGAAATCGGTGCACAACCCCGCATTAGACGGCTGGTGCAAAGGCACCTTGCTCCACCTCAACCCCAGATCATCATACCTTCCTCCACCTGGGGCGGTACTCTGACTCGGTAGTACTGAGGATTGTTCGATGTCGGCACTAGAACAAGGGTACACGTGTAAGTTGATTGGTCCGGCTACAGATCTAGGTACTAGTAGGGATTACCTTACCCACATGGTCGGACAACAAAGTCCTTCAGGGATGACTGCGCGGATCAAGGAACTAGCGCCGATATACTACACGATGAAAACTTGCCCCATCGCTTGGTAATTTCGGGTATGATCAATAAAGCCATGAAGTACCTCAAATTTTAGCACTGTAAGACTGTCTTGGATTGCGTATAAACTATATGCTCGTTATAGCCTGCGAACATTTTGTTTAGTATAGTATTCTCCACTGCTACACGGTTTTTATTTTGATTAAAGCAGAGCTTTTACGCATAAGTGGATACAAGGCTCTGTAGAATGTTGATCCGCAGATCCCACTGAGTATGCAGTCTTTTATTCCTTGTTTTGCAGAGAAGAGCTTAGACGTTAGGTCTGCACGTGTATTTAGGGTGATCTTGTCTAGAGAGTGCCATGGGCTCGCTATTTGTATTTAAGTGCCTACCGATACCTACTTGAGAAGCTATTTTGATCGACCGATTATCGTGGTATGATGCCAGTTTTCTTAAGCTACCCATGCGGCAAAAGTATCACTCTTGCAGTGAATAACTATTAATTACTATATAGCTTTCCGTTTAATAAAAATATTTAAATTGGTTTTTTAGTTATAAATTTAATATCATAGATTATTTTTTTATATGGTAAATATTAGCAAAGTTATTATATATTTTATTTATATATAAAAATATATAATTTATTTTTTATTTAACCTTAGGGTTGTGATTTAACAGGGTTGTGATTTTCTTTAGCTTAAATTACTTATTTACTAAGTGAATAATTTCTTTAGTACTTTTACTTAGCCACTTAAGTGAGTAAATTACTTTTATTTATTAGCTTAAGTGAGTAAAAGTGAGCAATTTACTCGCTAAATGAGTAATTTTTTCAAATTACTTAACTTCACTTATTATAATTA
Source organism: Xylaria arbuscula (assembly GCA_022385695.1). Classification (NCBI taxonomy): domain Eukaryota; kingdom Fungi; phylum Ascomycota; class Sordariomycetes; order Xylariales; family Xylariaceae; genus Xylaria; species Xylaria arbuscula. The sequence continues at coordinate 1,280,475 of MU279342.1, forward strand.
GCTATATAAAATATAAGAAAATAAGCTTTTTATAATATATAAAAGTAATTTTTTTATATTTTATATAGCTAATTATAATAAATAAAGTTAACGCATCCCCCACTTGAGCTGGACACCCAATTGAGCTGGCCACCCACGTGACATGTACAGCACCGGTAATTTTATATTGAGTATTACTTACCCCCCTTTTTAATAACTTGACGGAAAGTGGGCCTATAAACTAATAATTAGTATATTTGAAATCCTTATTTAAAGAGGAATCCAATAGTATTTTCTATTATTTTATAGCTATTTTATTTAAGGCTATATGAAAAATACGCTAAAATAATCCTTGTAAATTAAAGTTTTATAAGTGCACGCTTAAATAAAATAGCTATAAAATAATAGGAAATACTATTGGATTCCTCTTTAAATAAGGATTTCAAATATACTAATTATTAGTTTATAGGCCCACTTTCCGTCAAGTTATTAAAAAGGGGGGTAAGTAATACTCAATATAAAATTACCGGTGCTATACATGTCACGTGGGTGGCCAGCTCAATTGGGTGTCCAGCTCAAGTGGGGGATGCGTTAAGTAATTTAAAGAAATTATTTATTTAGCGAGTAAATTACTCACTTTTACTTAGTTAAGCTAGTAAATAAAAGTAAATTACTTATTTAAGCTAGTGAATAAAAGTAATTTACTCACTTAAATGGCTAAATAAAAATATTAAAGAAATTATTTACTTAGTGAGTAAATAATTTAAGCTGAAAAAAATCACAACCTTAATAAATAATAATATAATAAAAAAACCTATAGTTGTTTTTATTATATTTATTTTATAAAGCTTATTTATAAAATATTAGTTTTATAAAAATAATAATATAATAAAAAAGCTTACAATTGTTTTTTATTTATATATTTTATTAAGTTTTATTAAACTTAATAAATATATAAAAAATAAAAAAAATTTATTATAATAAAAATAACTTTTGTTAAAATTATTATAATAAAAACCTTTAAATGCTAAGATATTTTTATTATTATAAATATATAAAAGTTAAACTTTTATATGTTTATAATAATAAAAACCGTTAAATTAAACAATAATTAGTAAATATTTTAAAATATATATAAAAAAAAAGTCACGGTTAAATAGCTTAACTTATTAGGTGGCTTAGCGCTTTAAGTGGTTTGTGCTATTTATACACGTGATTTATTTAGCCGTGCACTTATAAATATAAACGCACTTAAATTGTATACAAAATAGTTTTTTTTTTTTTAGTATTAATATACATTTGGTATGCTAACTTAAAGCTTTGCTTTTAAAAAGCACTTTAATTATAATAATATTAAAATTAATTTAATTTAAAAAGCTTTGTATTTTAATTAACTTAATATAATAAAACGCGGATTGTTGCATGTATTTTTATTATTTTTATAATTTTAAACCTTGTTTTAAATTTTAATTAAAAGCGTGCTAATTATTACCTTTTTTAAATTTATTAATTAACGTTAAGGCTAAGATTTAACTTGTTATTATTTGTTATTTTTGTTAATAGCGCGTTTAAACAAATTAAATATAACAACCTTTTTTTTAGCGCTAGTGTTAGCATTAGCTTTAGCAATAACGCTAGTTTTAATAACTAAGGTTAAAAGCACGTATATTTTTAAGTAAAAAATTTAATGAAAAAATTTATTTATATTAACAAGCTTTTTTTAATAAATATTTAAAAATGTTTTTTTAAAGCGTTTATTGTTGCTAAGCTTATTTAAATTAAAATAACTAGTTAAAATAAAAAAACGATAAGTTTGCTAATGCTTTAAAAGAATTTTTAAAAATTTATTATAATTAAGTTTATAAAGCTATAAAAAAAGCTGTTATAAATTTATAATAAACGGCATTTATAACAACGTGTTAAAAAAAATTAAATGTTTAATTTAATAATTTTATAAAAATAATAATAAAACTGTGAACTTTTATTTTAAGCTGCTTATTATAAAAAAAAATGCTTTTTTTTTAATAGCTTTATAACTTTAAAAATTTTTAACAAATGTTATAATATTAATTATAAAGCTTTATATTTTAAAATAATTATTAAAGGCTTTTTAAGTTAAATATAAAATTATATTACTTAAAATATATATTAATAAGCTATTATTATTAACAGCAATTTTAAAAATATTGCAATGTTTATAAATGAAATTTATAATAAAGCTGAAAAATAGTTAAAATTAATAAGTCTAGTTAATAATATATTATAAAAAAAATTGTTAAAAAAAAGCAAAGCTTTTTAAAGCTAATTAATTAGTTGTTAATTTAATAGCTTATAATTGCAATAATATTTTTAGTTTTTATGTTTTTAAAGCTTTTAATAAAAGTAAACGCAAAAAATTAGCAAAGGTTAAAATTTTCATTTTTTACAACAATTTTAAAAAAAATAAAATGTTTTTTAAAATTTAGCATTAATTTTAAATTAATTGTTTAAAAGTTAATATAAATTAATTTATAATAAAATAAGCTAAATTAATAAATGTTAAATTTTATTTTAATAGCAAAATAGCTTTAAACTTTTAATTTTATTTGTTAAATAGCTGTTATAATTAAATTAAAATTGGAAAATTTTTTAAATATAAATAAAAAGCAAAAAATTTAAATAAAGTAAATTAACTTAAAATTAATTTTATTTAGCAATTTTTAAAAGTTTAAAAATGTGTTTATTTATTTTACTAAAAAATATATAATAGCAAAAATTAAATAAAAAAAAAGTTTTATAACTATATTAAGGTTATTTAATTAAAAAATTTAATTACCTTTAAATATATTAATTTTAATTGTAAATATTGCAAGTTTATTTTTTAATGCAAACAATTTGCTTATAATTTTATTAAAGCAAATGTAAATTTTAAGCGTAATAAAACTATATTAATTGCTATAAAAAACTAAAACTAAAATAAAAATTAAAATGTTAACAATAATAATAATTATAATAAAAATTAATTAAGCAATAATAATAACTTTAAACCTTTTGCAAACTTAAAAGTTAAAAAGCTTAATCTTTATCGAATAAAAATAAAATAAAGCAGCTGTTTGCTAAAGGCTACTGCTTTAATTGCTATAAAAAAGGTTATTATATTTGCGAGTGTTTTGTTAAAAGTTAAAAGCTTGCTTTGTTTAACGCTAATTATAAAGCTTAATTTGCAGTACTTTTTTTTAGGTATAAATAAAACAACGCTAAAAATAACGAGGTTAAAACAAAAAATGTTTAACTTTAAAAATTATAAACTTTTTTTAAAAAATTATATTAAATACAGTAGTAAATAATATAGCTGATTTTTTAACACTATATTTAAATGGGAAAATTTTTTTTATAACTTATATTTTAAAAATAAATAAACAAATTATTATTATTTAAAAATGTTTTATTAATATAAAAGTAAATGGATTTTTTTTTTATAAATAAAGCATTAGTTAATTATTTTATAATAAAGCTAAATATAATTATTATAAATAATTTTGCTAAAAAAAATATTATTAGCTATAACGCTAAAATATAATAAAAGATTTAAGAAGCTTTACTAGTTAAGGTTATGATTTTATCACTACATTAATCACTAACTTTACTTATTTACTCATTTTTACTTATCTTTACTCAGCAATATAATAATTGATAACTTTACTAATAAAATAGCTATAAATGTAATTTTAAAAATTTTAAATACTTTAGCCATTTCTCTTTATAAAACTAATTTTTCTATATTTATACCGTATACGGCTAGCGTATAACAGCAAATTAGTCATTTTACTCGCAAATAAATAAAAAATAAATAACTTAAAAGTGAGTTATTCACTTTATAAGTAATTTAAGTTATTTATTAAGCTTTAAATAATTTAAAAGAAATCAAATAAAAGGCCTATAAATACACAAAATATACTAGAAAATAGCGAAAAATTAAGGCTAACTTTTAACCCTAGCCGCTTTAAACTAGCTCCACTACCTAACTTTAAACTAATGAGTAAAATAAATAACTTATTTAAGTTAGTTATTATAAATAAAGTGAGTTACTCATTAAATCACAACCTTATTGCTAGTGGATTTTCATTTTTAAAAAAAAAATATTTAAAAATATACTATTAATAGTTTTTTTAATGCCAAACAAAATAATTATTAAAAAAAATTTTTTATAAAATATATAACATTTTACTTAATATGCAAAAAAAAAATTATGTTTTTTTTTTAGCTTATTATTTATTAATAAAAAAAAAGCAAAATAAATTAAAAAAATACTTATAAAATAACATTTAAAAGTTATAAAAAATATAAATAATATATTATTAAAAAAAATATTAGCTTTAAAAATTTTAGCTTTAACTTTTTTTATATTAATTATAGTTATATTGCTGAATTTTACTATTAAAATATATATGCTAAAATATTTTATGCGAAAAAACTTATAAAAAATAAACTGCTAGTTAATAATTATAATAAATAACCTTAATAAAAGTTTTTTTTTTAATTGCTTATTAAAAAGCAAATTAAAATAGTAATATAATGTTTAAAGTTTATATTACATATAAAAAAATTTTATTTTTAAAATAATAATAATAAGCGTAGTAATATTTATTATATATTTAAAGTAAAAAAAATAATAAGCTTTTATTATTAGCTTTTAAAAAATTAATTTTAAGTTATATATAAAAAAAAAAAGCTAAACAGCTTGTTTTTTAAAATTAAAACCAAAAAGCTAAAGCTAAAAGTTTGAAAAATAATATTAAAAAAATATTAACTATTAATTTGCACTTTTAGCAAACTAAACTTTAATGTTTTAGCAAAGCACTACAATATTAATTATTATATTAAATTTGTTTTAAGGAAAAATAAAAGCAATTTAAGCAGTAGCCTTTTATATTATATATTTATTAATAAATTTACAGTTTTTAAAAAGTACGTATTTAATAATTTAAAAAAAGGTTTTATTATATTTGCAAATTTCTTTTTTACATTATAAGTACTAACGCATCCCCCACTTAAGCTGGACACCCAATTGAGCTGGCCACTTACGTGACATGTATAGCACCAGTAATTTTATATAGGGTACTACTTACCCCTTTTTTTAATAACTTGACGAAAAGTAGGCCTATAAACTAATAATTAATATATTTAAAATCCTTATTTAAAGAGGAATGCAATGGTATTTCCTATTATTTTATAGCTATTTTATTTAAGCGTGCACTTATAAAGCTTTATTTTACAGGGATTATTTTAGCGTATTTTTCATATAGCCTTAAATAAAATAGCTATAAATATATAAAAAATACCATTGAATTCCTCTTTAAATAAAGATTTTAAATATATTAATTATTAGTTTGTAAACTTACTTTTTCGTTAAGTTATTAAAAAGAGAGGCAAGTAATACCTTATATAAAATTACAGGTGCTATATATATCACGTAAGTGTCCAGCTTAAGTAAAGGATACGTTATATGTTTTTAAAGCTAATAAAGCTTATAGGTTTATATAAATTATTGAAAAGTAAACATATTAACAAAAAAAAATATTTGCTATTATTAATTAAAAAAATGCTGTTATATATTTTAAAAGCTAAAATTTTTATAAAAATTAATGTTTGTTAAGCATTTTATTAAATTTAAATATATTTAAACAATAAAAACATTATTACGTTTAAAACTTGATATAAATTATATAAATATAAAGTTTTATTATTTAAATTAATTAATAAACCAGCTATTTTTTAAAAGTATATAAATAAAATTATAAAAAATTATATTAATAATTTTTATAGCATATATATTAACGATGTACTTATATATATAAATAAAATTAAGAAATATAAAAAGCATATAAAAAAATATTAACGCATCCCCCACTTGGATGAGACACCTAATTAAGCTGGCCATCCCCCGGTTACACTTAAAAGTCCATATATAAAAACAGTAATAACTTAACAGAAAGTAAGCCTACAAACAAATAATTAGTATATTTAAAATCCTTATTTAAAAAGGAATCCAATGGTAATTTTTATAAATTTACTACTATTTTATTTAGCGCTATTTTAAAAACCACGCTAAAATCTTAGCGTGGTTTTAAGTGCACCTATAAATAAAATAGTAGTAAATTTATAAAAAATACCATTAAATTCCCCTTTAAATAAGGATTTCAAATATACTAATTATTTGTTTATAAACCCACCTTTTATTAAGTTATTTTAAAAAAGGTTAAGTAGTACCCTATAGAAAATTACCGGTGCTATATATGTCACGTGGGTGGCCAGCTTAATTAGGTGTCCTATTTAAGTAAAAGATGCGTTAAAAATATTTTAAAACTTAAATTTGCAAGCTAACTTTAAAAAATATAAGTTTTATGTTATAAAAATAAAGTATTTAAATTATATTTTAAAAAAAATAACATTAAAGTAAATTTTAATAAAGTTGCTATAATATATAATTAAAAAAAACTAATTGCGTTAAAAATAGTTTAATTTTTTTTAAGATTTTATAATTTTTATTAACGCTTTATTTTTAAGTATAGCTATATTGCCAAGCTATTGTTTAATTTAACAAAAATTTTTTTTTTTTTTTAATAATTTAAAGCTTGCTAAAAAACATTTAACAAATTAAAATAAGCTTTAATAAATACATTTATTTTTGCTCACTTTTATTATAAGCGCAAAATTTATATAAAAACCAATGCTTTTAATAAAGTAATAGCTAAATATTTATTGTAAAAAAGAAAAAATGGCAAATAGCACCTAATTGCTTATATTTTTAAAATAATGCACGGTGCTAAGCTAAATTACGGTATTTATAAAAAAAAATGCTAATAATTATTAAAAAACTTTAATATTAAAAATTAAAGTTAATTAAACTTAAAAAAAAATAGCTGTTTTTTATTATTATTAATTATTAAGCTTTAAAATATTTTAATATAAAATAACATTTAAACTAAAAATAAGCAAATTAAGCGAATTTAATAGCTTAATATTACTTTATTATTATTTACCGACTTAAAGCTAAAAATATAATTGCTAATGCTTTATTACAAAAATAAAAAACTTATATATTTAAAAAAATAAGTTAAAAAGTTAAAAATATATAATATTGTTTAAAATAATAAACGAGATATATTTATATGCAGTAAACTTTTTAATACTATTGTTTTATTTTAATAATAAAAACTTTATAGTTATATTAATTACAATTAATTTTTTTACTTTTAATATTATATTAATAAACAAAGTTTTATAATAAAACAAAAACTTTTTTAATTTGAAAATTTATTGTGCTAAGGTTTAGCTTGCATAAAATAATTATTAAAATATAAATAAAGGTTTTATTATTTATAAAAGTAAATTAATTAACGTGGTTTATAAGCAAGCAATGCATTTAAGCAAGCAACGCACTTTTCCTATATTATTAGGTTTAATTATTAATAACTTTACAACTAAAGTAGTTATAATTAAAAATCAATCGGATTTTAATTTATTACTTGTTTTTATTTTTTTATTACAAGTTTTAGCATTGTGGCCGGTTTTGCCGCACCGTCCATATCGTCGCTGGCGCAGCAAACTTAACTCACCACTACTACAATTTTTCAACGTTTGCGACCGTACCAAGTCCTGCGCATCCCTTTGGGCAATCAAATCAGTTGTATCTTCTACAATAAGATTGTATTTATTTTATAGGCGCCTTTTTTTGCCCCTCCGGCGCTTGCTTAGTGCTTTATTTGCTTTGCAAAGCCTTTGGTTTTTATTGCTTATAAAGGTTAGTTAATGCGCTAACATTTGATTTAACTTTGCAAGCTGGTTAACAGTATTTAAAATTGGCTTTAAGGAGCTTTATTAGTAACTAAAGATTTAACTTTTAATAAAAGTTAACTGCGCGGTTGCTTTTTTAGCGGTTTTCGGCGTTTGGGAGACCTAAGGGTTGGATAGCTTAACAGTGTTGTGAATTGGCGTTGGTGACCGTAATTGCATATCTAGCTTTGAAATTACAGCCTGCGGATTGTAGGGCATTAATTCTAACCTTTAAAAACCTCTTAAAATATTTGATTTTATAAAAGTAGCAAAGTAGGCTTTTTTAAACGCAATAAAAAACTTGGGCTTAATGATATAGTTAACGTATAACTTAATAAATTTGTTGATTTAGCAATTATACGCCTGCTTTAAAACATTATAAAGCTTAATGTTAAGTAGTTAAATTAAATGCAATAAGTAAAAAGGCAGAGAAATGGTTATAATGTTTTATTTTTTGCAATATTTTTTAAATTTAGCCAATATATAATTTTTATGCTAGTTTAGCACTAATAATTAATATATACTTTTTTATAACAATTAAGTATGCTTATTAAAATATTTTACTTATTTTAATTTTATATTATTATTTGTTTATTTATTAAGACTAGTATTAAGTATTTAATCGGTTAAAAGGTTGGTGTTTTTATACCAATGTTAAAAATAAAAAACGCCTTGAAGGATAAAGTACGGCAAAATGGATAAACTATGCAAATTAATAGTATAAATTGCTATTAACTATTTTTTATTACTAGGCTGCATTGCTTTACGCTTTTTATGTTAATTGGCGCATGTAATAACTATATGTACACAGATCTGGCTTATCATAAACCCAGTTTCGTTAAAGTTTTAAATATTGTTATTATAAATGCTGTATTGCGTTTTTACGCGTATATAACGCTTAAACCACGTGCTAATAATCTTTGGATTTTTGCACAATGCCTTTTAATAATCGTAAAGACGTATAAACCGCGTTTAAAGCTCTTTGTGGCAATTAACGAAGTTGTAAGCCTAGTGCTTGCCAACTAAAGGTGCGCTACACAAATTGCAAAGAAAATTGGCTATATTTTTTATAGTAGCGTAAGCAGAAGAATATTTTCGCTTATTTAAATTAAGTATATACTTAAAAAGAACATTCTTTTTAATTAAATCGAGTTTATGTATATTAGCGCGGGTTTTGTCTTGTGCAGTGCGACCGTTTATTTTATAATGTACAGTGCTTTCAAAAAGTTGATAGATTTTACAAGCGCGTTAAATGCTAATTTTTTAACGGAAATTAATAGCTTAAATAGCAAAAAAAATTTTAGCTTCTTTAGTTTTATTTGATATTGTGTTGTTAAGAAATTATTACGCAACAAAGTTAAACCGACGCGTTTATAGAAAAAGTGCGTTGCTTGCTTAAATGCATCGCTCGCTTATAAACCACGTTATATTAAAAGTTAATAATTTTTAAATATATTTATTAAAAAAATATACAAAGAAATTATTACTGTTTATTTAAGTAAAAATAAAACTTGAAAATTAATTATTTTATAATATTAGTAGCTAAAAATTTTTGCTAATTATAATATATATGTTGTTAATTGCTTTAAATATTAATTTGTAAAAGTTTTTAAAAAAAAAATATTAGAACTTTTTTAACTTATATTTATTTTTTTAAGTTATATTAATATATTATTATTAACTTTATAAAAATAACAATTAATAGAAAAAAAAGTAAATTTATATTTATAATTGTTAATTAATTTAATAAAGCTTTTTAATTTATTTTTTGCAATAAAATAATAACTATAAAATAAACAGCTTAGCTATACTATAAAAGCTTTTTTAAAGTTTATAAATGTTTTAAAAAAATTAACTTTAATAACAGTTTTTAATTTAATTTATTTTTTATAAGCGAATTAGCAAAACTTTTTAATATAAAATAAAATTTATTTTTTTTAAATTATTATAAATTTGCTAAATAAGCTAAAATTACAATTAAATATTTAAACTAAAAATTATGCTTTTTTTGCAATTATTATTAAAACAATTAAAAAAAAATATTAATTGCAATAAATTTTACTACAGCAGTTTTTTTATATAAATTAACAGGTTTGCAACTTTATAAAGTTATGTTTGGATTTTTTATGCTTAACTATTATAACTAAGCTATATAAACTAAAGATTTTATTAATGTATTTATTAAAAAACAAATAAATTAAAAGAAAATATAAACTATAGCCAAGATAATTAATAAATATATAGAAATTGCTTGTTGTATTTTGAAATAAATTTAAAACTAAATAATTTAAAAAAAAAACTATTATTAACACAAATTAAATTTTAAAGTTAACAATTAAGTTTTTATTATAAAAAACTAATAAACTTAAATAATAAATTGTTTTTTCAATAAATTAAACTATTTATTTATATAATAATATTTTAAATTTATAAAATAAATTAATTTTATTACTTTTTGCTTTAAAGTTTTTTTAAATTAAAAATTAACCAATTTTTATTATGCTAACTAATTATATAAATATTTAAACAATTTATTATTTAAGTAAAAAGTTAAATAATTTAAAAGCAAAATTATATTAAACAACTTTAATTTAAAGCTAAAATAAAAGGTTAAATAAATATAAACATTGCAATTATATTATAAAAAATATTGCAATATTAAATTAATTAAAAAGGCTAAAAATATAATAAAAAATAATATTTTATAAGTAATTTTAAAAATTTGCTGAAATTATTACTTGTTTTTTATAAAAATAACCTTAATTTTATAAAACCTTTAAAACAATTAAAATAATGGCTAAAAATAGCAAAAAAAAATAAGTTTAAAAAAGTACATTTTAAAGATAATATATTAAAGGAATTTAAAAAAAGGATAAAATGTTTAAAAAAACATTAGTAACGTTTTATGTGTGAGATTTAATGAAGTTATATTAAGTAAAAAACTGTTTGCTACAAACTTTTTTGCAAAGAGACTATTTAGTAGGACAACGTCCCAACGGGACAGCGTTTGAAAAGATAACGTTTTAAAGGATAACGTTTTAAAAAAACGTCACCACGCTTAATAATACCCCCCTCGGCAAAAAAAAGACAACGTTTGTATTACTTGCGATTAAACTACTAAACTAACAAGTATAAAGCTATATATTTTCAATATAAATAAAGTTAATACTAAAAAGATTAATGCTTTGCTTTAAATTATTTAATATAATTAAAAACAATATTACTTTTTAATTTATATAAATAAAAAACATTTTATAAAAAAACATTTTTAACAAAATAAAGTTTTTAGCAAGCATTAAATAATTTATTATTTTTTAAAAGTGTTAGCTAAACAATTAATTAAAAATAATTTTATTTAGTTTTGTTTATAAGCTAATAAATATTAAAATTATACTGCTTTAAACGTAAAAAATATAAATAAATTTGCTAAAGCGCGTTAACTAAGCAGTATAATTTTAAATTAGCTGCTATAATTAGTTTTTTAGCGCTTTTATTTAAATTAATATTATATTAAAAAAATGTTAATATTGTTGCTTTTATTAAAATATAATTTTAGTGTTAAAGCTATTAAATTAATAATATTACGCTTATATTTTTTTTTTGCTTAGTAAAAAAATCTGCTTAATTTATAATTAAAAATAATACCTGCAAAAATTGCTTTAACAATTGCATTAATAAATATGTTTAATTAAATAAATGCAGTAATTGCTACAAAAAATTTTTTTTTTAATTTATTTGTTAAAACTTTAAACATTATTTTTATTATAGCAAAAGCGTATAAACATTACATTTTAAACTTATTTATTAAATATAGCGTTTTTAAGTTTTTGCTTTAAAATATAGCTATATAAAGTAATATTTATTAAATTATTAATATAAGCTAAAGATTGTTAAAATATAGTTATATTTAGCTTAATAACATTATTGTTTGATTTTTTTAATATTTTTTATAAATAAATAATTAATTAATAAAAAAAGCATTCCTTTATGCAGCTAATGGTGTTTATAATATTACCGACGAGTTTAATAAATTGCATAACTATAATGCTTGCATTATAATACACAACATGCTTTTTTATTTAATTATAAATTATATTTTAATTATTTATATTATTTACATTAAACTTAAATAAATTAAAGTTATTTAAAATATTATTAATATTATTTAATGCAGGGATATTTTTTGCAAAATATTTTAGCTAATATAAAAAAATATACGTAATATTATTAAATAACGCTAAATAAATAAAACCTGCTTATATAAAAAAGTATTTAATTATATTTAAAAGTGTATTAAAGCTATATTTAGCAAATCTATAAATATATAAAGCTTTAATATTTTTTTATATAAAAATATTAAATGCTTTTTAAAAAAATTAAAATTTAATAGCTTTTTACTTGTTTATAATAGTTTTTAATTGCTTTTTAACACAAATATATAAGTTTATTTTTAAAAGTTAAGTATTAAGCGGAATAATTGCTAAAGCTATAAAAATGCTGTTAATATTAAAATTATTTTATATTAAGTTGCATTTAAATACTTTGAACTAAAATTTTTAAAATATCTAAGCTTTTTTAATAAAGTTATAATTATTTATGCTTAAAAAGCAATTAATATAATAAGTACATAGCTTTTTAACTTTTTTTAAGCAAAGGTTTTTTTAGTTTGTTTAATTTTTTTAAGCTATTTTTAAGCGCTTATTAGTTTTTTTTTGTTTAAGTTGCTGCTAAAAATTAATTATAGTTAGCTTTAGTTATTTTAACGTTTTTTTTATAATTAAACCAAAATTTAAAAACGCTAATATTTATTATAGTATTTGCTTAAAAATTAAATAAATATAAGTTTATTTTAACAATAGTAATTTTGTTTTATGCTAATAATATAAACGCTATAAAATGTAATTAAGTAATAATATATAAAAATATTATAAAAAAAACAATAAAAAAGTTTAACAAAATGCTAATATTATATGCTAAGTTTGGTATAAAAAAAAACTAGCAAAAATATAGTTGTATAAATATAAAAGATAAAAATGTAATTAAATAAAACATAGTTAAATATAAAAAGCAAAAAATAAAAATATAATTAAATAAGTTTGTTTATTTATTATTATAAAAAAAAGTGTTATAAATGCATTGTTAAAATATTATTTTTAAATGTTTAAAATAATTATAGTGCTTATTATTATAATTGTTTTGTTAATATTATTTTTAATAAAATTTTAATCTTTATTTTAAAAACTATTTAAATAAGTTTTTAGTTGCTAAAGCGTTAGCTTAGCGTTATTAATATATTAAAAATGTTATTTATTAATAATATATTTGTTTAAATTTTTAATTTAGCTTTAAAATATAAATGCTTTTAATTATATTAAAAAACTAGTTTTACAGCGTTTTTTGTTAAAAAGCTTTAAAGGTATTATTTGTTATATTTATTTTTAAAGCTTTTTTAATAAATAAAATACTTTCGTATTAAACGTTATTTTATTTTTATAATATATTGTTGTAGTAGCCGCTTAATTTTATATAAAATGAAGTTTTTATTGTTGCTTTTAATTAATATATAGCTTAAATAAAAGTGTTGTTTTTTAAACAGGTTTATTTTTTGCGGTTTGAAAATAAATGTGCAACTAATATTATTTTATAGATTTTTTAATATTAAAGGAAATTTAATTTATATGCTAGCTTGCTAACCTTTTTAATTATTATAAATAGTTTTATTTATTGTGTAAACTATTTTCTTAGCAGTTTTTTTAAAAAATAATATTTTTAGTATAATTGAAAATATATTTTATTGCTTATATTTAATTAAATAAAATTATGTTTAACATTGTATTATATTTTTGTTATTGTTGCTGCAAAGTTAATTATTATTTTAGCATTTTATTAATATATTTTTTAGTTTAGCTTAAAGTTTAAAACTTTTTTAAAAATGTTAAAAATAAATAAAATGCTGTGCGGTTTAAATTTTATTATTATTTTGTTTAAATATTGTTTTATAATTAATAATTTTAAGTTGTTAAAATTATATTATATAGCAGGTAATATTTTAACCTAAGGTATATTTAACTAAATTGTAAAATAATAATATATTATAATTTTAATGTTTTAATTATATTGTTTATTAAGCTTATTAGTTTAAAAGTAATAACTTGTAAAAACTATTAAAATAGTTTTTATTTTATGCTATAACATTTGCTAAAAAATTAACATAAACTTTAAGTTATAATTTAATATAATTTTCGCAGGTATTTTTTAATTGCAAATAAGCAACACTTTTGCTATAATTATAGCTTATTTTTTCGCAGTATAATTTGTTAAGCTAAAAATAAATAAGGTTTTTTTTTTATTTAATTTATATATAATGGGTATAAATGCATTAAAAGTGTTATGTTTTTAAAGTTATTAAAAGAAATTAATAAAAAAGATTTTTAAAAGTGCACTGATAAAATCTATTATAATTATATGAAATAATATAATAGTTTTTATATAGGCTTTATTTTTTAATAGGCTTTTGTTTATTTGTTATTAAATTAATATATTATAAGCAATGTTAAATATATTTTTTAATTTATTTAAAGATATTATAAATAATAAAGCTGTTTAATTTATAAAGTATTTGTTTTAACTTAAAGTGGTGGTTTTTATTATATATAATATAAAGTAAATTAGCTTATCAATTTTTAACAATATAAAGTTATTATAAGCTATTTAAATAAAGCAAATATAATAAACCATTTTAAAAAATGTTATAAAGAAAAGGCATTAATAATTAAAGCTTATAAAAAATACCGTTAGGTTTTTTTATTGCGCCTTAGAAAGTATTTTATTTGTTATATTAATAATTTCTTTTTGTTAATAAATTTTAAATATAATTTTAAACAATTAAACATTGTTTATATAGCTTTATATAAGTTTGTTTTTTTAGTTTAAATTAATAAAAATTTTAGTTGCAGCAAAATAGCCAAAATTATTAACAATGTTTTTAAATTTACTATTTATATTGTTTTATATAATTATATTCTTAACAGCATTTAATATTATTAAAAATTAAATAAAACGTTTAATATAAAATTAATATATTTAAAAATATAACAAACATTTAATTAAAATTGTAAAAAATATATTAAAGCTATAATAAGTTTTATATTAAGCTTAATAACATTTATAAAATACAAATTAGTTTAATTAATTATTTTTTTATAGCTTTATGGTTTGTTAATACAATAATTAGCACTGCATATAATTAAATTTATATGTATAAACTGCAATAAGTTTAATTATATAATATTATTTTTTAAATTTAGTTAAAATTTTGCTTAAAAAAAATTAAGCAAATAAAGTTTACTGCTAAAATATGTTTATTTTATTTATTATTTAAATAAAAAATTATAATTTTATAACTTTTTTTACAAAAAGCATTAATTTTAACAAAAGTTATTTAGTTATAATTTTAATATATTAAATAGTTAAATGAAAATAATTAAAAACTTTTTTTTAAAAATTTATAAGCTAAAAAGCAACTTTTAAGGTTTATTGTTTTTTTGCAGTAATATTAAATAATATTGTTTTTAATTGTTTTTTATTTGTTAAAAGCTATATTTTTTGCTTTTAAAGCAAAAGTAGTTTTTATTAATATTAAAAAATAAATTTTTTAAAAAAGCTAATTATATTAATATACGTTTTAAATAATGCCAAAGTATTTAATTGCTTTAACTTAGCAATTGCTATAAAATAGTTGTTTATAATAGCTATTTTAAAACTGTTTATAAAAAATCTTAAAAGTTATACTGCTAAATAAACTATAAAAAACTTTAATAGTTTTAAGCTAAATTTAATACTGTTAAATAATTTAAAAATTATAATAATATAATAAGTATGTTTTTACGTTGTTTTAAAAAAATAATATTATTATTAATATATGCTGCAATATATTAAGCATAAAAAAATAACTTTTAGTTTATAAATTATTAAATATATTTAAAATTATTGCAAAACTTTATTAATATTATATTAAAAACTTTTAAACTATATAAAAATATAATTATTATATAATTGCAATAATTAAGCTAAATTAAAAATTAATAAAAAAATTTAAAGCAATTAATTATAATAATAAATAAATAACTTTTTAGTTTTGCTATAATAATTTTTTATATAAATAAAAATTAAAAATTAAAAATAACAATTTAATTAAGCAATTAAAAATTAATAATAATACAACTTTTTTAAATATTATTAACAAAATGCTAAATAATAAAAACTAGGCATTTAAAAAGCGTAAATTATATTATATGCTTAAATTCTTTTTATAATATATTTTATTAAAAAAGGCTTAATTTTTAATTTTTAATATATATAGTTAAGCTATAGTAATAATTTGGTTTTGCTAGTTTTTAATAAAGTTAATTTATATTATATTATTTTTTTTTATTTTAAAAATGCTTTTTAAAATTTGAAAAACTTTTGCTTTTTTTTTGCAAAACTTAAATTGTTTGCATAAATATAAACATTATTTTTTGTTGTTATAAACAAAAAATCTTTAAATTGCTAAACTTTTAAAAATAAAGCATATTTTTTTGCTTTGCATTTATTAGCACAAATTATATTTTAAACGTTTTTTTTATAGTATTTTTTAATATTAATGCTGTTATTATATTATTGTTAAAATAAAAATCTATTAATAGCTAAAAGTTATTAAAGCATATAAAAGTGTTAAAAATTACTTTATTATTAAAAACAGCTATTATTACAGCTATTATTATTAAAAATAAAATTAGCAGCTATTAACATTTTGGATTTTAACAACTTAAGTATGTTTTTTAACATATTAATAAAAGTTAAAATTAAAGAAAATTTCTATAACAAAATTAAAGTTAATATAAATAATTTACCGCTTTGTTTAATAAAGCAAATATAGTAAAACTTTTGTTTGCTTTTAATATATATAAAAAAAGTGTTTAGCTTAGTAATAATATTAAAGCAGTTATAAATCTTTTAAAGCTTGGGATATAATTAATTTTAAATGTAATTTATAAAATAAGCTTTTGTTATATATTTTAAGTTATAGCAATATTTTATTATTTTTATTATTTAAATATAAACAAAAATATTAGCAAAAATTTTATTTTTTGTGTATAAATTATTTATAGCAGCTTTTAAAGCATTGGCGGTATTTTTGCAATATTTTTTTTTAATTTTGCAAAAGGCAAATTTAAGGCTAGCTTTTATAGCTATTTTAATAATATTGTTTAATATGCCAATATATTAAATTTGTGTTTTACTACAAAATAATTAAAAAAGGTTATCTTAAAAAATGAATTGTTTAAAAAAACTTTTGCATAATAACAAATAAATATTATAAAAAAATAAACGTTTTATTAATAAACGTTACTGTTTAATATAACATATTTATTAATATTATAGCTGAAAAGTAAATTAAAATTAAAATAGCTAATATTTTAAACTTTTTAAAAGAAAGTTTTTTTAGCTGCAATAACAAGCTAGGATATAGCTTTAATAGCAGCAGAAATATTGCCTATTATAATTTTTATAAAGTTTTTATTTAAAATTATTTTAATTGCTAAAGCAATTTTAATTGCTTAGCATATTATAGCATTATTAAATATAAATAATTAAAGTTTTAATTTAGTTTATATGTTAAATAATTTGCTTAGTTTAGCTAAAGATATATTAGCAGGTGGTTTTTTATAAATAGGTATAATTAAAAGGTTTTAAAATATAGTTTTAAAAAATTAACATTATTAAAAGATTTGCTCTTTTTAGGCAAAAATAAGTGCTTAAGATTATTTTTGTTTTTTAATTTTTATTATAACAGTAAATTAGCTAAAAATAAAGTTAAAAAAAAGGCTAATAATGTTTAAAATTTATTGCTATAAAAATTAAAATGATTTATAAAAACATTTAATATTAAATAATTGTTTATAATTTAATAATATATTATAAAAAAAACATTGCAGCTTTTAAAAGTGTTAATAATTTATTTAATAAAATAGTTTAGCTGTTAATTATAATAACTATGTTGTAAATTAAGTAAAGCTTTAAAAAGGTGGAAATTATTAAGCAATTGCTTTTTAAAAAAAACAATGTTAAAAATTACTTAAAAGTTTAATTTTTAAACTTAAAATAAATTAATATTCTTTTTAAAAAATGCCGTTATAAAATAGCAAAAGTGATAATTTTTTAATAGCAAATAATCTGCTATATAATAATAAAGTAGGATTAAAAAAATAAATAAAGAAAAAGTAAAGAAAAAAAAAAGTATTTAAGCTAAAACTTGTATCATTAGCATTTTAAGCCTGAAAATATTTAAAATAAAGTTTGTATATAAAGTTATTTAAAGCTTTTATAATATAATAGTAAAGATTTCATAATATAAGTTAATTATATAAAAAGCAGCTGCATTTGCAATATAAAGTAAAAAAAGTGTTGCTTATTTTTAAAATATATAATTTTTAAAAAAAGTTCTTGTTTTAACTAAAATAACTATATGGTATATAAAATAAGCCGATTAAAAAAAGTATAAAAAGCTAAAAAAAAACGTTATTTTAATTGCCAAATGTAAAGCAAATAAAGTTTTAAAAATAACAACCTACTAAAAGGCAGGTTATTTAAAAAAAATAAGTAAAAAAAATTAATAAGTTGCTAGCTATTAAATAATAGCGTTTTATATATAAGATTTAATAAAGTTATATTAAGTAAAAAATTGTTTGCTATAAACTTTTTTGCAAAAAAACTATTTAATAAAACAACGTTTTAACGAAACAACGTCCGAAAAAATAACGTTTTAAAAAATAACGTCTTAAAAGGACGTTACCACGCTTAATAAACATAATGTAAACATAAGTGCAGTAATAAATTATATTAATATTGCAATTATATAATAAGCTATTGTGAAAAAACGCAATGTATTTTTATAAAATAAAGGTTTATAGTATGGTAATAATTACGTAAAAACTTAAAGTAATTTTTTGTTTTAAAATGTAATAACGCATCCCTCACTTAAGCTGGACACCCACGTGACATATATAGCACCGGTAATTTTATATAAGGTATTACTTGCCCCCCTTTTTAATAACTTGACGAAGAGTGGGTCTACAAACTAATAATTAGTATATTTGGAATCCTTATTTAAAAAGGAATCCAATAGTATTTTTTATAAATTTATAGCTATTTCATTGAAGGCTATATAAAAAATACGCTAAAATAATCCCTGTAAAATAAAGTTTTATAAGTGCACGCTTAAATAAAATAGCTATAAAATAATAGGAAATACTATTGGATTCCTCGTTAAATAAGGATTCTAAATATACTAATTATTAGTTTGTAGACCTACTTTCCGTCAAGTTATTAAAAAGGGGGGCAAGTAATACCTTATATAAAATTACCGGTGCTATATATATCACATAAGTGGCCAGCTCAATTGGGTGTCCAGCTCAAGTGGGGGATGCGTTATAAGTTTATTTTAATAATAATAACTTTATTTTATGCTAATAATATAAATGTTATAAAATGTAATTAAGTAATAATATATAAAAATATTATAAAAAAAATAATAAAAAAATTTAATAAAATGCTAATATTATATATTAAGTTTGGTATAAAAAAAAACTAGAAAAAACATAATTATATAAAAGCAAAAAACAAAAACATAATTAAATAAGTTTATTTGTTATTATAAAAAACAGCATTATAAACGCGTTGCTAAGGTATTATTTTTAAACATTTAAAATAGTTATAATATTTATCATTATAATTGTTTTGTTAATATTACTTTTAATAAAATTTTAATATTTGTTTTAAAAACTACTTAAATAAATTATTAATTATTAAAACATTAGCTTAGCATTATTAATATATTTGTTTAAGCTTTTAATTTAGCTTTAAAACATATATATTTTTAATTATATTAAAAAAGTAGCTTTGTAGCACTTTTTATTAAAAGGCTTTAAAAGTACTATTTGTTATATTTATTTTTAAAGTTTTTTTAATAAATAAAGTACTTTAATATTAAACGTTATTTTATTTTTATAATATATTATTATAATAGCTGTTTAATTTTATATAAAATAAAGGTTTTATTATTAGTTTCAGGGTTGTGATTTCTTTAGAGTAAACTTTGTCATTAAAAAAAGTTCATCATTTTTACTCAAGCTTTACTCACTAATAAAACAATCAATAACTTAACCAATAAAATAGTTAAAAATACAAACTTTGCACCTTTATATAGCTTAGCTTTTTGGCTTTTCAGAGGTGTTTTTGTTGATTTTCTACCCAATCGGGCTAGTGCAAAACAGCCAATTCGTCATTTTATTCACAAATGACGAAAAGTAAGAGTGACAAATTCTTCATTTTCATTAATGAGTGAGTGACAAAAAACTACTTTAAGCTGTAGAAATAGCTGTAATTAATTTGGAAAATTTCCAATAAATACATAAAATATACCATTAAAAGCAGAGAAAAAGGGGTATTTTGTGGAGCTATGTATCCACTTTTCGGCCCACTATTCGAATTTTAAAAAATGAAGAAAATGACTAACGAAAGTTCGTCACTTGAAATAACAAACCTTTGTCACTCATTAATCACAACCCTGGAATTTATTACTTTTAATTAATATATAGCTTAAATAAAAGTGTTGTTTTTTAAACAAGTTTACTTTTTGCAGTTTTAAAAACAAATATATAATTAATATCATTTTATAAATTTTCTAATATTAAAAGAAATTTAGTTTATATGCTAGCTTGCTACTTTTTTTAATCATTGTAAATGGTTTTATTTATTATATAAACCATTTTCTTAGCAGTTTTCCTAAAAAATAATATCTTTAATATAATTAAAAAAATACCTCATTGTTTATATTTAGCCAAGGTTGTGATTTTATCACTACATTTATTATTTATAAGTAATTTTTTATTTATTTTTTATTTATTTAAAAAATAAAACTCACTTTACTTAATAAAATAAAATAAATAACTTAATTTACTTACTTAAGCTTAAGTAAATAACTCACTTTACTCACATTAGTGATTAAAAGTAACTTAAGTTATTTATTTACTTTAAATAAATAAGTAATTACTTAGTGAATATTATAATTTAAAAATTAAAAAATATAAAAATAAAATATAAAAAGAAATTTTATAAAAAAAGAAAAATCTAGTTTTAAATTATATTAGCTTTATATTTTTAGCTATTAAATTGAATTTTGTATATCAATTTAAATGTAAAATTATTTTAATATAAATAAAATATTTAAAAATATTATATTTAACATTTTTTAAAAAATTTATAAAAATAAATATAAAAGTAAATTACCTAATTAAGTAAAGAAAAAATTAAATTATAATAAAAAATAACCTTTTATTTTTTAGTATTATTTTAAAAATAATAAAATTAGTTTAAGTTTATTAAAATATAAAATAAATTTCGAAAAATATAATATTAAAAAATTTCCAAAAAATCTATAAAAATAAATATGAAAATAAATTACTTAATTAAGTAAAGAAAAAATTAAATTATAATAAAAAAATAACCTTTTATTTTTTAGTATTATTTTAAAAATAATAAAATTAATTTAAGTTTATTAAAATATAAAATAAATTTTTAAAAAATAAATATAAAAATAAACTACTTAATTAAATAAAAAGAAAATTAAATTAAAACAAGGTTATAATTTAATAAATAACTTAAAAAAAATAACCTTTTATTTTTTAATATTACTTTAAAAATAATGTAATTAATTAAAGTGTATTATAATATAAAATAAATTTTATAAAATAAAATACTTAAAAAATTTAAATAAATTAAATATAAAAAATTCCAATTAATTTATTTTTAAATTTCCTGCCTTTTGTTTTCATTTTCCCATTTTTCGTTTTGTTGGTTTTGTTAATATTACTTTTATAATATTATATTATTTTTAATTTTCCAGCTTTTTAATAAAGTTAAATGTTTAACCGTATTAGGTATTAGCCTATTATTATTTTTTGTAATAATATTACCTAAAATAAAAAAGGTTTGTTTAATAAAAGCTAAAATAACTAAAATAATTAAATAACGCCAAGCTAAAATACTTAAAATTGAAAATCTTAAAATATTAGCTTTTTACCATAATAAAACATTTGTTTATTTAAATTAAATAATTAGTTATAATTTTTTAGTTTTTATTTTTAAAATAACAAATAAATAAATAATAAAATAAAAATATTTACGTTTTTTAAATAATTTCTTTTGCCTAGATATAAAGCAATTTCTTTTCTTAAAATATTATTTAATATATATATTTTGTTATTAAAATTAAAATTTAGCATATTAACTTTGTTTAAGTTAATATTTAATTTATTATCGTTGTTTTTCTTTTCTTTTAATTTAATAATAAATTAATATTATATATAATTAATAAAATAAAATAAAAACAACTTATTTATTATATTCGGTTTGTAATAAATTAATAACGTCGTTTTTAATATTTTCGTAATAATATAATAAACCACCGCATTAAAAATAGCTAGTTTTTTGCGTAAGGTTTAAAATAAGCCTTAATAAAAGTGCTTTAAATATTTCTAAGTGTTTAAAGTGTAATTTTCAAAAAAAAATATTCTTTTAATTTTGCAGCTGTTTTTAATAACAAAGCACTTAAGCCTTTTAAAATTAAAGCCTATAATAAATTAATTTATATATATAAAAATAAAAATAATAAAATAACTTACTATTTTGTTATTATTTTCAACTGCTTAGTTATATTTCTATTTTATATTATTTAAATCTTTCCAAATTTAATAAATAAATAATATACCTTTTAAAGCTATAATATAAAATTTGCCTTGTAAATAAATTATTGCTTTAATAAAAATTCGAAAAATACGTTTTAATTTAGTTAATACCTTTTAATTTAAAAAAGTTAAATAAATTTGTTTAAATTTTTTATAATTAATATTTTAATAAATATAATATAAAGCATATTTAAATTTAATAATAGCTTTAATTATATTATAAATAAAATTTCAATAAATAATATTATTTAAAATATAATTAGTTTATATTAATAAAAAACTAAAACAAAAATAAAAAAAATAATTTCCTAATAAAAGTAACCTTTTTATTAAAGTTTAAAGATAAAATGTTATTTTTTTTAGTTTTAATTATTTTGTTTATAAAAAGCTCGTAAATTTTAAAAACATGTTTTGTTATAATTGCAATTCGACATATTTAAAAAATTAAAATTGTAATAAATTAAAAATAATAAAATAATAAAATATTTATTATTATAACCAGCATTTTTAAGAAATTTAACTAAATTATCTAGTAATAAATTCGATAATTTATAATTAATATAATTTTAAATAAATTTGTTGATATGTTTATTATAAAAATATTTTTCAAAATTTTTTTAAACAACAATATTAATTAAATAGGCAATATAACAAATATCATTTAAAAAATTCGTATTTATTATTTATGAATAATTATCGTTAAAATTTATTATAAAACAATTATTATTTAATGCGTTATCTTTTGTAATACTAGTAAATAATTAGTATTTATTATAAAAATAAAAAATAATAACAATAATAAATATAAATTACTTAAAAATATTTCCAAAAATAATACTTAGATATAATTTTAATATTTCTTTAAATATTTAATAAATATAAATACCCGTTTTACAAGCAATTAAATCTTTAAAACCGATTAATTTATAAATTAAATTAAATTCGAAGTCGATAAAAAATATAATTACTTTTAAAAAGAAAATATTTAAATTAAATTTCCAAATATTTAAAACAATAAAAAAAGTTTTATGATTATTAGCATATAAAGCTAATTTCGAATTAAACTCTTTTAAACTACTAATAAAAATAAAATTTAAAAGCGAAGTAATTTTCCACCTATTAACTTTAAATGTTTTTTTATTTAAATAATAATTATTAATAAATAAAATAAAGTAAAATAATATAAAATAAAATAATAAAAAATAACTTATAGATTATAATAAAATAAAATATTTTTAAAAAAGTTTAAATTTATAATATTAAAAGCTAAATTATTTTAAATAATAAAGTTTAATATTTTTAAACCAATTACATTTTTGTTAAATTTAGTTTTAATAGTATTATTTCAAGCTTGTTTTTAACTTTGCAAATTAAAAAGCGTAGTAATATTAAAATTATTAATAGTAGTAAAAACTTTAAAGCTTAAAAATATTAATATTAATTATTTAATATATAATTAAATAAAAAAAACTTACGAATTTTTTTGCTTTTTTTTTTGCTTTAGCTATTAAAAGCAATAGTTAAATGTTTTAATTAATAATAACAGGCTAAATTTAAAGCTCGAAAACCTTTAACTTTAACAATAAATTTATTATTACACCTATTAATAATAAAAATTAATAAATAACCTTATAATTAAAAAAATATATATAAAAAATAAAAAGAAATATTTACACCGTATAAATACATTTCATTTTGCAAGGGAAATTTAAATTAATAAATAAAAGCTTAAAAATAAATAATTATTATTGAAAAATATAAATTTTCGAATTTTAAAAATTTGAAAGTTTGTAATTTTATTGGTTTTTTTTATTAGTTTTAAACAAATTAACAAAAGAAATTAAATGTTTAAAAGAAATTGGATTTCCAAAAAAAAAGGATTTTTAAAAAAAATAAGATTTTCAAAAAAAATAATAAATTTAGTTTCGAAAATATCGGAGGAAGCTATTATATATAAATATTATTTTTTAAAATAAAAAATAATAATATAAAAAGCAAAAAAGTAGTAAAAGCAGGTGTAAAATAGGTAGTAAAACTATTGGTAAAAGTAATATATAGCTAAAATATTGCTAATAACTTAAGAGAAAAAAAAATTAGGTAAGAAAAACAAAGGTATTATATAAAAATTAAAACATATAGCCAAAAATAAATTTTATATATATTTATAACCAATTGCATAAAATATTAAAAATAATATGCGTTATTTTGTAAATATTAATTATTAAGCATTACGCGTTGTTTTATTTTTAATAACCTATATTAATTTATAAGCTTATATTATTAATGTTATTTTATTTTTAATATATTTCTTTTTGTAAAAGTGATTACATTTCTCACTAAAAAAAAAAATAATTATATAGCCTTTTATTTTTATTATTATTTTACTATTTTACTTTTTTTTATTTTATTTTATTTTATTTTATTTTTTTCATTTTAACTATTTTTTTTTTTTTTTTTTTTTTTTACTTATTACCATTTATAGTTTAAGTTATTAAGATTTGTTGCTTTTTTGCGTTATTTAATACATTTTTGCTTTTATGCATTATTTAATATATTTTTGCTTTTACGCATTATTTATTACATTATATTATTATTTTTTAATATTATTATTTTTATTGGTTTTTTAATATTAATTGCTAATGTTTAATATATTAAAAGTAATTTTTTTTTTATATATATTTTAAAATATTTACTAATTATTGTTTAGTTTAACGGTTTTTATTATTATAAACATATAAAAGTTAAACTTTTATATGTTTATAATAATAAAAATATTTTAGCATTTAAAGGTTTTTATTATAATAATTTTAATAAAAGTTATTTTTATTATAATAAAAATATTTTATTTTTTATATATTTATTAAGTTTAATAAAACTTAATAAAATATCTAAACAAAAACAATTGTAAGTTTTTTTATTATATTATTATTTATATAAAACTAATATTTTTTTTATAGTAAAACAATATATCGAAATATTTTATAAACAAGCTTTATAAAATAAATATAATAAAAACAAGTATAAGGTTTTTTTATTATAATATTTTTTTATATTAAAGTTTTAAACTAATATTTTATTATAATAAATTAATATATCGAAATATTTTAAGTTTTTATAAATAAGCTTTATAAAAAAACCAATATAAATTATTATAAATTTATTTTATTTTATTATTATATAATAATAAATATATAAAACTAATATTTTATTATAATAAATAAATATATTAAAATTATTTATAAGTTATAATTAAACTATATAAAAAATTATAATAAATATTAAATATAAATATAAATTTAATAGCTTTTTTAATTATATAATATAATATAATTTTATTTTATAAATAATTATAAATTTAATGTTTATATAAATATTTTAAAATAATATATTTAAATTTAAATTTTTTTTAAATTTTTACTTATTTTAATAATTAAAGTTAATCACTAACTTTACTTTTTATTACTTATTAAAAAAAAAAATAACTCACTTTACTTATTAAGTTACTCACCTCACTAAGTAAAATAAGTTACTCATTAAATCACAACCTTATATTTAGCTAAATAAAATTATGTTTAACATTATACTATATTTTTGCTGTTGCTGCTATAAAGTTAATTACTATTTTAGCATTTTATTAATATATTTTTCAATTTAGCTTAAAGTTTAAAGCTTTTTTTAAAATATTAAAAATAAATAAAATGTTACATAGTTTAAATTTTATTATTACTTTGTTTAAATATTATTTTCTAATTAATAACTTTAAGTTATTAAAATTATATTATATAATAAGCAATATTTTAACTTAAAGTTTATTTAATTAAGCTATAAAATAATAACATATTATAATTTTAATATTTTAATTATATTGTTTATTAAGCCTGTTAGTTTAAAAGTAATAATTTATAAAAACTGCTAAAGTTGTTTTTATTTTATGCTATAACATTTGCTAAAAAATTAATATAAACTTTAAGTTATAATTTAATATAATTTTTGTAGTTATTTTTTAATCGCAAATAAACAACGCCTTTGTTATAATTATAGCCCATTTCTTTATAATATAATTTATTAAGCTAAAAATAAATAAAGTTTTTTTTATTTAATTTACATAAAATAAGCATAAGTGTATTAAAGGTAACGTGGTTTACCAGTGGGCCGGACATATCACCCAACCGGACACTTTTCCTATCTCTTTTTGTAATATAACTTTAACGCGTAATAATTTCACAACCACAATGCTAAATCAATCTTAAGAAAGTTGAATCGCTTTAGCAATCCAAGCGACGCAAGGCAGACCAAACAAAATTAGCCAAAAAGCTGCTGCAAAACTTTACAATATTTTACTATCTACTCTTAGCGACCGAATTAACGGCGCTCAACCCCGACGCAATATCTAGCCTTTATATTACAAATTAAACCTAATTAAAGAGGAGGTACTTCGCAAATATATAATTAACTTAGATACCCGAGGGATGCCTCCTAAGATCGCTAGTGTAAAAGATATAGCCAATCTCCTATTGCAGTTGCGCGGCGGCAAACCCGTCGGCAAGCACTGGGTCAGGCAATTTATCAACCGTAACCTAGACTTAAAAA
Source organism: Xylaria arbuscula (assembly GCA_022385695.1). Lineage (NCBI taxonomy): Eukaryota > Fungi > Ascomycota > Sordariomycetes > Xylariales > Xylariaceae > Xylaria > Xylaria arbuscula. Next base: position 1,307,648 of record MU279342.1, read on the forward strand.
CAAAAATAAATCGGAAATATGATTATCAAAGAGCCTTTTGTGAGAACCCAGATGTTATTTCTAGGTGGTTTGGCCTGGTTGCAAATATAAAAGCTAAATACGGCATTTAAAATAAAAATATCTATAATTTTAACAAAACCGGCTTTATAATAAAAGTTATCGGCTTAACACTTGTTATTACACGCGCCAATAGGCATGGAAAGGCAAAATCAGTTTAGCCTGGCAATCGGGAATAGGCAACGGCTATTAAATGTATTAATTCGGAAGGCTAGTGCATTCTGCCTTTCCTGATCGTTTCGGGCCAATATTACCTTGCGAACTGGTTGCGCAAAAGCGGCTTGCTACTTAACTGGGTGATTAAACCAACTTTTATTAACTGGACAAATAACAAAACAGGCCTAAATTAGGTCAAATACTTTAATAAACATATTAAAACGCATACAAAAGGTTTATACCACCTTTTAGTTCTCAATAGCCACAAAAGCTATATTTCGGCTAAATTTAAGGTATACTGCAAAAATAATAATATTATCACGCTTAATATGCCTTTTCATTTATTTTACCTTTTCCAGCCTTTAAATATAGCACTTTATTCGCCTTTAAAACATGCTTATTTTAAAAAAATCAAACAATTTATTAAAGCATTAATAAACTATATAACTAAGCCTAAGTTTTTTATAGCATTTAAAGCTGCACACTTTGCTATTTTTAAAAAAAAAAATATTAAATCTGGATTTAAAGCAGCTAGTTTAATATTTCATAACCCAAACAAAATAATTAAAAAGCTTAACGTACGTTTACAAACGCCTACCCCAGGCCCGTCGCGGCCGGGGACGGCCAGTACCTACAACCCCTAAACACCCTCGAACTCTCAACAGACAGTCCGGCACTTTACTTTTATTAAAAGTAAGATCTTTACCTATTAAAAAAGCTTTTTAACACCAATTTTAAAAGCTATAGACCAAATGGCAAAAGGTATGCAGGTTATAGCGCATCAGATAACCTTTATGCAGAAAGAGCTTCACACTTTTCGAAAGGCTAATCAAGCGCTGGCAAAACGTCGAAAAGCTAAAAAGTCCCAAGTACAGCTTGGAGGTACCCTTACTATTAAGGAATCCCAGGCGCTACAGGACGAAAAAAATAAAGGTAAACGTTTAGCGACCGACAAAAAAAAAATAAAGGTCTATTAAAACAAAAGGCGATAGGCGATAGGCATTGTAAAAATTACAGTAAGGCAGGTCATAATTTAAGAACTTGCGGAGTTATTATAAAATTAAGCAGCAAGTTAAATAGCAATTAATTTGAATTAATTAAAGGTAGCATAGTTAAGTTATCTTATTTTAAAGCAGTAAAAAGTGGTAAAAGTGTCCAGTTAGGTAATATGTCCGGCCCACTGGTAAACCACGTTATTATGTTTTTAAAGTTATTAAAAAAAACCAGAAAAAAAAATCTTTAAAAGTGCAATTTTAAAATCCATTGCAATTATATAAAATAATATAGCAGGTTTTTATACAAGCTTTAGTTTTTTAATAAGCTTTTGTTTGTCCGTTGTTAAATTAATACATTATAAGCAATATTAAATATACTTTTTAATTTACTTAAAAACATTATAAATAGTAAAGCTGTTTAATTTATAAAATATTTATTTTAGCCCGAAGTAATAGTTTTTATTATATATAATATAAAGTAAATTAGCTTAGCAACTTTTAACAATATAAAATTATTATAAACTATTTAAATAAAGCAAATATAATAAATTATCCTAAGAAATTTTATAAAAAAAAAGCATTAATAATTAAAGCTTATAAAAAACAGCATTAAGTTTTTTTTGTTGTGCTTTAAAAAGTATTTTGTTCGTTATATTAATAATTTCTTTTTATTAATAAAATTTAAATATAATTTTAAAAAATTAAATATTATTTATATAACGCATCCCCCACTTGGATAAAACACCTAATTAAGCTGGCCACCCCCTGGTTACACCTAAAAGTCCATATATAAAAACAGTAATAACTTAACGAAAAGTGGGCTTATAAACAAATAGTTAGTATATTTGAAATCCTTATTTAAAAAGGAATCCAATGGTTTTTTTTTATAAATTTACCACTATTTTATTTAGTGCTATTTTAAAAACCACGCTAAAATTTTAGCGTGGTTTTAAGTGCACCCATAAATAAAATAATAGCAAATTTATAGAAAATACCATCGGATTCCTCTTTAAATAAAGATTTCAAATATATTAATTATTAGTTTGTAGGTCTCCTTTTCGTCAAGTTATTCAAAAGGGGGGCAAGTAGTACCCTATATAAAATTACCGGTGCTATATATATCACATAGGTGGCCAGCTTAATTAGGTGTCCCATTTAAGTGGGGGATGCGTTAGCTTTATATAAATTTCTTTTTTTAATTTAAATTAATAAACATTTTAATTATAATAAAATAGCCAAAGTTATTAATAATGTTTTTAAGTTTATTATTAATATTATTTTATGCGATTATATTATTAATATCATTTAATATTATTAAAAGTTAAAATAAAATATTTAATATAAAATTAATATGCTTAAAAATATAACAAATATTTAATTAAAATTATAAAAAGTATGCTAAAGCTGTAACAAGTTTTATATTAAGCTCAATAATATTTATAAAGCATAAATTAATTTAATTAATTATTTCCTTTATAGCTTTATAGTTTGTTAATATAATGACTAACATTATATATAATTAAATTTGCATACATAAACTATAATAAGCTTAAATAAGGGTTAAAAACCTTAAGTTTAATTATATAATATTATTTTTTAAATTTAATTAAAATTTTGCTTAAAAACAAATTAAGCAAATAAAATTTATTGCTAAAATATATTTATTTTATTTATTATTTAAATAAAAAACTATTATTTTATAACCTTTTTTGCAAAAAGCATTAATTTTAACAAAAGTTATTTCGTTATAGTTTTAATATATTAAATAATTAAATTAAATTAATTATTTTTAAAATAACCGGAAATTTTGTTTTTAAAATTTATAAACTAAAAAACAACCTTTAAAGTTTATTGTTTTTTTATAATAATGCTAAATAATATTACCTTTAATTGTTTTTTATTTATTAAAAGTTATATTTTTTGTTTTTAAAGCAGCAGTAATTTTTATTAATATTAAAAAATAAACTTTTAAAAAAAGTTAATTATATTAATATATGTTTTAAATAACGCTAAAATATTTAATTACTTTAATTTAATAATTATTATAAAACAATTATTTATAATAACTATTTTAAAACTATTTATAAAAATTTTTAAAAGTTATATTGCTAAGTAAGCTATAAAAAACTTTAATGGTTTTCAGCTAAAGTTAATACTATTAAATAATTTAAAAATTATAGCAATATAATAAATATGCTTTTGCGTTATTTTTAAAAAAAATAGCAATGTTATTAATATATACTATAATATATTAAGCATAAAGAAATAATTTTTAGTTTATAAATTATTAAACATATTTAAAATTATTATAAAACTTTATTAATGTTATATTAAAAAATTTTAAATTATATAAAAATATAATTATTATATAGTTATAATAATTAAACTAAATTAAAAGTTAATAAAAAATTTTAAAATAATTAATTATAATAATAATTAAACAACCTTTTAACTTTGCTATAATAATTTTTATATAAGTAAAAAATAAAAATTAAATATAATAATTTAATTAAACAATTAAAAATTAACAATAATATAATTTTTTAAAATATAATTAATAAAACGCTAAGTAATAAAAACTAGGCATTTAAAAGGCATAAATTACATTATATGCTTAAGCTTGTTACGAACCAACAGAAGGACGGCCTGTTAGGAGACCAAGGTGACCAAACGACCCAATGAGGGGTACTGGGCTGGACCAGGAGACAAGCCACAGCCCAGGAGAGGTCACGTGACACGCAGCTCTGTGGAGCAATTAGAGCAGATGCTCTAGGAGATCTGTAGAGCAGATAGAGCAGATGCTCTAGGAGATCTGTAGAGCAGACAAAGCAACACGGAATTGGTGAAGGAAGGACTGTCTATATAATAGGCCAACGTTTTCTATGTATTTAGTTGTAGTTCTTTCTTCACAATTCAATTTAAGCATATAGCGACTTTTTAGAATAGCTGCATAGGAGCAATCCTAACTACTTAGTGACCACACGACGATAACCACTACTTGTTATACTACCTAGCACGATCTATACGGGAGCTCCGAGTATACTACGCCCAACGAATCTAAGGTTTGTCACATTTTGAATTGTCTAACTACTCAGTGTTTAAAAAACAACGCAGTGGTTATTGCAACGCTATGTCTACCTCACAACAAGCATAAGCAGATAATAAGTTCAAGTTGTTTAAAGCTTAGTATAATTATATAAAAGCTTAAATTGTTAATTTAAAATTTTAGCTTAAACAAACTGCGGATAATATAAACAATAATGCACAAATTTTTACTAATGTAAAACAACAGCAAAAAAAAACCATTAAACTTTTAAAGCAAGAAATAGTGAGACTTAACGGCTAACCACAAGTTGGGGCAGCCAAATTAAAACCTAATAAACCAGCACAATTTAATAAAACGCAAAGTTAACTAAATAGGTTTTTAACTCAAGTCTAGGCCTATGTACGCCACTATGAGCAAGAAATGCCCAATAGACCAAAATAGGTGCTATGTGCAACAGAATTTCTAACCGGAGACGCTATAAAATGGTTTTAACTTATTATGCATAATTATATAAATGTTAAAGAGAAAGATTAACAAACGGAAACTAAGGAGGCTTTTGCAAGTTTAGCAGAGTTTGGAAAAACGTTGACCAGAATGTACGGAAACCCGGAGGAACGAAGACAGGCGGAACAAAAATTATTAAGTATGCAGCAAACAGGATTAGCATATAAGTATGCTATAAAATTCCGAAAGCAGCTCGGCAAGACCTCATGGAATAATAAGGAAAACATTATGACTATTTTTTATAGAGGACTTAAAAACAAAGTTTAAAATAACCTTTACCGAAAAAAACGACCAAACACCCTAAAAAAATATGTTGCGAAAGCAATTAAAATTAACAACCGATTGTTTAAACAAAAAATGCAAAAAAAATAGCAAAGTTAAAGATTATTATAAATAGCTAATATAAAAAAAGTAAAAACTCTAGGTTTTATAGCCTTTGGTACCTATGCAAAACCTATAAAACTCGATGCAATAAAAAAAAGGCAAAACCTAAGCAAGGTTAAGTGTTACAATTGCAATTAAAAAGGACACTACGCCTAGGCTTGCAACAAGCCCAAAAAAAAATGATAATTTGAAAAAGCAAAGTAAGCTTTATTTATAACAATTGCTATGCTAAGGATTAGCGACCAGTAGAGTTAACTATAGTAACAATACGTAAAAGGAGTGCCATATTGCAACATGTGCAAAAAAAAAAAACAAGTGTGTTTGAAGCACCTTATCACAAAGCAATCAAAGAGAGCAAGACAGAACGGATATACTTGCAATTTTATTAATTGCTAGAAACACAATATAAACATTAATAACAAAACCAAAAAAAACATAACTTTTTGGGAAAATTTTACTTAAACCAACGATAACAAAGATAACTGAGAAGACATTAAACTAAAAGATTTTATATGAAATAAAATTAAAACCCCAATATACAAATATTAAAGATGGCCTAAGGGAGAATTTTGTCTAGAGGGACATACGTGCAGCTACATCGAGTGCGACCACTAATTTAAATGGAAATGGTTGAAAAACTCTATAGCAAGATCTATTTAATAAGAAGAATGCTTCGGCGAAACATTAAACGCACAGAAATTTCAAATAGAAGAAGCTAGAACAGCGACTATCGACACGCTAAAGGCTAAGGATGACATGAGGGTATGGCCATTTTTGGACAATGTACAGTAGTACAACCTAGCACTTATAATAGGAGCTGGAATAGATACCAGCAATTAACTTAGTTTAGCTATTGAGCTTATTGCCGAAGAACATTATTATAGCAAGGTTATGATAAGTTAAGAACCGGCAGAATTGATGCCAGAAAACAAAGGACACAAACAGATTTTATAGATGTGCTGTGTAACATATTAATGCATTATCCATTTGCAAGAAAAGCTACAATACATGTGGTTCCTAAGACGACTAAACGGGAGACCTATAATACAACCTTTATACGAAGCAGATGAAGGGAAGGTAACACCAGTGTACCAAGACCCTCGAGGATTTGCAGTATTTGCGGAGGACCTACAGTAGCCCATGGAATACTTGCAGCAAATCTTACGACCAAAGGACTGCACTAACAACGGATGTAAGATCTATGCATAGTGAAAGGCAATAAAGTTATGCGAAACAATGAGACAAACGCAACAAATTAGCCTAAATTAACTAACGTTTAAAGAAAAAAAGCTTAAAAAAGCTACAAATAAACAACAAACTATTAAAAGTTTATTTAAAAATATAATTAACTTTTATAAAAACAAAGAACCTATTATTACTTAAAAAGTAAAAAGTGAGGTAATGAGGTACTACCTTAACAAAGATATACTAATACGCTTTAAAAAATCTTAGGCAGCAATTAATGCAGCTAAACGACTTAACAACATGCCAACACGGGCAACAAACCAAAATTAGTCGAAAAACAATCAAGGGCAGTTGTAACAGATCGACAACTAACCTAAGAACTAAGGTGGCTTTGTGCTACGATAGCTAAAAAGGGTAAACATATTAAAATCGATCTAGTGTATTAAAAACATAAGCTATAAGCGCTTATAAATACAGGAGCTTAGGCAAGCTTTATTTTTTTATGAGTTATTAAGCGGTTAAACATATTAACAAGGCTTAAAAACAACCCCTACTTACTTTTAACTGTTAATAAAAGTTTTATTGCGTATAAAAACGGAGTAGTTTTAAGAAAAACTGCAAAACTTTTTTTTAACATCTTTAGACATAAAGAACAACTAATGCTTAACATCACAAAAATATCTAGACATGATATTATTTTGGAAATACTTTGGTTGCGGAAAAGCAATCCCAGAGTGAACTAAAAAACGGGCCAACTTTAGTAAAATATATTAAAAAAAGAATTAATTAATGAGAAACCTAAAATATAGGTATTAAGTAATTTTATTAAACTATTATTGCAAATTTGCATAATAATCAAAGAGTTTAAGCTTATATTTAACAATAAGATATTAATAAAATATTAAGATTATAGCGATGTGTTTAATAAAACACATAATAAATTACCAAAGCATGGTTTATAAAACCACAAAATTCCGTTTAAAAAAAAAGTTAAATTACAATTATTTTCATTATATCATATAAATAAAAAATAACTGAAAAAACTATAAGAATTTTTTAGAAAAAATTTAAAAAAAGAATTTATTTAATCTTTAAAATTACTAGCAAGATTACCGGTATTTTAGGTACTACGTAAAACCAGTAAAAACGGTAAACAACGTTAAAAATTAGTAGTGAACTACTAAAACGTAAACTTTAAAATAGTTAAATTTATAAAACCGATACCTAAAATTAACAACTTATAAAACTAATTAGTGCACACAAAATGGTTTACAGCATTTGATTTACCAAACGCATATAATTAAACAAAAGTAACATTAGGTAATAAATGGAAAACGGCATTTTACATACGATATAAATTATACAAATCTTTAGTTATGCCTTTTAAACTTACCAATGCTTTAGCAACATTTTAGGCATAAATAACACATGCTTTACACAAATTTATTAATATATTTGTAATAGTATATTTAAACAATATTTTAATATACTTAAAAAACCTTAAAAAATACCGAAAGCACGTTAAAAAAGTACTAAACGCGCTATAAATTGCTAAGTTAAAGGTAAACCTTAAGAAAAGCGAATTTTATACACAAAAGGTTGATTTTCTTAGTTTTATAATAACTTTAAAGGAGATAAAAATCTAAGAATCTAAGATTTTAGCAGTAAGAGATTGGCTGGTGCTTAAATCGGTGAGCGATGTGAGGGCGTTTATGGGATTTACAAACTATATCTAAAGCCTTATTAAATAGTTTAGTGAACACGCTAAACCTTTTTTAAACCTGATGAGGAAAAACAATCCCTTTAAGTAAAAAAAGGAAAAACGTGAATTTTTTAAAAAGGTTAAGGCGCTTATATTAAAAAAGCCTGTTTAAAAGCTTTTTAACCCGGAAAAGGAATTTAAAGTAGCAGTTAACGCTAGCGAAAAAGCAATGGGCAAACAACTAGGTTAACAAAATGAAAATGGAAAATTGCACCTAGTAGCTTATTTCTTAAAAAAATTCTTAAAACCAGCAAAGCAATACATGCTACCAAACAAAAAGCTTATAGCTATTGTTTAAGCATTTAAGAAATGAAAACATTACCTTTATAAACTTAAAAAACTAGTTAAAATATATATGGATTATAAAAATTTAATTATATTTATAACAACAAAGGTGTTAAACAAACAATAAATCAAATAGGCAAAATTTTTATTTTAATTTAATTTTATTATTCTTTACATTAAAAAAAAAGAAAATATAACAGCAGATATTTTAAGTTAACAAAGCAACTATAAAAAATTGAAAACAAAAAGCCAAGTATTGTTAAAAAAAACCTAACAAAAAATTACACTTGCGGCTATAACTTTATTTAATCATGATAAATAGACTCAACGGCTATAAAGAAACTATGGAATAGTTTTGTAGGCACCACTGTTATTAACTGATATATCACCAACCTTTAAGCAAAGCAGAGATAAGGATAGGAGGGTATATTTAAATCTTAAATAATGACCTACAATTAAAGAACTAGTAAAGGCGATGCATGAACATCCACTAGCAGGACATTAAGGAGTGTATAAAACACTGTCATGAATACAAAAGAACTACAAATGCAAAGGACTCAAAAGCATAGTAAAAAAAGTAGTTTAAAAATGTGTTCTATGCAGAAAAAGCAAGGCACCACAACACAAACCATATGGATTGCTACAACTAAAGCAAATACCAGACAGGGCTTAGAAATCTATTGCGTTTAACTTTATCGTTAAGCTACCCAAGTCAAAAAAACCAATAACAGGGGTATTTTACAACTCAATACTAATTATTGTAAAAAAACTTATAAAGTATAGATATTTTATACCATACCTGAAATCAAGTACGGCAGAAAATTTGGCCTACATAATAATCAAACATGTTTTTAGCAAGCATAAAATTTTAAAAAAAGCAGTTATAAATAAAAAAACAACTATAGTTTTTAAGTTTTATCAATTGTTAATAAAAGCATTAGGCGTTAAGCACCGATTGTCTACGGCTTATTACCTATAGACGGATGGACAGACAAAAAGACTTAATCAAACTTTAGAGCAGTACCTACGCTGCTACCTTAACGAACAACAAGACAATTGGGTTGAGCTTTTGCCTATAGCGGAGTATGCTTACAATAGTTCTGACAATAAGTCAATGGAAATGTCTCCATTCACAGCAAATTATGGATTTGACCCAGAAGTAAATCGAACTGCAATTAACGGCGTAACAGCGCCCAAAGCAGAGATATAGGCGAAGGAAATCATAGGTTTACAACAGAAACTACGAGACAAACTAGTATTTTTACAAGACTGTATAAAAGCTTATATCAATAAGCACAGGTTGTCAGAGCTAACTTTAGAGAAAGGAGACAAAGTGTATTTTTTAAGGCGCAACATTAAAACAAAGCGACCAAGCAATAAGCTTGACTTTAAATAAATCAAACTATTTAAGATTAAAAAAGTTATTTTGAAAACTAATTATTGATTTAAGCTATTTAAAGGAGCTAAAATATGGCTAAAATTCCATATTTTTTTTTTAAACTAGTATTAAAAAACGCCGAACTTTAAATATAACTAAAAGTTAAACTAAACAAAGATCTTTATAAGGTCGAAAAAATACTGGATTTACGTTAAAATAAAGGTATCTACGAGTATTTAGTCAAGTGGAAAGGTTACTCACATGTAGAGACTACTTGGGAACTTATGAAAAACCTAAAGGGTGTGAAGTGGATGGTGGACCAGTTTTACCAGCGATATTTTGATCGACCAGCGCTAAAGAGGCGGGGTTGACCACCTAAGCAGAAGAGGAGTCAAGGAAACCCTAGTTAACTCCAGAGGGAGCTATAAAGGAAGCCAACCAGGCTTGTTCTTTTTTTAAGTGACGCTGCTCCTCCTTTAAACGCTTTTGTGCTTTTAACTTGTTTATGTTTTGAAAACCCTGTTAAGCCATTTTAACACCTTTTTTACGAAAAAACTCGACCTAACAGTTAAGACGAAAAAGGCGAGCTAATAGTTTTTAAACTTAACAATTTGTTTTTTAAAGCTTATTAAAGACTTTACGCTTATATGTTTGTAACTATTAATGTTTTGAAATAATATTGTATAAAGAATTAATGAAAACGTGGTTTTTATTGCATGTGGAAAGGTTGGCATTATTGTAGTTTTTACAACGGTTAACACTATGTAACATTTTACAAAAAAAACTTTTGTTGAAACAACGAGAATAAGGCATGACTTTATAGCCAAAAGTTTCGATTGCAGCTAAAGTAGCGTGACGACGCTCTATGAAAAAAGGCGGAACAGATTTTACGATATGACCTGCTATGGTAAAAAAAAACTATAAAAAACAAAAGAAAAAAAAGAAAACTTACAAAGCTTACCGGGACAAAAAGAACACACTAATATTTATTGCGGACAATAAACCTGGGAAAAGGGGAATAATGTTACGAACCAACAAAAGGACGGCCTATTAGGAGACCAAGGTGACCAAACGACCCAATAAGGGGTACTAGGCTGGACCAAAAGACAAGCCACAGCCCAAGAGAGGTCACGTGACACGCAGCTCTGTGGAGCAATTAGAGCAGATGCTCTAGGAGATCTGTAAAGCAAACAGAGCAACACAGAATTGGTAAAGAAAGGACTGTCTATATAATAAGCCAACGTTTTCTATGTATTTAGTTGTAGTTCTTACTTCACAATTCAATCTAAGCATACAGCAACTTTTTGGAATAGCTGCATGGGAGCAATCCTGACTACTTAGTAACTACACAACAATAACCACTACCTGTTATACTACCTAGCACAATCCATACAGGAGCTCCGAGTATACCACGCCTAACGAATCTAAGGTTCGTCACAAAGCTTTTTTTTATAATATATTTTGTTAAAAAAAATATTTATTGTAGCTTAACTTTTAATTTTTAATATATATAATTAAGCTATATTAGCAATTTAATTTTGCTAGCTTTTAATAAAATAAATTTATATTATATTTGTTTTTTTTATTTTAATAATGTTTTTTAAGGTTTAAGTTTTATAAAATTTAAAAAGTTTTTTCATTTTTTTTGCAAAATTTAAGTTGCTTATATAAACATAGATATTATTTTTTGTTTTTATAAACAAAAGATTTTTAAATTACTAAGCTTTTAATAATAAAGCATATTTTTTTAGCTTGTGTTTATTAGTGTAAATTATATTTTAACCGTTTTTTTTTATAATATTTTTTAATGCTAGCGTTATTATTACATTATTATTAAAGTAAAAATTTATTAATAGTTAAAAATTTAATAAAAACTTGTATAGGTAATCAGGTAATAAATTAATGCAAAAAGAAAAATCTAGCTAAAGTTTAATTGCTAAAGGCAATTATATTTAAGTTAAATTATTTTTTTAAAAAAAGTAAACCTTAGTTACTAAAATAGGTAGCCCCTGCAGGACCTACCCCTTTAGCTAATTGTGTTAAAATTATTAAAGCATATAAAAGTATTAAAAATTACTTTATTATTAAAAGTAGCTGCTATTGTGGCTAAATTAGCTTTATTTTATATTGTAATAAAATAGCTATTTTTTTTATAATTATTAATAATACCAACTTTAATTTTACAATAAATATAAATTAATTTATTAATATTATTTTATTAAACTTAATAAATATATAAAAAATAAAATATTTTTATTATAATAAAAATAAGTTTTATTAAAATTATTATAATAAAAACCTTTAAATGCTAAGATATTTTTATTATTATAAACATATAAAAGTTAAACTTTTATATGTTTATAATAATAAAAACTATTAAACTAAACAATAATTAATAAATATTTTAAAATATATATATAAAAAAACTTACTTTTAATATATTAAACATTAGCAATTAATATTAAAAAATAATAATATAATGTAATAAATAATGCATAAAAGCAAAAATGTAATAAATAACGCTTACAAGCAAAAATATATTAAATAACGCAAAAACCAATAAATCTTAATAACTTAAACTATAAATGGTAATAAAAAAAAATGAAATGAAATAATTGAAAAAAAAAAAAAAAAAAAAAAGTGAAATAAAAAAAAAATGCTATACAATTATTTTTTTTAAGTGGAAAATGTAATTACTTTTATAAAAAAAAATATGCTAAAAATAAAATAACATTAATAATATAAGCTTACAAATTAACAAATAACGCATAATGTTTAATAATTAATATTTATAAAATAACGCATATTATTTATAATAAAAGGTTATAAATTAACATATGTTATTAAAAATAAAATAACATATATTATTTGTAATATTTTACGCAATTGCTTATAAATATATACAAAATTTATTTTTGGCTATAAGTTTTAATTTTTATATAATACCTTTGTTTTTTTTACCTACTTTTTTTTTTAAGCTATTAGCAATATTTTAGCTATATATTATTTTTACTAATATTTTTACTATTTATTTTACATTTGCTTTTATTTATATTATTATTTTTTATTTTAAAAAATAATATTTATATACAATGGCTTTTTTTAATATTTTTAAAACCGAATTTATTATTTTTTTTAAAGTGGTTATTTTTTTTAAACATTTAATTTCTTTTGTTAATTTATTTGCAACTAATAAAAAAAGCTAATAAAATTATAAAGTTTTAAATTTTTAAAATTCGAAAATTTATAATTTTTAACAATAATTATTTATTTCTAAGTTTTTATTTATTAATTTAATTTTTTCTTAAAAAATAAAATGTATTTATATAATGTAAATATATTTTTTTTTTAATTATAAGGTTATTTATTAATTTTTATTCTTAATAGGTGTAATAATAAATTTATTTTTAAAATTAAAGCTTTTTAAGCTTTAAATTTAGTTTGTTATTATTAATTAAAACATTTAACTATTGCTTTTAATAGCTAAAGCAAAAAAAAAAGCAAAGAAATTTATAAGTTTTTTTTATTTAATTATATATTAAATAATTAATATTAATATTTTTAAGCTTTAAAGTTTTTACTACTATTAGTAATTTTAATATTACTACGCTTTTTAATTTGCAAAGTTAAAAACAAGCTTAAAATAATACTATTAAAACTAAATTTAACAAAAATATAGCTTGTTTAAAAATATTAAACTTTATTATTTAAAATAATTTAGCTTTTAATATTATAAATTTAAAATCTTTTAAAAATGTTTTATTTTATTAATGTGGTTTATATATAAGCGGGATATACAAGCAAACAGGCTATTTTCTATTATATAATCATGTTTAATTATTAATAACTTTATAACTAACGTAAATATTATTAAAAATTAATCGGATTTTATTTTGTTATTTAATTTTATATCCTTATTATAAGTTTTTAAATTATAGCCGGTTTTGCCGCACCGCCTATATTATTATTGGCGCAGCACACTTAGCTTACCATTACCACGATTTTTCAACGTTTGCAACCGTGCTAACTCTTGCGTATTCTTTTAAGCAATTAAATTTGTTGCATTTTTTATAGTAAAGCTTTCTTTATTTTGTAAGCGCTTTTTTTTGCCCTTTCAGCGTTTGCTAAGCGCTTTATTTGCTTTGCAAAGCTTCCGGTTTTTATTGTTTATAAATGTAAGCTAATAAGCTAATATTTGATTTAACTTTGCAAACTAGTTAACAATGCTTAATATTAGCCCTAAAGAGCTTTTTTAATAAATAAAAATTTAACTTTTAATAAAATCTAATTAGGCGCTTGCTTTTTTAGCCGTTGTTAGTGTTTAAAAAACTTAAAATATAAACAAGTTAAAAGTATTTAAAATTAGTGTTAGCAACTATAACTGCACATTTAGCTTTAAAATTACGGCTTACAAATCGTAAAGCATTAAACTTAACCTTTAAAAACCTTTTAAAATATTTAATTTTATAAAAGTAATAAAGTAGGCTTTTTTAAACATAATAAAAAACTTAGGCTTAATAATATAATTAACATATAACTTAATAAATTTGTTAATTTTGCAATTATATGCCCGCTTTAACACATTATAAAAACCTACTTTAAATGGTTAAATAAAATGTAATAAGTAAAAAAGCAAGGGAATTGTTATAATTTTTTGTTTTTTGCAGTACTTTTTAAACTTGGCTAATATATAACTTTTATGCTAATTTAATACTAATAAACAATATATGCTTATTAATGTTAACGCAATATGTTTATTAAAATGTTTTACTTATTTTAAGCTAATATTATTATTTGTTTACTTATTAAAACTAATATTAAGTACTTAATTAGTTAAAAGGTTAGTGTTTTAGTACTAATGCTTAAAATAGTAAACTTTTTAAAAAATAAAGTATAGCAAAATATATTAACCAGCTAAATTAATATAACAAATTGCTATTAATTATTTTTTATTACTAAGCTGTATTATTTTATGCTTTTTATGTTAATTAATGCATATAATAACCATATATAAGCAGATCTAGCTTATTATAAACCTAATCTTGTTAAAGTTTCAAACATTGTTATTATAAATACTATATTAGTTTTTAACACGCATATACAGCTTAAACTATGCACAAATTATATTTAAATCTTTGCATAAAGCTTTTTAATAGTTGTAAGCATGCGTAAAATATATTTTAAGCTTTTTATAACGATTAATGAAGTTATACGCTTATTGTTTGCCAATAAATAGTATATTATACAAGTTGTATAAAAGATCAGCTATATTTTTAATAATAGCGTAAGCTATAAAATATTTTTGCTTATTAAAATTAAAAATATATTTAAAAAGCATATTTTTTTTAATAAAACCAAGTTTATGCATATTAGCGCAGGTTTTGTCTTTAGTAATACATTTATTTATTTTAACTTATAATATGCTGCGCAAAATATTATATATTTTGCAAACGCATCAAACGCTAATTTTTTAAAACAATTAAATAGCTTAAATCGCTAGCTACAATTTAGCTTTTTTAAAATTGTTAAACATTGTGTTGTTATAAAGTTATTATGCAACAAAACATAACCAAATGCATTAAAGTGAAAAGTGGCCCGCTTGCTTATATAGCCTGCTTGTATATAAACCACGTTATAATTTATAAATTAATTTTTATTATTTTATATTATATTATTTTACTTTATTTTATTTATTAATAATTATTATTTAAATAAAAAAACACTTAAAGTTAATAGGTAAAAAATTACTTTGCTTTTAAATTTTACTTTTATTAATAATTTAAAAAAATTTAATTTAACATTAACTTTATATATTAATAATTATAAAACTTTTTTTATTGTTTTAAATATTTAAAAATTTAATTTAAATATTTTTTTTTAAAAGTAATTATATTTTTTATTAACTTTAAACAAGGTTGTGATTTAATAAATAACTTACTTTATTTACAATGAGTAACTTAAGTGAGTTACTTATTTTACTCACCAGTTTAAAGTCGGGTAGTGGGGCTAGCTTAAAGCGGCTAAGGCTAACTTTTAGCCTTAATTTTTCGCTATTTTTCGGTATATTTTATATATTAATAGGGCCTTTATTCGATTTTTTATAAATTATTTAAAGCCTAATAAGTAATTTAAGTTATTTATAAAGTAAATAACTTACTTTTAAGTTACTTATTTTTTACTCATTTGCAAGTAAAATAATTAATTAGCTGTTGTACGCTAACCGTATACGGAATAAATTTGAAAAAATTGTTTTTATAAAAAAAAATAGCTAAAGTATTTAAAATCTTTAAAATTAACTTTATAGCTATTTTATTAGCAAGGTTATTAATCATTATATTGTTAAGTAAAAATAAGTAAAAATAAATAAATAAGTAAAGTTAGTGACTAATGTAATGACAAAATCACAACCTTGGTATTTGTTAATTTAGTAGTTTAGTCGCAAATAACGCAAACGTTGTTTTTTTTTTTTGCCGAGGGGGGTACTGTTAAGTTTAGTGACGTTTTTTTAAAACGTTATTTTTTTAAACGCTGTTTTATTAGGATGTTGTTTTACTAAATAGTTTTTTTATAAAAAAGTTTTAGCAAACAGTTTTTTATTTAATATAACTTTATTAAATCACATATATAAAATGCTACCATTTTAATAATATGTTTGTTTATTTTATTATATAAAGTTAATTCGAAAATTTTATAAATTTTAACAATACATTAAATGCTAATTTTATTAGCTAATTACATAGCTATAATTGTAAATAAAAAATAAAATTCTTTAAAATTTTCAAACATTAATTAATTATAAAATTATTACGCAATATAATAATAGTGTATACGTTAAATAAAAAAATGCGCAATTTATATAAATACGTAACTTATATATAAACCACGTTATAAATATTTATTTATTTTAATAATTAAAGTTAATTATTAACTTTACTTTAAATTATTTAATATAAAAAAATAACTTATTTTATTTAAATAAATAAAGTAAATAATTAAAGTTATTTAATTTATTAAGTTATTTATTTTATTAAATAAATTAAATTATTTAATAATTATTAAAGTAAATTATTTATTAAATTATAACTTTGCTTTTTATAAATTTATTAAAAATTAATTTAAATAAATAACAAAATAAATAATAAAGTTTATTTTTATTTAAATTAATAACAAAGTTTTATTATTTATTTTATTTATTTTATTTAATTAAATAAATTAACTATATTATTTATTAATTTTAAATAAATAACTTTTATCATTTATTTTTTTCAAATAAATGATAAAAAACAAATTAATCACTTAATAACAAAGTTTACTTTTAATAAATCATAACCCTGCTAATAACTATAAAAAAACGAGGCAATTCCGGTATTTTAAATTCTTTGGATTTCAATGAAAGAAATTACAATAAATGGCTCGTTTGATATTTAAACTATTTATCTATCTTAAAGGAATGTGATATCGCCATTAAGCTCGTCAAAAGGGGTGTGAAAGCAAGCGAGTGTAAATGCTAGGCGGTTACGTTCGAGTTTATGGAAGGGAATGTGAATGGCACATTATGCTTTCCGATCGGACGTGTTGACGTAAAACGAATGAAATGGATTCGGCAAGGAATCTCCAAAAATCTGCCCTTTAGCTGGCTGCTTCTCTTCACTCTTGAGTGTCCCTTCGAAGTCCATCAGGGTAGTCGAGCTAAGTCTAGTCTCGTTTATTAACGTAACTCTTGTCATCAATAACCATTTGGTTGTGGTTTTGTTCTCTCGAGGCAGCCCGAGCATGTGGAATATGTCGTCCGGAATTCTGAAACATTTCTGGCGGAACAATGTCTTCGCTGCCGTCGAGTGTTACAGGTGGATGTTCTTTATCCATAATCTCCACTCATTACATGTGAGCACAGATGACACTGCGTCTGGTAGTAGATATAAGAGCACATTTTGGACGTCTGCAATATGAAGTTGATGATATCGATCAAATGATTATGTATGTGTGACTTAGGCAAGTTGGTTGGGATAGGGTTTCAGTAGATGTCTGAGAAATGGTGTGTCAATTCGAGGTTGATTCTGTCATAGGTCGGTTTTCTCCAAAATCAACTTTACAAGGCGTGGAGACCTCCTTATATATTCAAGTGTCTCTTATCTTCGATGACGATGTCGGTGTCGTCTCTCCTGTGCTTGCCTCGTCCGGCAGGAATCGCAAGTCACCCATACTATCTGCATGGATCCGCAATCCGGCCCGCGACAAGATACTCCGTCCCGTACTCTTTGGCAATCTGATATCTTTTCTCCCCATTTTGTACCGAGTGTCGAGTTGCAATCTCGGCACCACGTGTGCAAAAGGATGAATGAACACATTGCGACCCGCGTAAAGTGAAACTGGTGATACAGAGAAGTCGGTAAGGGATGGTGCTCCAGTAGTGCCTGAGAGATGATGTATTTGTTCATGGTGTAGTGACATCTCCATTTGCCCGGGCTCAGCGATAATAGGGGCACGGCTGCCTTTTTTATATTGAGTGACACTTCGCCACTATTTTAATTACCATCTTGCTATGAAACGCTGAGCTGATCGATCTTGCAATCGTGCGAAACAAAAGAAGCAGGTTTCTCATAATGCATAAAAATAACTGATGTCATATATCTTGGAATCAAAACGCAAACGATGTCACTTATTGTACAAGTCGTGGCACTCCTGGGGATTCTATTAAGGGCTACTACCCACACCAGTCGCATAAACCCCAGTTCCAGGTTGAGGAAGAAGCCTCAATTGGTTGTTTAGCTTGTTGAATTATGCTACAAGTGTTCGTCTTACCGTAACAACGTCACGATGTCACCCTTGTAGAACATTACCTCTCATGACACGTACGACAACTAATATGTTCAACCCGGCCTCTGACTTGGTTTTTACCTCATGGTGTGCTTAACGAAAGTAAATAATTGGTATGTGCCGAGGTTCGTTTGCCAAACCTTGTGCCATTGACTCGTAATATCTCTTTATACTCACAGAGCCACCGATGACCAACGCACACTTCTCGTGGCCACAACCCACGACGAGTAAAACCGTTCTCCTTCTACAGAAGGGAGGCCTACCGTGTAACTTACATCTTACCCTATAGGATATGTAATAACATAACCCTGGCCAACGAAACCTGCTTCTATGACACCAGATTCCCACTGAGTCAATGATTGTACCGTATAGGTGCCGTTAACGGGTGGCTATCGTTTTGAGCAACCAGCAAACGTACCGTCTCCTTAAAACATGATAAGTCTCACCCTGCTCTAATCATGCCAAATTTGACAGTTTTTACGGGCTATCGGACATCCCTTACTTCTCTCCCTCACCAGAAAGCTCATACGATACCTTCACTGACGGCCACCTGCAGTTATTGTATCTCTCAGATCTTACTATGGTTCTTTTCGGGAGTGCTTGACTTTGTGTGGTTTATTTCAACCACTATGCTTGGGTATATGTAGTGGGATGGACTTGCCAAATTACAAGTAAATTAATGGAAACGGACACCTAATGATCTACAACTTCCATGGAACAGACCTGCGCCGTCACATAACCGAAGTAAACAATCGTTAAGCCAGAAGCCTAATATTGAGTCGCTCTATCTAGATCAAGAACAAACTTAAAGTTAATAATATCGGAAGCCTGGAGCACCTTTGCTCTTTCTCAAATTTCCACGTTTTTTATACATTCGTATGTAATGCGGGCAAGTTGTACTGGCGCTTTGCAAAAACCCTTTTTATTTTTATTTTCCCTCTAATAAACCTAACTATACACGATCTCTTTTATGTTTCACATTTATTTTATTTTTCTAATATAAGCACCGCATTACCACATATGCTACTTTGTTTTTTTGTTAATGCGCAATTTTAATATAATAAGTTTATTTTTATATTCATTTACTTATAATAAATACAGCCTTACTATAGCACAGAACAACTACAGCCAGATAGCCAGAAATCTACCACTTCAGAAAAGTCAACCCTGATGCCAAGAGAAGTCGCTCCCGTTGCAAGGATGGAGAGGCTGCACAGGAGCAGCAGGCCTGCTAGTACTATGACTGTGTCTCGCTGTATACCTAATACGACCAGGAACATCAGCAAGATTGCTGGAGATGCAGATGATAGCTTGTGGCCCCACCCCCGCCACAAGCTTACACGGTATCATTTCACTCGTAGAGCGCTCGCTCGTCAACACGGGCAATGATACGATCAACCCAAACCTGACGGTCCCCCCCCAAGTCGATGGCCCATATGGATACAGTTCCGTCTTGACCACAAAACGCCTGAGCAACTCCTCTATCTCAAATGAAACGAGATATTATCTGTCGCTTCCTACCATAACGCGTCCCGGGTGTAGCTATCCGCGGCCGCTATTGTCCAGCCCTTTGGTGACGAAACTAGTTGTGCTAGTAATATGACGCGATGTGTCACAAAGGACTTGTGTATAGAGCCAAGAGATTGCCCATGAAACCCTTCGTGGGCCTTCGCGCAATAAGAAGTGTTTTTATCACCCCAAAGTACAAGTTTCTTGACAAGCTGTGTTCTCCAGTGACGGGGAAGTGGAGCTCATGTGCTTATATATCGAAGACATTATTGCGCCGCTCGTTATAACCCCCCCGAAGCGACAGCCAGTTAAGTCGGACCTGTATATACAAGTTAAATTCCCGGTAGAAGCCATCGCAACTGAACGGGAGCAGCTCAACTTCGAGCTGCCACGTAAGCTTCATCATAGAAGGTATCCCCAGACCTAATCTAGGGACCTATTTGATTCAACAACTCTTATCTCATGAAGACTTCCAACATGCCTGGATAGATGGCAACTGTGTCTTGGTATGCCAACTAGGACAACTGGTGAAACTCTGATGGGTGTATATCCCCATTAGGTAAATGCCGACTTGATAGCATACAAGTTATGTCGTGCAATTAATACTTGGTGGCTGTTATAAGGACCTCATACTTCGGTATCGGGGTCTGTATATATTCTTATTGTCGCAGGAAAAGCCTAGATCTCTTCGTGTCTCAACTTCTGACCCTAGACATACAATTATATCCTCTGTTCCAGGGTTAATACGGTGCGTCGTGATAGCCGCTAACTCAACACTCTGGTGTATTGAGTAGAATTATGATTACACAACAAATCCCACACCGCTACACTGTAGTATGCAAAAGAAAGCGACAGTTGGGTAAGGTTAAATGCGGAAAATAGTGCAGATTACCTACCAAGTCCGCCAAAGGGCCATGCGTCCCCTCAATCAATAGAGCGATGCACGCGGGCTGAAGTAGAATATTAGCTCCTCAAGCTAAGGGATAGACTATATGTCTAGCCTCTTTTAGAGGCCCCCAAGTAGAAGTACATGTGTGTATACTACAGTAGGTTCCGGGTTTAATTTACACGTGTCAAGGCCTCTGTTGCAGAACTGACACCACATACTCAAATCAGTACTTATGAAGAGCGCCACACGACGACATAATTTGAAATGCGGCGTAGAACAGCGGTGTCTTCCTGATATGCGGGAGTCGGAAACATTACTATGATCAATATCCCAACATGCATACAGG
The DNA here is from genome assembly GCA_022385695.1 of Xylaria arbuscula. Taxonomy (NCBI): domain Eukaryota; kingdom Fungi; phylum Ascomycota; class Sordariomycetes; order Xylariales; family Xylariaceae; genus Xylaria; species Xylaria arbuscula. The sequence goes on from MU279342.1 coordinate 1,328,961, forward strand.
TAGGTACCTTTACTCGGCGATATTCATGGTATCAAGTACCGATGTAAAGTACTGTAGTACTTGTAGGTATATTATCTGTAATATACTTACTCATTAAGTCTGTAGTTGGGGTCACGTAGCCAATCGCAGCGAGCCGGGCGATTTCTGGTCCCGGGACACCGGGCCAGCCAAGGGTGACCTAGCAGCGCACAATCAAGCAATGATATGTACATGTAATGTAATGCCATGTCACCGTGGCTCGCTAGTCACTCCATAAGTTGGCCGTCTGGATCTAAGAAGCGAGCGCAAACTAGCGTCGATGATCGCATACAATAGACCGTCGTTCCACCTGCTCGTGACCCGAACCGGCAGTTGGCGTGTACCGCAGCTCCAACAACAATTGTTTTCTGTCTGGAAAGAGGGGTTATCTATATTAGTGTACGTATATGTCCTGTTGCATATACGTACGTATTATGTACAGATCTGGAGACATGATGCTACACAGCCAGGATGTCCCGGAACCCTTCCCTCGCCCCCTGTAGCTTGCATCCACTCTGCTACTTGATATAGTAGGCCCAGACTCCTACTGCTACCATAATCATATACAGTACTACATGTGCAATTTCAGGTTATTGTCGCTTAGGTAGTAGTACGTGCCGCAGTTGGTGCGGGTATCGTGGCCAAGGAGTGGTCGGGTAGATCAGAGTAGTCTGGGTACGGTAGCACGCAAATCAATGCTGCACTGCACAACACCAACCGTGCTATCTCGTCGTCTTCCTTTTCTTTCACTTTTTCTAATCACTCTTTTCCTTTGTCCTCGCCTGCTGTGCTGTCTGATAGCTCCTCTAAAAACCAACGCCACAAGAAACTCTGGGTGCAACATGGGCATGGGTCAGGGTCAGCTTCATCTTCCCCTCCTGGCCGTCGCGGCCGGGATCGCCGCCCACCACGGGCTCTTCAGACACGGCGAATGGCACATGCACGGCCCACACATCATTGCTGGGCATCTCATCCTCGGCGCGGCCACCGCCGCCTGTCTGAACCACTTCTACCCTGGTTATGCCCACGTCCTCGGTCGCCTGGCCGTATTGGCCGTCGCGTACCTGGGCGGTTTGTTTTCCAGCATGACCATATACCGTCTCTACTTTCATCGCCTCTCCTCCTTCCGCGGCCCCAAGCTCGCTGCCATCACCAAGCTCTGGCATGTGTGGCACGTCCGGGACTCGACCAATTATCTCTTCCAGCAGAAGATATACGAAGAGTACGGTACCATTGTGCGAACAGGTGAGTAGTTCACCTCTTTACTCTGTTATTCCGTGACAACCCCCAGACTGAGTCTCATTCAATCGAGGCCCAAATGAGATCACGCTGTTCCACCCTGCTGCAGCCGACCTACTCGATGGATTCGGCAACGAAACCACCAGGGACGTCTGGTATGATATCGTTCGGCCGCGGAGTTCTGCCGTTTTCACTCGTGATCGGCAGGAACACAAAGTAGGTCGCAAATACTGGGCTCAGGGTTTGTCGAATAAAGGTGAGTGAACGGGCCATTTCGTAGCTGACCTATCATCTCCCGTCGTCGTCGTCGTGAATTAACCAAACTGTCCCGACAGCAATGAATGACTACTACCCTCGCATCACTAAACTTGTTCGGGAACTCTCCCATTGCATTGGTACGTTTGGAGCGAACCCGGTAGACATGGAACAAGTCATGTCCTGGTATTCATGGGACGTCATGGGAGAAGTACTCTTTGGTGAGGATTTCAACCTTACGAAGTCCCGTAAAACGCATCCCGGTATCGAAAATCGGGATCGTGCTTTGGCTTTGGCGGGTCCACTTGGTGATGCGATATGGATCGCCCTCCTGGGTTTCCAGCTTCTCCCGCCCGTTGGACAGGTGAAGGATTGGCATCGCATGATGCAATTCTGTGAGGGCCATATGTTTTCACGTCTCAAGGTAGGTGTTTCTCTCGTATTTCAATGGATCTAATAGAGCGGTTGTATCTGACGGGATCTCTGGTATAGCGTGGCGACAATGGCAAGATAGACATGGCCAGATATTTCATCGACGAATATGAGAACACTGCGTCCACCAAAACCAAAGAGGCTAGGGATCGTCACCTCGGTGGCACGGCGGTGACAGCCGTCGTCGCAGGAAGGTTAGTCTCACCTGTGCCGTGAATACATATCACGTACCCGACGCGAATCAGCATCGTCCTAGGAACACTAACTGAGATTTCTTGCTAACAACCTCAGCAGCGACACCACCAAGGCCGTTCTTATCGGCATCTGGTGGTTCCTCTCGAAATATCCAGAACACGCGAAAATGATACAATCAGAAGTAGATGGTGTCGACCCGAACGACGCCAACGCCCTGGCCGCGCTCCCACATCTCAACGGCGTGATAAATGAAGCCCTTCGACTTGTCCCACCCGTCATGACAGGAGCCCATCGAATCACCGGCCCGAACGGAATGTTGATTGACGATGTGCTGATTCCTCCGGGAGTGAAGGTAACATGCCCGAAATACGTTCTCCTGAGAAGTAAGTGTGCGCTGCCGACAGCGATGTCCCTGAATCATCTTCTTGTAGCGCGGCCGCTGCTGACATGGTAGCAGTGGAGACGATGTGGGTGCAGCCGAATGAGTTTATCCCCGAGAGGTGGTACTCGCGTCCGGAACTCATCATCGACAAGCGAGCGTTTACGCCATTCTCTACGGGGGCTCGGTACTGCCTAGGCAAGAGTATGTCCATGAATGGGCTGCGCCTTGTCGTGACAATCTTACTTCAGGACTACGACGTAGGCTTTGCTCCCGGCTATGACGAACAGACGATGTGGCGAGACATGAGGGACCAGGTGACCTGTCAACCGGGAGCAGTTCATTGCACCTTCTGGCCGCGGAAGACGGCGAAATAGGCTATGAATAAACTGCTTTGGTGAGGTATATAGGATAATTTTTCGCTGATTGGTTCGTCGTTGAAGATAACAGTACTGATGATGAAAATAAGGATACGTCTGCTTTTGAGCGGAAGAGGGAAGGGGAGTTAAGGAGGGGAACATCCACGCCCAGGGCTATGGGCTTTAATGCGGACATGACGAAGCACGTGGCTCGAGGAGTTGGTGGCTGGCGTTTTATATATTCAATCCTAGTTCCTGTTAGTTCTTATGATATACCCATTTGACTCGATCCGAATAACGCAACCGGCCGTGACGAGGCAGGCTATTCAATATTTTGTATGCGTCTAATCGCGAATCTAGTATAAAACCCATGGATATTGATAAGTAAACCACTAGATCTTAGACTCCTGCAAGTGATCCGATCGTGCTTACTGCATGGAGATCTAGTGTTGTGCATCGAATCATTACGCCGGGTCTCTCCTATCCTGGTTGATGCCTAAACCAGGCAGACAAGGATTCTTTGAGTCATAATGTGAATCCACATCGATAGCATACCATAAGTTCGTAAACATACCTAGTTAACGACTGAATATTTCAAATTTAGGAACCCAAACAACTAGGACTATAGACCTTATGTAGGCATGTTTAAGACATATCATCATCCATCCAAAGTTCAGGCCTAAAGTCAGGCTCGCATCAAGCGCGCCAGCAACTAGAGTCAACCAGAGCCTCCGATTCAACAACCATAACGACGACTCACAAGCATAACTCACCTGCCGTGGAACCTTCACCTACGATCGAGTCTCATAAACTAGTCAGAATGGCGTCTGCACAGCCAGTAGTATTGCCAACGTCTCCATCTTCATCGCCAACGACAGCCACAACAACAATGACGGAAGTAACTTTGTCTACAGACACGTCGCCTCTACACTTCACCTCGGGCCCATCCGTCGCCAACTTCAACGTCCCACTGGAGACATATCTATCAGCATCGCCCGGCCTCGACGGGCTATGCGTAGGCGGCTTCGTATTCGACGACAGATCCAGACTATTGCTCGTGCAGCGCGCAGCACACGACTCATTCCCACTACGGTGGGAAGTCCCAGGCGGCACGATCGACGCCGATGGGCAAACGGTGCTGCACGGTCTGGCGCGGGAACTATGGGAAGAGACAGGGCTGCGCGCAAGGCACATAAGCGGACGAGTTGGGAAGGGCTACACCTTCTTGACGCACCGTCCGAAGTGCGTGTGCAAGTACTCGTTCGTCGTCGATGTTGAGGCTTATGAGGTGAAGCTTGACCCTGAGGAGCACATTGCCTTCTTGTGGGTTACCGAGGACGAGGCCATGGCGAGGAAGAGCGGCAATGTGAATATTGTTTATACTACGAAGGAGCAGGGTGATGTTATTTTTGAGTCCTTCAACACTAGGAGGGAGGATGCGATTTGTGGAGTATGATATGGGTAGTTGGATTCTTAGTTTGGTACCGGGTCCGTCTTGACAAGGAACTTTTTACTTTCTATGTCGTGTAAATAAGCGAGATGATGTCGTTGCTTTGCTGCTTACATCGAGATACAATATCTCGAGGAATTATCTTTACGTATATGTAGTTTAGTTATATCTAGTTATATATTTTATATTATGCTACCCTCAACATGCACGTTCCGAATGCGGCTTTGTCACATACATCTTCAAGGAGCTCCTAATCGCTCGCTATAAACCCTGTAGCCTACCACGACTTGCTCTTGCATTACATTCAAAACCTATCTTGATAGACCAATCTTAGGACCTTCTGAAAGATGTATATGACACGTATTGCGGGAATAACGGATAGCCTTAGGGTGGGATTTCCACTCAGCTCGACTTGTGCATGTCTTCGGCCCATTCCAGGGTATAGCCATACAAGCTAATCGATTTGAGATGAAGCTTCGAACAAGGCCGTCCCATCCCGCAGGGGTCATTAGTATCATACTGTACTTAGTAGGTATACCCAGTCTCCCAAGAGAGGAAAAACATGGCCCTTGCTCCACAAAGTGTCCGCACAAGATTCTGCAAGATGTGGTACAGTATAACTGCCCATCATAAAGACAGGGTCTAGGAATGGCTCGGGAGCGGTGCTTCTATGGCTTCGGGGTTGATGGCCGAGGGGCTTACCAAACTTCCGGATTCTATGCTACCACCGTGTCTATGTGTCCAGGCCACGTCTGAGCATCTGCCACGTCCCGTACCGAGGCGCGGGATTGCGCAATCCCGTGGCAAGGTCTAAAACTCCACGTCTACACCACGTCTACACTAGCACACAATATCCACAGCTACGCTTCCTAACCCACATCATGCTAAAGTGGTGAACAGATCGCGCCTATTGGATAGCCCTTACTAAGTATTCATTCTTTACTAATTCACCCACCTCCTAACAACATCGCGTGCGTTATATTATAGCAGTATGCACTGTAAGTGGACCAGATCAGCAACTCTTCCGCTTCTGGCCGCTGCTGTCGTGTCGTATATCGGTAGACTACCTGTTTAGGATATACAGCTACTCACTCACCTTCTACTAAAAGTACTCTAGTACACGTAGCCCACCTGTTCGTCATCCAGCTTCGCTTTTCCCCTCATGCTAATACGCTACTACCCACTCTTAAGCTGTCCGCTAGTGTATATGTACAGTAGTGCGAGGCCACCATTTCCCGATATGTACTTATATATAGGTGTGCCGACCATCGAACGGTTCGAATAGGCCATCAGCCAAGGTAGATGCCTCCCAAGCGCCTTGACTTTTATACTAGACAGTAACTAGTAGATATGATTACATATCTTTATGCTAATACCTCAAGCTGGCAAAACAAGCTGGCAAAAGCAGGAAAAAGAAATTGTCGCACTGACAATTCATCTGTATATCTGGGAATCTACACAAGGTACTTGGCATCAAGGTCGTATTGATGAAGCATAGTGTGGCTGATCTTCGACTTAGAACATGTACCTAACCTACGTGCTACTACACACGCGACGCTAAGTAGGCTAAGTAGGTCCCTGGCGCAAAAGATCGAGAATGACTGGGGGCTGAAGCAGGGGGGAGATCGTATAACCCAATAGCATAAGAGCCAAGTTTATGGACGGATATCTGCATGTTACATGTAACATGCTGACGATGTTTTCCTGTCTGAGTCGTCATGACAATTCTTGGGGCGCAGGTACTTTAATTTCCGTGCCTTGATATGGTATGTATTCTTTCTGTAGATGCTTATTCAGTGCTTGGAGTCTGTTGATTTGTTCATACCTAGGTATGTACTAATCCTCCGTGCAATGCTGTACATCATGCTTTGACGCCAGCTAGTATAGCACACATCCTACACTATCCTGGATCATCCTGTCTCTTAGCATGAGCTATATACATGACCTCTATATACATGTAGATTGCTTATTATAGGTTTATTGTCTGCCTATCAAAGAGTTAGCCATATGTACTAGCGTATGTGTATACGTCTACAGCACCACGCAGCTACTGTAAACTACATGGACATGTCACAACAGGTGTTCGCATACCACCCGCCACAGACCGGCAAATAACGCAGATGCGTGTCCACCATGCCTGGGTAGGGGTACTGCTGCAAGAAATGATTACAGGAGCATCCTCGTACCACATGTGTCCTCTTACAGTAAACAGGAGCATGCTGCATGGCATCTCATGCATACTCTACTATACATACAGTGCAGTACAGTACACAGTCTGCAACTAGGATCTACAGAGTTGCAGAGACAAAGAGCTAAGGGTCTCTTTACCACGACACTACCGCTTAGACTACCAGTCTTTATGCGACGCCACTGCAATAGTTAGCTTCACCACGCTGCCAGCAGAAGCTGTTTACTCGCTGCTGCACTATTGCAACAGTGGGTTGCACCACCAGCATCTACGTACATATGTACGTCCATAACTGACTGAGACATGGGGTACCGGCACAATGAACCCCTCCACCATGCATCTGTTCAAAACCCGGCTCCGTCCTAACATCACCGGTCGTCTTGCCTTGCGACAACCTCCTCGCCCCAGGTGATATCCGTAGTGGCGATCGACCATGGCTCTCTCCCTCGTCTATGTGGCCGCGGGGTCGGCAGTGGCCGGCCTCGTCTCTCATCTGAGCTACTTCATCCATGGCGAACATATGCTGTCGGCTTATAAGCTTGTGATAGCCGCTATCTTCGGCCCGCCTGCTGCTGTTGCATCGCTCTCGACCTTGGCTGGCTACTCCTTGTCCCATGCCGTCCAGCTCACCGCTGTGGGCTATGGCGCCTACATGGTCGCGCTGTTCACCTCGATACTGGTGTACCGAGCCTTCCTCCACCCGCTACGCCATTTCGATGGCCCCAAACTCGCACGGCTGTCGCAGTTCTATCATTTCTTTCGCATCAAGGCGAAGGTCGACAACTACAGACACTTGGATCGCCTACACGCCCAGTATGGCGAATATGTGCGGGTTGGCCCTAATTTGCTATCTATCTCTGACCCGGACATGATAGAGGTCATCTTTCACCCACAGAGTAACTTCAACAAGGCTGATTGTAGGTAACCCTGCCTTTGTCTGATCCTACGCTGCTACTTGGAAGGCTGGGCATGGCTGACACAGCTCGCCTAGGGTATGATATTGCCAACCCGCTGCTCAATCTGGTGCAGCTGCGAGACAGGTCTGAGCATGACAGACGTCGGCGTCATGGCTGGGACATGGCCTTCACAACCAAGGCTCTTCGTTCCTATGATTCGCGTGTTGTAAAATACGCAGATCAGTTCATCACCCAAATGCAGAGGAGAGCTGGCCAAGCCGTCAACATCACCAACTGGCTGGAATGGTATGCCTTTGATGTCATGGGTAAGAAGTTCCACGTAAGCGTGAGACATTGCGTGGCCGATAAACTGACAAGCCGCAGGTGATCTTGCTTTCGGGCGCTCTTTCAAGGCTCTGGAAAAAGGAGAGTCTCATGTTTATATCGACACGATGCACGAGACGAGCGCATTACCGCTCGGTTGCCTCGGCACTCTGCCCTGGGTAATCCAGACCATGACGGCACTGATACCTTCGAGACTGAACCCTTTTATGACCCTGGTGCGATATAGTACCGAATGTATAGAAGAACGCAAACAAAGGAAGCCGACGGAGCCCGATATCATGAGCCCGATTCTGGCAGCCGGGCCCTTCTACAAGGACCCCAAAGCAGATGCGCTGCTCCTCGTAGGCGATGCAAGGCTGATCATCATCGCGGGAAGCGACACGTCAGCTACCACGCTGATTCACTGTTTTTACGAACTGGGAAGGGACGCAACTGTGGCGCAGAAGATACGCGACGAGCTTCAGGCGCACGGGATACGGAATGATGACAACTTCTCGATCACGCAGCTGCAGTACTTGGAATATTTGAATGCCTTCATCAACGAAACGTTAAGACTGCGTAAGTGACCTTGGGAAGGCGGGCTTAAACTGCCTCTTTCCCCGAGATCCATATTCTCTTTTCGACATGATAAAGGACGTTGACTAATTGTTGCTCATTGCAGACCCAACCAACCCGGGCGGACTCTTCCGGCTGACACCCCCCGGCGGCGTCAAGATTGGTGGTCATTACCTGCCAGGAGGAGTGAAGGTGGTGAACCCACACTATACGGTCCATCGATGTAAGTGCACTTGAACATTAAAAGGTACGGTTAAAGAAGAATAAAATGAACCTAATACTCTCTAGCCCCGAAAGCCTTCGTGGCGCCCAACGAGTTCATCCCCGAGCGATGGACGACGAGACCAGAACTGATCCTTAACAGAAAGGCGTTCACACCGTTCTCACAGGGTCGATTTGCTTGTAAGACACCCACTCACCTGTTCTTCGGGACCTTCGCCTTCAACACAACTGACAACGTATTATAGGCATCGGCAGGAACCTAGCTCTGAACGAACTCCGAGCGGTCATCTCCAAAGCAGTCCTCGAATTCGGCATCGCTTTTGCGCCCGGGGAGACCGGGCGAGCTTTGCTGGAGGATTCAAAAGACATTTTCACTATGTCTCTTGCGAAACTAGAACTCAGTTTCACGAAGCGGTCGCAGGAGTAGCGATTCTACTCAAACTCCCCTCGTCTCATTTTTTAGCGTCGAATTGATACCCTTTAAAATATACTATTACGTGTTTGGTTTCAGAGCTATGTTCATTTCGCGACTGAAGGTGATATATCTCGTTTCTTCAGCGATTGTGTAAAAGTAAATAGCTCTCAACCGCATGTGATTAGTGTAAAGCAAGCCCGTCATTGTCATCTTTGTCTTCATCCAAATCATTCTCGAGAACCCCTGTTATACTAGGGCCAATTGTTCTAAGTGTGCACGGGAGGAACCAAGTTTCTGCCTTGTATATATTGAGCGAAATACACATTAATGGGCTTACAAATCATCTCTTTCGTTTGACAAGTTTGTCTCACTGGCATACTTGATGTGCTACGGCTCTCCAACCTGGGGAAGCGGCTGGAGCTGTGGAATATACCGTGTGAATTTGATGCATTGCTTTTGTGGTATGGCTATATGCTGGCGATTGAATAATATGAAGATCATGAAAAATAAAGCTAAATAAAGTGTAATGTGGGATGAAAGGGTGTGAGATGGTTACTGATAAGAGCCTCGCTAGGGCTTGCTGTCAGTCATAAACCATGACCAATTCTGTTGCTAGTCAAGGTTCGATTTTAAGATGAAGAGGAAGACAGATCTTGAGAAACAAGAGTAAAGGATCATGTGGGATTAATCTATTGGAATATATGAGAAAAATAATGTTTCGTACTCATCTCCTACTAATACTTGAGTGAATGAACGTAAATACTGTAAATACCTGTGTTATATACAGTGGCTGTATTCACTAATACTATGAGTAAGCACTGTCTCAGCAGCATACCGGTACCTACTCAGTACTGAGGTGTAAGTCCCACTAGACCTAAAACAGACTAGTCCACCCAGCATACCTAGTAAAAAGTGTCTGTCGATAAGGCTCAGGCCGGAGAAGCGTGAGTGAACGAACGAGCATCTCCATTACCTCACCTGTTAATTCAACTCGAACGGTAAAAATGCCGCCACGGATACCTACGCGGCTGGCAGCCCAGTGCTGCAGGGCCCCCATTGACTTGTCTGTACGGCCATCCCTCGTCCATCTCTTCGCCGCCCTCTCGGTGCAGTCTGCCCCGTCATCGCAGACTCGCAGCGCATCCATCCTCGCCAGCCTCTCCGACAACCCAGGCGCCCACCAGAAGCGTATCCGAGTCGGTCGCGGCCCATCCTCGGGCAAGGGAAAGACGTCGGGTCGAGGTCACAAGGGCCAGAAGCAGCATGGAAAGGTCAAGCCGTGGTTCCAGGGCGGTCAGACACCCCTGATCTTCCAGAAAGGTCGCCTCGGCTTCGAGAATCTGTATGTCTACGTCTACAGCCCCTGGCCATGCCGTTGCGAGTCGGCCGACTAACAGCGCCGATGATAGACGTGCTCCCGTCATGTCCGAGGTCAACCTGGACAAGCTGCAGGAGTGGGTCGACGCCGGACGCATCGACCCGACCCAGCCCATCACGCCGAAAGAACTGATACAATCCAACCTCGTCGGCACCATCAAGGACGGCATCAAGCTGCTCGCCCGGGGCGCCGACACCCTGAAGCAGCCCGTGGACATCATGGTGTCCCGAGCCTCGGCAGCGGCCATCGACGCCGTCGAGAAGGCCGGGGGCAAGATTGTGACGAGATACTACACGAAACAAGCCATCAAACGGCTGGTGGAAGGGAAGAGCGTGAACACAGGGCTGCCTCTACCGACGGGCGCCGAGCATGTCGAGCCGGTGCTCGCGGCGGTGCGGCAGAGCGGGTTCTTCTACCGTCTGCCGGACCCGACGTCGCGTTGGGACATGGAATACTACCGCGACCCGGCCCACCGGGGCTATCTGAGCCATCTGCTGCAGCCGGGCGAGTCGCCCAGCTTGTACTTCAAGGTGCCGCCGGCGCAGATCGCCAGGGACCTGCAGAAGAAGAAGAAGGTCAAGCAGGAGGACGTCAGGCTGTGGGAGAAGCTGTAGTGCAATGCACTGCATCTAGATGGGTTCTTGAGTTATGAGAATAGCGGGTAAATGAGCACCGGATATGTAATTTAGGGACCTCAGATGTAAATAACGTTCATGTAAATTTTATGCCACTTATTGTCTACTCATGTATGGAACTGGTTTCCCTATTCGCATGCATGGAAAGAGACTCCTTCCCACATTGGTAACATTGGTAACCTTGTAGAGAGGGCGTAGGGCCACATCTAGCTACAATATGCAAAGGTTTCCTTTCCGGCGTAGCTTATACAAGAAATAGTATTTTAAAGGAAAGCAGACTGCCAATCATGAAGTTGTATTGTACCGAAGGTAAGCTTAATGAGGGAATGCTGTGCGGCTGTGTCTCTTTACATACCTATGTACATAGCGGAGAGACTTACCTAAGTTATAGCGTAACTACAGGGAGTGTTTACCTTCTATTTACATCACCTCCCGCCTCTAGCTATGAGGGGCTGGAACGACTGGCTAACAGAGGTAGGTAGCTGCAATTGACCTTTATGAGAGCTACCTTACAACTTCTAAAATGAAATCTGAAATACCATTTATTTCACACATCAACTTTGGACAAAGTTTACACTCTTTTATCTCTTCATACTAGAGTGTGCAGTATATCGGAAGTGTCATAACGCTCTTATACATCATTGATCGGAAGTGTTAGGGGTTTGTTTCCGCCACGCCAATTGCCCACGTTTGCCAATCCTCCATCGTCAATCGTGCATCACCATCCTTGCTAGCTGATAAGCTTCCTCCTTGCTGGAACACCAAATAGATATAGCTAAGCTACGCGCGAGGATACCATCTACTCCTCATCCATTCCTCCACCATCACCACCGCCTTCGCTTCCCTCCCCTCTCTCATTCCTAACCTCCCTCCGGGACAGCCACAACGTCATGTCTCTCTTCGGCACATCGCCGACGGATGAGTCTCCGTCTCTAAACCAGGCAGCCACCTTGACCACCAAATCCCGAGCTTCCATTTTCGACGATGACGACAACGGCTCCCTCAACCGCTCCACCTCGGACACGCTGTTCAACGACGACGATGACGATCGATCACCGTGGGACCTGCCTACCCCCCGAAAGCAGCAATCGCGCGCCGAGCTCCTCCGTGGCCTGCTAGCCGGTGTCCATGTCCCCGATAGCTACGTGGAGACCTTCGACAACGCCCTCGCCCATGACGGCAGCGGCCATTCAGTTGCGCCCGCCGGCGTCGCCAAGACCCTTGCTGCCGCCAAGCTCAGCGCCGACCACCAAGTGCGCATCATGAATATCCTCGCTCCATCAGGCGGCGAGGCATCGCTGGGGCGCGACGAGTTCAACGTGCTGTTGGCTCTGATCGCGCTGGCTCAGGAGGGTGAACCCGTGAGTCTCGACAGTGTCGATGAGCGCAGACGGAGTAAGTAGCTGCATTTCGTAAACGTGACCTTTGCCCTCCATCCATCCCCATGCGCACTCTCCTCGGGCGGCCAAGTGCTCATGCAGGCTGTTCGGCGTGGAGATGGACATGTGCTGTTATCGCAGCTTCGTCGGTCTCGGCGTTGCATCATCGCCCACCGGTTCTGCGGGGACGCAATTCACTGATACGTGCCCCGTCGAATGACAGATCTGCCTGAGCCCCAGTTAGCGTCATCCGCTGCCGATAACAGCAACAACCAAAACAATCAGAACAACAACAAAGCCAGCAACCACAACCGGGCCCCCGAATTTCCCTCCGCCACCGCCGATCTTGCTGCGAAGCCGCCCCAGCGCCCCGATACCCCCCCGACCCGAACGACGTCGACTGCGCGACCCCGGAAACCCTCCATGGACAATCCCGAAGATGACCCCTGGAACACCCCCGACGTGCACCGGAACCACAATCATGCGACGCCCTCCAAAATAGACAGCTATGGCCGCACTGATGCCCGCGTCAATGGGGATAGCTACAGCAGCTTTAATGATCCTGATATGCACTCCCGCACCACTTCCAACTTTACGACCTCTTCGGCGCCGAGTGCCGCGGGCTCTCAATCTGGGGGGTCCGCGCCGTCGAATAATGGTGGTTGGGACTACTTTGGTGGCAGCACGAACAACACCGGCGGCTTCGGCGATGCGTCACAGAATCAGATCACCAGTCCGTTTGGTGGCAGTGGCGGTAACGGCGGCACCCAAGATGGTCGTGATCCCAATTCGAACCCTCCACCCGGCCACGTCAGGAACGTGAGCAGCGCTCGGGTGGGAAGCGGCGTCGGAGAGAATATTACCGTGGCATTGATGCCGGAAAAGGAGGGCATGTTCATGTTTCAACATCACAATTACGAGGTCACAAGCCAACGACGAGGTAGCAAGGTGATTCGGAGATACAGCGACTTCGTCTGGTTGCTTGACTGCTTACACAAGCGGTATCCCTTTCGCGCCTTACCTCTTCTTCCGCCCAAGCGCGTCGCTGTCAACGGGAACCATTTGTCTAACGATGGCGCTTTTATTGAGAAACGGAGGCGCGGTCTGGCTCGGTTTCTCAACGCTACTATTCGTCACCCCATCCTAGGTCAAGAACAGCTCGTCATCATGTTCCTCACTGTACCCACGGTATGTCTATTAAATATCCGAAGGAGAATATTGATACTACCACCATTATTCACTCCAATGGCCATCTCGTCAGCCCTATGCTAATGACATGCAGGAGCTTGCCGTATGGCGCAAACAGGCCGCCATCTCGGTAGTGGACGAATTTGCGGGACGACCGCTGCCACCCGGCCTCGAGGACTCGCTTTCTTCGACGCTCCAAGAACTCTTCGACCGTACACGACAGGGAGTCAAGCGATCGGCCGAGCTGTACATAAGCACATGTAACATCATGGATCGGCTGGTGAAGCGGAGCGAAGGCGTAGGGGCGGACCACGCGCGCTTGGCCGTGTCACTGGCGTCCCTGACAGAGACGAGTTTGGACACGTACGCAACAGATACAAACGACGTACCCCTCTTGAATGACGGACTAGTGGCTATGAGCAAACACCTGCGAACTACACAAACGCTGATGGAGGACGAGAGCAAGGCATGGGACAGCGGCGTACTCGAGGACCTCAAGAGACAGCGTGATGCACTTGTCAGCATCCGTGACATGTTTGATCGACGGGAGAGGCTGGACAAGGATAATATCCCCTCCCTGGAGCGGCGGATTCAGAATAACGAGACGAAGCTGGCGGGTCTGCGAGCGAAACCGGATGGGCTGGTCAAGCCCGGCGAGATTGAGAAGGTGGTTGAGGCCATCATCAAGGTCAGTTGAGCTCCGGGCCACATGGGCTGCTTATATAATTCAATCGTCTTCTCATGATACTGACACGACATTTTTATAGGACAAGGAGTCGATTGTCAATCAGCACAATCGGTCCGTGTTCGTCAAGGAATGCATCCGGGACGAACTGATCTACTTTCAACAGACGCAGTATCAGGTGAGCCGGTGGAACCAAGACTGGGCACAAGAGCGGGTCAAATATTCAGAGATGCTCGCGGACAACTGGAGGCGGCTTCTCGACGAGCTGGAGGGCATGCCTCTCGGGGATTAGAGCCCCCCGAGGCGAAGAGGCCGCGCAAAGAAAAGGGTGCTTGTGACAAACAATCTATACGTGACGAAGGGATTGGCTGGGGGCCATCCAGGTCAGTCGGGAGTGGAGGGAAGTAGGAGGACGACGGTGGTTTCGTGTAAGATGGAACATTGTGGCTAACCTTAAGTCAGATTGTCTTTGTTTGGGCACAGCATGGCGTATTAGTCTCGCATTGTCTCTTTTTATTTCTATTTTCCTCTGTAGCTTCAGCACACGCAGACAGAGAGGCTTGAGGCTGATAACGATACCCTCATGTTAATATTTCTTGAACTAATATCAGTTTAACACTGCGTATACACACACATATTTACACATGTACGTTTGCACATGTATATGTATATATAGTATATATGTATATATTTATTTTATTTATGTTAGTTACATCACGAGTCTGACGATATCCCCTCCACAAACACTTCAAGTTGACCCCACTTACCCCACTGGACCCCTCTAGGATAGGTACCTATCAATACCGCACAAGTAGGGCGGGTTTAGGTAGTTACCCGGTAGAGAAGTGCCTAACTCCAGGGTAATACAGGTGGCAGTCTAGCGACCTATGGGGGATCCGACTTTCCAAGACCTTCGTTGGCCAATGTTGATGTGATTGTTACCTGCTCTGTCTTGACCCTCAACCTCACCATCACTGATTTCTCCTTCTCACTCTTCCCACTCTTCCCACTCCCGGCCATCTCTCTTTCTCGTCTCCCAGCATTACGGCGATTCCATGGCGCGCATACCCAAGTCCACCACCGAATAGGTTTAGGCATCGCGGCACATTTCTCTACGTCACAGTCGCCTCTGCGTATATACTCCAAGTCCCGACCCCTCCCCGTCTCGGTCAACGTCTGGACTACACCCACCCAGAACGCGCAGAGATATCCGGTCCGGTCTACGATCAGCTGGTGTCGACGACGCTGGGACTGCCTGCTTCGGCATTTGTCTCTATCTTCGCCCGCTGCGCCGGTGCTTGTCGTACACGGAACAAGGGTTGCCTCTGCCGAACCAGGCCGAGTAGGGTGCAGGAAGAGTCAGTTGGAGACGAGTGGGAGGAGAGAGCAAAGAAAAAGACGCGATGGCTCCACAATCGTCCGCTCAGAAGGCGGCCGTTTCGAACTTCGTCTCTATCACGGGAGCTTCCGAGAGAACTGCTAGCAAGGCATGTCGACTCTCCTCTTTCTTCTCTTTTTCTGTCCACCATCCTGACGACCTTGTCTTCTAGTATCTGAAAAACTCGTCGTACAAACTTAACGAGGCAGTAGATGCGTAAGTTATTTCTTTCCTTCTTGGTCCCTTGATACCTGGTTCGAGGCTTCTGCATCACTACAACCCTGACGCAAACCATCATATCCTTTTCCACGTGCCTTTCGTGTCTGTGTTCTTCGCTCTATAGCCCCAGGTACAGCCTGGCCCAATGTGTCTGCCTACAATTCAGCCATGCACTTTCCATGTGCGCCGCAAGTCAGGTTGCGATGACATTGGAGAACCTGCCAACGACAGACTGCTGTTTGCAAGTGTTCTACATTGCCAATTAGACAGTGTTGTCATGCCTTCGCATTTGTCGCATTTTCATATTTTCAAGGGCATGTGCGACGTGGTGCCGTATGATCCTGGGGAAAAAAAACCCTCGACTTCATATCCTGAATTGGCTTGTTTCTCGCATATTCCACTCCTCATCGCTACGGCACCTGCAAGCTACATTTGGCTCCATTGTCGTCTCCACACTCGGTAGGATTCCGGAGTCAGCATGCATAGGCCTCCGGAACTCTGGACATCTTTGTCCTGAACCGCCGCCATAGCATTGCCCTTCCGCTCTTCCGCACCAGCCACGGCGCTGTTATGTTTCGGCACATATTGCTTTTTGGCATGCTATCAACTTTCTCGGATCTGTTGTGAGACCCGCGGCCAACATTATCTACATGTAGTGCTTAGTTGCGGTTACAGCCTTACAGTATACTCCGAATCTAAGCGGTCTAACTCTGGCCGGTCGTCCTGAGCACTCATTGCATCTCAGCTACCCAGGTTTTCCTGGTTACATTCAAGATCTACAGACCCTATTGTGAACACTGACGAATTTGAATCTGGGTTTTCTTATCAATCTACCATGAACGACTTTACGTACTATTCTTGGCTGTTTGCTGGATTGTTTGGTGTGCTATGGTGCGAAGCGCTCTTGATGAAACAACCCTGCTTTACTTGGGTTCCTAGCCTCTTTTTCTCAGTGCCCATATACGAGCTCATCAATGCACAGCTGTTTTTTGTCTCTTCCGGACCTGAGCGACTAACGCACCTTCCTCAGGTATTTCCAAGTCAATGGCGGCGGCTCGGGTGCCACAATGAGTGCTGCTAAGGAGACCCAGCTCAACAAATTGTTCGATAGCCTCCGAAGTGAGTGTTTTAGCCTCCCAAATTCGTCGAGATGTTGCCTAATCACAATATTTTAGACGAGCAAGAAGATGGCAAAGATACCCTCGGTGCTGAATCCGCCATGGGCTATCTTCAATCTATTGGCGTGGGACTAGAGGATGCCTCGCTCTTCCTGGCTGTGGAGGTATTACAAGCACCCAGCATTGGTGAAATTAAACGAGCGGGCTTTGTCAACGGGTGGAAAGAATCTGGGTAAGTCACTCTAATCAACTGTCCCCGTATTCACTCGTTGAGCCAAAAGGGTTCTGGGGAAACACGTGAAGATGAGGCGGCCTGTTGAATCAGGTACCGCTACTCGGATGAGACGAATTTTTACATCGGTGTTGTTGTCATCTAACATGAACCTGTGTCCAGAGTTGAGGCCAAGACGGATGCTCAGGCAGCACATCTCACACATCTCGCCAGCTTACTGCCCAGAGACCGGGATCTCTTTCGAAAGGTCTACCGGTATGCCTTCGTGGCAGGAAAAGAAGGTGACCAGCGCGCACTTTCGTTAGAGATGGCCCTCCTTTACTGGGACACGCTATTTAAAAGTCCCGGTCAACGCTGGGTTGGATCGTCGACGGGGCTTGATTGGCTCAGTGAATGGAAGTCCTTCCTCAATGAAAACTGGAAACGATCAGTCAATCGCGACATGTGGAATCAGACTCTCGAGTTTGTATTCAAGAGTATCGGCGACGAGTCCCTCAGTTTCTGGAGCGAAGATGGCGCCTGGCCCCGTGTTATTGACGAGTTTGTGTCATGGTACAAACAGAAGTCGCAAATGGATGTAGATGCTTAGGTACATGCAAGCCATGTAAATCATGACACTTCTCATTCGGCGCGCAAACGCCGAAGGGTTCAGAGCGCCAGGGAGGGACATGAGAGGGATCACCTTGACAATCATGCCGCTGCTACGGCTGGCCGCAAAAAGCGACGTACGAAAAGGTGAATAGAGAGTTTTCACCTAGCATTGGATTTTAGAGAGGAAGCTACGATGCTCGCCTATTCATAATGACAAAGTAACCGCTTCTCTCCCCGAGGACACGGGGACGACTCGAGAAGACGATACCAATAACGCTTGACCGACATTGCCAACAGGTTCATATTCGCCGGAGAGCAGCATGGATACAAAGGGAATGGCAGTGTACCTGA
Organism: Xylaria arbuscula; assembly: GCA_022385695.1. NCBI lineage: Eukaryota > Fungi > Ascomycota > Sordariomycetes > Xylariales > Xylariaceae > Xylaria > Xylaria arbuscula. Next base: position 1,347,063 of record MU279342.1, read on the forward strand.
TAAATTTGCCTGCAGCACAAACCATCCTCAGTCTATATTAAGAGGTGAAACGGCTGCTTAGGTGCTTATGTCACCTCAAACAGACCGTAACGATAGCCATACCCAGAACGAGACGCAAGATACATTTCAGCGAGCATGAGTAATTGATAGAAATAATGAATGGTCGTCAATTGTACTTCCTCGTACATGCCGCGACTTCCTTATTTGTACTGATGTCGATGCATGCTCAAGGGCACTGTGATGAGTAGTAGATTGAATAAATAGGGCGAGATTCAAACAAAAAATGGCGACTGACTCACCCTCTCACCCACTCTTCGACTCTTATAGCTCTCTAACTCTCTCTACTAGTATATATCGACCTCCCGTATAAGCACTTTTACTCCTTGTATCCCTTTGTCTGTTTCGTATATACAAATACAAGAGATATATTTTGAATATATGTACACTATGTTTACAACCATAGCCGTCTTTCCTGCTTCCTCTTAACCGGCTTATCGATGGAGAGAGATGGAAAAGGAAATCAAGTGGACGGGGCCATCCCTCTAGCTCTGATAGAAGAGTGACAAGAGTATCGATACGCAATATGACAGGCAAGTTGGTTTTGAAACCGACTTTTCTCCTTCAATGTAGCGCATAACGTTTGGCTTTATGAGTGAGTACAGTGTAGATAAGGAGGGAGAAAGGCCAGAGTAGGTCCGAGTATGTGCTGTATGATATTGTGTGGCAGGGAACCGTGCAGGATCGTAACCGATTGAGAGCGCGCTTGAAACAGTAGCCGGCGACGATTTCGTGCGACAAGCCCAGGGCTCCTGTAGTGTGGTACAACCAGGATATCCAGAGCCATGCAATGTATATCTTAACACAGCGTGTTCCCTCTCCGGGTCGTATATGATGTCGTCGTAGCTCGTCGGGTTCTTTAAAACGTCTCTCCACATCGGCGAAAGCAGCTATCCCTTGTGATTGCCTGCTATGTGTCGTCGTGTCGTTTTCCAAAACTCGCCCCCGAATTCGTCCCACTTCCTCTCTTTTTATCATTCTCGATTTCCTTTGTATTTTCAAAGGGCGGGAAGAGACTTCTTTCGCAGGACCATCCTTCCCTTTCCCTATTCAGACCCGATCCCCGGGCCCACAGCATAACACACGAGGCAAGCCCGCTTACTCAACACCCGACGGTCTCCATTCCACCTTACCAAGCCGACTCATAGTCCCCAGCTTCCCATCGCCCAACTTAATACTCGAGTGGCGTATCATGCGAGGGTCAAGCCGCAGCATCTTGCGGACCTCTTCCTGTGTGGCCACGGAGGCGTCGAAGCGCATGGCGAAGTAGTAGCCCGTGGTATGGCGCATTTGATGCACGGATATGGCTTTCGGCAGGGAGAACTCGCCCCAGTTCTGCAGGCCGCGGATCACGCCCTTTTGCTGCAGAACCAGTTGGCCTGCTGCTAGGACGATTTCGCGGACTTCTGCTAGGCTTGTGGGCCGGACCTGGAAGATCTTGGTCAGTTGAGGTCTCTCGTCGTATTGTTTTTCTTTTCTGTTCCGGTCTATTGCATCGCATTATGGATACCACCGTTCACCTGCCCGCCCGTATAGCGGAAGGGGGTCCTGGAAAGAGGAGAGAGGAAGAGAGGAAGAGAGGAAGAGAGGAAGAGAGGAAGAGAGGAAGAGAGGAAGAGAGGAAGAGAGGAAGAGAGGAAGAGAGGAAGAGAGGAAGGGGCAGGGAATCTCACAATTCCTATTAATTCGTACAGCATCTTGATCGTGTCGTCACAGTCTCCGCTACCACTGTCGTGGCCGTAATCGCATGCGTTGTTCGTTGGTTCGTCCGTTCGTCCGTTCGCTCCGGATATCATCAATCACTACCGCTAGGGTATTTTTTTTCTTCTGGTTTTTCTTCTGGTTTTTCTCCTTGCTCCTAATTCCCTTTCCCTGATTGGTCCACCTCTGGTGTTTCGCCGGTCGGTGTGAGAGAGTCGTTGTCGTCGGCGTCGGGGAATGAGAGAAAGTGACAGAGCTAGATAAAAGCTTCAGTCTACAAACACCAGTACGCGACAAGGGCATGGGGAATTTCAGATAAGGCATACGATAAGGCTCGGTATGGGAAGGGGCACGTGATGAAGAGCTGCTTTCTAGCTAATGCCTAGCAGGGCTTAGCTCCTTTCAAATGTCGACTTGACCTAGTAATTACCAGATTTAGGTACAATGTGCTTATACGTAGTTAACTCTCTCTATTCACTTACCTAACCGACCGGTCGAGCTCGATATATAGGGAATTAAAGTCAGATACAAGTACATACGAGGTGTTGTATGCTTTTTTAATATTTCTTGTGTAAGAATCTTAAGCATGTGTATGCACTCCATACTGTGTGTAAACCTTTTATGGAATATTAACACTTGATTAACCCAACTAAACAATATAGGTACTACTATGCAGGTTATGCACATTTATTTAAACTTATTCATGTACCGTAAAACCTACAAACTGCATTTAAAGAACCTGGCTGGCCTTATCGACAACACAATAAGCGAGTGGGGTACCTATAAAAGCTTTAGGAGGTCGGCCAAAAGGCCGCCTCCAAGGTGAACTCAAAGATAACTGGCTTTGTTGTCTCGTCCCCGTACTAAAAATACTCAGAAGTGTGTTACTTTTCATTGTCCACCTACCTTTAGCAAATGATTCTAGTACTCATGAGCAAAGGCTGTCTCGGAAGATGGGGTGGGTTGGTCGTGGGCCGTCGTGGGCCGGGGCTGTACCAAGATATGATGATGATAATGACTGATTGGGAATGTCCCATGCCTGATACTGCACTAGGCGTTATGCCAGTCGGAAGTGGCTTGTCTGTCTGATCTTGGGTGCAAGACAAAAATAAGATGGGAAGATGGGGGGATGGGAAGACGGGAGGATGGGAGGATATGGGATAAATCAACAACCATTTGTACCAAGAAGGCACTAAGCGTTCATATATTTATATCCAAGGCAGGCTCGCCTGGAACTTGACATAATAATAGGAACCGACAAGCTGAGCCGATACTAGATTAAGAAGTCGTATTGAACAAAAAGGCAACAACAGCTTAAAAGCAAATAGGTGTTTCTTTCTAAGACTTATCTTCACTATAGCAATAACGGAAAGTGAAGGCCTAAGCAATACACTATAATCTTCAATTTATCATGAAAACTCCAGGGACAGAAATAGAGATTCGAAAATTTTAAACAAGAAGATACTTGCAAAGTATGATGTCCCAGGTGATAGAGAACCAGCTTAAATATTATATTCATTCACCAGTATCATCATCGAATAGCCAAACGCGGAATGAATCGAACACGGATTGCTCCTGAGATTGTATTTGTGCCTATCTGGCTCCAGGGAATCATCATCAATATGTCTTTCCTGGTCATGACAGCGACCTAGAGACCCTTCAAAATCCACCGCCATTTTTAGTTTCTCTGAGCACATGCTCATAAGTTGTATGAAGCCCGTGGAAATAGGGCTTCCCTACCATGTACCGTCCTTCTATATCTATAGTCTATACAAGAGCCGTCTTGGTTGGGATAGGCCGGAACCGCATGCCGCCAACCCTGCGTCTATCATCATCATACATGTACACTCGCTAGAGAGGTGTGTAGTATCTATCTAGCGAAAGGAAAGGGGGGGGGGGGTGATCAGAGGGTTGCTCTCAAAGAAGACACTTGGTAGTGTTACTTCACAAGAAACCACCCCTATGTGCATTGGTGTTGGGGTTGTGCTGCTCCTCCTAGAATTGAGAGTAGCTCTTTTTTTCTCTCTATAATCCCCTCTTAGTTTTTTATTTAGCGTTTCAATCATCAAATCAAGCCTCGCCGGGTATTATTAGTATGTACGTATCCAGAGCACAGTGGCCAGGATATCGGAAATCACCACCAAAATTGGTCCATGCTTCCGAAGTTTGTGTGTATATGTCTCGCTGGCATTCATTGCCGTCGAGGGGGGATATCTCTGTAGAATCATGCAAGCCTCCACCAACTCCGGTGAATATGGAACAAAAGAGAGAGAGAGAGAGAGAGGGGGGGGGGAAGTGTAAATACGAAAGGAAGTCGGCGGAGTCACCACAAAGCTGAAGCAGCTTCTCTCGGTTCCTGTCATTGTGAGACATGACTGAGTTTTTCTGAGTCTTTATTCAGACCTCAGCCTCATCGTCTGACATCATCTTAGAATCCATGGCATTCCATGCATCCTCGAGTTGAACACTGTGCGTTTATTAGTTCATGCCCCACCAATACTGAATAGGTGAGAGAAAGCAAGCGAACGAGCTACTTACTGAGAACACTTGATCAGCTTGACACCCCTCTTCTTCGCAAAAACGAGGAACCGTTTCTTGGTGCGTTCCCGCTTGAAGAAGACGAGGATATCGCCGTGGTTTTCGTCGGTCCTCGCCAGAAGGATCTTCTGGCCGTTCGAGGAATGCCGGATCTCTTTGATCTCCTCCACTCCGCAGCTGAACTTATCAGGCTCGCGATAGTAGCCCCATGTGACGTCGGGTTGCACATCTCGAAGTACTTGGTGCTCGAACTTGTTGTCTTCATCTCTCCATGTCCAATATTGCGTCACGTTTGGACGTGTCGCCAGAACCTTGGTCTTGATTTGCTGTAAACGGAAGTCCAGGCGTGTGATGCGGCCGTGGGAAAACGAGTCGCGCGAACTGTAGCCTTCATACTCGAGTTCAGCCTCCGTAGTTTCTGATTGTTGTGCTGCGAGGTCATCTCCTTGCTCCCGCTTCACCTCGACGGAATCCAAACGCTGACGCTTCTGCGGGTGCGGTGTTGCGGGTTCAGGGTCTTCGCCGCTCGGTACGACTGCGGCAAGTTGCAGTTCGCTCTCCGCGTCAACCTGACCAATGGACCGTCGACTGCGGCGTCGACCCTCGCTCTGTCCACCTGGGGACTTGGCAGACGGTTCTTTCTTAGGCTTGACCACCTTCGCACTGCCCTTATCACCGAGCTTATAACCCGAGGGGCGGCCGATGTTGCCGAATCCATGCTTCTCGCGCAGGGCCTTCAACTTGACGTCATGGTAGAGGTCGTGTGTTGTCTTGGACAGGCTAAACTTGTCGCCCTGCGTTATGGAAATCTCGTACAAGCGCTGTCGAAGCCACTCGAGAGGAGTCACGCCGAGATCGAACTTCTTCAGTTCCTCATGGACATTCACCAACCGGAAAACCGTATCGTAATTAATAAAGGTCTTATAGAACTTATCCATCATCTCTCGATTCGCAAACTGGAGAGGGTGGAAGCACCCATCCCTTATAAAATCAAGTACAGACTGTCCTCGATTGACTTGGCGGTTGGCGAGAAACATGGTATGACGCACAGCATCGGGCTTCCTTCGCAGGTTCTCGAGCCTCTCCTTCCATTTGTCGAGTGCAGCTTGAACTGTCCGTTCGAGAGGTTCCCATTCGGGGTTCCAGAATGGATGTCTCTCGTTAATCTTCTCCAGTGGTACGCCAGCAAACATGGGCGGTTCTGTAATGAAAGAGCCGTTGTCTCTGAGGAGTAGGGATTCGCGTGTAATTTCGCGGTCGTCTGTGACGGTGGACTCGGGTGCGGGACTGCTCAACTGAGAGGCGGGATCTCTGATGCTCGGTAGAGATTTCCGACCACGAGAAGATCCTCTGCTACCCTCGGGGGACTCGATAGTTCTCTCTGTGGGGTTTGTTGTTAGCCACAGATCAAGGCATTCTTGCATTCACTCACCATTTCCAATGGAAAGTGACGGTAAACTATGTCGCTCTTGCTGGAGTCCCGCATGGCCGTCTTGAATATTTCTGGCGGCACTCCCTGCAGACCCTCCAGCGTTTATCACAGGGAAATGTGGAAAACCTGCGTTCGGTTGTGGATCAATAGTCGGATTTCGCAGAGGTAATGCACGAGAAACGGGCATTGCCTCTTCATCGACGGGGTTGTGAAAGACGCTGCCGAACAGGTTCCCTGGATCTGATCGCTTCTCCTGTCGCTGCTCTTGGACGCGGCTACTACGTCGCAGTGGCGGGCCGTTGATACTGGTCCAACCGGCCGCGGGATTCGGGAGGATGCGGCTTTGGGTTGGTGCGCCGCTGATTTCTTCAGGTACCGCCGAACCCCCCTCAGGGGCGCCAGTTTGCTGAGCTCGAGCAAACCAGTCTTGCTGAGAGCTATCCTCATCCTGGCGTTGGGTTTGGAGGGCAGCTCTTCTCATGTCGAATTCTTGCAGCAGACGGTTCTTCTCAGCATTCCGAAGCTCAATGGAGGCTTGGACCTCCTCCATGGCAGCTTGAAGATGGGCTCTTCTTTCGTATAGCTCCATCATGCCTTGACCCAGCTGATCCTGGCGTATAGCGTGCTCGTGCGCAAGCGTTGCATCCTCTCGGTCCCGTACTTTCTTGGTGTTCTGCCAGTAATTTGCCTCCATCGCTGGCCAGTCCGGATGTCCCATTGGCCCCGTGTCGGATGACATGGTGTCGCCTTGTATCCACAGCCGACCAGTATATATCCCGTCGTGCCTAGAGGATTTATTAGTCTGACGCGTACGATTTGGTTGAGTTGCAGAGGCGGGAATAGACGAGCAAGGAAGCACACAGCCTGACTTGCAAGTACAAAGTACGCGCCCAAAAGATATGACCCGAAACATGTGTCAGAGTAGCAGCTCGGGACCGACCGACTTCATATGCTAACCACCCAATAGTGGCGACACGCGCAGATAGCAGGATAGGTAAAGGAGTAGTTCGTCGGTTATCATTACCAGCCACACGACAGCGGGATCATATCGGCAAGGCGAACAAGCAGTGCCCTCACAGATGGAAAGCGCGCCAATGGGGGGATTTGGAAAGAAGCAGTAGTCAAAGACAGACGAGGGATGCTAACAGATGCGGACTGGGGCAGAGGACACTGTATAGTCGGGAAGGAAAGACAGGGAGTTTCCAGATAGAAAGATGGTAGATAGATAGAGACGGGCACAGAAACAGAGAGGCGCGCAGTAGATGGGATTTGATGGATGCACCTACAAATAAAGACTCTAGACGATGCAGACGTAGTTGTCAAGACTAACAGAGTTGTGTAGGTGCCCACCAGCAAGGAAGATAGACCGACTCGACGAAGCCACAGGATGTTGAGGGTATGGTATGCGATGGTTAGTAGTCGGATGAAAAGTGCACATTAGGTAGATGAGGCTGTGTGTATAATGGCTCGGTGGTTATGTGGTATTGGTGGTATTGGTGGTAATCGGCGCAGTGCCTTGAACGTGTGTGGCGGGGGGTAACCAGACAGCTCGGGTCGGGTCAGGTCGTATATAAGCCAGTCACAGAATGAAGCCGGATCAATAAACTCGCAAACAAGGTCCTGCTTCGGTAGGCAAGCTGTGACCTGCTACGAAAAAGGGGGGAGTGATAGGCAAGGCTGGTATCGATATTATTGATGTGTGCACTCGGCTGGTGACTATCGGGTGCAAGGAGAGATCATTAGCGCCGTTGTTGAGGCTGCAATGACAATAAACGGACAGCCCCGAGAGCGTGGGTGGCAGGCGGGTGACTTGTAGCTTCCAGATGCCCCGGTGACGAGCCCGAGGAATAAACCAGCTACATCACACCCTATCAGTCAGTCCTAGGCATAATGCAACAACGAGCGAGAAGAGCAGACGGGAGAAAACAGTGGGTGGGGAACAACGGGAAGATGAGAAGAAACAGGAGAAGAACATGAACAAGATGCCATGTATTTTTCCAGGCACGTGAATTAAATTAGTACGGCAATATGTCGAAGGAATAAGATCGAAAATAAATGTAATAAAACATGAAAAATAAAAATAAAGTAAAGAAGCCAATAGCAATAATGATAACAAGTAGGTGCTCACTCCGCACATTGTTGCGATCAGAGAGTCTACTGTACACTAGGCAACAGATGGAACGATCGGGGATGTATACCGATCTCCAGGGTGCGTAGAGACCCAATTGGGATCGCTGGGTGCCGCATTACTGAATGCTCACCGGGGCATCTGAAAGCGAGAACAACGGTTGAAACAATGAAACAAGGCCAAGCGTGGGAAAGCGAAGGCGGCGTAGGGCGAGAGAAAGCTTGTCACCAAAATAGCAACCTGGATATCGAAGCGACTGAGCCGCAGGTACGTGCATATGCCATATGTGGATACCTGTAGGTACCTACATGTACAGGGCATGACAAGCGGGAACATGTATACATGCACGTAGACAAGATGATGAGTACATCTGTATGTAAGCGTATATGTAGTACAGGTATAGAAGGCAAACAGCACATTAAATGCTGATGTGCATGATCAGGGGACAGAGAAGAGTATTTAAAAAATGCCAACAACAGCGGAAAAACGTAAAACCAGCAGGAAGATCAACAGGAAATAAACCCTCTACTCACCAAATGCCTCCGCTCTTAATGGGGCAAGTCTGTGGTTTCGAGGCTGTTGGGTGTGTTTCCTAATAAGTTGATAATTAGTCCAAAGCCAGTTACAAGGCCCAAAAGTACCAAGCGTGAGCATGTACCGGTAGATGCGCGCGGAAGTCAAACAGGCGACGGTTAGACAGGGGAGGGGGAGGGGCAGGGTGTAGGGTGTAGGGGGGTTACTATGCGCAAGAAACGCGATGCATATGCGGATGCAGTGCAATGCGATTTGATGCAGACTAACATGACGGACAGTGGAACTCGACGAGAATATAAGACCCCAGACCATCTGGATTGGAGGTGCAAAGCCGAGCAGAAAATCGGGAAATGGCCGTTGATAGGTTACCTAGATAGGTATGTCCCTGGCAATAAGACTCGAAGGGGCATAGAGTATTGGGATGGGTTGTGCGGGTAGGGGGGTTCAGCTAGGATAGGGTGTGCTGGATGTGTGACATGTGTTGGGAGGCGGAAAAGTAGAAGTATACGATTGCATACACAGGCGAGGCAAGACACCTGACTTTGTGTCCTTGTATAGCTATGCGGCGACGTCCATGTTACAGCATGGCGATGTATTTAGGCAAATCGACTTATTACCTTTCAATGTCGGGTTGAACATGTCTGCTGGGGGGGGGACACGGAAGAGACGGGGAGACCTGAATACAGGTATGTATTTAGTCAGGCGTACTACCTGATTATCACTGTACAGACACACATATATCATATAAAAATATAGATACGCATGTACTATACAGGCGGGCAGTATAAGCATTGGGTACGCACTTGTACGCACTTGCACGCACATTCACCGCAACCCACTACATGGTAGGCAATACGTATCAAGCTGTGTTGGACTGGCATAGTACCTGAGGCAGCAGACATTGTGGTGTATGATGACGCCAGGCCCACCAGATATACACTAACAAGAATACTCAAATAGGAAGGGTAGTGGTGGTGGTGGTGGCAATGGTGAACGGGTAGCGAGGCGCATGTAAGAAAGAGGGTGTGAAAAGGGGTGGAAGTAGGGGTGGATGGATAGGTGATTCGGGTGTGTAAGCGCGAGCGACAGTGGCAAGCAAATACGAGGACATGTAATTGCCAACGGTCGAGCTGACAAAAGGCCAGGCCTGCTGTGAGTAGATGTCTCTATCTGTGCGGCACTGGCCAGCTGAGCTCTGCTCCGAGGGTGTGATTCTGTGTAACATACCTAGTAGACAAGCGACCGGAAAAGGTAGCGAGCGTGCCTTATAGACGCCCGGAACAAGATCCGCGTAAGATGTAGCAGCAGGAGGCTGAAGTCTGCCCGTCGTCAATAGGTCGACGAGGGAGCCAAGAACCGGGGTCCGGAAACGTGGGTTGCTTGCTCCGAGATGCGCTGGATCTTGTCTCTACCTCTCCTATACCGGTATCTCTCCCCATCCACACGCACGCACGCACGCACGCACGCTATCTTGCCGGCTAGTGCTATAGCTTGTAAAGAGGCAATAGAAACATCGACTCTGGTCCGACTATTAGCAGCGCGCTAACGTGCACTACTTCTCTCTAGAAACAGAAGACGAGGTAGGTTGGTCGTGCGTTTTCATGTCTCATCTGGGGTTTTCAGCTAGGTCGACTATTAATCGAGATCGCATGGTCCAGACAAAGTAAGTTACGATGCAGGGTATCCTGTCAGGTTCATGTAGATCATGTGCTGAAGATCGTGTGCTAGGCCTCGGGATCAATCAGTCGGGATCAGTTGGTCAGAGCCAGACGCCATGCGCTCCGATCCATGTATTACCGTATTGTAGGGAGTTAAAATCAAATAGATGACATATCGAACATGTAGGTACGGTCTAGAAATATACCTATTTCGGTGAAGTGGGAAGGGAAAACAGAAGAGCAGGGAAAGTCGACGCGCGAGCGAGACGGGAAACTGAGGTGGGCTAGGTAAGCACCTGGGTAGATAGGGTAAGCTTTTTCCGGTTGAAACAATAGCATAGTGATGTTGTCATTACTATTACTATAGTCGTACGGGTATGAATAATAATACTTTTTGTGGTATATAATACTTGATGTAAACGAAGGAGTGCTAAGTTACATTGCTTCTTACATAGATGGGGAAACTCTAACCCCTAGCCTAGCACCTGACTATGTGCCAAGTACCTAAAGTACCTATGTAAGTAGTGTACGGCGTAAACCGTAGTGTGTATGTACATATGGAAAGAATTACGATAGGGTAGGATGTGTGTCTGCTCATATAAGGTATACAGAACCGGGAAGTACTCAAACGTCGTAGATTACGTCTATGACATGTAGCGCAAGGTATTCACACTTGATTATGCTAGCATGGATACTACCTATTAGCTGGATGGAGCTATGGTGGTACTCTAGGACATAATAATAGTATACCTCTCCACTACGGAAATGCAGGGTAAGAATGGTGGGTAGGGGAGCCAAGACAGCCTGAGGTAGTATTACTGCCGTATACGGTATTTATCAAGACTAGCGAGTGGCTGTCCGCCAATCGATGTCTTCTGCACATCATCAATTCACCGCAGCCATGCATTACACAAATAAGTACAGGAAACAAAGTTACATGTCCTTCTAATGTAATACCTGGTAAACGTTTCTGGAACATATCGAGTTCCTAAAGTGGCCATCAACCCAGCAGATAAAAACGATGTCCAGCATATATAATCAAAACCCAGCTGACGTAGACACTAATATATTGTCCATCTCATAGCGATGCAAATTAACCCCCCTCTTCGCTCTATGTACTAGGACGGTCTGCACCAATAGCTGGTACACCAAAGGACCCATAGCAAGCTAAACAAGCCGCCGCTTGATACGCTAGTATCCAGAGGCTATAACAATCAATCCAACCTTGTCATATGGAGTACAGGTGAATAGTCAGAATCATTATAATTAGATCCTACACACGCCTAGGAGGAAGATTTCCTCGTACAGACTCGTATATCCGTACCTAGTATACGTATAGGTGTGGCAAAGACTTGCACGTAATTATAGACAGATGAAACATTTCATCTACCCTATACTGTGTATAAACAAACTACCGATGCCATGGTATAGGCATTGCGACACTAGTAGAATCCTTTTATTATTATAGCATCAAGATGTGGACATGTATCAGGCGAACACATATAAGTAATGCAGGAACCCTGTAAAGCTGGCTACCTCTATTGGTGATGATGCATGTTGTATACTTCTATACTAATGCACTCCATATAATAGTATGTGAACACACTGCATTATCTCGGACGCCGTAACAATCTAGCGTATACTGAGCAGTAACATGGGATGAAATGGAATGGATGGGATGTTATGGGATGACCTGACAATTGGGGGCCCCTGTGCCAAGCAGGGCGAGAGGGCGAGAGGGAGAGGTCCAGAGTGGAGGGTTACATGTTCGGCTTTGCCGTCTCAGCCGTCCGGCTCATACCTCAGACCTCAAACACTCCTATTGCTACCATGTAGTATTCTAAGAACTCAGCCCGCAAATCAGTCTTGCTTCTGGAAACCTTCGAAGACTGGGTCCTGGCGCATCGGGGCTTTTTCATAGGTCACCTGGCTCGCCTGGCATATGCAAGCACACTACCATGTAAGTGCCTACACTAACGTAATAACACTAATGTACATAATTACTTACCGCAGCTTGTGCTTAGTGTGGTTTAGCCAGCTCCCTCAACACCACCACTTCAATCGTCGGCGGTGATTCTAATTGGCAATCGCCACATATGCCGGCCAGGCCCAGACAACCACCACACTCCTGGAAATTTCTATATACATAGTATACTATTTCCGACGCGATCTGCATAGCGCGCATTTGGAGAACATCATCAGCTTCGGAACTATCGATATCCAGAGGCCTCTTCGCCCTCACGTCTTGCGTCAATGAGAGTGCCAAGCTGAATGTAGGCTGGATGGGATGCCTCACTTGTATACCAAACCTGCACCTTCGTTCACGCCTGAGGGCAAGATTTCATAGATGGATACATCGTGTACACACCTCCCTTATCTACATGTATACAAAGTCAATAACGTAACCGAATAGAAAGTTAAAACAGCGGCCTATACTGCAGTTGGTCTCACTGTTCCTAAAAAAGGAAATGAGTTTGACAGCGACGCTAGTTTGTCTACGTAGCGGGCCAGCTTACTTCTATATATCATTTTCATTTAAACTTGGCAACGGTGATGATAGGATCTACAAAAGTCAGCATCTGACGTGTATATGTATAGTGCACTCCTTTTCGAGTGCACACATAAGAACACACACACCCCCTTTATATACTTACCGCGAACCAAGATATGAAGCGCTGCAGCAGGAGCAGGGAAGAGGTGTAATATGTTTTGCGATCTGCTTTGTAATATACTAAATGAGCGACCCTCCTGGCATGCTATCATTAGGCTCCTATCTAATTATACATGTTATATTCCATGAAACAAAATTTTTTACGAATAGACGGGCGAACGCTATATGTATTCTTAAAATCAAAGCACGCGAGCGAGCTAGACACTGCACTCCTTGGATCGCCATTATATCGCGGGGAAAGGCAAATTGGCAAGAGGGGATGACAGCTGATGGAAAACGTACGGCACGCTATACTGAAATATAGTTCTTCGCCCCTACATAAGATCTCGTTCACGTCTCCACAGACCCAGTTGGGGACCGTTTGTGGCCATTTTCTGGTGAGCCCCTATACACATCTAAGTGTATATATATACCTTACTTAGTGTGTAATCTCTTTATAATCCCCTGAGCGGCATCTTTTCGGCTGGCAATCGTGACCGAGTGAACTGTTCTCGGCAGGATTCATCCGATGATATAGTACGTAATAGGTAAGCACTGGCAGTAGGTGGGCACAATCAACCCGATGGATGGATGGGATGACGTTGGGGGCCTACACTAACACGGAGTGTATACCTTACATAGAAGTAGTATACAGTGGTCTATGAAGGTACTTGTTTACGTCTTATACCTACTCCATCATGCTCTAAGCACGACGATAGTGTGGGAAGTAAGCAGCATAAGCTGAAACCTCAGCGCATCGCCATGGTCGACCTAATGTTTCCTTCCCGTTGCCTCGAGCCAACATCAACCTCGCTGCTCATCCGGCCAGGCTCCGTCACAATAAGAATTGAGACTGATAAATGAGCAGAATCCGAACAGCAAAATTTACCTACTACCTATTTATTAAGAGGTGAGCAATTGGCCGCCCTGGTAACCTACAGTAGTATACCCACGTGTAGACGTGTCACAATTGTGATCCGGTATAGGTCGAAGCGGCACGGGAGCCCCGTGTAAATCCCAAAAGCTTCGGCTGCCTCATGCCACCAGCGACAATTATCGTCATGGAATAGACCGAGCATAACTGAGGCAACAGTACTGTAGCGTTTCGTTTCGAGGTAGGAGGTGCTGTGGTACGGCAGCGCCGTAGACATGCGTCTGCATGCACAGCCACTGCCACAGAAGAGATGAGATGCTAAAGCTAGCTGCCTAGATTCCTGCCCAGAAATACAGATACGCTTCGTCGTACATTTGCTGGGAGGCCTGTGGTTGAAGAAAGTACAAATCTAGATAGTTTATGAGCTTCATGAGTAGCCCACCATGTGCTTCACGACATAGAGGATCATCCTTGATGTAAGGAAAGTAGCTTCGTCATGACTCGCCTCACTGGAAGTCGCTAAATCAAGGTATAGCGACCCTGGTCTAGGCATAATTCAATAAAAATACAAATCTTGAATCTATGTCCCTTTGAAAACCTTAGTCACGGTTCTCATAGGACTGAGGCAGCCTGCTCGGTGAGGTAGGCAGTATTCACAACAGCCAACAGGGCTGCTTATTAGCATATGATGCACATCTTTGATCAATTCCACCCTCACATGGAATTTACAGCACAGGTCACGACACCACCACCAACCCAGACAATGCAGACACTGTAGAAAACCGTTGATAGTCATATCATAGAAGCAAGCACACCATGTGAATGTATTTCTATACAGCTCCCCTCTCCCCAAATATACAAGGCCCGTAGGCTATGATTTCCTCTATTCTCCGCCCCAAATCTCAATAGGTAGTTTATTGTTTGCACCGTATTCCGTCCGGATATGGACCGGACACTTAGTAGTACTGAGGCTTGACGAAATCGGCAAAGGTCTTGGGCTCCTCGGGACCGTGGTGGTGGTCGTGGTGGCCGTGGCCATCATCTTGAGGTCCAATGTACTCCATCTTGTAGACACTGCCGCACTCGGGGCATCGCTCAATCGGTCGTTCACGGGACATCTGGAAGTTGAGAGAAAAAAAGCACCATGTTAGCCTATCGTAAAGGATCCGGGGTGTCTATACGAGAGTTCGGGAGGGAGGGGTGACATACGCCGAGCCAGGTGACGATGTGAGAGTCGGCGGGAGAGCCAGTGCAACCGGCGTACTGCTCGTCGCCGAACGACTTGACCAGGATGGGGTTATCGAGGGTTCCTAGGCGGCTTGTGAGCTCCAATGCTGTCGTGGTGGTGGTATCAGGGCATCGCACCTTTCCTTGAGGAGTCGAGGGGTCGCATGTCGAAGATATCCACGCCCTGCATCTTTCCCAGGATTTCTAGACGCTCGAGACCGGTAGACTGGTCGAGGTCGGTGGGGACGGTTCCGGGGGCGGCACCGGGGCCGACGAGGTCGTCCTCGTTCTTGATCTCTGTTTTGGAGGCACACAGCGTCAACAGAAAGAAGCAGCTCTCAATTCACGATGCGCGCTCCACCGGGATTCGGGGTCGACTTGTTGCCTCAACCTGGTGCACCGTACCTTCGAAAGCCTTCAGCTTCTGGCCAACGGAGGCTTGCGGCTCAACATCCTTCACGTTGCCTACGTCGAAGCGAGCGAGAGTCAGTCAGGGTGTCATCATTTGTCATATGGTCATTGTCGTCATCGGGTATCGAGGTATCGGGCGCTTACGTCGGAGAGCAGAGACGGCGAAGCTGCGGCGGGCGACGGGAGAGACGGCAGCGCGGCGGGCCACAGCCACGGCGGAGCGCTGGAGAAACATGGCGACGTCGATTGCGGGTGGCGGCGGTGGGTGGACGTGGTGGTGTGCGATGAGGTGGTGGTGGTGGTGCTGGAAGGGTGAAGGTCCAAGGTTCCAGGTCGAATGAGCGAGGGATTTGCAGTGGTCTGATTTGACAATGCAGTTCCCGAGCTCGAACCGGGCTGAAGGGAAGGTCCTTTCCCAATTTGGATTTTAGCCGATATTTTCACGGTTTGCTTGTTACCTACTGTAAGTAAGTACCTACTGCCCACCTCCACTGCCCATGATCTACTGTGGCGTGGGAAAGTGGCTATGCTAACTTGTGGCTTGGATAAGGATCGGGAGGAAAGTCTCCATTCAATACTCGGTGAACGATACCTACTCTTGATCTTATACGAACATTTGTTTACACAGCTATAAATTCTATAGCCTATAAGTAAATAGTTCCGGTGATCTAAGGTATGAAATGCTGTATACTACAACTCTATCTCAGGACTGCAGCTGTTCATGCAGTCAATCCCGGTAACAGAAACTTACTGCTTGCTATGCAATTATAAAAGGTAAAAAAGACAGGGGAGTGGTTCGACTGTGAATTAATAGAAAATAAGAATCATCAATACTACAAGCCACCCCGTTGGTAAACAAATTTCCGAAAATCATCTCAGCCTGTCACGGCATTGCGTAGAGTCTGTCGCATTATAACCATTACAGAATTATTTGCAAATGTCCTATTCCCACCGAAGGTTAATAGATAGCATTGCTGGTGCGCATAATTCGGTACCTTCATCCACGCCATCACAAGACATATCTAAATCCGGGGTTGTCAAGCTCGGTCACATCCTGTGTTAGACGTTAGCTACAAACATATAACTCTCGGATAGGGAATGATATAAACTTGCCTGCATGCCCCTCTCTATAGCTTCCTTCTCTTGCTCGATAGTCAACCCGGAATCAGAAGCAACAGCCTCTCTATCTCGCTTTTTGTTTACAGCCCACATGTAGAGGTACAACACTACAACCATGAGCGTCTTTAATGAGTAACCGATAAGGATACTGCGTCAAATAAGTATTATTCGATAAAGGATATTGAACTATGAGTACAGCGGCATGAGGGTACTGCCGTTAATACTTACGCAATATCTTAGACCAAAGCAACTAGTGTTAGTTGGATTCAAACCGGAATTCCTCTCGTTTTAAAACCAAAGGTCACAAAACCTTAACTCACTATAAATTCGTTAGCTTTAACATATCTAACGTGGAAAGCCAGGGGTGCGGGACTGGTTTCATGCTCACCATGCAGAGGTATAGAATGGAGCTTCGCTTGCAATGAACGTCTGTGGGCCGATGATCTGATACAGACTTAATCAATTTTCCATAGAGACGCCGTCTTCAATAATAGGCATGAGGTGCATACTATCGGTTGTCAGCGGTCATTACTTACGCCGAAAAGAAAAGCTGAATACGTGGTTTGCCCAGCTTGAGGCGGAGAATAGGTACTCACCATTACCAACGCAATAACCCACGAACAAGATGGCTCCGGTTAGTTGCTTCTTAGTATAGCCCGCCACGTTACTGCTCACCATCGTAAGGCTCATACTAAACCCCACTGACTGGAATGAGCACTTCAAAGATCGGGATTAGTAAATGCCACCTTCAGCGTGATCTAGAGAGGTCACCGGGAGCTTTTCAAACACGGATTCTTTGAGTCAAGAGAGCAATTGGCCAGGAATTGAAATTACTCACTAGCCATAGAGCTACGAGCCGACCCCATTTGTTCATCGTTCCATCGGCGCCAACCGGTAATCCAACGAGGGCACCGCCAGCGGCCACGCAGATGAGGTTACCACCCAGCATTACGGCGCATCGCATATTTGGAAAGCGGGAGCTGATGTAGCCTGACACGAGGAGGGACGACACCTGGACTACATATAATATCAGTATTGCCGTCACGGTCAATTTCCATTCCCAATCTCCTAGACAGTTATTCTTGAATATGCTATAAGGGATCATCGAGAAAGTCTAAATCCTCGCGGTAACTGCCCTAATAGAAACACGATGATATACACCTTATCACTTACTGGCGCTACCCGGTATCTGCATGTACTGGGTTTGAAGTACGTCAAACCCGAAGGTCTCAAGTATGATCGATGTGAACTATCGTCAAGTCAGCGACTGTAATTGGCTGCAGCGAACCGGGATGAATTGTGACCTACAGTTGTCTGTGCTGCATTTGGTATCTAGCTTAGAAGATTAGACATCAGCAAATGCCAACAATAGAAGAACCAGGGCTTCCTGCTATGCAGAAGTAACCAAAAAGAGGAGTCTACTAATCTAGCATGATCCATGCTCCCATACGAGCTGAGATGCTATGCAGAAGCTTCGAGGATCTCACCTGCGCAGCCACAGACATGACAAAAAGAATCCAAGTCTTCGGATCTCGCAAACACTGCCACATCTGATACGTCTTGAAATGCTGATTCTTAACGCCCTGACGGTTCTGCGCAACCCGCTCAACAGCGACAATCTTCTGCGAGGCACTAAGGAAGCGCGCAGTCGTAGGCAGATCCGGCATAAAAGCCACGAAGACGCAGCCCCAGGCCAAGCTGACGGACCCGAAGATGAGAAAGACGTATTGCCACCGCGGAAGTCCGGTCATGATGTGTCCGATTGCGTAGCCCAGCAAGCCGCCGAAAATGCCCGCCACGCCGTTCATACTGTAGTAGCTCACCATGCGCAGCGGCTGCTCGTTGGCGCGGTACCACATCGATAGACAGAGGATGAAGCCCGGGTTCACTACGGACTCGAACACCCCTAGGAGAAATCGGTTCGCGGCTATCCCGGCGAAATTCTTGCATGCCGGTATCGTGATTGTCAGCAAGCCCCAGACTTACAGACGGAAACAATTAGCAAGCCTTGACAATTCACCCAAGACTGGCCATGGGTGGAAGGAAGCACATACCAAGTGTAGTACAACCGATGAATTTGCCCAGCGGCAGTTTCTGAAGAGCGTAGCCAGCCGCTGGCTGGGCCACCAAGTACCCGATGTAAAAAAGGGACGTGAGCCATGAGTACTGCTGCCCGTGCAGGTTCGTGCCCTTCTGCAGCCCGAAGACGCTGGCGGAATTGATGCTGATCTTGTCCAGGTACTGAAGCAGATATGTCCCCATGAGCAGCGGCAAGAGATTCCGGTCAATCTTCCTCAAGACCTTCCGCGCTTCCTGCGGGTCGAGGTCTTGCGCATCTTGCTGCTTGTATGTATCATATGTTTCGTCCAAGTCCTTCGACGGGCTCAAAGTGTTCTCCGGCGGAGAAAGTAGAGACGCACCGCCATGGTTGCTGACTGGAGCAGCCCCGATGGAGGACTTGTCATTCATGTCGCGCGTTGGTAGTATAAACGAGGGTATGAGGAAATGGTCGTGAGCTCCTAGGCGGGGTTGAACGTATGAGTATTTCTTAATGGGGATGGCGAATGCCCCCGGTCGAACGCCCCTGTCGGTTGAGGGTCGATTCGGAAGTTAATTCAGAAGCTTGTATTAGCTGAGACTTGCTCCGGTAGTTGTAGCTTTTTTCGGTGCAATGTTCGTGCGGGTTGGAAACTTGGGGAACATTGGAGATCGTCTCCCCTGACCTCAAGATATTTATGTATAATATTGGCCCCTCCTCAATTGTAGATGAATGTAATAGCTGTTGTACGAAGATCTCGCATGCGCGTTACACACATGCCAGGCGAATCACAGTAATCTTTGAAATGCCTATGTCTCATTTGAGTTTATGCAGCCCTTGCATATACGAGATATATCGAGAGACCTTAGAGATAAGGAGTATTATCCACGAGCGGTATATATAGCCTCCAGAGTCTCAAGGCCGCCCGGAAGGCGTCTCAAATTGCCAGATATGGTCTAGTTACCCCTACTAAATTTAATGCAGAATTGAATCTATTGAATTTACCTCTAAACCCTCAGTCGAGCCTCCTTTTATATTAACCCTGGAATTGGATTAGTCCTGCTCCTTACGAAGCCATCTGTACAACTTGGTACCTATATTGTGGGTACACAAAACAACCAGAGAAGTGGAAACCTGTAAATTTATCTCATACACAATGCTTTATAAGAAATAAACACCTCGCACTTGTGTATGCGCATGTGTGTTGATACTCAAGACGGTCTATGTGGCGTCTGCTTTGAGAAAAAACCAGTGCAAGGGCTCCTGCACATCACAATATCCCTGTGCGTTAGGGAAGAGGGAGAACAACCCAACAAAAGTCTACATACCAAATTGCCATACTTGCTCATCACACTCTCATCTTCGTGTGAATGACTTATAAGTCAGATGGGGGTTTATTTCAGATATATAAGCATGTTTAACTATATAAGCTAACTTAAAAATAGCTAATATTGTGCTGATATGTGTTGGTTTAGGTCCACTAGAGTTTTAAAATCTTCTAACGTAAATTCAATGCGCCAAATTGAAATATTAGCGTAGACAAGATGCAATCATTCTCATACCTAGTTTGAATAATGCCATAAAGAACTTGCTATTCTTAATTTTGTCATGCACTTCTAAGCCTTTCTTGCTATTATTTAGCTTTCTAAACCATACGACAGCTCTCGACGGCTATTCATTATTTTAATTGTGTTTTCTATAACGTGGTTTACCACTAAGTGGCGCGTATCACTTAGTGGCGCACGTCCATTTTAAATTTTTTTTTTTAAACTTTAACACGTAATAACTTTTTAACCATAATAACTACCAAATCTAAAAAAGATCAAATCTTTTTAGCAATTTAAGCAACGCGTAACAGACCGAATAAAATTAGCCAACGGGCTGCTGCAAGGCTTTATAATATCCCTAAAACGACTTTATGCCATTAAATTAACGGCCGAACCCCAATACGCAAAATTGGACCTAATCGACGTAAATTGGATAAAACTAAAGAGGAAGTGCTTCGAAAGCATATAATCGACCTAAATACCCGAGAAATGCCTCCCAAGATCGCTGGTGTAAAAGATATGGCCAATCTCCTCTCGAAATCGCGCGGTGGCGAGCCCGTCGGCAAGCACTAGGTTAGGCGATTTATCGACCACAACTTAAACCTTAAAACCAGAATAAATCGAAAATATAATTACCAGAGGGCACTTTATGAAAACCTAGGCATTATTTCCAGTTGGTTTAAGCTGGTTGCAAATATTAAGGCCAAATATAACATTTTAAACAAAAATATATATAATTTCGACAAAACCAGCTTTATAATAGGAATAATCGCGTTAACACTTGTTGTAACACGTGCTAATCGGCGTAAAAAAGCAAAATTGGTCCAGCTTAGCAATCGAAAATGGTCGACAGCAATTAAAGGCATCAATTCGCAAAGCTGGTACATTCCGCCGTTCCTTATTATTTCGAGCGCATATTACCTTTTAAACTGGTTTACCAAATGCAACTTACCAAGCAACTAAGTAATTAAACCAACAATAAATAGCTAAACTAATAACAAAACAGGTATAAACTAAATTAAGCATTTTAATAAGCATACCAAAACGTAAATAAAAAGTCCATATTGCCTTTTGATTTTAAATGGTTACAAAAGCTATATTTTAGCAGAGTTTAAGCTATATTGTAAAAACAATGGCATTATTACGCTTAGTATGCCGCCTTATTTATTTCATTTGCTTTAGCTATTAAATGTAGCACTTTATTTGCCTTTAAAACACGCTTATTTAAAAAAAATCAAGCTGTTTATTAAAGCTTTAATAAACTACATTATAAAGCTGAAATTTTTTATTGCCTTTAAAGCCGCACATTTTGCCACTTTTACGAAAACTAATATTAGATCTGGATTCAGCGCATCTGGTTTAATACCTCACCATCTGGACAAAGTAACTAGCAAGCTGGATGTGCGTCTCTAGACGCCTACACCTAGCCCATCACATCTAAAAACAGCTAGTACCTATAACCCCTAAACGCCATCTAACCTTTAACAAACAAGTAAACACTCTTCTTTTATTAAAACTAAAGTCTCAGCTTATAAAAAAAGCTTCCCAACACTAATTTTAAATGCGGTAAACCAAATGGCGAAGGGTATAAATGTAATAGCGCATAAGATAACCCTTATGGAAGATCAGATACGCATATTACAAGAGGCCAATTTGGCTTTTTCTAAGCGCCGGAAAGCTAAAAAATTACGTGTACAGCTTGGAGAACCTTTTACTGTTGAGAAATCTCAAAAGCTACAGGACGACAAAGCAAAGAGTAAACGCCCAACGACCGATAAAGGTGAAAATGAAGGTCCGTCGAAACGGAGGAGGACAAGTAGCAGGTGTTGTGGCAGCTGTGGTAAAACAAGTCATAATTTAAAAACTTGTGAAATCATTATAAAATTGGGTAGCGAGTTAGGTAGCAATTAATTTAGATTAATTAAAGGTGTTTTAGTTGAGATATTTTATTATAAAGTAATAAAAAGTAGTAAAGGTGCGCCATTAAGTGATACGCGCCACTTAGTGGTAAACCACGTTACTAACTATTTACGAAGAATCACAAGCATTCTACCTGTTGACAGCAAATCTTCCCGCGCCACGCCGGACATTTTTACATCACTTTCAAGATTATTGAAAGTGAACTAAGTTAAGTAGTCACATCATGTACTGAGACACCTGGGGGCACAAAGGGCACGGACATCCGGTTTATGTATATATATAGATAAAGCCTCTCCCACCTACCATCTCACTAAATGTTAAGTGCAGTTGGTTCCCCGCCGGTCACGTACAGGACCGGCACCGGCATGGATGTGGAACTCGACCATGCATACTCAAGCAAAGATGTTAAACTATTGTGCAAAAGTCTTAAATTGCTTCTAGTTAATGAATGATATCTAATGGCCTATATGCTAAAATCATAGAATCATTTCTTTTAAAAGTGGCTTTATGTTGTATTAACTTAACCTTAACCTGAAGAATAATGTATAAAAAAAATGCTCTCACGGTTGCTTCCTCCCCAGTTACCCCAAGGGAAAATCTCCAACTTTTAACCTTTTTGCAACCTATTATCGAGATGGCGGCATTTAACTTGTGGAGCTTTTATTAAGACTCCATTAGTCTACTCACTCCTTACTCATAGCTGTGACTAAAAAGTCTAAGGTATTACAAATAACAGAAATAACTTTGATATTGCTTAATCCATTTAAAGTGAGAATAGTGACAGTAATTTTTATCAATCAAAGACCTCTAAAAAAAAAGAAGCAAAATACATACAACACCAGGGATTCGCTGGTCGTCACCGACCCAACTACTAATCTGGCGGTATCTGGCTTAGCTATGGGGGAGCGGACGGGACCCCGCGTTCTCCAGATCCTATGGTCGTATGTGCTTAGTATCTGCTTGAGTGTTTTTATATAGGCGAAAAACATCTAAGCAAAAGTCAAGCCAAGCTTGCCCCTTTACCCCCTTTTTACCCCTTTTTTTCTCTTACCTTTGAAATAACCAGCAAAAAGACAAGAAAGCAAGCACTTTATTGAAGTAGTAGAAAAAGTAATCAGTAATTTTGCGATTGATTTAGCATGGGCACATTTTAAGGCTGGCAAAAGGACAACTCGTTATAGAGAACATTTCGAAATACCTAGCTCAGGGGGAGTTACTAAGTTACATCAAGACACCGTATGAATATAAACCCTCCCCATTTATAATATCGATTTAAATACTTTCGTTGATGGTAGTCCGACTCTAATCAACCCATAGAAAGAGGCCAACCATATTGATACCACGCCAACGGTCAGTGCTAACGTGATAGCCCAATAGAGGCTCTGCGACGGCTCTTGTAAAACAACGGCTGGAGTACTGAAGTACGTCTTATTTCAAATTATTAGTAGTTAGCCCATACCTGTTCACAGTGGTAATATTTGGGTGAAGATAATTAGTGCGCGACGTACTGCTGTAAAGGTAGCTGGCAGAAACACAAGAGTGAGGATCGCGATGGATTTCATGGCCGAGCTGTCTCGCTTTGTGTCATGGGCTATACTCGTGCTAGCCTCGGCCATGATGCGATTCGTTTCATTGTTACGCTGAGCGAGCAGATTGTTGATCTAGGCGAGTTCATCAGTCATATCCTTTTCTATCTTCTTCTCTCCACTTGTCTGCCCTCTTGTCCCTCATTGACCTCATATATACAGAGAATTTAGGTAAAATGGTGATATCATGTGTTTCTTACACAGACTGTTATAGAGATGGAGTCACTCACGGCAGTAATCTGCACTTCAGCGCGCTTTCCGAGATGCTCAGCTCGAATCAGAGCATTTTTCAAAGTATGCGTCATCCAGTCGAGATGCTTATCAATAAGCTCATTCTGCTCCTGCGCTCGCGCCCTCTCCCGACCTGGTAGCAAATGCCACGGGAAAGCCTCTAGCTCGTCTTTCACAGACTGTACCGTGAGCATGTGCGCCTTGATGTAGGATTCGGTGGCAATCGCCAACTGTGCAACTCCAAGTATGGATACGGGTAGCTGAGGATTCTCGCAGCGTCCCAGACGCATGCTACTGCCATCCGGTCCCGCTACTCCGATGCGTGTTAGGCCGCTGCTGGTCTCAATGTCGTGTAACTCATCGTAATTTCGGTCCAGTGAAGCCCCTATTGCTTCGTTGAAACGCTGACATACAACCGTCGGCAATAGAAAGGGATTCGTGGCCAGAGATGCGAGATGACGCACTAAAGTCTCGCTTCAGCTATGTGTAATGAGAAGGAGAAAGGCGTCAAATGCTCACAGTCGTCTTCCAACCAGCCAAATTTCCCCGAGGCTTCGCCCCCGACGAAGAAGCTATTGATCATGCCAGTTGAGAGATCGTACGAGAGAGAGACGCTGGCCCTGATCCCTATAAGTAAGCTGTCGAATAAGTTTAACATGAGGCCTAATTTCATTTTATTCACTGGTTAGTTTATGCTCAAGATCTTTCATGGGATGAACTCGCAAAGTAGTACCGAAGACGGGTCTCTCCTTGTCCCTAGATAACTGATCAACTTGGAAATGGCCCCTCAGTTCCGCGTTAACACCTCCGATCAATAAAAGCCTTGTCAACTTGGGTAGCTGGAAGCTTTTCTCTATGAGGCTGTAATCCGCCGGTGTGAACGGTGCTATATGCCCGCTGAGTTAGCAATCACCGTAAAGAGCGAGGAATCGAGCAATGTCTCGGGAACGCAGAAGCGATAAGGGGGCAAACTTGCTGAAAGGAGGGGGATGATTCTAGGGGACTCACTTATTCCGATGACTGATCTTGACTCGCCTGGGGCAAGGTATACTCCACGATGTCCCACAGGGTAGGCGCCGAGTCTACAATTCATTCAATTAGTCTTATGAGAGTAGATTTCAATTGTATCTTGCACTATTGAAACTCACACAACGCGTAGCTTAGGCTTGTCGAGGTTCTCCCTGTTCTCACCCTTACGTATGCCCTATGACAGCGTCATTGCCTGTATATTTTTTGTAGATAGCCTGCTTGGGCTTAAACTACTCTACCTTAGTTAACCATTCCTCCAGCGCATTAGCCTTGACCGAAAATGACACGAAAGCTGGTGAACCACCCTTGTCATTTAGGCCATATTAGCCATAGATATGCGAAACTTCAATAAGGCCTTACAAATGGACTGCTTATTTCGAAAACTTTGACATCTGCCGGTTTGTATTTCAAATTCATCTCGCAACGCTTCGTTAGAAGCTCCTGGAAGATATCCGGCTGGATATTATAGCTGGGCGACATTGCATCCGACGCCACCATTTTAAAAATTTCAGAAGTCAAGCTGGCGGCGTGGTAACACATCTAGTAAAAGAGCGTGCGCGAGTTGTATAACAGTGTATCTGACAATATTTATCATATGTGAAAGTAGTTCATCGAGCTATGACTAGAATTTCGGACTCCGAAATGAAGGGGGTGCCTTATCAGCTGACCAATACAGAGTGGCGTAGTCGATTCCGGGTCAAATGACAGCCTACTTAGATAATACAATTCATGCACTTTGATGGGGCAGTGCAGAACGCAGCTAGAGCATGCATGATACCTCAAAACTTGGAGCGTGTTTTATACATATGTAAATTCAGAAACCTAATAGAAAAGAGGTTATTTCTAGTTAAGCTTGTTATAAACAAAGATGTTTTAACATATTAACAAAAAATACAATGCAAACTTTCAATTTCCTATATTGATTTATGCTGGTTTTTAAGAAAATCTGATTTAGATATTTTTAAGACAAGCATAGCTCTCTAAATAAGGTATGCAAGAAAAGGAAATAGCGAAAGGACCGCCTAAAGCCAGTGATATGCAATAGTATTACGAGACGCAGAAGTTCAAGATTGAGTTGTTAACAAATTAGAGACATGAAAATAAAGTCCTCTTTTATGGTACCGGGAAAGAAAGATATAGAATTTCGGATGCCAGTACAACGTATGTAATAGAGTAAAAAAGAGGTTAAGTTAATATCCATACAAGCATCGAACATAATCCTAACTCTTAAAGCTAAATCAAATTTCCTGTACTGAGACGGATTCAACGTGGTTTATACACGGCCACTGTACTCCAAGAACGAGCATATCCACAAAAGGCAGAGAACTTTCTGTCATATAATAACCAGCGATCACGATCCCAAACCCCAGGTAGCGCATATATTCCAAATATACAAATCCTCCATGGTGCTATTAGACACCTATATATATACAGCACCTCTCATTGCTCTCATGAAATTCGTTGTTCACGTTTTTTAGAAAGCTTCTTAAACGCCCCTAAAAACGCTGCCAAAAGATACACATATAAATACACGCTGTATCTAATCATACTCAGGTAGTCATAACACATAGAATCAACCCAACGGCTAGATTATTTAATGCTCTTTAATCTTGATCATCATCTCTAAGCGGATGGTACTTCAACTGTAAAACCCAATCTCCATCAAAATCCGGCCCGCGGCGAATCTTAGCAGCCTTTCGCCAGACAACGGCCCCCAGACCGATGTCCGCGAGATAGATCTTCCACTCGTCGGCCATGGTGATGTCGCCTGCATCGTGCATGGATTCAAGAGCCTTGACGAGTCCCGACTTCGGCGCGCCGAGGGCCACTACGTACCGCGGCTGCACGTACAGCTTCGCACCGTCGATGACGTTGACTCGCCCCGTGGACGGCTCGATGCCGCTCGGGATGTCGATGGCTAGCACGAAGGCCTCGTTGCGGTTAGCCCAGGCCATTAGTTCGTAGGTCGTCGCCTGGTCTGACTTGCGCAGCTCCTCAAAGGAGATGGTGAGGCCCAGGAGCGCGTCGATGATGAGGGAGACGGAGACCTGAGTCGAGGCGTTTAGACTATTGGCGGATTGCGCTAGTTGATCGAAGAGCGCCGATTTTGTGTATATGGTGCCGCCGAAATTACGAAAGAGGCGGACCTGCTTACGTATCTCGTCCAGCAATTCGCTTTCACGCTCGATCCCGACAACGGATACTAATGTATTGATATTCCGATTCCGCAGATGGCGTGCGGCAGCTATAGCGCGTGCCCCGGACCTATTATTTCCCGCAACGACGACGATTGTATTTGTAGCTGGAGGTGACAATGCGGCCGCCCGCAATCTTACGGCTGGGTCATCCAAGGCCCGCATGGCCACCTCACAAATGCCCCGCCCGGCATTTTCGGCTATGAGGTCCTCCGTCATGCCCAGTTCGGCGCTGGCCACGTTCTCCACGACAAGCATCTGAAGATGTGTCACCACGTCGACGCGACGGTTCGATGTCTGAGTATATAGACCCGGGGAAGCGGGAGATGGCTTCAAAGACAGGTCAACAAGACGGCGTGACAAATGGGCAGATTTACTTACTCCCGAGTTCACACGACTCGGCCCCGCGATGCCGGCACTGGCGCTCGCCTTACGGGACTGGGACCGCCGAGTCGTCGACATTCGCGACTCGCCCCGGAGTCGTGAATTCCTGCCGCTGCCGTCACGGCCGCTCGGAGTCTCGCCGCCCCCGCCATTCACAGGTTCATCGTCGGCCTCACTCCTCCAAAAATCACCTGGCGTCTCTGTGATCTTGGGTGCAGCCGGGGGTAGGTCGAGGACGTTTTCGGTATAGTGCAGGTTCTTCCCACCTGCGGTACCCGGTTTCGGTCGGGGAAGTCGGTTATGTGACACCAGCCGCTCTGCTTCGTCGACCTGGTCCTGCTCCCGCATCTCGTTGAAGATAGTTCGCTTATCAAACTTGGCGAGACTACCCTCGAAGTCAAAGTCGCCGGCCTCTTGTACATCCGTAACGTCCTCAGAAGCCCAGCCACTGTCGGCACCGGGATCGGCGCGTTTCTTTTGACTCTTCTTCAATGAGGCGAATGGCTGGAAGGACTTGGTGGACTGGAGAATGGGGGTCTGTCTCCACCCATGGCTTTGGTTGGTTGGGCGGGCACTGGACGTGGGAGTACCTTCGTCGGCGTCCTTTACGGCCGACTGCCGCTTCCCCCGTTTGCCTCTCTTACGTTCTCGTGGGGGAAGCCCAAACCGGGCCGTGGCGGCGGTAGGCGTGAGATCATCCAGGTCGTCATCCTGTACCGCTGCTACCGCGGGACTGGACAGGGTTTGGATGGTCAGATGTGAGATGGGAGGTGGATCGAGAGTCGTCGTTTCTGTCGTGTCCGTCTCATCGAGGGAATAGGCGGGCCCGTCGACCGGATTCATGGTGACTGGAGTGCGTGCTACGTCTGCGTCGGTCGGCGGTCGACGAGGAAGCGTGGTCTGGGCTGCAGTCTGGACTGGCTTGACTGTAGGTTTCCGACTCATGCTCACAATGGCGGGGTCCTGAAAGGCGCTGTGGCTCTGCACAGGGGGAGCGGCGGCGGCGGCGGGGGTTGTGGACAAGGGAGACGGGACGGCCAGGAACTCGGGCTCGATTGTCTGCAGCGGTATGATATCGGCGACATTGTCGGCGCGGATGTCCAGTCGCGGGAACTGCTGGCGAGTACTGAACACGGTAGCTGCGCGCACAGTCTGGGTCAGCACGTGAAGGGGTGCGCGTGTCGGGAAGGGCTGCCACCTTTTTCAAGCGTCAGGTGTTGTTCCGGTACCAGATTCCTCAGTATGCCGGCGACTTGTTCTCCGGGCGGCTGTTTCAGCACGATCTGGAACGAACCACCAAGCCATTGCGATAGGGGGGACGGCTCCATCTCGCCGCCGTCGACGGAACCGGGCGAGCGTGAACAGGCCAGTGAGATGAGCGCTTCTAATGATGTAATAGGACAGTCGATAAAAGATTTACATAAACGGGCACACAGACGGCAGCAGACTCAATCGTCGTCAAACAGAATAGCCTTCTCGTTTTTCTAATATAATGCCGTGTCGGTGGTGGCGAGTATGTTTACTCGGAAAAAAAAGGGAGCAGAAGGGTAAGAGGATAAATTCCCAGAGGAGGTCGGTGTGTGTCCCGCCTCCGCTTGACGGCCTGTTATAATTTCTGCCGGCGCATGTGCCGCGTTGGTTTAGACGTCCTCTCAAACCGAATGAAAAATTGGTGTCGCTCCTGCTATCCGAAGTATCTGTAGATTTGTAGGGGAAAGAGCTGCATTCATTTTCGATCTAGGTACATATACATGAAGGCAGGCACAGATGTAGCTCGCTGACACCTGCCCCCCACGCGCCAACATCTTATCGATAAGCATATGATAATACATGATTATCGCCAGTAGGCATTCACGAAGCAATTAGTAGAACAGGTATAACACATGAATCCAACTTCAAAACCTAGCAAGATCATACATACATATAAATATACCAGTTTTTAACAATATTTTAGCTGTACAGGTGGATGAACAGTATCTGCGTACGTCATGTTGTCGTTCAAGCATTTGTTGATACCTAAGATGTAGTTAACCTTGTTACCATTAGTAAAGTTAGCTAACCTATCTATTACTATCTTTCGGTTAGGACTGGAACAATACCATGGCACAGGTTACTAGTTGATTGCAACCGATTTTCAGAGTTTCTGCTGAATTATTTATACATCTGTCTCGTGATCAAGACGAATGAGACCCCCCTCATTAGGAGCTATAGATATACATATATATACTTGGCAGGACCCCATGTTTCACAGATATCCGTCAAGCCACCAACAAATACAGGAGTGAGAAAGTCTTCTCCCATGCCCCGTTCCTAGACGTGACAACGCCTTCCAATTCACGCCTCACTTGTGCCGTTGATCGTCACAATGTGACCAAGTCTAGCGCAGATGAAAAAGCAGTTTAGGGTGCATCATCTGGGATCTCCGTATCTCCTTCCCCCAAACAGATGCGCATATCGATGCACACGACCATCATCAGCCATAGGCAGCCATCATGGCTTCCTCTTCATCTAGGTCGACCACCGTTATACCCTTTTTCGCCGTCGACGATTTCCCGGTTTTTCCTTTGTATGCGAATTCTGATATCGTCGCCGCTTTCTTGGTCTTGATGGCCGACTCGGCGCTGTAGAGCTGGTTATAGAATTGGATCACCCTGGGGTGGGCCATGACCTTGGTCTTCTCGAATCGTAACACCTGCAGCCCCATCTTGCTGACCGCTCGGCTGAGCGCAACATAGGCCTGCCCCTTTTCGAATACTTTGCCAAGGTCTACTTTAACCCTTTCCAACGTCTGGCCTTGCGCCTTGTGGATCGACAGCGCCCACGCCAGGATGAGCGGTAACTGTTTGCGAGCTGCCTGGACCTCGCCCGTGGGCAACTCTACTTTCCAGTCTTCGGGGACACACAGAATGATGCGATGCGTCCCATCGGTCGCTGTGAAGCGTACCACGGGGTACTCCCGCAAGTCCTTTATGCTTTCGATGTCTCGGCTAAACGCCTTGATCTTTTTCTTAGAGTTGCCATCGACGCCCATCTCGTCATCTATTTCAGCGCTTTGCTCGCTTATGGCCCATGTTTCAAATGTGGCCTCGGCCATGAATCCTATTACCTTGCCGAGTGAGCCGTTGACGAGAGTGTCGTCCATATTTTTTATCAACATGACCTGGGCCCCCTTTTTTAGATACATCGACTTGGGCGCCATCATGTTCGCAAGTAACTTGTCTCGGATGTTGGGATCTCCCGTGTCATTGGCCTCGAAGTGATATGGTTCACCAGGAAGATTACGTAGCCGTGACTCATTGGATCTTTCTACCTCGTACCTCGTAGGAAACCTGTAATGGATTAGCACATAGATCTCACCACCACCAAGAAGAGGTGTAGCCTACAGCTCAGTGACGTCCAAACCATCATCAAAAGTAAGTGGCCGTGCAAGGCCCTTAAAAGTCTGAACAGTCTCGTCGCTAATTTTGCCGAGGCGCATCTCATTCAGCATGCCAGCGAATTCTGACGGCAGATTAGAATTGATACCTACCATACAGCGTGTGGAAGTCTGAAAGAGAAAACTCACGAGGATCCTTCTGACGGAATACCTGTGTCAACCCAATTGTGTGGTCAATCGAGGTGTTCCAGGTCGCTGCATCAAATGCAAACTTGGCCTCCTTTTTCCCACTATCCGGAACAGGAGGCAGCTGAAAAAAGTCACCCGTGATAACCAGCTGGATACCACCAAAGGCACGACCATTTTTTCGGATGTCGCGGGCTATCTGGGAGAGCTTGTCGAACAAATCACCGTCGACCATGGAAACCTCATCAATGATGAGCGTCTTGGTTCGCAGCCACCTATTCTTCGCTTTGGCGTTGCGGCGGATCTTCTGAACCAGCGCCGGCACTTCCTCTTTGCCCAAGCCGATGCCGGCGAAGCTGTGGAGGGTTTGACCGCCGATATTGCAGGCAGCAAGGCCGGTCGATGCCGTCACACTGAGACGTTCGGGGTCGCGTGCCCATTTTTTCTTGAGCTCCGAGATGATAGCTCGCATTAAAACAGACTTTCCCGTTCCGGCGGGACCAGTGAAGAACACGCTCCGCCCTTCTTTGACGACGAGATCAATTACATGTTGCTGCTCGGAACTAAGGGAGATTGCGGAAGCCTTTGTTTTCCGGATCACGTGGTCATCTGTGATGGCACGCATCTCGTCTGGAGACAGATGCTCTTCTGACTTCTTGTTCTGACTCTTGAGTTGTTTGCGTCGTTCCTTGACGGCGCTTTGTGTTGCATTCCAAGGTAGCCCTCTCTTCTTGGAAAGCGGCGTTCCTAATGGGTTAGAATCGACAGAAGTTGTGAGGGAAGGCTCCGGCGCATTGTTCCGACTGGATTCGAAAGTATCCTGAGCCCAGGCCTTCGGCAAAGTCCTCTTCTTCGCCGGCGGCAAGATGTGATTTGAGGGATTAGATTTGGGGTTCTGAGGGTTTGCGGGGGGGAACAGATGATGGCGGGGAGAAGAGGACCAGGGTATCTGGCTCGTTGGCGGAGGGATGGCAGCAGCAGCAGTTTGAGCTGGCGAAAGGGGTTTGGGTTTCGAAAGGGGCGGTAAAGGAGGCAGCGATGCAGGACATTCGTAGTCCAATTCGAGGGCATCGTCGTCACTAAAGTCTTCCTCGTTCACGAAAACGGAATTGATGGTGCTCCCGGTTGACTGGGGTTTGCCGAGGGACGGGCGATCCTCAAAAGAACCGGCATTGGTACAGATGGAGACAAGACTGTTCGTGCGCGACATGCTGGCAATACTGCGTACGGCCGGGGGGGGTCTCCTGTTCATCTGTGACGCAGGGTTGCTAGGCTCTAGCGTGATCAGGCCGCCGGTGGTGCGTGTAGCCGAGAAGGCGGCGGGACGGGGCTTGTTGGATGCTGATGTGGCCCAGGACGTGATCTCAGGCTGCTGGGCGGCTGGGCTACTCGAAGGGAACAGCTGCTTTGCCAGGTCGGATTTGGGGACCCCGGCGCCCGAGTCGGCGCCCTTTGCCCTGTCCCTCGCCCTTCCCAGCATGGTTTCGAACGACGCAGCAGTGGACGCGGAGGCAATGGCAGCGGCTCGGCATGGACCGGTGGCCTGTGGCGGCAGCAGACGGGAGTGCGTGTAAGAGGGCGACAGGGAGCGGGTTCGCGATGGAGAAGGGAGAGACGGTCGCAGGGCCAGGACGCGGTTTGCTCCGGCATTCATCCAGAAATGTAGTGGCGTAATTGGTGATGCTCGGACGCGTGCCAGGACGGGATGGGTTATTGGAGCGGGTTGTTTGTAGGAGCAATTGAGTAGGCCAGCATCGCCGAGACACTAAGTACCTACCTAGCAGGAGCAGGACGGCCAGTAGAGATCAGGATGGCCAGTAGAGATCAGGATGGCCAGCACTCTCTGCATTGTTTGTTTGTCAGTCTATTTGGGAAGTCTCGTCTCTGACTTTGGTGAAATAGGTGGATATCAAGATTAATGCAATGTACCTATGTACCTGCCTACCCACCAGCCCACCACATCTACCTGTTCTGATAGGGTAAGTGGGTACCTACTAAGGCGCGTGCTTAACGCGTTAGTGGCTACACAACCGTCCCCGCCCTTAATCAATTACGTGCGTCTAACTGCAAGAAGTAAGTTAGGTAAGAGGTAATCACAGCTGCAAAGATGTCATAGTGTAGATACCTTCTACATACTGTAGAGGTACTTGTAACGCACCTAACCCATAAGTGAAGGTACATGTAGGTATCTGCCTACGGAAAAGTGTGTGCACAGCTGCCTAAGTACGTACTTGATACATAACCTCTTATAGAACCACTCGATATTTCAGTGACTTTTCTGTCCCTCGTAACCTGGCAACAGTATTGGCTGTTTATTTTGATGCAAACCTGCCCAGACCAGCTCATTCACACAAAGACATCACCTCTGATCTAATTTCATACCATATTTTGTAGAGCACGGTGAATTTGTATTTGCTGTATCGATGCGGCTTCTGCCGTTGTCTTGGCCTGGATAATGCTCGTCTTGATACAGTTCATTACTCTTCACCATGGGCAATTCTGGTAGACGAGGTCGCGATCCTGGCGCAATAGACGAGGAGAAACGACAATATGCCATTGGTGGCCAGTCTTTGTCAGAGCTCGATGAAAAGTATGTCTCTCTTTACGGTATTTTGCTTTTCGTGCCTAGGCTGTATCCAACCCGCTTTCTAACTCGCCGTCAGATATCCAAACCGGCCCAAGAATCATGGAAAGACTCTCTTCTTCTCCGAACTTTACCAGGGTCTCTTCGACCCGTTGATGGCGAATAGGAAGCAGACCACCGGAAGAGGACGACAGGGTGCCGTGGCTTCCAAGTTCACCCCCCATGAGCATCGTCGCCGAGTCATCGAACGCTTCATCTCTCGATGGCGCACCGAGGTTGGTAACGACTTCTTCCCTGCCTTGCGCCTCATCCTGCCCACCTCGGACCGTGAGAGGGGCATGTACGGTTTGAAAGAGACTGCCATCGCTCGGCTGCTTATCAAGCTTATGAGGCTTGACAGGCATTCCGACGATGCCCAGAGCATGCTGAAGTGGAAGCGTCCGGACCTGTCTAGCACTGCAGGTGACTTCGTCGACCGCTGTTACAATGTCCTGTCCAAGAGACCATTCCGGATAGACCCCGGCGACATGCGCATTGCCGATGTAAACGAGATGCTCGACAAGCTCTCGACCGTTTCTGGTGAGAAGGATCAGATGCCCATCTTCGAGACCTTCTACGAGCGTATGAATGCCGACGAACTCAAATGGCTTATCCGTATTATCCTCAAGCAGATGAGGATTGGAGCCACTGAGAGAACTATACTCGAATTGTGGCATCCCGACGCGCAACATCTATACAATGTGTCTTCAAGTCTAAGGAGAGTATGTTGGGAGTTATACGACTCCGACGTCCGTCTTACCGGCTCCCAGACTGGTGTCGCTTTGATGCAATGCTTCCAGCCCCAGCTTGCCGCCTATGAAATGGCCACCTCTTTCGATAAGATGATCGAGAGACTCCACGCATCGACTCGTGAAGAGACTGGTAGTGAGTTCTGGATTGAAGAGAAGTTGGATGGTGAACGGATGCAGCTACACATGATCCAGGATGAGAGCATTCCAGGCGGCAAGAGATTCTGCTTTTGGTCGAGGAAGGCCAAGGACTACACATATCTATACGGATCCGGTCTGCATGACCAGGCCAACTCTGCACTCACGCGTCATCTTCAAAACGCCTTTGCACCAGGCGTGCGCAACATCATTCTCGACGGTGAGATGATCGTCTGGGATCCTCTTCTCCAGAAAGTCTTGAAGTTCGGCACGCTCAAATCGGCCGCTCTTGACT
Source organism: Xylaria arbuscula (assembly GCA_022385695.1). Lineage (NCBI taxonomy): Eukaryota > Fungi > Ascomycota > Sordariomycetes > Xylariales > Xylariaceae > Xylaria > Xylaria arbuscula. The sequence goes on from MU279342.1 coordinate 1,381,689, forward strand.
CCGGCGCTTTTAACCCCTATGAGAGCGATGCACCACGGCCTGTCTTTCGGGTTTTCGACATTGTGCTCTTAAACGATCAGCCACTGACACAGTATACTCTCCGAGATAGACGTAATGCGCTCGCCAAAGCCGTTCCTGGCGAACCGTATCGACTTGAAGTCCACGACTATACGGTAGCTACGAGCCCTGACGAGATCGAGCCCATGCTCCGCAAAATTGTCTCAGACGCCTCTGAAGGTCTTGTCGTCAAGAATCCGAATTCCATGTACACGGTTGGGATTCGTGTTCCCGACTGGATTAAAGTCAAACCAGATTACATGGACGGCTTTGGAGAAAACGTTGACGTCGTCATCATAGGCGGATACTACGGATCTGGGCGTCGTGGGGGTCGGTTATCGTCTTTCATGTGCGGCCTTCGCGTCACTGAGCGTGATATCAGAGCCGGTGCGCACCCAGAGAAGTGTTATAGTTTCATCAAGGTGGGTGGTGGGTTTCGCGCCGAGGACTACGCCGAGATTAAACACCTCACAGAGGGCAAATGGAAGGATTGGGATGCTAAGAAGCCACCGAGCAAGTATATTCAGTTGGCGGGAGGGGAAAAGCAGCAATGCGAACGACCCGACGTGTGGATCCGCCCTAGGGATTCTGTTGTGATCACCGTCAAGGCCGCAAGTGCCGAAGAGACAACCTCGTTCGCGAGCAGGCTGACACTTCGATTCCCACGGTTCAAGGAGCGGAGACCCGATCGAAGCTGGGACCAGGCATTGGACTATGAGGAATTTGAGGAACTAGTCGCCGAAGGCAAAAAGAACAAAGAGTTTCAGATGGAGAGAAAACGACATCGTGGAACCAAGAGAATAAAAAAGGATATTGTCATAGCCGGACAGGACACAGCTCCCGTGGAATTCGCGGGGCCCAAGACGAAGGTGTTCGATGGCCTCGAATTCTGCGTGTTGACAGAATGCACGAAGCCCGCCAGGAAAACCAAAGCGCAGTTAGAGACACTCGTCAAGGAAAACGGCGGTAAGCTATCGCAGCGCCCCAGCCCCGACACAGGGATGATATTGGTGGCAGAGAAAAAAGTCGTCAAGGTGGCCAGCTTGATGAAAGCGGGCGAGGTAGACATCATCCGGCCCAAATGGCTCTTGGACTGTGTTGCTCAAAGCAACGGAGGGTTTCTCCTTCCTTATGAGACGGGACATCTGTTCCATGCCTGTGATGCGACGCAAAGAGCTGCCGAGGACAACACGGATGAATTCGGCGATGGCTACGCGCGAGACGTAGACGCTCAAGAACTTCGACAATTACTGCAGGACATGCCGAAGAAAGAAGTTGTGGACACCCCTTTCCAAAAAGAGAGCTTTCTCGAACAGTTGAATGAGCATGGTCACGATCTTGGCCAGCTTCGTTCTCACCTATTTCAGGGTATGGTTATCCACCTCGCGGGAGCTGATACAGCACCCTCGATAGAACTATGCCAGGTGAGAAACCAGATTCGATTTGGAGGCGGCGTTCTTGTGGACAGTCTCGACGACAACGCTATTACGCACGTCGTTGTTCTAAGTAGGAATAATCACGAGGAAATGGACATTGCAGCGAAGGTCCGGTCTATCATCAGCTCACGAAGCCCACTGCCAAGGGTTGTTTCGGGACAGTGGGTTGCGGACTGCTGGGAGAACCGTACCATCGTGGACGAAGAAAGATTTGCACCACTGTGAAGTGCTTTAGGTCAGGGGCAAATGGTGGCCACTAACCTCCATAGTTCATATTCAAAGCCAGCACCGGCACACAGCACACATCACAATAACAATTATGTCCAAAACGTGTATCGGGGATTGCATTTGAGGTCTTTTTCCATCTCAAACTCTACGGCCACTATTTACCGATAGTAAGGAAAATGCGGTCACCAATATCTCCCAGTCCAGGCACGAGCATTCCGTTGGGCGTCAGTTTAGAGTCAACGCCTGCTACCCAAATCTCAACAGCCTCAGGCCATTCTTCCGCGGCGCGGCGCACACCATCAGAGGCCGCAATGACAGATATAACGACGATCTTCTTCACGCCCCATTCTCTGAGGGTCTGAATGGCGGCGACACATGTACCACCGGTGGCTATGACGGGGTCAAGGACGACAGCCAAGCTCGAGACGTGGGCACCCTGTTGATCGGATGTAGTATGATCATTATGATTGGGGAGATTGTTGTAATACTCGACAGGTTCAAGGGTGCTCGGCTCGCGGTATAATCCGAGGTGGTGCACGGGGACGGGAACGGGGAGAAGTGTTTGTATGGCTTTTGTACGATGTCAGCAGAGGAGTACAGGAGGAGGAAAGGTGGAGCTCGGCAAACGAACCGTCGACCATGCCCAGGCCAGACCTCAGTATAGGCACGATGGATATCTCTTGCGGCTCGGTCGTCAGGGTCGTGTACTCGTATCCGATGGGTGTCAGTCCCTGCATGGCGCGTATTAGCAACGTGGGGTCGGGCGTCGGAAGAGAAAGTATAGGTAAAGAGGAGAGCTATACAGTTGATCCCTCGACTACGGTCAAAGAGGAGGCAAAGGCCTCGCAGCCGACGATCAGCGCGATGTCATGGACGAGGGATTTGACCTCGCGGGCCTCGGTGTCCTTGGACCGGAGCCGGCTGAGCTTGGAGAGCAGACATGGGTGCTTGGAGACGTGGACATTGGACGGGAGCGACATGATCTACGAAGTCTGAACCCGAATACCAAATAAAACACTGCTAGACGCGAGATAATCGAGGCGGTCTGGACGGTCTGGGCGGGATGCTCGCGTGGTAATGAAATCGTCAAGCGTATTACTGAGAGTAGACAACGAGTTAAGATAGCAGATAGATACGGGAGAGAAGAGGTCAATATCAATGAGGAATTAAACAAGGTTACTTAAAGTAGGTAAAGTAGAAACCTGACATGCCGTACGCACAATATACGATGCGCTGTCCAGGTGCTATGTATGACAGGAGCAACGCAGTGCCAAAGATCGGGTCTCAATCCAAACCCGTCACGACCTCCCCTTGGATTGCGCCCTGTTGAGAGGTTGATGGCGGGGAATGCCCCGCGATGAGGCTGCTTTAGGCAGTGTAATCTGGGCAAGTGTCTGGGCATACCCAGTCAGGATAGGTATCCATATCTTTTATCTTCCCCACGTGGAAACCTGGAGCTTGGGCTGACTTGGCGAGATACCTACAGTACAGGTATAGGTGTTTACCGAATTGGGAATTATAGTATGTAAAGCGAGGTTACACGACTTTTCAACGTGTTACGCCGTAACGAGAGTATCTTCTGCCGACTTCCTAGGAAGTCGCTGCTCCCTCGCTGCCCTGAACCAGCACTTATACCTCCGACCTAGATGAATCATTCTCCCAGTTATACGTATTTCTTAGGACGCTTCTTATAGCCCTTTGACCCAATAGCACTGTTACCTACCATCTTGTCGCCTCTGCTGCCACCTAGAAATGTAACCCCGCTTGCCTGGATGATTGTATGTGGACATGAGTAGCCGGTAATGTTACGAGATCTGTTACGCGGGCCGTGTTTCCTACTTATCTAATGCATAATTTAGTACAAGTGAGCTGGTAGCCGCTACTAGTGACGTAAGGTACCAGTCTAATGAGTCTAGCTGGACACGGCTTAGTGTTATCTCACAAGAGATAAGGCTGCTGGAAATAGGTACATACATGTACTTACCTAACTTGGAATAGAGACAATGTAAGGCTTGACCTCGCTAGACATATATCGTAACATGTTGAATCGTACTGTATTTCTCTTCATCATGTAGTTAGTTACCCACGGAAGAACATACGACTTACAAGTTACACCACATAGAGGGAACTATTTGATGGGGGGAGATGCTGCGGACGTGAGCTAGTCTCAGTGACAACTCTCCATCACAATGCATCCTTCAGGGTCGCCGCCTGTGACCACGCCAAGCACCGCTGCTGAGCTAGACGCCACTCCGCCATCACGCCAACGCGGCCGGTATGCCCGAAATGCGGCGCAGTCAGCAGAATCCGACTACGAGGTCCCGGCATCGTATCTCAACCTTGCCGAGGTCGAGGCCGTGCCCACCGTCCAGGACCGGAACGAGCTGTCTCGCCTCGATAGCCGTTCCATCGAGGAGCTAGCATCTCGTCTCCGCAGCGACGGCCAGATTCCGGAGCTCGCCGGGAACCAGCGGCAGCAAAATGCTTCCGCCATCGAGGCCAAGACGTTGGTGGTGGCGCCGCTCTCCAAGTGGGCCACCGAGTTCTACACCGTCTCGTATCTCATCCTCTTCGCCGTCTTCGGTACCCTGGCCCGTCTTGGCCTGCAAGCCCTGACCTTCTACCCCGGCGCTGCCATCCCTTTTAGCTCCGTGTGGCCCAATTTCGCTGGGACTTTGGTCATCGGCTTCTTGACCGAAGACCGCATGCTGTTCCGCCACGAAACGGCTACCATGTCCACCGCCGCCAAGATCAAGACGGATAGTGATGAGGCTGGATCCCCCGGATCCCCGCCCGTGGTCCAGGACCTCGCCGCTGCGAAGAAGGCACATCTAACTGTCAAGAAGACTATTCCCCTCTATATCGGGTTAGCTACTGGCTTCTGCGGCTCCTTTACTTCCTTCTCCTCTTTCATACGCGATATCTTCCTGGCTTTGTCCAACGACTTGCCCATGCCAGATGGCGCTTCAACCCCGCGGAATGGAGGCTACTCATTGCTGGCCTTGCTAGCCGTCACCATTGGCACCATCTCTCTCTCCTTTTCAGGCTTTCATCTCGGTGCGCACTTGGCCGAGGCCTTGGAGCCCGTGACGCCGTCGCTTCGGTATCCCCTGTCCCGCAGGTTCCTCGACCCGCTTGCCGTAGTGCTGGGCTGGGGCTCTTGGATCGCAGCCGTCATCCTCTCCATCGTCCCACCGGACCGATACAGTAGCCCCGGCACATCTGAATACTGGCGCGGCCGGGCCACCTTCGCCCTCGTGTTTGCGCCCTTGGGCTGCCTGGCGAGATTCTATGCTTCGGCTCACCTCAACGGTCGTTTGCCGGCATTCCCGCTGGGCACGTTTGTCGTGAACATCGCCGGCACCGCCATCCTCGGATTGGCTTACGATCTAGCTCACGTCCCCGAGGGCGGCGTCATTGGATGCCAGGTGCTTCAGGGCATCGAGGACGGGTTTTGCGGGTGCTTGACCACTGTATCCACGTGGATTGTCGAACTAGCGGTCCTAGGGCGGCGCAGGGCTTACGTTTACGGAGGTTCGAGTGTTGTTTCTGCGTTGGTGCTCATGATCGCCATTATGGGCGGTCTGCGCTGGAGTCAGGGTTTCTCAGACCTGCGCTGCATACATTGATACCCCCGTCCCCAAGTAATTCAGCTATTTAAATGTACAACATACGTCTTTTTGCCAGTTTATCTTCTCGAGAGATCAAGGTATCTTTAAGAGCTATCCTATCATCATTTCATACAAGTGGCCCGTCGATTCACTTGTAGCCAGCTATAAAATGTACATTACAATTTTGTATAGATCTCTAGATCTCACATCGCTGCGTCAACGGATGTGTATAATCTATTTTCATTCAAGAAGAAAGAATGAAATAAGTATGAGAGCTCTGAGGCCCAAACAAGTACGACTATCTGCACATGGAAATGTCGTCTTGTAACTGTGCACCGGAGAGCAGCTAGATTCAGACGGGAATGCGGTATCCCCAGCTATCCGCTACCTGAGAGACCCTGTCATGAGCAACACGCAAACTTCAGTAGTTCTATTGAAGACCGGGCCCGTTAAGTTAGCGAGAGCCGACCCCGAACGCAAGTCTGCCGTTCCCCCTGCCGCTCCCCCTGCGAGGCGGTCTCGTCAAGGCTTGAAAATCAAACCAATAAATCAAGCTCATCTTGGCATCGTTAGTAGATTAGTATTAATTGGGGGATTGTTATTGATTACGAAATTTGTATGACTTGGAACGGCACTTCACTGGCATCGCAAGATGGCTACTTACATTAGCGCATGTTGATTCTTTAGTAGTGCAACATCATTCCAAATCATTAAATTCACTCTATGTTACACTCTATGTACATTCAAAAGAAAGAGAGAGGCTGTATCAACCCATTTGACGTATAGCGAAGGGGGACTCTATCGTATAACCTACAAAATTAAAAGTCTGGTACCAGGACTTCGGATTTTACAAGCACTAATTCCGGTCAATCCGGTCTTTCTCGATCACGTTGTTTATCTAATTTTATTTATTTTTATTTTTTTGAAAAAAGAGAAAGAACTTCGTCAATCGTCCCACTCCTCCTCGTGTTATTGGCATGAGGCGCTGCCGTCAAACGGGAGACTGGACTCAGATGGTCATCGTCTCTAGTGTACAATGTCCCGCAACGCAGGTGCGGCACCAGGACCACCCTCCTCGACAGAGTGTCCATCAAGGCTCTTGGGTACGCATTGATTTATAATTACAGGCAGATAAATACAAACAGCTAATGCAAATATGAGTCAGAGAAGCGATTATAGCAATAATAAACCCAAAGAATAAATGTTGTTGAATAGCTCTGTAACTAATTAGGTAAGGTACAAGTATTGAAGCCTGCTGGTCTTGAGTGCCAGTTGAGATCACGATGCGCCGGATTATCCGGCTGCGGGAATTGATCGGCAGATGTATCATTTAACAGTAGTCTGCTTCGCCCTAGGCTCGGTCCTTCGCGGCTAACAAGTCTCCTGAAGTTGCAAGTGCTTACAAGATAATACTTAGATCCCCTGACGAGGCGGCGAGCAGAAATGGAGGCAGTACCCCCCCCCCCTCCTACTTACACCACGTACAACAGCTTAAAGTTCGGCTTTTTAAGCTATTCTTAATGAAATAACTTGCTTTGCAACATTTCCGCAACATTTTTGTCAAATATAATAAAAACGCTTAAAAAGGCCGAACTGTAAGCTGTTGTACGTGGTGTAAGTAGGGGGGGGTTACTGCCTCCATTTTTGCTCGCCGGCTCGCCTGACATCTTAATATGTCAGCGTATGGCGTAGGGCCAATATGGAGACAATACCCACCTTATGTAAACTAGTAACATATGATAGCACACAGACTTCATTCTAAGCTTTGAGACGACGAGAAATCGTCGAAGGGCCATCGTCATAACAAAGCTACTGACTCCCAGCATTAGCCATACCTAGAAGAGGAATATTCCGCTAACAGGTAGACTAATACACATACACTGCACATATATTACGTTCAAGCAGACCCCTGGTTTCTGCCCTGGTACTCGTCATACGCTTTGACTTTCATGGACATTGAATAGAGGAGGGATTGGGGATTAGTCGAGTTGCCGCACCGAATATGAGTCGGCGTAGAAATGCGTATTGGGTAATTGTCTAGCTAATCCCTAGCAAGCAACGTAACCTTTCATCATCATATCTATGCGCGAATACTGCGCGGAGCATCCGTGCCTCGAAAAATTGCAATACCAGGGATCTCAAACCCGCGCGGGGGTGAGTCAGGTTAAAGATTGGTACCATTCAACATATCTCAGACCCATCCTTGCCTTAGCTGGACGGGGTTCGAATGTTTACCGCCGGATTTAAGCTTACCTCAAAGTAGCAATTGGTAACTAGAAACAATCTACCAAGCGAGGACCGATGGACCCGGGAACGCTAGATCGAACCGTGCTTACGAGATGGACTCACGGAGTTGATCTCTATCGACGGCCTGCACTTCACCGCCGTGTAAGCGAATTTCTTTGGATATAAAACCACCCTCCTTGGCTAACCGGCTTTTCGAATTCACAACTCCGAGCTTACAAGTTACTCAACTTCATACGAGGCATTAACTCACATACAAATCTCGAACCTGCCTTGACGCACGACAGCCATGTACAACAACAAGATGCTGGTCCTCGTGGCCGCCCTGGCCGGCGCGTCTCTAGCCCAGAGCTTCACCCCCAACCCGTCCTGCCCCGCAAGCTTGACCTCCTTCAGAGATGCCGCTCCTACAATGGCTCCCGCACTCGTACCTTACTTATCCGACGTCCTGAGCAGCCGCGTATTAACCGTCTCCGGTGCCGTGACCACCCTACCCCCTGACACACTGGCAGACCCAGAAGGCTTCGTGGAACTGCTCTGCGACGCCGTCCCCGAGATCCCGTCCTCGGTGCTCCCTGACTTCCAGAGCTGGGGCGTAGCCCTCCTGAGCTACGGCAGCGTCCATATCAGCGAGTACGACAACTTCGTCACCGAGTGTATCACCACCGGAGCCGCTGCTGCTACTTTGACGAGCTACCTCAACAACCTTCTCACGGGCACGGGCGCGCTCTGTCAACCTACTGTCACTGCCACCCCGGGCGGTGCGTCCAACGGCACCGTATCTGCTACGCCTGCCCCGACGAGCTCGGGCTCCAACTCTACTTCCACCGGCTATCCTACCTCGGTCGTTACTGGTGCTGCGACCAAGCCTACGGGTGTCCTTATTGGCGCCGCCGCCGTTGGCGGTCTTCTCGGTGCTGCGATCCTGCTTTAAATCATTCCGAGACTTTAAGAAGGTTTAATTTAAATGGGCTCATTTGCCAGTGGTGTTGAAGAACTTCGGAGGAAATAGAGCAGTCTCACTTATATTCTAATGTAAAGTTTATACTAGATCAAGCTCAATATAAGCTATGATATTTATTCGACTCATTACCTTATAAGTGAATTTTCCAGGAAACTCGACCAAGCGAGTTAAGCAATGTTATTGGTTACCATATATGGACGTAGACTTATGAAAACCTGAAACGGCATTGGTGCTTGCAATGAAAATCTGAATTTTTATTATATATAATTCTTTGCAGGTAGAATAAACCGCTGCGCCAATCTCTTAGTGCCAGAGAACATATATGGGCTACACCATATCCGAATCCAAAGTTTTCTGAGAGGTCTTCTACCAGTTGTGTGCTGTTATCGATCGAAGAAAATGATATTAAAGTGTAATAAATACTAATAGTCTTCCAAAGTTTGTAAGTAGTATGTATTGACTTCCTGTGCAACAGTCACACCTTGGTTTATAATGATTTGTCGAGTGAGGCACGTTTGAATCGTTACTAATCATATACACATCCCACCTACCTCTCGTCATAAATATACACACGAAGTGGTCAGACGCTGTCTTATATTTACTGTGATGGGAATAATCGAGAGCCTTGAGCCTGCGGGTGGCAGTCATCAGAAAAGGCCCCGGCATAACAGCTCAAGACCTGAGTAGTCTCATCCATGACACAGACACTTGTACGATATACGGTAGCTCATAACAATTACCCCTGTAAGTGATGGTATCTACCTATTTAACCCTACTGTTGCTGCTGTAGGCGAATATTCCATTCCCCCATCTTCCCCCAATCTGCAAAAATAAATAAATAAAAAGATTTAAAGTTTACGGAACTCCCAGATTCAAACTAAGGCCTTTGCATTTTTCAGGTGCATTAGTCACCTATGGACCCTAAAGTGGATATAGTGGCCCTGGGTATATATAAGGGGGGTTTCCCCCCTTAGATATTGGATGGTCAGGGGTCAATTGACCAACCTTCACCTACCCTATGACTATTGACTCCTTACTACCGACCTGCTATGTGACTGCTTCGAGGCTCTATTCACTCTGGAACTAATACTCTTGACAGCATTCGTATTCAAAGTCTGTTATATAGCAGCTGCCCGTGCTTGATCAAACTAACCTTGGTGACGGGATGCTTATTTTGGATACTTGCATTGATTAGTCAAAGCATAATCTTTCACTCACTAACGCAAACGGAAAGTTAGGTAGCGGATAGTTAAGCCAGCTGCATATTATAGTATTCTATCTGAGTGTCAGGAACCTCGCACTTTAGGGTAGGTAAAGACACTTGTTGTTGCACGAAGGTCTCAAAACCTTTCGTGGGCAATTATCTAACTATATACAAGTGGTCTCTTTGTACTTTGTGACACTAGATATATATGTGGGGTACAGCCATGTAGAATTTTCTATATTACATAGAGAATATTTGGGACACAACATGTCACATACGACCATAGGATCTGGAGAACGCGGGGTCCCGTCCGCTCCCCCATAGCTAAGCCAGATACCGGAAGATTTGTTGCTGGCGTGGGGCCCGGAGCGGTCGCTCACGTGATCGCCTCGTTCCTTACTAATCGAAGCTGCCTGGACTAGATCCTGGACCAAGTACTGAAAACTGTTTTTGGTCATGGTGTTACGGTCGCTCAGGATCGCATCGTCGACCAGACCGTCTCCCCCGAGTCACCTAGTAAGTACCTTCGTCCGCCTTCCCTCCGGCCCATACACTTGTTGGTTTCCTGTGCATGACATGCTGGCCCAGCTGTGCATGGCCCCCCGGGGCCAGCGGCTGTCCCATACACCGCTCTGTCTGCCTGCCCCTCTCCCTTCCCATCCCCGTTCACGTGCGGCAGAGGAAGCTCTTTTACCGGCGCTCTCCCGTCGCCTCTTCTGCTCTGCTTGATCCCATGGGCCTTTGTTTCGTGGTGCTGAAGTGCCTACCTACGCCTAATCATGACGCTAACAGTACGTGCGAAAGCGGCACCGATAGCCTCGAGGCAGGCCTCGCGCCCATGGGAGCTGAAGAAGGACAAGAAGTCCCACTTTGCGCGGTCGCTCGAGAAGAACCTAGAAGCGCAGAAACAGAAGAGCTCTGCGAGTAGGGAAGCTTTCAGATCTCAGTCGTTGAGAGATAGGCGCTGCGTGGCGCCGAAGACGCAAAAGGAGCGCGATCGATTGACCGACGCCTGGGATCTGTGCGTCTGCTCCTCTTCTGCCCTGGCGATCGTTCGCTGATAGGTGTACAGTTACTTCAGTCAAGTCTGCGGGATCGATCCGGACAGCGTTTGGATAGATATTTGCAATGGCAAAGACCATTCCGACTCCATCCGCGACTTCCTGATGACCTATGTCCGGCACTCGGACCGCGAACAACCATGTCTCGGGCCCAGCGAATATACTACGGTGCGACGATTGAAGTCGGCCGTTTCGATTGAGGGTTTCTGGAAGACGCTGTGCAGAGCGGCCGACACGGGCGTCCTTCAGCGGAAGCGGCTCGAGGATCCGGCAAACGAGTTCAGATGGACGATCAGCAGGCAGATAGCCGGCCATGGCCATGCCTATAACACTATTACGAAGATCAACTTGGTAGGATCTAGTTTTCTGCCCAGCTTGCGCGGGTTCTGTTGCTGACGGTCTGGCAGTGGATCGAGCAGGAGCTTCCGGATCTTCTCGGCCTGAGCCGCAAACAGTCGTTCGAGAAGAAGGAAATGACACCCGACGACGTTATGGTTCTGCTTAGCACGCTATGGGCGCAGGCCCGCCATATCCCCTGCACGCCCCAGATCCGTATCGCCTTCCACACGGCCGTTCTCATCGCTGCTATCGGAGGATTTCGCCCCGGGGTTCTTATGGCGCTGAAGTATAAGCATGTTCAATTTGAGCTTCTGCAAGACCCAAAAGACCCTTCCCAGAGAAGGCTGGTCGCCTCCATCGAGATCGAGCACAACAAGCAGGAAACGAAGTCTATCCAGCACAGCCAGCATCGGACGTACGTAGATCATCAACGCGCTTGCTTAAGCATTGTGGGACGTCCTGCTAACCTCTATCCAGGCTTTCGATTTGTGTGACTACTATTCCCTGCAAGCCACTCTGCCTCGTTAGTCTTCTGGTAGGACGCGCACTTGCTGACCGGGCCTTCGAAGAGGATTTCCAATCCCTGGACGATGTCCTTAATCGGCCCAACCTCGATGGCACCGAGTCCCTGCCTCTGCGCTGGGCAAAGGGCGTGGAGGATAAGCCCATCATCCCATTAACCTACGCGAGCTATAAGGAGGTCTGGAGCCGTACTCTCACCGTGGCGGGGCTGCGAGACAGAAGTCAACGTCCGTATTCGTTGCGCGTCGGGGCTGGGGGCCGACTGTCCGGTATGTTTCTGATGCCGCCGCTCGCCCTTCGTTTCACTAACGCAGGAAACCGCAGGGAGCGTGACTGAACCAGTACGGAATTACGTGCTGGGCAATACCGACGACGTGTTTCTGAAAAGCTACCAACCTCACCGAGTCTCCCAAAATCTAGTTCAGATAGCATTCGGCGACCGTGCTGGGGGGGACAACGCGGATGTGTTCGCAAGCCTCCGCCGCTCGTTCCTCCAGCGTGACCCCTACGCCCCCATCTACGTCAGCCCCGAGGACTTGTCAGCCATAGAGGAGCGGCAGGACGTGCGCGAGCTGCGCGGCCAGTATCGCGAGGTTGTGGCGCAGTCTTCGTCGGATAGCCCAGACGCCAAAGCGGTTGCTGCGAAAATCCACTGGATCAAGTGTAAACTTTCCGAAGAACGCCTCGTAGAGCTGAGGAACACCTATTTCGAGGAGGTCGACAGGCTTCGAGCAACGGGCGCTGCGCCTCCCCGACCTCCGGATCATAGCCTCAATCCTAGAAAGTCCTTTGACCCACAGGGCGCCGCCGCCGCCGAGTCGATCGGCGAGTTTATGCAGCTCGAGCAAGACGGGTCCGGAGATAGCTCTCTCGATCTCGTCGGTCTCTATATTCCTCTTCTTCGGCGCTGCCCCGCCGATGTTGCTACTCTGCTTGATCGTTATCGATCGACTGGACAAGACGCGAAGGCGCCGCTCTCTCCCCAGCCCGCCGTCGACCCCAAGCGTCCGCATCGATGTCTTTTCGGCTGTGACTCGTTCCGCAGGCGCGGCCATTTAACGGACCACAACACCAACGTCCACTTCAACCGCGGTGATTTCGACCAGCCGTTTTTATGCCCCGAATGCCGCCGGCTCGGGCTGGGGAACCGCCTAATCGAAGGACCGATGCAATGGAGCAATCACGTCGAAACCTATCACGGCCGCGAGCATGCCCCCAACCTCCCGACAGGGCTCAATTCGCGCCCTGACGCCTCGTGGATGAAGACAGCAACCCATTACCAGCGGGCAGTCGGACAGGAGGGGCGGTGCCTTGTATGCTGCGATATTTTCAAGAATGCGGGTGCCTTTGCAACCCATTTCCGGACCCAACATGTGGTGAAGCAAAAGTTATTCGAATCGCCCTTCGACTGTCCCGAATGTGTCAGGCAGCAAACCAAGCCTTCCCGGTTTGATAGTGCGACTGGCTGGCAGGCTCACATCAAGGATTGCCACCAAGGTGGCGGCCTTTGGGGTGAGTTCCACACGGTCTCGCCCTCTCGCAGGAAGAAGCGCGCCAGGGCGGAAGTCTTCGAGGCTCATACCCAAAACCGCCCATCCGCCGAGCCTTGCCCAAAGAAGCTCAAGCTCGAGGAAGACAGGAATGACAGTCAAAACAGCCTTACTGATGTCGCGGTCTCGTCAGCATGCGACCTGAGTTTTATAGACCCTAAACTTGTTGAAGATTGCGAACGTGAGAGAAATTCTTGTACTTAGAGGTAACAGATAAATTTAAGCAATCAATCTAGCTGTCCAGCATGTTTATATTTCTACAGTCAAAATGAAATACTCGTCAAGTGTACTAATAGTGACTAGCCTGCCATCTCATGTCTAGGCTCCTTTGGACCCTCCACCTTTGCACCTCCTGATGTGTTGTTGTACTGCGTTTCCACGCCCACTCCGTAGACACTATCACCCTCCAGTTCGAATACATGCGCGGGCGGCAAAGGACAGATCGTGTGCTTCTGTACTTTTGGTGTGCTTAACGGCAGTGGAAAGCACCTTGCTCGGCGCCTCCAGATAAACAAGCCTAAGGATGCCAGGACAAGTATCCCTACGCCGGCGCTAAGCCCAGCTACTAGACCGATGGATGGTCCTTTAGGTTGCGTTGGAATTGACGTTTCTGCAGGAGACGTGGACGTGGTGGTCGAGCCAGCGAAGAGGGAAGATGTGGTTCTAGCGGTACTGCTTGTTGAGACGGATAATGTCGAGACCGTTGCCCATGTTGTCGTGCTAGCGAGTATTGTGGTTGCCTGAGCATCAATCGGGCTTGGTACAGCAGTTGTTTGGGGTAGTTGCGAGAATGTATCTGCACATCCCTCGATGGATTGGCAAGGATCAATCGAGCAGCAGCCATGAAAATGATTTATCGCGCAAGTGTAAAAGAGCGTGCCGTCAGGACAGCCGGCATCGCGTCCTTCAACGGCCATTGCAAGTGCACATCTTTCCAGTTCCCTATGGACATGATGGCCTCTGGCCTTCAAACCTATTTGTACACCTATAACGACAGGAAACGGTTTTTGGTTGTTACCGATACTCATTCGCCAATTAGAAGTATGTATCTAGGTAGCCAGGCGCCCAAAGCGTCGTATCTGCATTTGTCACTCTTTGCAGGGGGAGGCCGGCGGGCCCAGCTATCTACCTAATCTAGCCCAGTCATTGGCTCGAACTACGCGACCAAGTGCATCTCGATCACCAACAGTTACCAGGCAAGGCGAGGGCACCTGTACTTCCAAAATTAACGAAATCGATCTCCTGACCTTGGATGGAATCGTAACCCAAATCGAAATTGGCGAAGAGGGGTGGGGAAGCGCATCGGCTCCCTGGCACACTGCTCCGTGAGAACGGTCCCCCCATTACGCTTTCCTTGCATGATTCTTGGTGATAAAGAGTAAAGAGTGGCTGCTATAAAGTTGCCTTGCTCCCTCCCTATTGTTGCCCTTACTTTAGACTAGCAAACTCATCATTCATTTTTGTATATGAAGACAGAATGGATCCTCCGAGCATAGCGACCCAGGCCCGACGTGAGGCAGATTCAGTGGGTCAGTCGCATGCCTCAAAGTTGGAAGAACTTGACCGGATTTCCGCCAAACAGCTATGGGATGTCGACTCAAGACTCAGCCACTGTTGGGAACAGGAAGCTCGTCTGGCCGCCGCGGCCGGCCAATTGCAAGACGCAATCTCACAATTATCAGAAACATATCATGTAAACCGTGCAGAATTGGAACGAAAGCATCGTCAGGCATGTGCGGATTTAGCCCAGAAGCACGACCGAAGTCATCTTTTTCACGAAGAGGTTCAAGCAAGACATGCCGTATTCAGCATGTACGATCGCAGATGCGCACTAATGGCTGAACGACGACGCACAATAGATCAACGTACGACTCAAGAGGTTGAACTGAACCGCTCGCTCAAAACACAGATGGAAAGTCTGAAGCGGCGTTGGACTTCCGACGCATCAACAGCCGGGGTACTTATCTATTGCCTGAAGCATTGCACATCTTACCAGTATCGTTAACACGTGTCCACTAGCACGCCCAAGATCAACGCCTACTTCGAGAAATCGACGCGGTTGGCGGTCCTAGCACGAAGCGCAGACGACTGTGTAGCGAAGAGCCACGAATCTCTAGCCCCCTCCGAGTTGAAACCCTACTCAATTCATCTTCGCATGCTACAAGTCATAGAGAGTTGCCTGCCGAGGGGCAAAGCCATGCTATTTGTAGGTCCTTTTGAATCGATTTCGTCCGTATTTCTACTGACTTATCTAGCCGTCGCGAATCCTTCACACAGCTCTATTATGTCCGATAGTGAAGCAACAGCTAGCAAGGACGTCAAGCTCCCTGAACGCCAATTAGTCTTGTACTCAAATGCAGACCGACTGTAGAACTAGCCCACATTACATTTTGATTGATAATATATTTTTATGGAGTTTCTCAACTGGCATAGTGTTCTCGGTGACAACCCCGGAAACTTCATCTTCCCTGCTTGTCGGCTTCGTAGCCATCCTCCGTAGAAATCCGCTCCTCTCTCTCCCTTTTCCGTCTCCAGTCAGCTGACTTGTCTCCCTGTACTATATGCATATGACTTAGTGATAGTCACCAAGGTATTGTGGGCTTCTCTGCAACAACAACAAGTTATGTAACCCCTTGTCACGGTTGGCCCTTCGTGACACTTACCACTTTATGGCTCATGTGGCAGAGGTGCTAGGGAACGCCGTCATCATAGTTCACGTTGCCGTGCTCTCGAGTGATGACTTGGTTGTTGGACCATGCCAACGAAAGGTGCTAGGATAGGCGATACCAACTTGTCCTTTCGGTCCCAGTAGCCACGAAAACAGGAAGCGGTTCACGTCCGCACCGGCCAATCAAAGAGAGAAGTGTATGGCCATGCATCACCAACAATCACCAACCGTTCAGGGACATGGCTTTCCCTGTTCAGCTTTACATTCACTATCGATTTGCGCAATAGGCGCTAATCCATACCCTGTATTTTCAGCTGTTAAGCTTCAATACCATGTTGCCTACCGTCCCTGAGCGTTCGCCGGGGTCCCTCATACCCGGGCTTCCCCGTGCTCATCAATAACAGGGCGGCTTGAGTAAGAGCCAAGAGTGCTTTCCGCTTCCAGCTCGGCGGTCGTATTCGTGTCATACATCGCGCTGTGTTCGCTCGCTAGCAGCGTACCGACCCCAAGGTCCGTTTATCCCGCTAGCTTCCACTACCAACGTCCTACTTGTCGCGTCAGTGGCATTGGCTTTAAACAAAGAACGCAAGCGTATTTCCTGTTTCCCAAGGTCGAAGATGCAGTCTATTTAGAACTATGCCAAAACCAGACCTCTCTCTTTGAACTGCCCATCTTGGTGGCTGTTAGTGCATGTACAGCATACTGGATCCAATTTGCACGGTTGAGACCTCCGATTTACTTTAGCGAGACAGAAGTTCGCGATCACAGATATCATCAAGGCAGTCAGCTCATCCAAGGCAGCTGATATCGGCTACTGATTCGATTTTTTATTTCTTGATCGCGCAAGAGACGGTAGGTATCGGTGGGGATACCCCAAGCCAGGCACATCTCATGAAGCTGTTTTGCCGTTTGCTACCCCAGGCAGCTATCAATTCAAGTATCTCCGATCAGAAGCACGGTCTACTAGTTCGCAACTCCTGTGATCTGAGTCAGGATTGTTTGGTCTCTTTTCATCCCTCCCCCTATTTCTGCTTTGGTCGAGCTTCGTTCTTCTTTCGTTGTTTCTCATACACCTTGTTCATCCGTTCAATGGTCCCTCTTTCTGCCTCCTGCTGTCTACTCCGACATTCGTCGCATTTTCCGGCCTTAGTTTCTTCTGTTTTTTTATCGATCTCTCCTCGAGGCCCGCGACATGTTGTAAAAAGACCATCACATTGTTGAAGTCTGACAAAACACAAACAAGAGCACTCCTCCCAATTCTGATACAATTCGAGACACATCGGATAGTAAGCTATCATGTTAATTAGCCTTATGATAGCATATTGGTATTAAATTCGCAGTTCGCAGACCTATTGTCCGACCACGACCAACTAGTAGCGACTCCGTTGTTATTCCAGAGATGACTGGCATGGGTACTAGCGCGACTGATGGCTGAGTGCGCGCCAAGCCAGACGTGAGTTATCGCAGGGACACGTGTTGCTGGGGCTCTAAGCGCATGCTCGCCTCGAAGACTTGGGCGTCATGAGTGAGGTAGAAAGCCAGATTAAATACAAAACTCATTGCTATATCACCCCCTCTCACCATCTCGTGCAAGGCGTTAAATAGCCCCTGCCATGGAGTACACCGAGCGACTCTCTACTTCCCTTCTTCGGTGATTCGTCTAAGTTTCTCCTTTTCGCTATCCAACATCCGTTTGAGGGTCCCTATATGACCACGTCTATCGACTGGAGGATATACGTAAGCGCTGCTGTTGCTTCGACGCCCAGGGTTTATTTATACCTTGGTCTTCTGGCTTTGCTTGTCCGAGCCACTTTTCGGCTGCTTCGATCCATTCAGTGAATTTGCTGATCTCTTTTTCGACGTGCTGGATAGTTTCCATTTTCCCCCCTTCGGTGAATAGGTTTAGCGAAGATTGCACATAGGTAATAGTTGAGATGGCACAGATGGGTTACTGTTTGTTGTCACAACCTCGCAGGAATCAGCGTTGGGAGTCTGCTGGGAGTCTGTTGACAGTGGCATGTATATACTTGGGGCAAAACCACTCATCACACTAAGCATACACCCAGTGGGCGCATGACGAAGACCCAGTCGTTCGGGCGCCTCCATCACAATATGATAGCTCACATCAAATGCACAGGTCTGCTCATAGGTACCGATAATAATAGCTGTGAGGATCGAGTGATATTTGTCGATTTTTGATGTAAGAACATCTGAAAACCAATTACTCCTCGTTGCTCAAGTTGTCACTTATCCGAGCCTTGGTCATGTACAGTAAGAAAACGTATCCGCTCTAGCGTGTTGGCTTCTTTCGTAAGTTGAAGCTCTGCAAAGTAGCGTGTCCCTATTGGGCTAACTTGTTATATTCCTTCTAAGTTGATGGCCTTTGTTGACGAACATCCAATGCACACCACCGTGAACGGTACACCCAGGTCCGTTCAGAGCTCTGGATGCTCCGCCGAGCCTGTAAGCCCCCAGATGTAGTGCTGATCATTGGGAGGAGTTCGAGCGGTGGCGGCAGACTATGCATAATATTGGTTCATCCACTCTGCGGGGTTTGCATAGCATCACCGGTGCTCCGTTCCCCCAGAGAATGATGTGACTAGGTATACGAGGGAAGTGATGCGCCCTAAGACTTGTGACCGTATTGTATTCTCAGTCACTCGTTTCTAGCTCAGGCGGGCGTGCTCTCCCGAGCTGTTGATATCAGATGGTTTACTTTCAAGCGCTGTCTGGGTTGTCGCATCAACATCCCAGCAGCAGAATTCCAATCAGTATCGCACTGACAAGCCGAAGTGCCAAGACCAAACACCGTCAAGAGCTCAAGACACGTAGGACTATATCGTTTGCAGAGAGACAGCCACTTGCAATGCACCTTCATCGTAACTATTACTACCTATGACGCTCGGCATGCATGGGATGCCTGCGGTAGCATCAGCCAGAACGTAGACGAGAGAAACTAGAATGGCGCCATGCATTAGAAGGCACATGTATGGACCAGCGTGGCACCCCTGAACTATGCCCCGTCTGTAACACGATGCATACAGGTGTTCCCCTTGTTCACTGCTTGCTTCTTTCCGCCTCTGATTAAACCCGGCCCTCTTCTCTAGGCCGTCTCCAAATTCCCGGGATAGCATTGAACCCTGGTAGATGATACGGTAGATGAATCAATGCTTCCAACCGGCCTTCCGCTTCAGCATGGGCAACTTATTGACCTTTAAGGGTAAGTAGGGTATACAAAGCCGGGGAAGATTCGGAATGGGCCCCGTAGAAGTCTTACCATACGTAGAAAGACCACTGCGAAACAGTTGTCACGCCATCTGGTGATAGGCAGATCCACGCTGATGTTTTCACTTGTTATGCGTTCTTAGAGACAAAGTGGATGGATAGGGTTTCTGCTAAACAACCCGGCTAGTCTTAAGATGAGCGCTGACAAGGTAGAAGTGGTACATCTGTACTCTGTGACAGTATGTCATTTTTCTGTTTGCTCAATCAGACCCCGTGGATCAACCCTTGACGTCCCATATCTGAACCAGACTTTCAAGCACGTTTTATCTTATCCGCGACTTCTTATTGATGGGAGGCTACCTTCCAACTCGACCAGCATATTCGATGCCATCTTTCTCGCGTATGACATACCTAGCATCACGGGACACTGTTCGTACAGCCCAGATGCGATTTTGCTAAGGAGGCAGCAAATAATAATCTAAGCGTTCTGAGGCTCCTCTACTAGGTATTCGAAGCAACCTTGATGAAGGAGACGGAGGAACAGATGGTGTTGGCAAGTAGCTGCTGCATACTCCTATAACCATTCAGGCTACCATCGATTCCTCTTCCCCAGTCACTAGTCTTGTGATTTTTGCAGCTGTTCGTAGCCGTTAACACCAACGTTGTTATGATTGGCTCAAGGCTTCGCCTCACATGTACGTCTCCACACGTGCTACCCGGTATCCACCTAAAAATACAATCAAGCCAATTACTGCAATGCTGTTGATCGACAGACAGGGGACCATTGAAGCTTCATTTCCAAATGTACTTTCCCTTTATCTCCCGAAAGCCCGAAGGCTATTGCATTGAGCTACAGCCGGTGTGGCCAATCGTGGAATCACAAATGCGCCATAGAACTGGCGTGATTTGGGAGGTGGCAAGTCGTTTTAAGGAAAGCCTGTTGTGGAAGCCTGTTGTAGAGGTCGCCTCAACTAGGCGCGCGTGTAGTAGAGCGCAAGGTACAGTAGAAACTACCTACCTTATCTTATCATCCTAGCCACGCACTGCCACTTTCACCTGCCACTAGGCACTCCGATACCTACCGGTACCTTTTAATCAGCGAGGCTCCAAACCTCCACAGCTATACATTTGACGCCACAGTACTTCAGGTGTAGTGCCCAGAAAACCATAGGTGCACCATTGATTGCGTGGCTCTTTTCTTATAAACATGGGAAGAAGATGATTAACGCCTCAAGTCCCGAGTTGCCCTACTCCGG
Organism: Xylaria arbuscula; assembly: GCA_022385695.1. Taxonomy (NCBI): domain Eukaryota; kingdom Fungi; phylum Ascomycota; class Sordariomycetes; order Xylariales; family Xylariaceae; genus Xylaria; species Xylaria arbuscula. Next base: position 1,402,054 of record MU279342.1, read on the forward strand.
TCCCGGCTTTTTTCTATGATCTCAATCCTTGTGTGGCTTAGCAATCTCTGTGTGGCTGGAAATACATGCATTTGGTACCTTTGAACTAGCAAGATTTCGCTTCGGGCCGCGGTTCAGCCTGCAGTTGAGGCTGAAGCTATTCTCCAAACTCTATTTTCCTTTTTCCTTTTTCCTGGGTAGGGCAAGGCAAGATAAGAGTATCCCAATGGCCACAGAAGATGATATTCGATGGCTCATAAATGAAGTCGCACGTTATGGTCGCCGTCCGCCGTGGTACAACGAGTCAGATCCCTTTGACCCTGTTGATCCTGTCTTCCAGACAGATACTGTAGTTTACCTGGCATATCGAGGCGCCAAAAGAAGAGCTTTCGGCACCGCTCGTTTTGTAGGTCAAGCAAATCTACGGCAAAAAGTCCAGGACTTAGACAACGCAACACCTGATCACAAAAGCGCTGTTGTTACCAAAGTTTCTGAATTGATAACCCCCGAGCTAAGGAAAGAGGTTACTAGCTGGGCAGATAAACCTGGAAAGAAAAAACGTTAGTTAAAAACTTTTCCCACCTTTTCTTGTCTGCTGACGCGACTTAGGCCCGCGCAATACCTCCACATCACCACCACCATCCGAAGACGTCGCCACCACCGCAACATCGACAACCAAATCTCCCCGCACCACAACAGAAACAAGTCCTACTATAACATTACCTATACCTCCAAGACATCGAGCCCACGTCCCCATGCCTGCAAACCAAGAAGCGCGACAAGATTCACCCCCACACTCGTTTTCAACAACATCCCTATCCAAAGCTGAAATCATCCTACCCGATCGCTTATTTCATAACTTATTCAAGTCATATTCCGCCCAGCAAGACGCATACGTTGCGCATATTGGATTGTCATACGAAAATACAGACATATGTTTACTTACTCTTTCTATTTCTAACGATCATATCGTGCCTACTATCGAAACATTGTCTGGCCTACAGTTGCAGACAGATAACAAGGAGCGATATCGATATTACCCTTATAACCAACTGAAGCTTCGGCTTAATTCAATAATGGGGTGTAAAATTGATCCCATATCACAATTTTTCGGCGAGCTGCTGACTGAAGCAATTCAAGCAAGCCTGACATTCAACATGGATAGGATAAACAAGTCAGATGTAACCCAGGCAGTTTCTATACAGGTATCTGACGATACCAATGATCCAGGAGTTTTGCTTATACACATAGGGCCATGTCCATGTGTCAATATATGGAACACTCTATGCCCACCCAATATAACACCAGAAGTTTCGCGCTCTAGAAATGTTCCGCTCGCGGACGTTGCCATGGTATGTATTAGTTCTTATCGTGTACTTGAAAAAACTAATAAGTATCAAGCCTTTCACACTGCACGAACTTGATCCAGAAATTTCATTTGATGACGCTCAGCCAACACCTCGCTGGATCGTGGGGAAAAACCAACAAATTTATTGGCGCTGTTGTTTTATACGAGTCTACACCAACACGAACAAGCATCTTGCGCAGGCGAGCTGCGAAATATGTGATGGTCAATGTATTGTACCAGAAGGCAAGGAACTATTTTTAGGAGGCGAGGGCGGGTACGTCAAGGCCCAGGAATAGATGTGATTGGTCTGCACCACATTAGTCGACAGCAACCAACAGTAGCCGGAAATTGACTCAGTGCCAATCGATGCCTGCTGATTCCGCTTGTTGGCCACCTTGCATGTGAGGGCTGACCTCGGATTGCCTAATCTGGCAGGTGCGCAGAGGCGCATGACGACGAGCATGCATGTGACGACGAGGATCTAAATGACAGCGAGGATCCGATGACAGCGAGGATCCGATGACAGCGAGCGATGACAGCGAGCGATGACAGCGAGGATCCGATGACGGTGAGCAATAATGAATGCGAGCGCTCATCTAAAAATGACCGGGCACGGAACGGAGCTAGGGGGCGTGAAACCAACATGGGCGCCCAACAATGAAGAGGAGCTAGCGTCATATATGGTCGGCTACACTTGCTAGTCTCGAATACGGAAATAAGTGACCTGATATTTTACTCTGATACACTGGACTTGCTCCCTGCTGTAGGTTATATATATCAGTGAAACGTCTCACAGCATTGATGCCACTATACGTATTCCACAGGCTTTTGGACAACTTGTACTCCTTTCATAATGAATCCGACTACTATAGAACCATGGATACTTACCATTCTTCCGCTTACATACATCTCCTGGATCTGCTTTCTCTGCGTCGGCATTCCTGATGAGTCTGTCTTTCGTCGACAATGGCTTACCGTTCGTGAATGGGTTATCGTCCATGAACAAATCCGCCAACTGTGGTCCAACCCCCGTCAGCTTTGGTCTTATATCGGCTCTATCATCATCTCTTCTGCCATTATCGCGTGTCTAGCCATCTTTTTCATCACCCCAGTTCTACTTTTGATTATCTCCCTGGCTGTCTCAAATGCGCCGCCGTTGAATAAAGCGATCAAAACGATATGCTTCCTTCAAATCATGTCTATCGAGGTTCGTTACACCGGCTAACCCATTTCTCCAAACGCAACATCTAATTTTCCATAAGTACTGTACCTCTGTTTGGCCTTTCCTAGGCCTGCTTTGCAATCGTACTCACTCAACCGTCGCCATATTGGGGTACATCATTCATTTAGTGCTTGCCTTGTACGGTCTTTCACGTAATTTGGATGGGCCTTGGGTGTCAGCACTCTTTCTTCACTTAACTGCGCTTGTTGTACACTCATTGCTATCTCGGAAACTCTGGGCAAAGTCTAGTATGCAACAGAAATCATTCTTTGTTTTTTGGTTTGTCTCATTTGCAATCAGTTTTCTTCTTGCAAGCGCTTTATTGGTTTTTGGGATTATACAGCATAAAGCCATGTTGGAATTCTCCTGGGCTATACTTTGGGTCACCTGTATTCTGGGGTTGGTTTTCAGGAAACTGTTGCTGGTAGTGCGTAGATCAGGTACTGCAGCTGTACAGGCACATTTGTCCAGGTACCAGCAGCACGGCAAATCGGAGTGTAATGCGGTGTGATGCATGCAACGATGGAGTGGTGTGCTCTCAATTTGGCTAGTATATATGCAATCAAATCAAACCCCTTCCTTCATCTAATTTGAGTGCATGACCCCCGAAATTGCTTTTCGAATAACCCACCTGCAACTTGGCTCTCGCCAAGCGAGGCCGACTGGCGTAGCCTAATCACAAGGTAGCTGGTCTTGTATTGATATATGATATAAGTACGCGCGCATGTGTTGTTCTCCTCACAGAATATTTGCTGGGTAACAACTCAGCTTTTTCTTCACTACCTATCATACAATGCAGTCGCACGTTGGCAATTTGCTTCTCATTCCGCTCGGGTTGGATGCTTATCTCGATCCAGGCGACAACCCGACAGTTGAGAGTTGTTCTGCCAGAGATGAATCATACATTTATATGCAACTCGACGACTTATCAGCTGAGAATGGTCCTGTCAGTGGTAATTCAGAGGATACTGGGTCAGACGACGATGCTATGTTAGTCGACGATGCTATGTCAGTCGACGATACCATGCTAATCGATAACGACACGCATGATGGTAAATTCCCGTTGCACCACCCAGGTATGTCTGATGCTGACCCCAAACTAGCAGACCGTATTGATATCTACACGGATGACACTGCGACTTGTGAAGAGACGGCTCAGGAAGATGGTATTAACATTTAAGAAAGATAGTTCTGACAATCAGCTGACTCAAAGACAGGGTATGAAACTCGCCCGGTACTGGCCGTCCTGGAAACTGGTACTGTCCACACGATCTGAAATCCCGGTCGGACGAAGTAGCTGACTTTGATCTAGGAAATCATGCGTTTGTTATCTATATGGACTGTGAGCCTGCCCCCTGGGTACAGAACCCCATCAATGAATCCGAGGGCTTGACGGTTACGACAATTGATGGGGAAGTCGAGGAGACCGAGTGCCTTTCCAAATGTGAAAATGCAAGCTGGTAATTCGGCGTATTCAAGTTCTGCACGAAGATGCATAGTGGGTAAAATAATGTATAATGTAATATAAGCCATCGACATGAGGGGGTTACCGAACAAAAGAATTATATTTTTTTTGAGAAACCAGGTTTATTTTAGTGACAGTGCCTGACAGCTGGAGGAGAGAGCGCTAGCGCTCTAAACCCTCCAATCATATCTCTCATATACCTCGGCTGACCAGGGTACAGCAGTGCGTGTTGCGGAGTAACGTCTTCGTTGGTGCGTCATCTGTCATTCGCCGGGGACCACGGATGTCCAACGATCCCAACAGGGTGCCTATTTCAGGCAGGCATACAAAGCCACAATGCGACTCCTGTGCGAGTACAGCGACGGTACAACTGTCAGCCTACCAACTGCGATACAGAGAGATCCCTACAAGGTGCGCGGCCTTGTAAGCGAAGCTTTCTTCCATTGCCTGGCTGCCCTGCCCGACACCAGCGCTTTCCTGCGAGCAGAGCACTCAATTCGCGACACCCTTATCAGTTTTGACGGTAGCGATGACCGCTATATCAAGCCTTATATTACGTCACGATTCTTAGATTCTCGGACGAAGACTACACCCAGAGCAAGCATTATTCAAGCTTCATTTTTAATAGGAGGTCCTCTTGCATTAATTGGAACTTTTCATGCTACTTCTAATGCTAGTCGCAATACACGTAACCGCGAAACTCTTGATTATCTTTTGGAAACTGGGCCAGAATCACATAATGACTTGTTCGAACGAGCTCGTACATTTCCTCGTCACGCATCTATCGGCCCCTGGTTTCAACAAATCATTAATAAGCTTGATATAGATACAAAATTTCTAGCTTATTTTCTTTCCGCTTTAGGACCACATATGGCTAATGTTCCCAACGTTCTTTTTACCCGGACCCGGCAGCCATCATATACTTTCGACGAAAATGGAGAAATTGTAACCTGCCAGCAGGAAATTGCCTCGGTTCTTAGCGACGAATCTCGGTTTAACTCAGCTATACAAACTCTTCGGTCTTTAAAATTCCTAAAATCAAGTGTTGGAATACATATTGACCAACAATTAGCTGCTTTAATAAGTACGGACCCAGCACCGTGGCATATTACAGCAGCTAAAGTAATATGCTATATATTTCCAAAACACCAATCAATTGAACCGGTTAAGTTAGTAATCTTGTTATGTATTATTTTAAAGGTTTTAAATAACAAATTAACTATAAAACTAATTTATATTTTATTTAGCTACGTTCAAGACTGCAACTCACTTTTGCCGTATTTACAACATACCTTTTTGTACCCATTTCAAGGCATATCGCATCTTCACACAAATTTTTTATTTCAAGCAATTGAATCTTTTTTATCATCGCTACATTATAGCAACTTGGATTGGAATTTAAAAGCAATTTTATATGCTGAAAATCTGCTTTCTTTATTTAAAGGAAGAGAGCAAAAAGATTTTGAAATTTTAACAGCAAGGGTTGCTGTAGCTAAAGCACGTACCATGCGATATTCCGAACCAGTTACAGGGTCTGGTAAAGACTTGAACATTACTTTTCTTTGCGACAATTATCGGTCTCGTGCATATTCTGCAGAGCTTGCTATCTTGAAAGCCGAGGTCCAAATTGATCTGAATAATTATGACCAGGCTCTGGTGGAAATATCCGACTTTGAGGCTTTAAAATCTGAATCGACTCTTGGTAGTTTTATGAGCGACCGGGTTAAGCTGCTCCGCGGGACTGTGCTTCGATTCAGCGGTCATTTCACGGGCGCTTATGCAGCACTAAGCTCTCTGCCACACACAGACACCAGTATTCTACAGCTGGGTGCAGTTCTGTGCGAGACAGGGGAGTGCGACAAGGCTATTCGTCATTTGCAGCTTGCTGCAGATCCTGACTCGTCGCGGCTTGCTTGTGCCAATGTACATCTGTACAAATACATGCAAGCAATCAAAAATGGTCGACAGGATACAGAATCCTTTCGCATTGCAACCAGCACGTACCTTTCTTCCCCTCTCGAGAGATCTCGGGCGAAATTCGACATCACTTTTTCAATTCTAATTGGACGAGCCATCTTGTGCCATACACAAGGAAACATTCAGCCGGCAAGAAAAGCGTGGTCTGACGCATTAGATACGTTACAATCCTGTGGCCCGTCGCCAGGGTACCTTGACGTGCTTCTGTCAGCTTCTTTAAGTGATCTCTCATTTAGAGAACATGGTACTGAGACCAGCCGCCTGCATAAAGACGAGGCCAAGGCATTGTTACTACGGCATCCTCCCAACTATCGGTTCGTCGGGTTGGGCTCTCTTTGGCTAGACATCCTTAATGGTAAACTTGGCTAGCATTCTACACTAGATACCCCTGAGATGAGCTGAAGTCATGTTTGGGGGTGGCGGGTGGCGGGACGGCAGGTGTACAGAGAAATAATACATTGTTCGTCTATCAATTTACCAAGCGCAACAAGAAATGAAATGCAAGCTAGCCAAAACTGTCCGCTTTGTACCTTCCTGTCGGAGAGATATGCATGGGAGCAATAGGTAAACGTGAATAATTCTGACTATATTGTTGATAGGGGACGAGAAGCAATATGTAGACCAGTTGTCCCACATGACCCTATTGTTCAATAGGGTCCGGACCAACTAGTCACCTCCGTATCCAATTTCCCTTCGTAGCCATGCTTTCGAAGAGCATCACACCACTCTTCAACCTTTACTTTCTCTGGATGGCAGTCCGAAGCTTAGATAAGTTAGCATAGTATAGCAATACAACGGAGCATATGCCTTACGATATGCAGGAGGCAAGGGTTGCCCCCTTCTGGATGCCACATAATTCACCAGCTTCACAAAGGTTCTGATCAAAGAATAGCCCAATTCTCCTTTGGCGGCGGCAGCTGCTTTCTTATATTGTGCAATATCTGCGGCGATATCGGTCACGGGATCGGCCATGCCGAGAGTATTTGTCCAAGTCTAACTGATATTAACGAAGTAGTGTCGATACGCGGAGGTATTCTTAAGGAAGGAATTTAGAAAAGTTGAGATCGGTGAGGGAAAGCAAGGAAGAAGCAGAAATAAAACAAGACAAGTGTAAGGCATCTTATACCACACGTTGGCCCATCGGGAGCATGATTCTTCGGAGCTCCAAACCCCTATCACCGCTTTTTATTCGGCCACCATTCCGCGGTATCCGCCTCAGCTAATATGCATGACTGATACGGTGTAGGGATGAATACGCTCGCGATCACCTTCCTGGGGTCTCTATACCCATCCTGCAACCGGTGCAGAGTCTACGTAGCTACACCTGACCTACTAACCACGATTACTTCGAGGGATCGCGAGTTCATCGTATCAACCAATACGAATTAAATTACAAAATACGTCGCGGTTTAAATGCCCTTGTGGGGGTTAGGCTCCCGTCATTCTTGAGCAGAATACATAAGAAAATCCCACGTCCTCTGATTACATGATTGTGCAGCAGCCATCACGAAGGTCTCTGCTCAGTAATGGCATCCAGGTATCGCCTCCAAAGGACCCTGACTCGACCACAGATTCCGACCTGACTAACGATTCTGATCCAACTAACGATTCTGATCCAACTAACGATTTTGACGCGACCAATACTTTGGTCATTTCGATGAAAAGGTGCATAGCATCGTCGCATTTTGCTGATGTCTCCATCCACTTGCAGCCAAGGTTGTTCGCAAGCTCAGATACCTGCTCGGAAGACACGGCTCTATTACTCCCCTTCTTGTCTGTCTTGTTACACACAATGATACAAGGCAGGTTTGGTTGGGTCGAGGTCACCGAGTACGAAGTCCCACGACTCTTTATCTCATGAGCCCGTCGGTACAGATACTCAATTCTGTTGAAGGATTTCTTCTCCGTGACGTCGCATACTAAAACTATGCCAACACTTTTTTGAATCGGGTTATCTTTCTCATCTCTGTTCTCCTCCCAGTCGAGAGTGCCAGCCGTATCGAAAACCTCTACTCGATATGATTCATTCTCAATATTCATTCGTGTTCGTATTTTCAGTGTTTGAGTAGTAGGGATATGCTATCCAACGCGAGAATAATGTTAAGTAACCTAAGTAAATACATCAGGACATGACAACTTACCTCCTCAACAAATGGTACGCGGCGTAGTTGGTTGATTAGCGCCGTTTTTCCAACACCACTATGCCCGAGTACCACTATTCGGTGAGTCATGATATGTATGGCCATATCAAAAGGCTGCAGGATACGTATAATCTGGGGGATGTAGTATCTGCCGAGTTGAACACTGCGAACCGTAGGTGACGAGAGGTCGAGAGGCCGCTAAAGGGGCAAAGGTACTTGGGATAAGGCAACCGTCAACCCAGAGAAGAGACTGTGCATACTGTGATGAAAGTGCAGTTTGGCAATTAGAATTTTAGGTTTTATATCCACTGGTAGCCTGGTCAAGATGCCTACCGATGGTGATCATGCATAGACTAGTCAGGGGTTGCACCAGAAGCGTCTATTGCATACATCGATGTATTGGCGGGACTTCCAAGATGTCTTTGGAAAGCCATGTTTGAACACTATTAGTTACTATACGCTTTTCCTCCTTAGCTGGAACGAAGATATCAGCAGTCCCTCGCCGGTTTATTCCCGTGTTCACGACTCTCCAGATTACCACCAGACGGCAAGCAGGCAGCTGAACATGACTACCTTCTATTACCGTCTTCTGTCATCCCGCGCTAAGGATCACGAATGTTCTCGTTCGAATGATTTCTAAAGTAGATATGCTCCGAATAGATCATTTCAAACGTCAAAAGGCCGGGCTGTACCTGACGGATAATGGAAACGACTTCATGTTCAGGTTCCATGTTCTGGTTGAGCAAGGATCACAAGAATGGAGTCTGTGCAAGGATCACAGGAGTGGAGTTTGAGCAAGGATCACAGGAGTGGAGTTTGAGCAAGGATCACAGGAGTGGAGAATTATGTGGCCAGACGGCCCGGCTAGAACAGTAACGGATCTTGAACGTTCAGTACTGTATGTACGGAGTAGGGTACTTTGAGCAGCACGTGAGTGGTGAAGTCACGGTGCTGAATCGGGATTTAGAGTGATGCCGTTCGCATTCGGAAAATTGTTACTCCAGATCCAAAAAAGGATTTCGCCCGATGACGTTATCGCGCGATCCCGCTGCGGGGATGGTGATACTTTCCCATGTATCTGCTGACAACAGGAGACGCTATTTCGCCTGTCATCGAATATGGCAGCCGCTACGCTTTCAGAGCGCGCAAATAATGCGTTGCGCGATGCTGGATTTATCGCCGAAGAAGATGCTTCAATAGGGGAGCAAGTCTTAGATATGAAGCAAAAGGGGTTCTCTTGCTTATCGGTAGATGGCCTAAACTTCTTACTACGCAATTTTATCGGTAACAAGGTTGCGCGCAAAATTCACAAATTTATCGATCGTTGCTAACCTTACTTAGCAAATCAAAGAAGTGCTCAGCTACTCATTTTCTTCATGCAGTATTGCTCGATATTTGCAATTCCAAAGCGACCCAGGCCACAAATTTCTATTCAGACGTGGGGGGAAGCTTGCGCCTGGTGTACTGGTCGTTCTACTCTGGGGCAATGACACAGAGGTCGCATTCTATAGCGGTTCACATCAACACGATCTTTCTGCGGTGTTTGCGTCAAATGGTCTTTGGGAAGTGCCCGAGGCGGCACTAAAGCGAGCCGGTTGCGACAACAAAGTGTCTATTTCTTTCAAGCTCGGCGGATTGTAAGTATGACAGCTAGACCAGTGGCTTTTCTAACTTTTAGTTACAGGACTATCCACGACGCTCGGGTGGCTATTGAGTTCCCAAAGGGGCAACCTATTGGTTGTGTCTTAACCACGAATAACATCATATCTCAGTGGTCAAAAATGACACTTCCAAACAGCCCAGAATTGTTAAACAAGGTTGAGGATGTGCGTCGCACCGGAATTGGATTGCATATTGGATTCGTTGCTCCTGATACCATAGCGTCGCCATAGATGTCAGCTGCTAACAAATAATCCATTAACTACGTATACAATTTATACCATCCACTGACTTGCAACAACTTGAATATAGTGCTAAACCCTATGGCTATCGTTTGTGTTGTAATCATAAGATGTGTATATAGATCCAAACCATGGCGCATTCAGAACGTCTGCAGGAATGGAGGCAGTATCAACGAAGAGGCTAGGCGCATACATGTCTGCTGACTCAGGAATTACAGGAATGAAGGTAGTGTCAACGAAGAGGCTAGGCGCATACATGTCTGCTGACCCAGGAGTTACAGGAATGAAAGTAGTGTCAAAGAAGAGGCTAGGTGCATAAATGTCTGCTGATCCAGAAGTTGCAGAGTTGAAGGCAGTGTTGAAGAAGAGGCTGGGCGCATAGATGTCTGCTGATCCAGGAGCTGGCATAGGATATAACTGCTCAAAAGAAGCCTGATCGGGAGGTTGAAGTGCTATTGCTTGTTAAAAAAGAGATCTGAACTAGATATGGTTGAATAACGGACATTGCTTATCTGTTGCTGAAACAGGTGGTAAGTTTAGTATATCTGGAAGCTGTCGACTTCTTTTGGGAGTTGGGTCAAGAATCTCGTCGTTTTCTAACGCCCTTTTCCGTGTTGTACTCGCATTAACAGTACTATGCGAACCAGCGGATAAAGACTGCAAGCGCTTTAATTCCGCCCGAGATTGATTGATGAGGTCGTTGCAAATGCTTATTATATAGCTTTTCTTACTAAGTGTTGCATTGTCTAGGTTGTGTGTGCTCTTATGTCTGAGAAATGTGCTCGCTGTAGTCAGAAATCTGCCACAAAGTAAACACCACTCTTTGCATGATATGTCTGATTGAGAATACGATTAGTTCAGATCATATACTGTGTACGATGAGCCTTACGTATTTGAAAATGTCGCATCAAGCTTTTCTGTGAGTTGAAGTTTTCGGCACAGTTCTTCCATGGACATATAGCACATGGTGCTGTCTGTGACTTCGGAACGTTCTGACCGATCACACTGAGCTTCCTAGATTGAGTTGAGCGAGTTCCATTGTGCTCAGCCGGTACGGGCGCATATCTTCTGTCTATCTGAACAGTGTTAGCAAGAGAATGTTGACATGTTAACTACTTACTTGATGCGCGTTCGACATTATCTGTCAATCCCTATAACCAGGCGCATTATCGTCTCTGACCCTCAAAGAAGTTGGTGAAAAAGATGCAATGCTCAAGGGGAGTGTAGTGGAAACTGGAGACGTCTGCTGCGACCGAGGCTTAGCTGCCCAATTTGGGTCCCGCTGATGGGCCTAGCTTGTTGTCACTGCACTATAAATACCCTATAGAAGTCAGTAGCCCACAACCAAATTCTTGCTTTACAATTCTACAGAGTCAACCACAACCTTTAACAATCCATCCGATATAACATGCCCGAAAATCAGTGCGGCGATTGCAATGGCCACGGCATCAAGGATAATGCTATATGTGGTACATGTGGAGGGAGAGGGAAATAGCCTATCTTTGATCGAGTCGGTAAGAATTCAATGATGTTATCGATAAGCTCAAGCTAAAGCATATGTGACAGATAGGTATTCACTTTGATTTGCGCTGCAGCATGAAGCGCTTGGGCACTGCCAATGACCTCAACTCCAAGAGCACCAAACGCATCCTATCACCATTTTACTCTATCTTCTCGTAACCGGAGTATAAAACGTCAGGCGGCATAGCTTAATTGCCAAGATGCGTGATTAGATCAGAAGCAAACGAGTGCCTCGTTTGAATCCGTTTTGGGGGGGATACCTTCGTTTAGCACAAGGTCATTGTCAGATGGCTTATTTGCACCAAAGCAGAACACATACATACCTAGGTAGATAGCCGTGTTAAATGTAAGCTATTTCACTGATGGTGGCTATGCTGCAAGATATCGTTTGAAATATGCTTAACCTAGCGGAAAGGTAGAGGAACTAAAGTGGTGGAATGGCCTACCTACTTTGTTTTCGGTATCCAATAGTGTACTTGCCAATCTCCGGAGCAGTTCCATGTAATTGATCTTGACCCCAGCTACAAGCTTCGCACACTGTGCTATCGGCCTGCTCACAACTCACATTCGTGCGCGCACCACTTTGGACGCCCTCTTTTAGTTCAAGATCCGCTCGCTTTCCATAGAAAGCTTTCCCCCATAAATGGCCGATCCTCCGTTCGCCTACATAGTTTATGCTTCACTGTTATACCTCAGGTTTTCGCAGAATCAACTCTCACTCTATATTGCAAACTTGCTCTCGATACCAACTGAGGCCCATGATTATCTAAACGCACAAGTCGTCCCCTTTTCCCTCGCGCCGCACTTTAGGTCCCACATAGCATTGTTGAGTTTCGCCACCGATTTTACTCTTGTCCTCGCCAGTCCAACAATGGCAATGAAGCCCGAGGATATTGTTGCCCAGCTCAACCGGGAAAATGAACGTCTTCAGATTCATCTTGCACGCGAAAAGAGAGAGAAGGCGATGTTTCAGAGCAAACTCGATGTCATCCGGCGAGAGAAGGGAGTAGTCCAACAATGTGTCGAACATGATAAACGTAACACAGCGATAGCCAAACAACAGAACGAGGTGCTCAAGCAAGAGGTCCTCGAGGGGCGATGGGATATTGATGCTGTCCACCGGCGCAACGAGAGACTCTGCGGTGAGGTCGACATGCTCCAACATCAGTTGATAGAGTTACAGAACCAGCACTGTCATGCCGTCCTCCAGGCAGAGCACGCATGGGGGGAGGTCCGCAATCGCGATCAATATATTCACGGCATGCACAGATATGTTGCTTTCGTCGAAAACTACTCAAATGAAGGCAAAGCTGCATCTCATGCCGCATTTCAAAATATGGAAACATTTTCCCAAAGCCAACTACACTTGGCAAGCTTGGAGTCTCAATGTCTCCAGGACAATCTAGCCAAACTCCAGCGTTTTATCGACAAAATCACAAACGAGGATAAGTTCGAACAAAAGGCGTTAATGGACCAGCTTGTCACAGCTAAAGCCGAAGTACTTGTTGCCCAACAGCGCCAGAATGTTCTCGAATATAAACTCTCTAAGAGCAACGAAGAGATTGAAGCTATTCAGAGAACTTCAACTAGCCTTGTTAACGCTCGCAACTTGCTTCGTAAAAAGTTGGTAAAAAACCAGAAGACCAATGCAAATCTGAAGCAAACTGAAGCTATGGCTAAAGAAGCGGCAAAGAAAGCGGCACTAGAGGCGACCCGGGCAACAGCCGCAGCTGAGAAGCAAATGCTCAATGAGATTACACGCCTCGAGGAAAAAATCGAGGAGCAAAAGGCGGAAGTCCAAGTGCAGCAAGTGCTTCAAAACGATCTCAAGAATAGCATTAGCGCCGAACAGCAGCGCCAGAGGGAGTTCGAAATATCCCTAAAGGCAGCCGAAAGCAAAGCTTCCCGCTACAAGGAGCTCAACGAGAATCTCAAGAGCCGGATAAAGTCAATGAAAACCGGGGGGAGCACCCTTACACAGACTATCCGCAACCAGGAAATCATCATTCAGCAGCTCCGCGACCGCGAGAAGAAACTAGAGGCGGAGGCGGCCAAGGAACGGCGCATCGCTTCCCAGTATCAAAAAGAACTCTGGAGACAGAAGGAGACTAATGACGTTCTTGCTCAAGTCAACTCTCAACTGCGAGGCTACAATCTTGGCAATACGCATACTATGCTCGAGGAACTCGGACGCAACAGAAGCTACCTTAATGTCCGTATCCTTAAGAACGTGTTAAGGCGCCTGTCCGAATATAATACCTTGTCAGCCGGAATTGCCGCCATGGATAATATTCGCGGGTTCCTACTCTCAGCCCGCGAGGCGATCAACGACTATATGAACCTAATAGTCCAAGATGTAAAAGCGATTGATGGGTTGATACACAATATTAAGGAAATGACGCCTGCTATAGCCTATAAAGAAGAAGACAACAGCCTATTAGTCAAGTTTGCCCAAGGCTTACAAGATCTCAAGGGTGAGGTAAGGTTAGCACTTGAATTTTCAGAAGCAGATGTCGTATCCAGGGGGGACGGGGAGAATGGCAGGATGCGCCGAATACTTGAGCCTTTGGAACTTCCGGGGCTTCTTACTGGCTGCATTGATCCGTACCCGACCGCTGAAGAAGTGAACCATGAGCTGCTGCAGATCGTGGCCAGGCGGTTCGCTCTTTCATCCCCCTCGTTCTGATTTTTATCGTCTCCGTTCGGAATGCTCATCTCCAGCAGGCCCTTCTTTCTGCAGCTAGAGTACCCGTTCCCACAGCAGCTGGGTGAAGTGGCTCGTACTCGTTTTCAGACCGAGACAGTTTTTTACGATAGAAGATAACCTTGATTCATATACCAAGAGTTGCCATGACTACGCATTGGGGGCAAGACGGCAGAGCATATTAGTTCGAACCGGTGTCCCCCCTTCCCCAAAAAAAAAAAAAAGAGAGAGAGAGAGAGCTGTGTTATAAACAAGCCACCATCTCACATATTAGCACAGACGAGGAAGTTGTCAACTGAGGTTTGGAGGAGAGATGAGGAGTGGTGACTAGCTTAGAGTGCCATTGAAGTTTTGATTCTGAATGATTGTATTAAATAGTTTGTTTACTTTCTGCAGGAGGGCGTTAATGCCTGAAGCCGTTCCCTTGGGGTTTTGGCCAGAACTAATAAAATATAGTCAGTTCGAGCTACATCTCCTACTATCTATGGGCTGACCACAACTTGTTACATCGGCAGCATTGACGGGGCAGACTGCTCAATATGGACATTTCGCCTCTCCTAACTTTCGCAATCTGTCTATATCGACCACATAGTTCCGATAGCGCTTCCTGTCTTTGATCTTCGTCCCTGGAACATAGACCTAATTCAATAGCTCGTAGGAAGTATACGCAATCGTCTCGGTGTCTCTTTGTATTGTTATCCATATCCCAAATCAAACCTGCTGGCTTTACGCATTCAGCTGTAGTGAACATGATGCCAGGGGTCAACCCGCCTCGAAGAGTAATAGTACTATGAATACAGCCAGGTGGGAGGTAAATGGCATCTTCTTCTGTCTGGATACAGAACTCTCCGCCTTCGAGTCTGCCTTGCAGTTCAATAAACATCGCGTTTGATTTATAGACCTCCGCTAACAGGCTGTAGTTCTTCTCGGTCAAAGGGTAAAGGGCCCATAGCTTGACACACGCACTATGGAGAAGTGTAATGCCATGCGCGCCACAATCTAGAAGTTTCAGTCAGCACAGCAATCTTTTAATGCGGAGCGCATTTACCTACCCACGTGAAGATCCAGCCCAGAGAACTTCGGAGTTATGTTGGTCTTGACCTCAAGGGATTCCTCATATATTGGAAATTTCCCATATAACCGCTCTGGTATCCTGGCCTTGGGTAGTTGCGCAGTCATATTCACAGCGCATATTGCTGAGCCTATGTCTGGGTGATCCAGTTGCTGAATTACGTCGAAGATGTGCAGGCTATCAAGGGGCTGCCGTGGACTACCGCGGCGGAAGACTGCAGTCCCTTCGTTCGAGTTAAGTATCAAGTCGGACATATAGTGTTGCCTGGTCGGCTTCTCAACCCAACATTCAGTGGCCGGGAATAGAAATGGTGCCCGCAACCCTATACCGTTCCAGATAGATGTGTTCGTCGACTGAAGTTGTGATAGACCACCAGCTCTTTGAATTTCCTTCTTATATGCGTCTAATAATGACGAGATGGATTCGTCGTTGATACTGAGGACTTCTTCCCATAAACACCGAGGGAAGACTGGTGCATGGGCTCGGAGTGTTGTTGTTGATGCGCTCGCTGGGGCCTCGTGGATTTTTTTGTGTTGGGACCATCCCTTGTTCTTGATCAGAGACTTACAGACAGGACAAGTGACTTGATGCGCATTTTGATGCCATCGTTGGTGACGCGCAAAATTTGCTTTTGAGACAGTTTTGTTACACCTGCTACAGTATTTTGATTTGGTATTAGGCTGCGGGGATCGGGGCATAGGTGCAAGGTAGGACGAGTGAGAGGATGAGCGAGAGGATGAGCAAAAGGATGAGCGAGAGGATGAGCGAGAGGATGAGCGAGAGGATAAAAGGGCCAGCCATTTCTTATTTGAGATTACTGCGTAAGCTATTGGTTACCGCCAAGCACTCAACGAAAATCAGCTAAATATATAAGCATTTATTATATTGCTATAGCCAATGTAAGACATCTTTGTAAACAAACTGTGCGATGCTTATATGGTTTTAATAAAACATGATATGCTAACTTGACAGTGTGATGCGGTGCCAGTGGGTTATTAGTGCCAGTGTGGTATAGCGCCAGTGTGGTATAGTGCCAGTGTGGTATAGCGCCAGTGTGGTATAGTGCCAGTGTGGTATAGTGCCAGTGTGGTATAGCGCCAGTGTGGTATAGCGCCAGTGTGGTATAGCGCCAGTGTGGTCTAGTGCCAGTGTGGTATAGTGCCAGTGTGGTATAGTGCCAGTGTGGTATAGCGCCAGTGTGGTATAGTGCCAGTGTGGTATAGTGCCAGTGTGGTATAGCGCCTGGGTGGTAGGTATTGCACCAGCCATGCGGTAACAATGTGGTATGGTAACAATGCGCTCTGGTACATGTGTGTTATTTGGCCATAATGGCCTGGATGTGTCCAGCGAGCATGGTAGTGTTGTATGTTATGCCAGATGTTACAGCCCTTTCGGCTGTGGCTTCAAATGCACGACATATCCACGATATTTTCGGATCAATCTTGTTGATAACCTGCTGGCCCATAATCTTTAGATTAGTATCGCTGGTTCTCGAATGATTTTTACTATACAAACAATCAGCTTGCGACAGAACGGATCTATTGGGTAACCATACATGATGGGTTCCGCTGCTTCTGAATACATCAAAAGTAGAAATACTGAGGGGCCAGAGAGATATTCCCAGCGCCTAGCGAGCCTCCTAAGCTCCCTGATTCGCTCCCTGGATAAAGCCCCCTTTTCGAATTCGACGAGTCTTGTTATTGCGATTGTTGCGTTTCTTTGTCGGCCGTGCAGGCCCTGCTTGCGTTCTGACTGGATTAAGATTTCAAGTGAGTCGAAAAGCTTTAAGAACCGGACGTACGCTAGCCTTGCAAATAGCCCCGGGCCAGTCATCGCTCTGCCCACAGCATCGAATGCATTTTTGACAATATCGCTAGAGCTGTTGGTATTTGTAGGTAATGTCGTGGCTTTTACCAAGCTGATCCAATTAGTAAGTGCTTCTTCATAATGCTGAAGAAAGCGCTCTAAAGGGGCTTTTGGGACTAGCATATTAGTCATCAATTGTGCTTTGGCTGTTGAGAAATCCATGATTGCATAGTGCTACTTGCTGAATGTTTTATTGATCAAGCGGTTGAGCTACCTTAAATATTAAAACCAAAGCATGGCAAAACGGGTAGCTGTTGTAAGTTGTGCCCAAAAACTGTTTTCCGATTCGAGTCCCTCCACTTTCGGCCGGATTGAAGCGTACAACAAAGTAGCATTAGCGCCTTCGCTTTTTTTTGCGTAGGCTCGACTCAAACCCGTTGCCTCCACACTATTACACATTATACGCTTTCGCGTATATGATTTCTCGTGAAGACAGCAAAGTTATGATACGCGTGGGGGTTTTTTTGGGGGGGGAGGGTTGTGTACAGACTGGGCACGCCTTGGTTTTGTTCGCATATCTTGGCTCTGTGATTGCTCGCGATGAGGACTAATATGCCGATGCTGACTCAAAAGCAATTAATTTTTACAGATAAAAATATTATCCAAGAATGGCCACATAATGGATAAATGGTTATTTATTACTACGTAGTTAACTAGACGATTATTTTAAATAAAATCAATTGTGCTATGTTTGGAGCATTGGTCTTGTGGTATGGTGTTGCGCAATCGTGTAGTGTTAGCAGATGGAAGAAGGTGTAAAGTACGTGACAAGGTTGGGGGCAACAGGCATAGCAAGGAGGACGACGAGTCTAGACGAGTACAATGACCCCGCTGCTCGGCTAGATTGGGGAAGGGTTTCCGCACTAGCCCCACAGGATCTCCTTAGCCCACAGGTCTGTTTTCATTCTGTCTGTATCTCGAGTCCTTTTTCTAAAGAAGCTTTAACTCCTATTATGGCTTTGTGCGGGTTTTTTAAACGCCCGGACCTGCTTGCCTTCTCGGCTAGTCCTGTAATTTGAGCACAGGCATGTGAACGGTATGGAATGTAATTATAAATAGATCCAGCATATATTTGTAACGAACCTGCTTTATGTCATCTGAGAGGTAAAGGCAGCAACGTTGGGGGTTTTTGATTTGCAGATAATAATAGGGCAATTAGCAGGGTGTTCGTTAGGGAGACTTAAGGGGGCTTTCACCACTACACAAAGATTAAAGTCTAGTAGTAGTCAAATTATGTGTGAATGATTATAAACATATGCATTTGTTGCCGAGCGTGCTTAAAACACACCATTTATGCACACTAAGTCTACCAGTTGCAACGTTTCTTTCTCAAATCCCGATATACTAAACACGTGTCTCAATCTTAGCAATAAAAACAAAGTTCTAGCGCATCTAACTACATTATAAATCTATATTAGTTAGTCCTAGTAAACTCGTGTTTTGCCCAAGCCATTTCCGGCCCTGCCGTTCTACCGAATACGTATTTGGTAATGCGTATGCCACCACTCTTGATGTAACAAATAAGTACGCCGAGCTATAACTATCTATATACTTTTTCTATCGCTGCATCATATTAATTGGTAAGTTATAGGCATAACAAAATTAGTCCTGATGCTTTATAGAAACTAGCCTTAACCCGAACTTTTGTTACAGTCATTGTGCCCAATACAACATAATACAGAGACCCCTCACTAAGTCATTCCAGATCATGGAGTCCGATAACAAGCATGAATCGTACGAGAGAAACGAGAGCATGCTCCATAGGTCGGAGGGAAGAAACCGGCGTGAGCTCGGAAAGCTTAAAATTCAAGAGGTCTGGGATATGTCTGTAGCTTTAAAGCTGCTCAATTTCCGCTGACAGTCAGCAATACGTTCTTCAAGCTCATCCAATTCCTGTCCAAGTTGGTGAATGTATTGCTGAAGCTGGTTTAATTTATTACGGGATCGATTTTGCTCGTTGTTCAGTTCCTCTCGGATTCTATATGATTAGTAATGTGGTTTGGGTCTTGTAACTAGAAGTAACCGTACTGCAAGATTCGATCCAGACTAGAATAAAGAACTATACATAGGAAGAAATAAACCCCAGATTCTTGGCGAGCCCAACCAAGACGTTCCTCTCTTTTCTAAGTGTATTATTAAAAAGGTGATCACTAGTTCCCAAAAAATCCACGGTCTGTGCAAATAGATCTTTCAGTATATCTTCGTCGACATATTTGCAGAGCAGTCGGTCCTTATAGCATGCAGCCAATATTAGGAGGTTTCCCCAACGACTAGGAGCTAATTAGCAATATAAGGCTATATAAGAGACCAACTGACTACTTACGAATGCGCTGTCTCGAAAATATTAGCAATGATAAGGCGTTGCTTTCCCTCTAAGCGGTGGAATGCCCTTGTACTCTCAATCAGAGCTTGGATAGCCAAGCAAGCATTGTTAAGAGTGATGTCACCGTCGGGGGATGCCCATCCCATGGGCGTTTGCAGTTGGTCTTGGTGTAAAACATTTTCAAGGAACGGTCTGTAAAGGATGACTTGCGAGTCCCAGTACTTTGCACGTAATCGCGCAGCCAGGATATCGCCGGTAGGGGGGTCCCCATCATTCCAGTGATACAAAGGAGGCACCCAGGCGCTCCTCGAAGCTTTTAGTCCTGTTTGGATATCCTCAACGACTTTTTCTACTGTTGAATAGTCATTTTCACGTCGATTTTGGCTGTAGAAAATGGTGTAGATCTTATTTAGCTGTTTTCGAAGAAACAGTTGCGCGAGACAGCTCGTGATAACACTGTCGTCGACGCCTTGGTCCGTCATCATCTTGCTATCTGGATAGGGCATTTTGTCTTCGTATTGCAAGATCCCGGAAGGAGGTAGGGGCAGTTCGGCTAAGATGTCACTGTAAAAGCTGTCAGTTTCTGCTTGACAGGTGAGCTATTTTGTAACATCCGTACTTCTCTAATTGAAGGCAAGTCCAAAACGTAAGGGCTAGTTGATTTTCTCTGCGTGAAGAGATGGCGTATTCATCTTTGGACGGGCGGTTTTGGGCCCTAATGAGTGTTAATAGACTTGTTGTGTTAGGTAATATATATCAGGTGCAACTTGCGGCGCTAAGATGATTTGGATTGTTCGACTTGCCCAAGAGATGTAAAACGAACTATCCAAAACGCGTCCGAGCTGACCACAATAAAGTCCGGCTAGGATTTGCGCATTAGCATGCTCAAGACTGCAGCTTCCCACCTGACTGCCAATAATCTTAGTCGCAAGGGCGAAGTATTCGAGCCCGGGGATCGCATTAAAGCTCTCGCCGTATGGTGCGTCCTTTGCTGTCGGAATGGCTTCTTCATTTTCGATGGGAGATGGCAGGTATCTATCCTCAGACATTGCATCCGGGATCGCGCGGCTGTGAACGCAAATCTTGCCAAGGGCCAGGACAAGTAGGACGACTGCCTCGTTAATGCTTTGCTGGGGTAGTCCGGGTTCCTCGGAGGTAGCATGATGGTTGTGGTGATCCGTAGTGCTTGGGAATTTCCTCTTCCTACTAGCCTGCAAGGGAAGGAATGTCACCGGCTGGGTAGTCGCCGCTTTGGGTCGGGAGTCGAGAAACGCCTCAACCATTGAATCGAGGTCACCGGGAATGATAATGGGGTGCATGTTCAAGATATGTTCTTTGAAACTCTGCGTATACGACTTAACTTTGCATCGGTCGAACTTAGGGTTCTGTGATGATCTGTCATGTCCGAAGACTCGGAATATATCAGGTTGTTGTTCCATGATACTGATTGGAAATTCGTTTATCGAAAGAATGCCCTCTGCTTTAAGCAAATCGGCAGTTAGCATCTGTATCGACGGCCAATTTAATAATAGACTGGTGCGAGGTATGTGATTGAGTGTTAAAGGTTGGATGCGCGCTGCTTGTTCGCTCGGTTCGGACTCTACACCACTAATCGCAACATTCGGTGGCTTGTCAGATGCTCCTAAACTTCTTAGTAATTCTTCCATCTTGTCGAATTTCCGGTCAACTGTTTTTTTCGTCTCAACAAGAAGGCTTCGAACGTCTTGTGTTCTATGATGGTGTTAGCGCCCGATCTCGTGTAGCAAGTCCTTTTCACTCACATCTTTACTGGAATGTCGGGATATACACATTTTTGATCTCTGTCCTTGCAATTTCTACAGGGTCTGCCTTCGTTGCACTTTGCTTTCTGTTGTCGGCAGCCCTCACAAGCCTAGACCACTGAAATTAGTCAAATGTGATAACTCGATAAGTAGGGCGATTTTACCAGAGAGGCTCGCGGGGCCTTTCGCCTAGGGATTACGTCAATGTGTGCTAGGTTTGCTAGCGTAGACGAGTGGGAACCATTGTATTGCGGGTGCTGATGATGGTCGACAGGTGTGGGAGGAAAGTATACCGCTCCCGGCCGGCTGCACGATTGGGGCAAAGCGGTCTGCTCGCTCGGATCCTGTTCAGGCCGTCCAGATAAAGGATGAAACGTTGGGGTGAATGTTTGTGTACGCGGGTATGATTCGTGTAGATTGTTCTCGCATTTGGATTTGTCGTGAGCAGTGAATACATGAGGCTCTTTGGTATTTGAAGGGGGTAGAGTTGATACAGCAGATTGGGTAGCGCCGTTAGAAGGTCGCCGAAATTGTACATTCAAAGGCTCAAGTTCCATGGCTGTTCCACCAAGACGTAGTATGCGGCGGTCTAATTACGAGTACAGATCGGGATGTAAATGTATTTCGATGCGATATAAGTCGAAGTAAGGCAACCCGTGGTGCAGTAGTAGCAAGGCAAAGTACAAAAAGTGTTCAGAAGTAACATAACTGCCTTTTTATGTATGAAATTAGCTTGGATATATGCCAGGGGTGCGAAGAACCTAGTCGCTTGTCTGGAGCTGACAGCTGCTTACCACCATCAATAGTAGTTCTAATGCCAAAGATCATGGTGTGGACCAGGTACATTACACTACATACAAGCCATGGAAACATGACTGTGATCTGATATGATCGATATTATGGGTCAAGACCCATGGCTAATAAGCAGTTGCGTACGTAGTAGGTGGCATGAACACCGGTGTCAGGAGCCGAGCTAAAGGTGGGAGCTGTGGAAGATAGCCGTATAGTGCGGAGCAGGGTTGATGTTTGGTCTGAAAGCACCCTTGTCGCAGCTTTCCTGCAGAGCCATGATGCCTCAAAAAGATATGTTGGTCGTTGGTGGCGCTGTCGCTAGTTCAAGGATGTAGCAGCGCCAGGAGAGGGTCGCCGTACTTGGCAGATCCGTCCGTGTGCAGTCTCCAGTTTTGTTGAACCTCTCTAGTTCATCAAAAGTGGAGCATATCAGTCGATGTAAGTGCGGAGATGTAGGAGGGAGATCACAATTTGTCCCTAGAAGTGCCAGTCTGCTCAGGCCTTCACTAGGTTATGCAGTAACGGAACCCTTGATCCATACAGCGATGGATAAGACTGAATTTGCTCTTCGCTATGGAGAATTCACCCAGTACATATCAATAGAAGATGTAAAAGAAGCCCCGAATTTGGCAAAGAAAAACATACAAAAACTTCGTCATTTACGTCAGGGACAGCCGACCTCATTCTATTTCTCTGTACCACTCTCGAGTGGCCACATCGCTGCTGCGGAGATCTGTGTGTGTCCCATCTCCAACCCTCACTCGCAAAACCCGTATTATGAGGTCTCTGCACGATACGCCCCGTGCCATCAAGCTAATAATGAGTCACTTGGCGACGAACCTGATCAAGTTTGCAAGATCGTCCAACAAATTTACGATACCTATATCGTGGCGGCTAGATGGAAGTTTACACGGGACTGGTACGAGGAAGCAACCATGAAGTAGCCCAGAACTGACACGCAATAGCTTGAAGAGTCAGTCTCCTTTGCAGGAATCCGATCTCACCTGCCATCAGATGACGCAATCCAACTTTGACGGCTTTATCGCTCATGAACCATCGAATCGACACTCCGAGGCGCCCCCTGACAACAGAAGATCTTTCTCGCAGGAAGACAACACTCAATCACAGAGTAGATCTCGCACTTTGCGAAAGGGCCCAAAAACCAAACGATTTCCGACCGATGTGGGCGAGACTGCATCCGTTCGTCCAAAGCGTCCACGAAGATCCCGCTCGACATCTCACATCACGACAACCATAATATCAAATGTCATCGACGGGATGAAAAGACTTGAAGAACTGGCTAAGCACACTTCATTGCAAATCGACCTCGACATCCGAGCCATAGAAGACAAGTGCCAAGATTTACAAGGTGATCATGAGCGGCTCTATGAAGCCCTTGGTGACTTAGAAGCCAGCTTTTCCCATAAGTTCAAGACAGAGAAAGAGGAGAGCAAAATTTCTCTTTGGACTAGCTGGCTGTACGCTGCTTGTCTTCGGCAGATCTTATACGTGAAAGGGGACTATAAGAGAACTCGGCGATCAAACACGGCTCGACTCATGTTTTCGATTGTGAACAAGCTCTTGCCTATGGAAGGGATCAACGCCTTGGCGATACTTCCGGCACTCGGCAGTAAGCAGAACCTCTTGGTATTTCGTAAGGAAGCTGATCGATATAGTGCGTTGCTCCGTACTTTCAGATGCGGCACACAAAGGGGACATCGAACATGATCGGATCAGTACAATAGTGGCCAACGGTCTTCGCGGCACATTGGTCCCTCTGCCGGATGGCTACAAAGTATGCAATCCTGCCGGCTGGATAAGCAAGGTCACGCAGATAGAGTAGGTATTGTCTTTTCCTATCTCTGTTATCTGCCTGTTGATTCTTTGGATGTAGTATACGCGAAGCCTACAATCACCTTGGGATGCCTAACCTTGCTGTACTAGGCGTGGATCCTGAATGCAGTCCAGCCGAGGCAGGAAAGGGTGTCATGATGCAACAGATGAGACATAGGTGGTCCGCTTTCGAGAGTGATGCCAAAGCTGAATTGACTACATTGCAGCAAGCATTCAATCTGTCGGCGGCTGGTGATTTCGAGCAGCTGGCCCAAGTCATCCAATCGAATAATCTAAAGGCTCCTGTCAGGTTTGATCGGTTTTTGCAGCAAGCTCATGAGAACTCAGCGGATCTGGTCTCTGTGCTAATACCTCTTCTCTCCGAAACATTATTGCAGATTGTCAACACGTGGCTAGACAAGAAACAGGCTTCGCCTATGAGCACCGATGTGATCAGCTCTCCTGGTCTTGGCATAGACATTGACGCGAATAGTCTCTCACAGTATAACCAAGAATGGTACACTCTTGGGTTTGGGATGGAAGACGTCAACTGGGATGTTTTGCGTCATTGACGAGCTCTTATTTCATTGTCCTAGTCTCATATTGAATGCCAATAAATGCAAAGCCTCCTTCATGTACCTTTGCAACTTCTCCCTCCTCTAACATGTAAACATGGCCAACATGCCATTCAACCTCAGAAATCTTAGAGCCATCTTTCGCAGATTGAATAGTAAGCACCGTGGCGTTATTCACTGCTAGATACTCTGGTTGAGTAGGCGGTGCAACTGCCAAGAGGACGTGACATCGAGACTCTGGGTGGAGAGCTGGAAAGCTACTTTCGACTATCCACAGAAGATCTGGGCCGATTGCAACTGGCCCGATCTGCCAACCCTTCTTCTCTGCATAGCTTCGAATCTTGGCTGGCTGCCTTGAATTAGACTATGGGAATGATGCACGCCTTTGGCAAACGTACCAGCTTGTCTTCATTGTATTTCCGGATTAAATTTTTAAATATTTCAGGTAATTTGACCAGGTTCAATTTGAACGTTCCATTTCCTAACGATTCGAGCCTATCAAGTCCGTAGCTGGCAGATGCAAAGAATTGAAATTCTGGTAAAGTCTCAAGTGTGTACATTATGATATGAAATGGACTGGCTACGAGGAGGAGAGCTTGGAAAACGGGTTGAATCTCGTGAGCGAGTCTTTTCGGTCTTCAAATAGCTAGCTACAACATTGGCGACGTTGCGCAACGTGGGAAATTCTGGGTCATCCACGATCTAAGATACCGAGATAAAGCAAAATGTGGGGCAACTCTCGAGTAATTAATCCCGAGGCGGAAGGCTGCCGTAGGCACGTGACAGTAGGCTGACTAACATAGTATTGGACCAATCTACCGTAACTCGATCGTAACATCCCTGACTTTAAGTCCCAGAATTGAAGAAACTAATAAAATGGCCGAATGCTGAGTTCAAGGTGAGCGTTTCAAACCGGGCCTTCGTATATAATTGCGACAACTCCATTTCTTACGACTTATCATGCCAAGCCTATTGTCCAGTCAGCGGGTGCATAATTACCAAGAGAAGGCAGGGAAGTTACCTCATCACCTTGATCAAAGCCTAGCTCTTCTAGCTCCTTATCTTCATGTTTTTCCAGACCTTCATTCGTGACCGTCTGCTCTTTTTCGGTATGTTCCTCCCCGCCAGTATGATTATCGGTGTTGGTTTTGTTCTTCTGCTTTTCGTCAGGCATCTTGAATAAATCTAGAAATGCAACAAAGTTTAGCCTTTTTTCATGTTTAATAGCATTTATATGCGAACCTAGCATTTAGATTGCTCAAAAAAACATAGGCATTAGAAAAAGAACGTTTTTTTAGGACGTGATTCGTTCTTTATAGCAAATACGTATGTATATAGTCCGGTCAACAAGAATAAGACAAGAATGATGTATCCAAGTGAGAAGGAGGCAATATATATATTGCGGATTTCTTGGTATATTTGCTAGAAGACTGGTATATGCGGATTGCATCGATCTGGTGACATATTTCGCTAACAGATATCTCCTGAGGTACGAGCTCTGGTGAGATGGACCTCGATGCAGGCTACCTTGTGTGGAATAATGCTGCCGCTTTGTGGTTCACCGATCGAGGTATCTGGAACGCCTTACAAATTTCCTGTTGGGGAAATAATCCGATCGTTCAATGCATTGGCTTGCATAAGGTCTCCTCGTTAATATGTTGAGAATAGTGATGTGTCCCATGTTCCAAATACGGAAACAAGCCAAATCACCAATCGATAACCGATGAGAACGAGGTTGGACCCTGGATACACGGCTCAGCTAGATGTAGCCACCCTGGGGAAGAGTTATGCGTTCCCCAATCCACCATTTTCTGTGGCTAATGACACGCCGGGGAGGAATAATGCGCCTCCAACACACTGTCTCCTGTGGCTAGGGACACACCAGGGAGGAGTAATGCGCTCCTCAGCCCATCATATCTCGCAGGTAGAGATACGCCGGGGACAAAAAATGCGCTTGCCAATCTCGATGCTAATGAGAGCGGTTAGAGGCATCTAGGATGAATAATACGTACTCAAGACCCACCAGTCGATATATGGACACCATGGTGAGGAATTATGCGCTCCAAGCTCGTCGCGTGTGCATGTAAATACAAAAACGAAAGGTGGGGTACAGTGGGATGGGTATGGGATTCTGCCTGTCACCCTCACCTCGACCCCAATCGTGGAGCGGCTCAGCTCGTTGAGAGAAAACATCGGAGGACTGATCGGAGATAATGGTGGTTCTCTACGCTGTCAAATGCGGTTCACTTAAAAGACGCTCAGAAAATATAAGTGTGGCAGAAATTAAAAAGTATTGTTTGTTAATTTTATGTAGCTTTCGCTCCTTCAGAATTCCAGTACTGTATCTAGATTTCCGAGAATTTAGCGCTGAAATGAGGAAGCGTCGCTGCGGGAAAACCCCTATGTCGTTATCAGTATGCCTAGGACAAAAAGGCATTTGCTAGTAAACCTTCAATTTGAATCGCCGCTAGCAATGAAAAGAAAACAGCCTAAAGCCTATGTTAGCACTGTAGATCTTGGGGCCAATATACAGTCACTGTGATAGGAGCATGTGTTCTGCCGCAGGTTGCAATTGCACTCAAGTTCATTAACTCTGCTTGTTCGTTGCGAAAACTTAGCATGCTCGAATGGGGTGGTCTATGCGCAAGCTAGACTTTCGGCCAATTAAAACCTCCATATTACCTCGGCTCGCCCTCCGGCAAATCGTGGGATGTCAGCGAAGCGGGGCAGCAGAAATTCCAACCAACTTTGTCCACATGTTGTGCGGATTTGAGCATAATGGCGATGATATCGTTTTTCGCTACTTCAGAGGTGCTGAAGAAGACGCAGCGTAAGGGCTGGGCTATCCGAGGGATAGAGAATCCCGAGAGTGTCGCCGCCCACATGTATCAGATGGGGTTGATTTGCCTCGCGTATCCTTGGGTAAAGCCAGAGTCTTGTCTCGCCCCTATCCTATGCTCACAAGCCCATAGTCCAACGAAAATGACCGAGCCAAGGCTGTTGAGATGGCCATTATTCACGATGCGCCTGAAGCCATTTCTGGAGACGTCACACCCTCTGATGGCATCAGTCGAGGCAAGTGAGACCTATCAACACGATCTTCAATACAGCTAACAGGACCAGAGACCAAAAAAATGCGAGAGAACTTAGGTTTGATGTTCCTTGCTTGTTTGGCGAGACAATCCGACAATATACCGTTTGCCGAGCGAATGGAGAGTCTCTGGAAGGAGTACGAAGAGCGTGACAGCTTTGTCTCCAAGGTGGTTCATCAAATCGATAAGCTTGACGCCCTCCAGCAGGCTTATATATATACACTGCAATATCCTCACCTTGATTTCGACGATTTCAGATGTCATAGAGAAGAAATCACCGACCCTTGGCTTACTCTGCAGGCAGATGAAGTCCTCCGCAAATGGGATGCTGTTGATTCACGCAGGAAGTCAGATATGGTTATCGTTTTCGTCATTGGTGGCCCTGGTGTTGGCAAAGGGACTCAGTGTGTCCTAGCTGCGGAGGAGTTCAATTTTCAACATGTCTCGGTCGGCGACTTGCTACGAACAGAGCAGAGCTCTCCCGGGTCAATATTTAAGGACTTCATCAGCGAAAGCATTCGCAAATCTGTCACGGTTCCTGCGACGCTAACAATGACGCTTCTCGAGAGAAAGCTTCAAAGCGCGCAAGCACAGGGCAAAGCCATGATCCTTCTCGATGGATTTCCGCGAAGCGTAGAGCAGCTCAAGGCATTTGAAGAACAGGTTCGTACCCGCGGTCTGCATTACCGAGCAATCTAACCACCACTAGATATCGAATCAATATTTAACCATTGCCATGGATTGTCCAGATGAAATTCTATTCAAACGGCTGTCGAGCCGCGCAAGTTCATCAAAACGAGAAGATGACAACCCGGACTCGATCAGAAAGAGGGTGGAAACTTTCAGGAGTGGCAATGAGCAAGTTCTACAGCTTCTGTCAAAGAATTGGCTGCGAAAGGTAAGCAGTTGCATACTAGGACACTAGATGATGCTGACATTCTATAGATCGATTGTACTGGTTCAATTGTCGAGGTCCAAAGTTCCTTTAAGGACTCGATAGAACAAATTATCCGCGAGCATAAAAACAAAGCATCCTAGCAAGTCTAGCGCCAAGCACTACTCATCAACAGAAGTCTGCCTCTTTGACTAGCTGAGCATCGTAACTGCTAATCATTGCCAATCGAGTGAAGGCTCCGTCCAGGCTGCTGTCATCTACTTCGCAATACGATGAAGTGGCCTTTATAGCTTTCACTGAACTTTGTTAGCGGCGAAATAGAAATATGTCAAAGATGCTTCTTTACTCTGTGATCCAATGGTGCGAAAATGCTCTGGCACGTCTCCCGCGAGGCGTAAGTGCGTCATAAGAAGATTTACATAAAAGATAGACCTTTCTATCAGCCGTTGTGCCGAGTCAGGGTGTCGCCATTTGTATGCCTTGCAGGAATAAGTCAGTTGCCTATAACAGATAAGGCCTTCGACTTACCTGCTCCCTGTGCCGTATCCAGTACATGAGTCTCCATATGTCTCTCTCCATGACCGCCAGCAAAACAAGAATTGCGGAGAAGATTTCAGTCCATTCGGAATTTCGTTTCCCCATAGCTGTCTGGAGCGTGTTGAGAAGTTTGAGCTCAAGTTCCGACGCGTATGACTCGAGCTTGAGATCCAACTCATTCTGCAAAACTCTTGCGGCAGGCTTCATATTGAAATATGGGCTATCTGGATCAGTAATCGGTGTTGCTTCAGCCGCTCCCCATATTTTCGTAAGAAGATGGGTTGCTGTCCAAAGCCTGAGTGCATCGCTCAAGAGGCCCCCGTGAGCCTTGTCCCGCAGCACTGCGTCAAAAAGCGAACTCTGTTGGACCTCTTGGATGCAATGCGGCACACATTTAGACACATATTCGCCAATATCTGTGTCCGAAGGAGCTAGATCTAAACCCACCGCCCCTGTTTGCACCGATTTCCAGCCCCTCCTGCTTTTACCCCACAGCATCGTCTGGTCGTTGTCTGAAGGGATGAATTGGCGACAGTTCACAAGCAGAGCAGGGCCAGTTGCATAGTGGTAGACGTTGAGGGGGAATCGATATCCCATCCATTGGAGCTCCTTCCATTGGAGCCGAGATTGGTAGTCTGGGTGCGTCCCTGTCGATTGTTAGTCTTGTTATTGGCGCCTCTCAGGACCTACTTACACTTCTGAAATATTGGTTCGTCGGAAAAACGAACCTGAATGCACAACGTCTGGGGAAGACGAGACCTAGCGCACTCAGTACAGATAGACAGAGTAAACGGCACACACTATATCACAGTGAGTCTCATCATAATGGATGTTTCCCTTTGCAGCCACCTACCCTCCTTCTTTGATAAGAGCATCGTATACATCGCTTTTTTGGCTTCGGAGGAATTAGCGAATGCTTGCTGTTGACAGGAGAAATATCTGCGACAGCGACGTCTGGTTCAGAGATCCCGGCATCAGCGAAGGCATTAGTAGGAGAGTTAACCAGGGGCACGTCAGACAGGGTGTCGGTAACAATATCGCCAAAAGAGACGTCAATATGAATGTTGGCCAGAGACACATCGGCGGGAAAGATATCGCCTAGGGGCGTGTCGACCCCGGGGGGGTTGGTAGGGTAGTCGGCGAGGTGCATGTCGCTGATGGCGTCAATGTGGGAATTAGCTGTTACCTCGTTGGAAACTATGCCAAGATGGGAGACGACGTCGTTATTCAAAGCTGAGGGATTGATGATGAGATTAGTATTGTCGAAATATCCAGCCAAAGACTCGTCGATAAGGGCATCGTTCGTGGCAAAATGACCTAGCCAGTCAGTCTGTCCGAAAGAGCGGTCAAATTCATCCACTTCATAAAGCTGTTGCCAATCTTGTTCAAACTGCATTTTCGGCAGTGGTATTGTACTAGGAGTCACGAAGAAACAGAAGAGCTTGAGAAGGCTGACCAACGTTGGCTGCATAGAAAAATTTGGAACAGCAACAGCGTGTTTAGCGAGATGGGTGTCTGGGCAGTCCATGAAATTGGACAGGGTAAGGCAAACATTTCGATGTCAGATTCTTGTATTATATATCACAACGCGACCAGAGAAGAGGAGGCTTACATGATTTGCATGATTACAGGCACCCCAGGGATGATTTATGCGCTCAAATAGCGGGGTAAATGTACCTATTGGTGGCGTTATAAGCACCCCAGGGGTGCGTTATGCGCTTTTAGGCTAAACCCCGTTTACACTCATCGCGAGTGCTCAATCGGGTATCATCGTAAGCACTGGGCCACCCAAAAATTCTGCACATAGTTTAGAAGCACGATTTTTGTAACCCATTAAAACTGTGATTCAAGGGAATCGAATGACCGTACATATTCAGAGGACATGCACGAAGCCATGACCCACATTGATATCTATTAATGGTATGGTTGCCTGGTTGTCAAGCAGCTCATGTCCAAGTTGCCCGCTTATCCATGACTTAGTAGGTCAGATCAGTCTACAAAAACTAGTGGGGCTGTTCTGTACGTTTCTATGGCACCGCGCTAACATTCGAAATCTTAGAGGTGTACAGATGTATGTGCTCGGCGAGGCGGTCCGAGAATTAAATGTCAGACTTACCACTGTCACCCCCACTATTTTTCTGCCAATTAATTCTCACATGGCCTCGCTCGGTTCAAGTGAGCGTTCAATCCCGGTATTGGCTGGCTCTAAGTGTCGTCATCCTGCTCGGCTGCTGCCCCTGCCTTACCAAAAATGCTCCATCTGCTTCAACGCTCACCTCCCCGAGATTAAGCCCCCATGCCGAGCCCTGTCCTTTGTGAAAGGGGCCGGAACAAGTCCAGGGAGGAAAATGCCAATAATGACGGGGCCAGATATGTAGAGATCTTGGAAAGCCTCTCCCGTCCGCCTCGCGACGGCCAATTTGCAGCAGTTTTTGTGAACGTTAGTTACTGGTAAGCAGCTGACTTAACTGCAAGTCAATGATAAGATGCACATAAATTCACGATGAGTCTCTGTCGAGCGAACCATGAAAGCGACTACTTGTTGCCCACATTTTGCTGCCCTCTAGAAACCACGTCGTCTTTTCCTCTTACGGCTCCTCTCAGCGCCACGGTCGTTTCTTCTAGCTCTCCTTGATTTTGCTTGCTTTCTACGCCAGCCGCTCCCAATAACCACTAGCTACCGAGCGCTACACCACCAAAATATACACGTGCGGGGACTGCAGTGACGAAGGAACGTGTGAAGTGTGATAGGGCTAACTCTGCCTCTCCTTCAACTTCGTACAGGATCTTACCTGCAGCGCCCCTATACTCCGCCCTCGCTGTGGAAACGCTTCTGTAAACTGCAAATGGGTCTCCTTCCACGACAGCTCCCGTTTCTTTAGCTTGATGAGAAGGCCGTCTTCTTCAAGCGTGAAGGCAAGTTTTGTTGCTGCGCCCCCCTTCGTGGGACGACATCTCTTAATAGGTGATTTGTGTGGTCGGTTTCCAGTTGCAGAATCTTTGCGCATGTGATTCTCGCACGAGTCCCGAGTGAACTGTATCTGGAAAGTCGCCATGCCGTCCACAATTACCTGCCTGAGAACGGCATTCTGAAGGGGCCACTCCTCAAAGCTCGCCCTAGGGACCTGGGCAGACCCTACTCCATCGCCTGAACTCTGAGAGGATGAAGGGCTGGGTATGCTGTACCGACCAGAGCGCTTCCGACCAGGGGCTGATGCTCGGGCTTGTTGCGACCAGGAAGCGCCGCGGTCTGAATGGGTCTGCTGCCTAGTGGATCTTCTGAAGGGCTGGCTGGGTAAGAGAGCTCGTCTTGTGGCGCTTGGAAGGTAGCAGGCGGATGTTATCATCACCTTCCTCATTCTGCTCTCGTTCACTACCTTTCAGAGGATGGTACACGTCCTCATCCTCCGCCCTCAGGCGACGGCCTAGATGGCGTTGGGGGCTGTCCTGACCGCTGGGCTGCTGCACAGCTTCGGTGTCGTTCCCCTGGTCATAATCGACTTTGGGTGTGTTGAGGGGACGACGGATTCCGCAATGAGGTGCAGCCTTCCTCCGATAGGACTTCGGCTTGACCGGAAGCAGCTTGGCTTCGTCATTGCTGTTTTCAACTGCCGAGCCACGGCGCAACACGGTCTCTCTATGGGTGACACCCTCTGGTCCTGGAGAAGGTGAAGTAAGATGGCCTGGGCTGGGTACATGTCGAGACTCCACTCCTGACGGTGTCGCGTGGGATATCTCGTCGGTGGTCTTGCCGCAAGCGGTGTCCTCAAGAACGGGTGCCTGCTCCTGTTCACACGCGGGACCGTCTGCTGGAACCGGCCGGTCCTTCTCTGCTTGCAGAGCCCTGAGCGACGCAGGGGATCGCCGCGACAGTGCTAGAGCAGGCGGCGTCTCTGGAGAATGTTCCAGGTTCCATATCTATTGTTGTTGGCTCGATGCAGGCTCATCATCTCGGTTGGCTCCCAGAGTGGCCGACGGCTCCTTCGCGTCCGCTGGCGCCACTGACACTAGATGTAGCGTTGAAACCCACGCCTGCACAGGAATATCAGCGTAACAGCTCGCCCAGGAATAGAGAAATCAGTTATATACCCGTACCGGTAACACCGCGTTTAGTACGTAGAAGTAACTCCTCAATTGGCGGGAGAGAAACGTCGGATCGACTATCGTCAAGCTCGTCGTAATCAGACTCGTCATCGCTAGAGATCAGAACTGCATCGTCCTGAGAGGTCCCGGCAGCCCCGCCTCGACGATCGTATGCATCTTGCCGTCGTATTCTTTTTTTCCAGACCTCTAGAAGAGGTTACAGAAACACCTCCATTTTGAGCCCCAACATTTCGGCCCGCCGCCACCAGGGGAGGGAAAAAGATCTGGCTGTCAAGAGAGATATTTGCCATCGTGTTGTGTTAAGACGCAGTCGAATTGAACAAGATACCAAAGACTTGGGGGGAAAAAGGGTTTGGGAGAGTACTTGGTGTGCAAGCGGAGCATGTTAGTCTTGGAGCTTCGGATAACGAGGGAAATATATCTGTGAGCGCAGAAAGGGGTGGGCTCGACCACGCCACCAGCAAGGATCGGCGTCCTGGTCTTTCACAACCCTTTCCATCTTACCAACCCCGAGCGGCTAACGATGAACCTACTCAGGCAACGTGTCTCACCATTAGAATCAGGAAACA
Source organism: Xylaria arbuscula (assembly GCA_022385695.1). Taxonomy (NCBI): domain Eukaryota; kingdom Fungi; phylum Ascomycota; class Sordariomycetes; order Xylariales; family Xylariaceae; genus Xylaria; species Xylaria arbuscula. Next base: position 1,435,751 of record MU279342.1, read on the forward strand.
GGAGACCATCGATTCCTCAGTCCCTCGTACCTCTGCCAATCATGTAACTGCCGGGACAGGCAGGATGCATCCGGAGAAGGCGGCCTTCGAGGGAGATCATCGTCGCTGCGAATTACATCTCTGATCTGATCGACGGCGTCTCCGGAAATTGCCCAGGACGGCCAAGTCAATGTGACGCAGGCGCCTCGTCACCCCCTCTGCTCCTTTGGCATGATCTCGCCCCCTCTCCTTATCATGCCACTATGGGCACCAGCAATGTCAGGGCAAGATCTCACCGAGCTGCTTTGCACGCGCCATCGTCTTAGCCTACCAGCTGCTTATTACGATCGCTTTCTGCCTCGCCGCAGCTTAAACAACGCATGGATCGTCGTGCAAAGATATAGACTCATCACCAACGTCTTATCAGCTTCCTGCAGCGTGGCTCATGAGTCACAGCGGCTCGAGAGAGAGGCCACATTATCCTTCGTCTCAAACCTGCACTGGACGTCCCCCTCTTGCTCTCTAAACTCACCCTAATTGGACCGTTTCGCAACATGGAGTCGGCCTCACCGACGGAGTGAGGGGGCATGGCGGTCGAAATGGGTGGGTGGGAGAGGAACTGTGAGGTCCAACAAGGCAAAATATTGCAGGTGTCGTTGGCAAGTCGAGGTGAGGTTGGAGCCGAGATCGAGATGAACGGGAGAGTTGAGTAGCCCAAGAAAACGAACGGAGGGAAGGGGCAGCGTTCAGATACCGCACGACAGGACGCGATGCGGCGGGCGGTTTGAGGAGAACAACACGCCGTGAGGGGGGATGAGAGGGGAAGGCATCAAGAGCTAGGATATTTGGCGAAATGAGGATCAGGGCGCGGCCATGGTGGCCGGCGAGACTGAAGGGGGAAAAACGTACGTGTTTGTGTGAAGTCAAGAGTACAAAAAAGGGGCGTTGGGGAGGATGGCCCTATTTATGATGCAGCACGAGGGCGGCGCGCGATCGAGGATGGCGCCATGCCTAGTAATCAGGAGGGCCGCCAAACCCTGCGGGGGCGACAGCGTGTCCGCGATTACTGCTTTAAATATCATTTTAGCAACATCAAAGTTTATTAAACTAAACACTAGCATGCTATGCTAAGTAGTAGATAGCTTTTTAAAGACAAATTGGTAAGTATTGAGGGTTGAAAAAGGACATCTATTATAACAACGGGTATTCTAAGACACTGTTTCTTGTATCTGCTAAATAGTAACAATAGTTTATAATATATTCGCTGAATGGATTAATAAGAGTATAGTCGCGGAGTCCGATATTTGTAAGGGTTTAAACAACAGTTTTGTACAACAAGATTAATATGAGGATAGCACTTGCGCGTAATTTCAAGTAGCTTTTCCCAAGACCCCGTAGATAAAGTGGCTTCCTCCATCGTGATACTGTGCAGCGAGGGGTGCTGAGTAAGTAATGCTACAAATCTTTCCGATGTAATCCAGATGTTCGTAAGCTTGACTGTTTGAAGATCTTGCAGAGCTAGGCCATCGAATAATGCTTTCCCCTGCATCCCTTGTGCAGCACCTAGGTGAAGCTCCTGGAGCCCCGGAAATCGTTGCAAGAAGCTTGGCATTGAATTTTGGGTAGATAGCGAAAGAATAAGCGACTGAACATGAAGCTTTCGTATATGTTCTAGGTTATTCCAGCGTAGCTCACGTGGATCAACCCGACCGTAAACTTCAAGTTGTTGAATCAGAGGGAAAACCCGTAGGATAGGAAAGATGCGACTACACGTCATACCTGCAGAGTCTTGATTTAAAGGATTGACGCTCAGTTCTTCGTGCCGGCGCATCTTCCAAGATGGCATTGGTGCTACCGTGAGCATCCTCAGTCGCGGAAGCAGCCGAAGTATCCTGATTATTAGGGTTGCATCTGCATGAAGATGTCGGTGCGCTTCCGCTGTAATAAAATTTCGATGTTGCTCGTCCACGTAAATGTTCTCTAGGGCCGGTCGCATCTCCCAAGTGTCGCTTGAACAGAACCAGGCTGCATGATATACTGTGAATCTAGTGGTATATTGAGCGAAAAACGGATTTAATTCTAAAAAGGCAGCAAGTCTAGTTAGAGATTCGAATGAGTCGAGAACCGAAATATGCTGCGCTTGCAATGGGAGACCAATAGTGGAAAAGGAGCGACGCGTAAGTCGAAAAGAACTTATGTCACCACATGACGTTAATTCATCCGCGATAGCATTGACCAGCTCAACAGGTAAAGAATCCATATTTGCAGCCAAGGAAATTCGAAAGTAACTAGTCATCATTCTTGCCATCATTTCAAGAGGTATAATTATTAAATACTATATTTGACTTCAATGTGTCTACTTCGACTTATAGTCTCAGTTTTCACCACACGTAAAACGAGTTTCAAAAAGCAGATTCACAAAACAGATTCAAGAAACAGATTCTTGCCTAAGTAGGTAAGTACCTAGTACCTAAGGGTAGGGCTGAACTGCTATAATTGAATTGACAGGGTGCTGGCAGGATCCCTATATATTTACCCCGCACGCTCTATAGCACGGATACTATCTACTATTCACAACCGATCATAATTGAGTTAGATGAGTACCCAGCACGCCTCATATTCAGCATTCACGATACCAAGAAAGATCGATATACAGCTAACAATGGCTACCATCGCACAATCCAAAGCGCGCAAGATCAAGTTAGGAATGCTGCGTCGTCGCCGGCTTACCTTATTCAAAAAACTGAACCAGTACCACAAGCTGTCGAATGCCGAAGTGTATACAATTATCTACCAGAATGGTCGCTTTTACGAGTATTCTACTAGCTGCCACCCCAACTGGCCTCCCCCGAAAGACCAAGTTGTAAGATGAACCTTCTCCTTTCCCCCTTCTTGTGGCGTAGTGCTCACCACAGTCAGGCCCAACATTACCCATTGCCAGTTAGGCTTGGACCAGCTGGGATGACCGACAGCCAAGAAGAAGAGGATGAATCCGGAGATTGAAGTTGCCAGTGTTCAGAGTGATATTGATACTGTCTCGTGTGAGGTTATTCAGCCTTCGCCTATCCGAGGCGCCCTGTTGGAGGTTGGTGGTTAAAGATACCGGCGTCATGTATATGCAGCTTCGCTTTTCTGAGGGAGGGTCTGGAAACTCCTGGATAATCCAGAACGAGTTGCCTATTGGTAGTTTATTAACAATATAAGTGTATTTTTAAATATTTAGTCAAGACCTTATGGTGCGCAGACAAGCATGTATTTTGCCTTAGGTTTGCTTTTATTACAATTTATACTTGGTTAGCGCACTCAACTCCTATGCATAGCGTTGTAAACTTTCTTGATCAACACTAAAAAGGTATAAACTTCTATCTATATAACTTGAAAAATTCTCTATGAGAGACTTCGCGATAAATAGTTTTTCTGACCTGCGACAAGTTAGACACAACCTAACAATGCGATCCGAACAACGTTAGTTTAGATGGGCTAAACAACGCGACCTGTGCATTGCACACGACAGGAGAGTACCGCTTTAAGTACACTACAGCGAAGGGGCAATAGTGATCACTTTACACGGATGGCAAAGGCGCTCAAGCGAATAAATATATAGATTTCACATTGTCTCGTCCTACGTACATTCAACGTCATTTGCAACGAACCTACCGGCAGCGGGAACGGCTTGACTATTATACGTGTCTTTTTAGGCTAATTCAGATGTAATGACATGTAATTTAAACATTTTTTACATCTTGCTCCTGGCTTTTGCTCGTACTCCTGGCGCTGTGGAGGACACTACTCGCCTCATCGCCCTTTGGAGAGCTGCGAGCTCCTCTTCTAAATATTCCCTGCTCATGCTCTGGCATCTCTGTCCAACATTGAATGAATCCTGCCTAGTAGCCCGAAAATTTGGGTCCCAGTAGTTTTGTACTCCTTGGTCCTTCACCATATCCCTTACCATATAGGGGCATCTGCTCACTGCGAACTCTGATGAGCCTTGCTCGAGGCATACATCGATCGTAGAGTCAAAGGATGCGATCTGTATCTCAAGTAGCAAAGCTGTAGAGGGCTGATTATCCATGAAATCCGTGTGTAATTGGCGTGACATATATGATTTCTCGTCGCCTTTATATTTGATTCGACTCCCTAAAAGTCGCCGTTGTAAACTCTCACGTGCTGGACCGGAAGGTATGCAACACATAAGCTGCACCCTACAAGGGAGGGAAGAATGACAGAAGAATGGTACGTCTACCAATTCGAGATAGAAGAAAGAGCCGATTAGCTTCTCCGTAGCTGTCTGTAATAACACAGAGTCGCACAGTTTGCTATCACAAGAAATTGTGACATCACAGCTTGCCCTGTGTTCATGTCAGCACATATTCTCCTTCTATGTATCTTCAGGCTTACCAATCACTATCGCTGATAGTATATTTATTAGAAAAAGATCGTCCTCGGTGCTGTATGTTAATTGATGTTCCGGTATAGGATTTTATTTCGTCGATTGTATACTTTTGATTAACGCCAAATGCGATCCGGTCTTTCTGCTTGAAGAATCCTCGCTTAAACTGAACTGTCGTAACTTCCTCCAGGCCATCTATGCACTGCGAGATGCTCCAGCCACGAAGGTACATAGCAAGTGCGTAGTATGCACCAACACCCTTGGCGTAGGCTGCATCGAAGTGGCTACTAAGGGGTATTGATGTCAGAGAGATAGAAGATTGGAGATCTCTCAGAAAGTGACCTAAGAGCACCTTGTCCTGTAACAAGCCATCAAGCTCCAATACGCGCCTCGCGGCGGTAGGTGGACGAAGATAGATCTCGCCCATAATGGCACTCTGGCAAAGTGGGCAACATGAAATCTCGAAATGATATTGATGGTTGCCCGCCTTGATGCCGATCAACCGAACACATCGCTCGCATAAGGTATGACCGCACAGTAATTCCATGCATGAACTTCTCATTAAACATACGAAACAAGCCACTTTGCTGAATTTTGTTTCAAAGTAGTGTTTGGACTTCTTTAGAAAACTTAAGTGCCGCTCGAAAGATGGTATAAGCATATCTTGCTGTGATTCGGATGCTATCGTATAAAAGGCGCTCTCGATCTTCTTCTCGATAAATTCTAATCTGAACTTGGATAGCAAAGAGATTAGCTCTAGATAATAAATATCTTTATAAACATAAGCAGCTAAAAATTCTAGACCTTGTTAGCGAATTATATGATAAAGTTAGCAGCTGACTTACTGTGTCCTTGCTTTGGATAGGCATCTGCATGAAGCGCGGACGCGACCACCCTGGCTAAGTTCTCATGCTCATTGCTTGGTGTCACATTAACCAGTTCCTCGATTTGGAGCTTAAAGTCCTTGCCTCTGTCGCAATCCCTCATAGCTACGACAGTATTGAAGTGCTCTGTACGCCGCGCCACAGAGTGCGTTATGGCTGACTGAACAATTTGTCGAATGTCGAATGCCCTAAATGTCCATCGCAGGATGTTTCTCTTGTCGAAAATATCTTTACTATGCTGCAGAATGAGTTTCGTAGTTTGGTTATCATCTGGGAGGAATTCAATAGCCTCAAAGCATCTCCAAATTTTAATTTCCGAGTCCGATTTTATATGCACCTGAGTAGGATCAACAGTGTGCTGCGTTATTGTAATATGCCGTAGTAACTTGTCGAAAAACCAGGCGCGACTGTTAGCCTTCATGTCAAATCTTTCACTAACTAGCAGAAGACGAGGTCGGCTCCTAGAGTCTAAGTGTGAGTACCGAACCCAAGAGCCTAGAAATTCGATAACAGCAAAAAGACTAGGTAGATCGTCCATAAAAAGTACAACAGTTTGACTAACTGTTCCAAGGATTTGTGCAAACAAGCTGACATGAGAATTAAAGGCGTTTGGTCTGTGTTGGTTTTGAAATAAATGGAGCTTCGAGTGTTCGGTGCTCACAGATTCTATTTTCTTGAACTGGTTTCGTGGCCAAGGCGAGTCGAATATCAGTATCGGGTTCTTTTGTAGATGGATTTGATAAAGGTGCACCCCTGCTTCGTTTTGAACTGGATCAATATTAAAGTAGCGAAGCAATCGATTTTTGTGGTTATTGCCGATCACGTGGATTACTCTAGGGGATAGATTTCGCGTGTTGTCAAGAAATCCATAACTGGAGTGGTATTCTTGAAGATAAAGTTGAGGAGGCATAGCACTGAGAATAAATTGAATCCATGGTGCCATTATAGACGATTGTTCAGATGGAAAATGTTTTTGGTGCCGACGTGTAGGTAAGGTCTTGTAGTAGCGAAGGGTATCCCCATTCTGAATTCCAGAAGAAGGATGGCAAGTCGGCGAGCCGCTGCTTCAAGGCGTACGGGGAGGACCTTCAATTCAACCCAGGGGACAGCTCTCGGTTTCGAACTAACGGAAGTATACAATGTATTTGGGGGTAAATGACTGGATCTCGATCGCAGTGCTGTAGTGTAGCCAGGCGAACATTGATGTCATAGAGGAGATGGAGTCTAGTTGACAAGGCACCCACTGTAAGGGACTGTCTACAGGTATTGTCCATCGTACCTGCCTAGTCTCTCCCTACCTCTTGGTATTAATCTGGGTGGGCTTGAACCAAATACGGATTTACGTCAAGGTAGGCTGGTTTTAAAAACTACAATGGGCCAAAATCGGTTTATAGTTTTGATCAAATATATATAAGAAGTTTTAAAGTAGGTATAATAACCAGCTAGAGAAGCCATATCAGAATACTACCTAGAGTTTCATGCCCTTCTTATATTAATTTTTGGAATCGCTGAAATGAGTACACGTCGTTCTACTCGATCACAAGGTGGTTTTCAGCCTGTTGACAGGCTTGACGAGTTCACCGAGAAATCTCTAAAAGATGCTAAGAAACGCGGCCTTACTAAGAAAGATTGGGATAAAAAGTTTGGTTCCTTAATAACAGAAAACGATGGACATATTACTCAAGACGTCGTCGATAAAATGAAAGAATGGGTTGAAGCCCATCAGTATTGGAATGCTGCAGCTATGCAGGCACAGTCTAAGTCCGCTAAACCATCTGCGCCTGCACCTGCCCAGCAAGCCCAGCAGCCTAAGCCCGCTAAACAACCTTCACCTGCGCCTGCGCCTGCGCCTGCGCCTGCCCAGCAAGCCCAGCAAGCCCAGCAAGCCCAGCAGCCTAAGCCCGCTAAACAACCTTCGCCTGCGCCTGCGCCTGCCCAGCAAGCCCAGCAAGCCCAGCAAGCCCAGCAGCCTAAGCCCGCTAAACAACCTTCACCTGCGCCTGCGCCTGCCCAGCAAGCCCAGCAGCCTAAGCCCGCTAAACAACCTTCGCCTGCGCCTGCGCCTGCGCCTGCGCCTGCCCAGCAAGCCCAGCAAGCCCAGCAAGCCCAGCAAGCCCAGCAGCCTAAGCCCGCTAAACAGCCTTCACCTGCGCCTGCGCAGCAAACCCAGCAAGCCAAAAGACCTTATTCTCACAACTATGATTTTGGGCGCTTTCGAGAATCAACTATAGATATTTCAAGTGACTCTAGTGAGGACGAGTCTAGCAATGAAGAATCATTTGATGAGTATGTCCATATTATGGACTCAGACTTGGTTAGAGAACTAAGTGATCTGCTTGCTGAGATTGACATTTGGGAAGAGCAACCGGACCCCAACCGAATCCCGCATTCCTCAGTTGAGCCGTTGATGGCTCGTGTCTGGGACTATGCACAAAGGCGTGGCCAAAATGACGATACGGAACTGAGAGCACTTTTGAAAAAAGCTAAGAAAAAGATGAAGCGTTTTCAAAAGCAACCTGTAAGGCAACCTTTGAATCAAAAGGAGAGGTCAGGAAAAGGTGTTATAACAACGAAGCATAGCCGACCTGTGCCTCTGCCTGTCCAACCTGGAATTACGAAGAAAGGGAAAACCAGAGTACGGTTTGAATCGCCACCAAGAACACCGAGAGAACCAAAAGAACTATCAAGAGCACTAATTGCCGAATCTAAACCTTCATATATTTTTGATTCAGAACTTGATGCAATGAGTGTTGATAATGATTCCCCCGCCGAATCTGGATCTGAATATACAAGGCGACCTTCCAGATCTAGAACGGTAAGGGAAACTACTGCAGATTCTGGATATTATTCTAGGGAATCCACTGTTGATTCTGGCAACAAACGCGGCAGGGAGATGGGATTATCTGTTGTTAACGAGGAACCGACTGATCCTACAATTGACGGGAATGCAAGACAGTTCTCTTCAAATCAAGACGATCTAGTGCCATCTGTTGAACAGGATGAATCAGCTGGCCCTGCAGGAGAACATCGTGAGGCGCAGGAAGAGGCTATCCCTGGAGGAGAATACAGCGAGGCGCAGGAAGAGGCTAGCCCTGCAGAAGAACATCTTGAGGCACAGGAAGAGGCTAGCCCTGCAGAAGAACATCTTGAGGCACAGGAAGAGGCTAACCCTGCAGAAGAACATCTTGAGGCACAGGAAGAGGCTAGCCCTGCAGAAGAACATCTTGAGGCACAGGAAGAGGCTAGCCCTGCAGAAGAACATCTTGAGGCACAGGAAGAGGCTGGCCATATAGAAGACTATGTTGAGACACAGAAACAGGCTGGCCTTGCGCTTGGCGACAGTCTTTATCAAAATGGTTTGAATCTCGACGCGGAAGCTATGATACAGAAATACCCCCTGAAAATGAAAGAGCACATCGTCACTACTACGACACCATTTATCCATCGATACCGTGACCCTCACCGAAATAAGCAGATTGTCGATGCGCAGATCCACTGGGTAACAGGCCAAGGCCAGCTTTTCGTTAGCTTTCCAGGAAGACTCGGCGATATCTATCCGAATGTTAGAGCCGGTGCTATCGTTCCTGTACCGAAGTGCAGAAAAGCTAAGAAGGATTTCTTAGCCAGCGGTGGGAAAACTGCCGTCCTCCGTGATATCTGCACTTTTGAAAACTATGAGCTGGAGGATTTCGAACTGTATGTTCTTGGGAGTGCCCCCGAGAAGAAAGATTCAGTGCGGTACCCAGTGACTCAGGTTCTAGGGAGATTCCAAGAAGAAGACTTCACTTCTATCTTTAGTCGTTCGGCTCTTATTTCCGTTTTTGGTCTCGAGGAGATGGAAGATATTTTCGCACAGCACCGAAACATGACTGGGACCCCTCATCCCGCAAAGGCGCTTCGAGAGGGGTGGGTGGATTCGGTGCATGAAACAGAGACGGATACGGTATTCTAACGAGAAGGCGAAATGAATCTTCGTGCGTATTCCCGCCCGGCCTTCCTTCATTTTTTCTTTTTTATTTATGTCTTTCTTTTTTCTGGGAGAGGAGAATTTCGAGTGTCCATCATATGTATAATATAAATTACGCTTAGTTAGATATTTTCACAATTCAACATTGGAAGTTTATAAACTTATTTTAAAAAAAAAAAAAAATAAAATAAAAAAAATTAATAATAATAATAATACGTATTAGAAAATGTTACAAACCGGGCGAAGTGAATATAGTCAATACCTAGGTAGCCAGACAAATGACCTCGTAAGACAAGCAAATTGCGGGGTGTGTTAGATGTTGTGGAGGGTATTCACGAGACTACTTAGAGGGGTAATTTAATACCGGTACTAGCGGAATGATGTTGGTGACAAACATGCAGTAGCGCCGTGACGAACCAAACTGTCGGGTCTGTACCGATTTTGGCGTAGGCGGCATGGCACAAACGCAGGCTAATTCCGATCAGTACTACGTGCGACAATATCGGATTAATTAGTACATTATTGAAACCTCTCTACTAAAGTACATGTATACAGATTTCCCTTTGAAATCCATTTTAGTTAAACTGGTTTTCGCCCCCGTCTCTTCTTCATGCCATGACTGTTTGACTCTCTGCTAATTCCTCGATTTTGTTCTCGGGTTTTCCGATTGCGTGGGTTGCGACGCTGATGCTTCTTTGGTTGGCTATGATCATAGTTCGCTTGGTTTCCGTCTCTTTTGCGACTGTAAAACTGGCTAAATCGGGTTCGAGGGTGGTATTCCACGCCCTTCATTGGGGACGGGAAAGTAGGTATCATTAACGCCGGAAGAGCCGCATGAGTGGGGATAAATTTTGGACCCATTAAGCCTTTTTGCCCGAAAGCGCTCCACTCCTGAGGGCTATAGCAGCTAGTAGAGACAGTGTAACTGTTTATGTCGCAACGCATTAGGATGTAGTTGGTAAGGTCCGTGCGGAGATTGAGGTCGACATGAACGACTGGCCATGGTATATCTTTCCGACCAAACACTTCGGCAAGGGCAAAAGTGAACCAACATCTAATAAAGCCTTCACAGTGTGGAGCCAAGCTGGAAGCTGATAAAGTCTGATGCCATGGGCCAACAATTCCGTTAGGTGTTGAGACACCCTCAAAAAGGTTCTTTGCGTCAGAGGGTGAACAGGTGACGCGCATCCCCACAATGGGGATGTTTTCGTTGGTAACAACTTGGCAAATAAATCGAAGCATGTTGATGTCCGAAAAGAAGCTATGGGGTAGATGCTTACAAGACTGACATCTTGAGAATAATTAGCCTATATATTTATCATAGTGCAGAAAACCTTGAAACTCAAAACTAAGAACGGAAATCAGCCAATGACGATTTACTAGATACAGAAAGCAGAAAACGGTTCTGCGCAAAGAGGTACCTAAAGCGGTACTAATTAGGCCACCTGTGTAGCATGTTTCCTATTGGGCACAGGGCGATACGAGCATGGGCACCCACCCTTACTTACAGTAGTAGAAGATACCCCCTGCTCGAACCAGGCTCGCTTACACTACTTAGTAATAGCCGACGAAATCATAATCGTGTAGCGTCGCGCTACATATAAGTAAGGCTGTACTAGCAAGGGTACTGTAATAGCGAGGTGGGTATATTGATGTTGTACTAAGTAGAAGAGACGAAGACTAGGTGACATGAAACCCACTGTGAGGGGTATTATAGAGGCACTGTCCGTCGTACCTGCCACAGGTACTGTTTTTGTTTTTATTCTTGTTATTAGGAAAACCTGCCGAGCTGCCTCAGCTATTTACAGTATAACAGCCGGTAATATAAGAAAATCTTTAAACCAAATAAACAGCTAAGTTCCTAAGGAAGCTATTCCACGGTCTTTTGGATTGACAGAACTCTTACCTTATGTAGGTAGGTAGCTAACTAGTGTACCTAGCGTTTAATACCCCTGCAGCAGTGTGTATAGGTACTTCAGTACGTGAACCCCGCAAACTCTACTAAGAGGCGCTTTATTACTTTGGGTAAGTATTTATGCGTGTCCTGGTACGCATAGCGTATGGAGCGTACTATAGTAAGAAAATATCATGATTTCATTATGGTACCTAGACGAAACTAAACTAAACTAAACTAATTGAAAAACAACAGTGCAATAACCCGGACAATAGTGATGAATAAAAACTCATTCATCTGAATCTGAATCTGAACTCAAATAATAACGAAGAACGTCAGTGGTAGCTGTAGCATCGTCGCGATCTGCTGCATCAAACCCGCTGTCCGATTCTATTTCAGCGGTGATTGATCCAGCAGCATCTGATGCCGTGTCATCATCTATGGCATACATGTGTCCCACTGTGCCTTGGTATTCCTGGAAGGCTGTGCTTATTTTATTGGCAATTTGGGCGACAACGCCGTTCTGTTGTCGAATCTGGTGTTTGTATCGCTGATTTTGGTTTTGGAGCAGCGTAATCAGCTCGTCTTTTTCCGTGTTGCTATTGGCCTCTTCGATCCTGAGTTGCCGTCGTAGTTCTGTATTTTCTTGGTCAAGCCTTGCAAGTCGCCGCTCCAACAAGTTTTCTCGAGGTGACTTTCGGAATGTGAGACCCTTGAGCGACGGCCGCATATCCTGCCTCTGAACTTGAGGCTCTAGTTTAGCGACGCTTTTGGTTTCCTCGTCGCTATCGTGATCCGAGAGGTACTTCGCCACCTGTCCTTTGTTATTGGCCGGCCGGGTGGGACTGGTGGGACTGTACTCCGAGCTAGTGGGACTAAGCCCTGGGATAGAAGAAGTTTGGTTGCGTTTTGCATGCTTGGATTTCGGGTCATTGCGCTCCGGCCTAATGGGACTAAGCCCAGGGATAGAAGACGTTTTGTTGTGCTTTACAAGCTTGGATTTCGTGCGGTTATACACTGAGGTGGTGGGACTTAGCTCTGGGATAGAGGTTTTGTCGTGTTGCGTTGTGTTGCGTTTCATTTTACTGAGCATCTTTGGGGCACGGTGAGGTGGAGGGGGTAGAGGCTTGTTGGGAGGCATTTTGAGTGTTGTTCTAAGATCAAAACATCCTCTTTCGTAGGGGATCTAAGACTCTTCTTATGATTCATAGCAGAAGAGAGGTGTGAGCCGTTGTTGACTTAAAACCGAAAGCTGTATTACTGTAGGTAGCGGAATTATGTCTAGAACATAAAGCAGTAACCAACCCCTGTCTCTCGCACTTATATGTACTAAGTATGTACATACACGTGTATAACTACCATTTCAGGACAAGGTAGGATAAGCACATATATACATCCAGCTACACCGAGAGCCCACACACACTGTCTTTGCTGACATCAAGGTGATCAACTAGTCCATTGGAAGTCTGTTACCTTTCTAGCGCTACTTCGATTACGAGCATATTCCCATCTATCAAAATGTACTCTCGAGCAAACATGTTATATTGGTGAATGCATACATAGACTCTGCTAGCTGTAACTATATGCACCCTTTCCACATCATACTAGAATAGGACTTAAAATGGGATGTCCTCCGTACCCTGGCAGCAGTAGCTTCATTCATTGATACCCATCTCTTCGTCGGGGTGCTGGCGCTGGTTATGAGCATGGAGGCCGCAGGATCTCAAAAAGTCAATCACATCGTTAGAGAATTTCTGCAAGCCAGCCCTGATTTCCCCCGTTGCTGCATCCACTTTTGAGACGAGCGCCTCGACGCGGGCCATGGAGGCATCAATTCTCAAGATCACACGCTCCATATCATCAAGTCGACCTTTGGTGAGGAGCGAAATACTAGTATGGGTGGTTAATGATGAAACATAATTCATGCTCTATGTATCTTACATTCTCAATTCTCGAGTTTGGGCATCTAAGCCGTCCCCTTGGGCGAGCTGTGGTTGATTCCCAGGCGTCTCCGTACGCGTATCTTCGAGGCTCAGGTCCTGGCGTATCTCTGGAAACTGGAAAGAGCTCGTAGTGCCTTGGTCAATGCTACCAAGCCAGTCATGATTGTTGTAAGGTGTCCAGTCGAAATTGTTCATCCAGTCTTCATTGGTCTTAGGGCTAGCACCGTCATTACTGGAGCTCGGCATATTGGCCATGATAACGAGGATTATGGGGTTGGGGAAATAGCAGAGAAGTCTGGGGTTGTGTCTCAAATCGGACTGAGAAGAGCAGCTTTGGGTTTTATAGATACAATAAACAGCAATCCGGTAATACAAACCGGCTGTGGGATACCTGTTTCTGTTTCTAGTTTCTCGTTTCTCGTTTTCCGTTTCCCGTGCCTCGGCTCTTGACCTTTCTACACTTACATCAGGGATACAAATTCTATGGACTAGCCCTCCTCTCCCTTCCCCAAACTGGTATTCATCTTCGCTGCCTGCATCTCAAATCCAACAAATTGTTATATCATCATGCTCGCATTTATCCCACTCATGGCCCTTCTGGCCACGCCTGTGCTGGCTCAACGCTGCCCAGCTGTATGTGTGTCAGATCCACCCCTCCAACTTGACGCAGGGGTTAGTAATGTATCTGCTGTGTAGGCAATCACCAACAATCATACTTAGGTCGCTATTGGCTGATGTTTAGTAGGGTTGATGACAGTTTCGGAAGACAGTGTCAGGCCACTATCTACTTTTCGGACCCCATGTTTCTTCCCATCACCTACCACTTTCAAAACATATCCTGCAATGGACTTGCTGTGACCAGTTTTACTGTGCCTACTGAAGTCCCGAATGGTGTAGGTTGTGTTGTTTGGTAAGCACGCAGTCTCGTACGCTCACATGATATTAACGACGTTACAGGCAATGTGCCGGCCCTGGCCTAGTCACCTGCAACAACGTGATGATTTCTGGGGGATCGCCCAAAGATGTCGTACAAACCAACAAAAACGGCACCGTCGGGTGTATCTTGAATACAACCCGAATCCAAACTACCTTAGTCACTGTAACGAGTTCTTCTACGACTTTTACCAAGGTAGCATCGTCTACGTTAACGCTGCTAACAACATCGATCCAGCAAGGTCCCCCACCTCCTACTGCATCTTTGACTACATCTAGTAGAGGGACTAGTACATATTTGGAATCAGATCAGCATACATCACCAACATCACTCACAGCATCAATCCCCACAGTGGGTACTCCATCGTCACACACTAGTGCTAGTACGATGCACGATCATAGTTCCTATGGAGGGTCGGCTTCAGGTCAAGGGACAAGTTCAGGAACTCCCAATTTGAATATGAGCACTACAGTCCGAATCACAGATACGTCGAAGGGCACTGGTTCACAGAGCACAGCAGCTACTTCGCAGGGTACGGCAGCTACTTCGCAGGGTACGGCTGCTACTTCGCAGGGTACGGCTGCTACCGGTACTTCTTCAATCTCAGCGGTAGTGGCCTCTGTCGTCTCTACTGTGACCATGCTCCGGACTATTACCAGTACGCTGTCGGCATGTGCGGAGGAAACCAACATCTAACTCCGAAAGGAAAGTCGGTTCAGTGGGGTGTGGATGGCCAATCAGATTGGATATGTAACGGGTTAGCAGCAACTTTCATCAACTTTAGATAGGAAGTAAACACACGTGAATATAGTGCTCAAGACTTGGAAATTACGTGTGCGATCTGTGTAGGACCAGTGTCGGGTTATTAATGCTTGGATAGGAAGCATATTGAATACTCAGTTACACTTGCCGGAGGAAGGCGCCAGTGTGCGAGCCTTTATCTAGAATTTATTTAGTAAGTAACACTCTGCTATGATACGACGCTCTCCGGTCGAAAGGCTTCCGGTGACAAGAACCAAACCTCGACCTATGTACAAGTAGGGCGGCATTACTTCGGAGTTCGTTAATATGTCTCATCTGGCGAGGGCTGAATAAACTAGCACCCAAGGTGCCATACGCGTATAGCATGCTCAGAATGTTTGGCGCGCATAATAGTTTGACATTATTGTCATATTTTGATATCTATATCACTATAGTATCACAGACAGGTCACGATTCGGCGCATTCTGCATTTGTTTTTTTAAATGCGATCGGAGTATTATATTACGTCAATCGACGCCTGGTTGGCGACCAGCACCGGCGGTGATAAGCTAACGAGTAGATTGGGCAGTGTTGCCATTACTATTTGGGATATATTCTAAGAAGAGCACTGTAACCAAAACCATCATTTCCTCTATGTAGCATTCGCTGCAAAGTATAAAGCTTAAAAGTATGTTGAGCAGAGTAAACGTTGGATTTTCTCTTTAGGCCCATTTTCCCGAAGCGGTGGTTGGGATTGCTTTGTAACGCCGGGAGAATTCCGATTAGCAGTGTATGTTTTATGCCTTTTATCTAGCGTCCTTGGATTGAGAGACACAAGTTCTTTTTCCGGTGTAGAAGATAACGCGAGTTTCGGTGGTGTAGGTAAATCGCCAAACATTGGCTCCTCGTCAATATAGGGAGTAGCGCGTTCGGTATTCCCGTGGTCGTGGGTCCAAGTGCTTTTGCTATTGCGTATGGAGCATTTGGAATTCGACCTAGAGGGTGTGGAAGGGAAATAGCTCGACGATGAAGGGGGTGAAGTAGATGTACGAAGTGGGCTGGGACTGGGACTAGCTAAGCTTGGGTGTGAAAAGCTGGCAGAAGATTCGTCGGAGCTGAACAATGAGGGTGAGGGACTTCGCTTCTTCAGATCCTGAAGGACATCGAATGCATCTGGATCGAAGGTGTTCTCGGGAGGGATATTCAATGACTTGACGAGTTCAGGTAAAAATTTAGAAGAAGAGGTATATAGGTAGAACTGCCCTCTGTCTTCAACGATAACCGCGGTGTTTGCGGCGAATTTTCGGCTATATTGGTGGGTTTTTCTAGCCAAGGTCTGCAGGCGATTCTTCGAGTCTCTGTCGCGCGTCATTTTGGACGAATGTAGAATGTGTGCGTAGTTTCGAGAGCTTGTGTTCGCAGCTTATCCGATTCCTGTTTTCAACTACTGTAGACGGGAAGGTTAGTGCTATATACCTCACAGACCCCTCATTTAGCCGCCTGTCTATAATTAGAAACACTTAAGGATCCATGTCAGAACTATATCAAGCGCCCTGTAAGCGCCCCGTAAGCGCTGTTTGCCCGCCTCTCAGAACGGAAATCTGTTTTGAGGCAAGCGTTGAATTTGTACTACGTACATCTGAAATCAGAAAACAGATTGCAGATATCCAGGTATCATGTTTGAATTTAAAGGAGAGTGTGTCGATCTCGTAAAAATTGCAATGCCTCCAGCTGCATGGCTACCATGGATATCACAGTTTTTTATGGCGCAATCCTCGCGATAATCCTTATATCAGCTACCTGCCGTCGCTTTGCAGTAGTTATTACAGAACGGTTCCAGCAACAGTTCAGAAGAAACGTACTGTATCCGTTAGCTCTCACTCGCAGAAATCATACTGACAGTATCACACGTCTTGATGTTCTATGTCTTCTCGTATTCTTGGGGGCGAATGGTGTCATTCTTGGTTGGAGCCCCCGAGAACCATCAGCTATTTCACGGAGAGCTTCTCAACTGTCGCTTCTCAACATCGTTCCATTATTTCTTGGGGGCAAAACTAATCCTTTGATAAGTTTCGTTGGTATCCCTTTGTCAAAATACTATTTCGCTCACCACTGGTTTGGAAGAGTTGCAGCAGTCGAAGCCTTGATTCATCTCGGGATTTCCATATACAAAGCAGATGGCCTGTCAAAAAATGGTGTTTCGATTTCTGGATACTTGGTAAGTTCTGCCTCTAATGAAACGATCGCAGCTAATACGTCAATAGGGTGCTGTTACGCTCATCATTATTGTTATATCGAGTGTCTGGTTTATACGGAAACTGAGCTATGGAGTGTTTATAAAGTGCCACACAGTCCTCTCCCTGTCAATATTGGGCGCCCTTGTGTGGCATACTTTACAGCTGAGCGACTTATTCCCAAGAGTTCTTAGCCTGATAGCCGCTGGATTTTGGCTTGCGACTACGATATTCCGGCTTTCGCGAACTATATATCATGGCATGGCCGCTGCAACTGTTCAGGCAGATGAGCAAGCAGTCCGCGCCATTATTCGTCTCCCGCGGCCGTTGAAAGTATATCCCGGCTGTTACTTTTACCTTTATTTCCCCTCGGCCCCTTTCCGTCTCATGATCAGAGGCTACCCGATGAATGTAGTGTGGTGGAATGTGGTCGACAATCCAGGCTCCGGTTACTCTTCTGAACTTATCTTCCTCCTTTATCGGCAGGGCGCTATGTCTAAGCTTGCCCAAGCAGATGGAGCTTTCCGAAAAGTCCTATTAGACGGTCCATATGGAAGGGATCTACGACTTTACGAATACGAAAATGTGATCTTAGCAGCGAAAGGTCAAGGTATTGCAGGTATACTCCCACACGCATTACATTTAGCAGGGAGGCGAACATATGACAAGAAAGTATTAAAGGAAAACCCTTCTGGACAGCCTCCTTATCTTGACAAGACAAGAAAGATTGACCTTTTCTGGGTTCTTGAAGACAACTCTCAGCAAAGATGGCTACGTGAGGAATTGCGCTTACTACAAAAACTTGACCCTTCTAATGTAAGTCCTCGTTATTCTTATCTCCGAACTTCACTAACCTATATCTAGAGGCTTTTATGTATTTGGTGCATATACCCCTCTCCCCAAAGTCGCGCTCCGCCATTTGAGCCAAATGAATATTGGCGTTGTTTTTATCCAAGTCCAGATTCCGAATTCCACCAAAATGGTATCGCCAAAGAGATAGGGACAGGAGCTACTTCCCCTGGAAGAAGTATTGTTGTTGGTACGTTGTACGCCTTACAACTTTAATCTGTACTAATTTGAGAATAGCGTGTGGTGAGCCTTCGTTTGCAGGACATATTCGTGATGTGGTTATCAAAAATGCATCTATGGAATACGTAGAGATGGAATATCGTCCGACGTATTCGCCGCAGAGTTCTGAGCGAAGAAACCCTGCTAGATCTTTGAGGAGACGTCCGGGTAGGGAGGTAGATTTAGAAAGCCAGTCTCAACGCCAGAGTTGACATAACCTCTAGCTTGTTAATTACAAAACGTACTACGATATAGATTAAATTATAACATGATTTTATTCTCGTACCTACTGTTTGCATAACACCACTCTTGTTGCGGTACAAGCTATAGTCCCCGCCAACCTCCCTTCGTGAGAATCATCTCCCCTATTCAAGACCGTTTCGGCATCATTCGTCTTCTGTTAGCCTTTTGGGAATCTTTAGCAACGCAGGGGATAGAGGTAGACGGTCTACTGTATTGTAGGATGGCCGACCGGATGCTATGGGACGAGAAACTAGAAGCTAAACATTCGCTATTGGCCTCGCTAAGCTTTTCGCGATATTGCACTTACAAAGCACATTCTCTGCAGAGGAGGCGTAAGTGTCAGCTGACTCCAAACTCTTCAAAAGGCGATGTCGCTATGTGGTGGGACGCAGGTGGCCAAAACGGCGACTTAAGTCGAGAGGTTGGTGGGGGAATCGGGACTGGATTGTTTCTCGGCCAACCGCTGTCATATTGCAGAGGGATCAGTATGGTCGGGTGATGAAGGCGTAAAAACTTTTTGACCAAAGCGTTATTCGTGTGGCTAATCGTAAGCGCTATTGCCACGCTATCCCGGCTGCCTCTTAAAAGCTCCTACATCGGTTGGTAGTAGCAGGGATTGGGGTCTAAGGAGAGGAGAGTATTGCGATGGGTGGAGGTAAGAACGCTCAGGAGGACGTTATATTGCCCCCCCCCCCTCATCACTTGCAATATCGAATACTCATGAAGTGCCTAGCATTTTGCGCAGTGTGCCCGCAGTGACAGGGCCTAGACCAGCATAGATCCTATACATGCATATTCGGACTCTAGATATACCGACCACAGCTCTGCTTCTTCCTGGCCATGAAAGACGGTATGCCCCTTCTATGGCATGAAGCCGACCCCGTGCCTGACGGTTAAGACCAGTCTTTCCTAGTCAGTAAACAGCTAATATAAAGTATTCGGATCTAGGTAACGCACCCTCTCTCTCTACAGAGATTATAAACCCGGTAGAAGAGGCGTTACTAATGTGAAGTAAACCTACACACTACAATGCCTTTTCGACAATCTGCTGCTGCGTCATATGGTAGTCATTACTAGATCCACTAACATCCATATTAGTAGCAGCGATGAAATTAGGGAAAGGAAATGCGTGCTTCAATGTACTGAGATGTTCGCCAGCTAAGAATACCCATGGTTGCCAAAAACGGGCGTCGCAATATATCTGAAAGTTGCTAGAAGGGTTGTCTAAGCAATGTGATTGATATTGCCCTGTCCTGTTGCCTTAAGGCCTATGCGCTTTAGGAAGACGAGCGACTTGTACAAACGTATGTACACAAGAGCCCAGTGTTTAATACTGCTCAATATAGTCAACTGCGCTTACTCGAATGCGTCTATATAGCTCTATCACGGTTTTCGAAGAAATGAATATTACATAGCTAAGAGATGAACTGAATAGAGAACAACACTGTATTACGGCTAGACTGGTTATAAGAGAGGTTAGAAAGTGTAAGTGGGAGTGCATTTCGTTAGGTACCTGATCCTAAGACTTAGTTGGGACACTGAACTGATCTTCGTAATATAGTTTACACTGGCGGTCTGAGAACCACCATTCCAATTTCCCATACCAAGAAACATATAGGCACTTTTGGGACTTAGGTTCTGGCGGGGGGGAGACCCCAACCCCATCGACAAAAGGATACCCGTCTTCTGTGTCGAAGCTTAACCACAAGTTGGGTGAACTGCCTACGACCAGATGTGTAGCAGCGCGGTCCGGGCGAAACTGCCCTACACAGGCTTGGGTACCGTCAGAGTAATGAAAGAGTAGACCAATGATAGATCGTTTGCCGGCCACTTTACTCTCGCAGGGCGTGATTTTAACTGTATTCTGCAACACCGCGAATGTGTAAAAGTAGTTAACAGTAGAATCTGATTCGGGATACGGGGATAACGGCATTGGAATAACAGGAAATTGGCCATCGCTAATAGGTTCAGGCGATTCAAACGCCAGTTTGTGGATTCCGTGTGGCGAAAAATCGAAGAATATGCAGCTTGGGCTTCCATCAGACCTATATAAGAGAGTCCAATCACATTGTCGCCATGAACGACGAGGCTGGAATCCAAGTGTCATCACACGGCCCCGGTTTGTCACAACCTAACACGATCAGCAACGCCCTGCCATTCAGACAGGCACACTCACAAGCAGGGCAAGCTCTCGGGTGAGTCTTCCATATCGCTTCCAGATGTGGGATACATATTCGCCCTCATCTCTAGGCATGTAAAGCCACACAGCATTCTGGTTTCGTGAGACAACATCGTTGTACAAGGCCAAGTTCTCCCCAGAATCCCCAGCGTTATGTGTATGAATATACCGAAGTGAACCAAACCCCCAACAAGCCGAGTATGCAGTGGTTCGTGGGTTGTTGCAATTGAGCGAAGTCATTCGTAACTGGGTCGGGGACTTGGGGAAAAAGGAGTCAAAGCGGAGGTTTAGTCGGGCTGCTGGCACAAGCCATGCTGTAGTTTCGCTCAAATGAGAGACTTCATCGCTCGAAGTATGTCCAAATCGCCGAACTTTAAGACCCTGCTCTGTGTCAGCATACTGGCTAGGTACGGAGCTATGAGACCAACGTCATGATAGGCCCAGATTTTCGCATTGCTCTGCAGTGTGAATGACCTCCACCATAATCCTGGAACACCGCGGTCTGTACCTGGGGGGGTTGTGTTTCCAAAATATACTTGTCTGATACCCACATGGTCTTCGGCTATATACATTCTGTCGACATCAGCAGCCGCCGTGGTACTCAGTACGAGCCGTGCATCGGAGCTGGATTCATTCGAAACCGAGGCGAGGTATCGTACGCCGTCGATCATAACGTAGCGAGCCCAGATGTCATGGGGCATCTCGATGGAAAAAGTCTTCGGCTCGGCGGTTGGGACCCATACTGCTGCTATCGCATACTCGCAAGTGCAGTATTGAGCGACCATGAAGGCTAGCTCTGGGGGAAGCGGGCGAGTGGCTAGCTTGAGACCGGAGATAAAGACCGATTGAAGGCTCGATTGAATCCACTGAGAGCGCTGCTGTTCAACAGCTGCTAATGGCTCGGAAATATACGCCAGTGCACCGAACCTTTTTGTGGGAAATGTGGAGGATTTATCGGCTGCAAACTTAATACATTTAGTATGACATACGGATGCCCTTCCATCTCTATGTTGGCATCGGCCCCGACAATGAATGAATGTGATCGATAAGGACTCGTCCCAAATCTTGCGTTGGCCGAAGCGAAATTCCTTCGATATGCTTCCTTCATCAGTAACTATCACCGTCAGCATTCTCACCAAGTGAATCAGGGCTTTCAACAATTTACCCGCAGCTACATTCTCTCCTACTACCAGCTCAAAACGGCAGAGACTGCACCTAGAATGGAAGCAGAGGTGTAGTGGATCCATCTTATAGTTGATTGTGGGAGAGCTAGAGAAATATGAGACGGGGAGTCAATGGGCTACAGTATGTACATACATTCTTATTGTGCCACCTCAGGTCGACGTACCCTTGGTACTGTGCGGAAAAGAATGCCACTACTGTGATCTCCCTTTTAGAATCCGCGTCAGCAGTCAGCATCAGCCCCACCACATTTATCAAGAGAACTCACAACCAATTAGTGCTAAAGCAGTCAATATCCCTGCTCTGGTATCCTGCCGTGCCAGGAGTCACTTAGGAGTTACTACAAATACTATCGCTAAAGATGCTACTGAGCTATGATGCCAAGAGAAATGTGATTTATTAAGACCCCGAAGGGTGAAGTGTGCAGTTCTAACAGGGCCTATGAGTACCATTCACACACCACAGCTACGTTTAATAAGCAAGTAACATTATATCAATTCTTAGCGCGCTCTAGTTAACCTGCTAGCTACTAGGAGTAGCGTGTTCATGCGCCGGGCTTGGTGCGAGTATAGTAGTTTACACCTTGGTCATTGTAGTAATACACCGTCTTCTTCTTGTAGGTGGTCTCCGACCAGTCTTTCTTGCTTGTCTTCATCATCTTACCGCCGCCCGTCTTAAAACAATATTTATGGTGTTCCTTGTAGACGTCAACCTTCAACCATAATTGTTTCTGGCTCTCATAGTCAGATGGACCAGCTTCAGCTTGACGTGTGTCCACCTGCGTTGGGTTGTGTTCCGATGCCTGACCTGTAGAAACGTTCGCGGGAAGTGTTTCTTGACTTGCGGGTAGCCGTAAACTCTGGCCGGATGATTCAGCTTCAGCTTGATGAGTGTCCGTCTGCATCAAGTTGTGCTGCTGCTCGTGTACCCATGGGCCAGCGCCGGATGGTCCAGCTCCAGCTTGATAAGTGTCCGTCTGCATCAAGTTGTGCTGGTATAAATCCACGTCGGATGGTCCAGCTCCAGCTTGATGAGTGTCCGTCTGCATTGAGTTGTGCTGCTGCTCGTGTACCCATGGGCCAGCGCCGGATGGTCCAGCTCCAGCTTGATAAGTGTCCGTCTGCATCAAGTTGTGCTGGTATGAGTCCACGTCGGATGGTCCGGCTTCAGCCTGATGAGTGTCCACCTGCATTGAGTTGTACTGGTACTGGGGATAGAGGTGTGCCTGACTTGCTAAGGTTATATGTGCCATAATTGGAGGCTGGTCCTTGATCACACTAATGTTCTCCATGAATTCGTCAAACCCGTCTTTAGTGTCGATATAAACGTACTGATCTGCATCAGCCGGCACATAGGCAGGCCCGTGTAGAGGTTCCAGTTCTCGTGCATGTTCATCATTGACAATCCAGAAACGGAAGTGAAGCCCCTGAGTAGTCATAGCGTAGACAGCTTTGTAATTTTGGTGCCGTATCGCCCTTACCGCTGCGTCAAGTGCTTGACTCTCAACTTCTTTGAGACTTCCTTTCTCGCTTTTGGCCTCCACAAATACCATTGCGGTTATGTTATCATTAACAGGATCATAGCGCTTCACGACAATGTCAATTCTCCTTCTTGTGCCGTCAGGTGAGTGCTCGCAGACGACGATGTAATTAGGATCGTCAGAAAATGCTCGCTGTAGTAAAACCTGCCAAAATGCCGAAGCCGTATATTCAACAATAACCCCTTTGGCCTCTTCGAAAAGCGCCCGAAGAACAGGCTGAAGAGGTGCTTCATCGACAGAAGTATTGCTCGAAAGTGGCACGGTGTTGTTTAGAAATGACATGATGTGTTGAGGAATTGGTGTAAGGTAGTTAACACTTCAAAAAGTTCGAGATGGCAAGAAACTTGAGCTGAAATTAAAAGATGCTTCAAGCCAAGATAAGCTGTTGATTATATAGACTATATAAAGCTATGTGACATATGAGTAGCCAGGCCACTTGATCAAGCTTGTTGGCACTTGAAGTAAAAAGGATCGTAGTAGTTTGGCTGTCGCGATACATCAACGGATGTAGATCAGCCGATACAACCAAGCGAGTTGGTGCCAGCAATCCAACGTACATCAGCGGATCAGCGGGTGTGGACAAGCCGATGCAACCGAGATAAATGTAGGCAAATCAATGTAAGCGAGTCGATGCCAGCGAACCTAGTTGCTGCGGCATATGCGAGCCAACATACAACATCAACAGTGTAGACGAGCCGATGCAACCGAGACAAATGTAGGCAAATCAATGTAAGCGAGTTGATGCCAGCGAACCTAGTTGCTGCGGCGTATGCGAGCCAACATACAACATCAACAGTGTGGACAAGCCGATGCAACCGAGACAAATGTAGGCAAATCAATGTAAGCGAGTCGATGCCAGCGAACGAATGTAGGCAAAGGCGAACCGAGCGTAGTCGGTTACCTCCCTTATCTATGCAGGGGGTGGAGCATCCCAGTCAACAGCCAACCACGCGCGCGCACGTATTGACGGAATGGGGCTCGAGTTACAGTGCTACTAGGTTGATTTCAAATCAAATGTCACTACCTAGAGAATCCACTCACACCTATACATTGGTCGTTACTTCAAACCGTAAAACATAACGATTGCGCGTTTGAAAACGGACCAAGTACACGTTTTTGCTACATCACAAAAACGGACACAGTTCTAAATATAACAGCACAAAACAGCATTCAGTATCCAGTTTCTAGCTATCATATTATGTATACAGCATTCGGTTTGCAACTTCCGGCGACGATATAATCATATACACTCAGTTCAGCATTTGGTTTACAGCTTTCAGCAAGCCCTAATTAAGTCTGTTCCATTGTGACCAGATACACTCAGTTCATTCCAATGTGGTCCAACTATTATACGTCTTCGCGGGAAGAGGTGAGTGCGAGACAGCAACTTTCGACTTCAATTACACCAGTTCAAAGCACTTCGAGCCGTCACATCCAATTCTTTTGACCGCCAGATTAGTAGTTGGGTCGGTGACGACCAGCGAATCCCTGGTGTTGTATGTTTTTTGTCTTTTTTTTTAACAGCCCCTCTCCTCCCCCTTAAAAAAAAAAAACCATCGAGAACCTCGTACTTTTAGGATAGTAGATAAAGACAGTTCTTTTTCTTTTTGCACAATGGTTTGAAAACCTTCGTGAGCAACCATATAAGTATATACAAGTATCTCTTTATGACATCTGACACAAATAAAAGGTCGACTTGTGGTGTTATTCAAGCTCAGAGCTATCTTTACCCATTTTGAAATAGAGGTTTGTTCATAGAGAATGAAGGGGGTTGGCGTTAATTCTTAAGATATAGGTAGACGAGGACATAGAGAGCAGTCCGCACGAACAACCATATTGTGGTATTGCTAAATGGGTTTCCGAGATAGCTAGTCCGTTTCCCGCTTTATTTCTTACGATTAATATTTTCATGTCACAAATAGCCCTGTATATGCAGTTGATTCTACCCCAAGAATGGACAGCTTTATTTTCCTGTCGTAGATGTAAGCCTTCGGTCTGCTCGAAGAATTAACTAGGCGGCTCAACAGTAGAATCAGTCAAACACTCTTTAGTCGAGTGTTGCCCCGCCAGCAACTGATGAAGGGTCTAGTCTAAATGTCGCATTAGATCTAATAGGTTCCATTCTATATCAACCCAATTCTTAGCTGCCGCTAAAAGGCTAGGCATTAGGTAACACTAGAGCAGAGACCGTGAGGCTAACTGCCTTAGCTCCTATATACAAGCCTCACAATGGGAAGTTCATATGCGAAATACATGAACAGCTCAGAGAATTAAGTGTTTACAGCTACAGTAGAAAAAGACTGTTCTCAGCCTACGTAGCCCGGGGACTGGATAAGATATACATCAGTCAAGTTAGGTCAAATGGTGTATATCGCGCATTCTCTGAATAATACTGTCGAATCAATAAGTAAAAGAGTTGACGACACCAGTTTTTTTTTTAACTATCTTAAAAAGTCTTTCCGTTCGTGCCATTATCAGTGCATCCTCCCAAAGGAAAGGGGATAAGAGTTCTTCCCCGAGCCCTACTGTACTAAGTACACTACTCAGTATGGCCCACCCTTAGCGATTCCGAGCTCTTTTCGCACTTAGGAGCAGTTGTTCATGATGTCTCCACCAGCCCACATGGGAAGTGTTAACATGATGTCTTACGTCTGCGATCCGCTGATTAGTAAGTATCATATAAACTGAGCATATAAACATACGCGGTTTGCCTGGGCTTAACAGTAGCTTGGCTGCTTATACGCTGATTATGAAGTGATTGGTCTGTTCTATTAAGCCATCATAACTACTAATCTATGATATTGTAGCTTTATGTATGCGAAGAAGTAGACAAGTGACAGAATATCGTTCACGAACGTTCAATTCCTCCTAAACTTCTTCGTCATCTAGTTGTAACTATATATACATAGAAGTCCTCTGTCTTCAAGGGCCGTGACATTAAGTCTTTGTACCGGCCAATCGCGCTAAAATTGCGATTGTATATATGAATTTGGAACTTTAGCCACGGCATTCGGAAGTTTCGATAGTCTAGTGTTAAGTCTATAGAATGTTGATGCAGTCCGAATCTATATTCTGAGCTTTGCCCGAACCCCTTTTCACGGTAACAGAGGATTTCCATAATTCACCGTACAAAGTATACACAGTATTTGGTTCAGACAAAAAAAAGTGACGGTCCTCAATTCAAGGGCAGCTGAGAATTTCATATATTCATTTCATAAGCTATCGTTAGATTTCAACGCTCTTTCGGGGCAACAGAACATGCTCGTGAGGTTTTCTTTTTTTTTATTACCACTCCGAACATCACGCGATTTCTTTTTCTTCAAAATCTTTCTTCTCCTTCCCACGCTGTCCATAATCGTCGGCCAGTTCGCCTTCGGGCAACTTTCGAGCCATCACTACAATATCCCACGGCGAGGAAGCGTCTTTAAAAACGCCGTTCAGCAGCTCCAAGTTCCTATTCATAGTCTCAGGATAGAAGAAGAAAACCACGATCGGGATCAGGGCAGAAATAATGGCGTATATGATGTAATAGCGATACCCGATGGTGGCGATGGCAACAGGGGTAACCATGGTCACCACAAAGTTCCAGAGCCAGTGGTTTGCCGTCGAGATCGAGTTCATGGCGACACGGAGGCGTACAGGAGCAACCTCTGTGCAGTAAAGGAAGTTCCCTCCAAGGAAACCAAAGGGGTAGAACACGTTGAAGACGAAGATGAAGAATGCCGAGGCAATGGACGCTCCGTAGTTGGTGGAGGGGAAGCTGGAGCTGACGGCGAGAGCTGCCATGGACAGTGACATGCCAGTACCACTGATCATGAAGACGGTACGTCTCCCCAGGCGATCGATAGCAAAGTAGGCCAAGAAAGAGCAGAGACACTTCCATGTCAGGGCGCTGGCTGCCAGGACTTTGGCAACGACGGGAGCAAGCCCGAGGTTTTCTTGGAAAATGGTCGAAGCGTAGACGGAGATGAGAGTACCACCACAGGCTTGCTGGAAGAATTGGAGAGCGAAACAGAGACAAAATCGATAAAATAGCCTTTCGTCGTCGTCTTTAGCGAACATCTCCATCAGTGATGCCTTCTGGACAGACACGCCTTCAATGGCAGATTCTATCTGTGCAATTTCTGTTTGGATGGCCTGGTCGTCTTCCGGAAGGTCCTTCAATGCTGCCAGGTTCTGCGTGGCCTGCGCCACCTTGCCAACGCTAACCAACCAACGCGGAGACTCCGGCAGGAAGAAGATGAAGCCGATGACGGCAAGGGACAGAGAGATGGACACAGCCAACGGTAGTCGCCATTCCAAAGTCGAGTGTGGGATGAAGTAGAAGGCAAGGTCCAGCCAGTTACTCAGTGCGTAACCAAGACACATGGATATTCCAGTAGTGATGACATCTCGTCCTCTGTGCGAAGCAGGGGAGCACTCAGCTAGCCAAATTGGTACGGCGACACTGATTTGGCCGATTCCGAAACCCAGGACAACACGGCCGATGACGAACTGAATCAGGTTGTAAGAGGCCACCTGAAGAACTTGACCAATGATGGTAAGAATGGCACCTAGGGCAATGGTCTTCCTTCTGCCCAGCCTGTCGGAAAGGAACACACAGGAGAGAGCACCGATCAGAGCTCCGACTTGGAACGAGGCAATAACACCTCCTTTCCGAGTTGCATACAAGGATGTGGCTCCGCCGGCGTTGTTGACTGTATCGACTTGAGGAAAGACAGAAACAAAGCTCTGTAGGGTTGCGAGAGGACCAAGGCCAGACTGGTTGTATCCGAAGCAGGTGAAGCTCGGTACTACGACGGTGACGATCTGCGCGACTCTGAGGGCGTGGCCCCTCAAGCCCATAAATGAAATTTGAGAAGACATGATCGGACCTCTGACAGTGAACCTGGAGGGGACAGATTCGTTCTTCTGGGTCGAAGGAGAGGTAGATATCGAGGAAAAACCACCTGGGGTGCCCGGCTGCTCTTTAAACAAAGGAGGTTGGGGCCCCGGAATCATCCCAGGAGTGCCCCAGGTGTCGATATTTTCGCGGGAATCTGTGTCGGGAGAAAGGGCGGGGCCCCAACATGCACATTACATATACATAATATGTAAGGATGTCACTCTCTCCATGCTATGTTGTGGTGTACAGTACATGGAGATTCCTGGTGTGATTGCCAAGAACGGGTGGATTTCCCCATACATAGAATGAGAATACCGGCGCAAGAGCCGAAGGCGGATCTAGCTATCGTGAGTCGTGGTCGATGGCGTGTCATTACATATTATCCTCGAGCCAGTTTATCATGGGCCCATACCCACTGACGATGTAAGGGTGGTCCTCGAGACAAGACAATGCAAGAGTTGTCCCTAACCACACCCCGCTAGAAAGCCAAGACCTGGATGAACAGTCTACGACTGTGTTGAAAGGTGATTTCTCTCTGCCAGGCGTATAAGATGCGTTCTTTAGTCCGAT
Source organism: Xylaria arbuscula (assembly GCA_022385695.1). Lineage (NCBI taxonomy): Eukaryota > Fungi > Ascomycota > Sordariomycetes > Xylariales > Xylariaceae > Xylaria > Xylaria arbuscula. The sequence continues at coordinate 1,464,384 of MU279342.1, forward strand.
GTAACGAAAGCGGTATATCACTTACAACAGCCCTCAAAACAAGGCTCCGCACTAGAACCTGGATCAACAGTCGGTAAAGAAGGCGAAGTGGTATTATACCGTATTTGAGTAAGAGGGGCAACACAGTCTACGTATGGACTGTCGCCTCACTCACCCCACGGGCTCGCCCAATCACAGTCGCGAAGTAGATCTCGACCTACGAACCATGATACGAGTTGCGAAAGCGCTCTCGCGCAAGAATCAATCGATGGAATGATTGTGACCCCCACTTCGGCTTCCCTATGAGCCTCTGTCTAGGGAGATAGCTTTGCCGGCTAACGTAGGCCAGGACCGTCTAGTCGAGGTATCTGATTCAGAAGCTACACGCGCTAGACCGGGGTAGATATAGTAGTCGGGCCTTTCTACTCGCGACGACGACCCACGAAGGAAGTGCGATCGCCCGGACACGTCGGGCGCCGCTCAGTGACCGACTCTTGGTAGCGACGACGCAAGTGCAGTAAGCAGACCCGCCTCTTGTTGCAAAGAAACGATAGCTTCTCTCGCGTGTACCTCCTGCCGGGCGAAGAAACAGCGGGTGAGCTCGTAGACTTATCCCGATTTCATACAAGTGCCCTCTGTCCCAAAAAGCTGACATGGACGTGGGCAGTGCGACCGTGCGCTGTAGGTGGCTCGGAATGTCCGGTGATAGATAATGCCGGTAGTCTGTCTAACCATACGGGCAGGCCGACATGCATGCAGTGCGTGAATGCTGCGCAGCCGTGCCAGTACCCCGATCAACACAAGAGGTATGCTGTGCCGGGTCCAGCGGCAGTCCCGGTCATCGTTGCGTGAATTTGATTTAATCTTCGACAGGGGACTGCCTGCGGGCTTCCTGAATGCTATGGAGTCCCGGCTGCGAGAAACGGAGGACGCGCTCTTTTACGCACTGAGCGAGCTGTACGAGGGCACCGTTGAGCACCGGACATATGCCGGATTCTTGAATTCGCGGCTTGGCCAACCCTTGTCCCTGAGCGCTGCTAGCAAGACCGACATGATGGAGAGGTGGACTAATTTCCCCCTGGGGAATCGAGCACAGGTGAAAGCGTGGTTTCTGAGTTACCGGACTGGAGATCCGTTGTCACCACCCGCCCAGGTTGAATTGCCTTCGGCCTCGCAGGCATCGTCGTCATTGTCGTCGTTGTCTCCCTCTTCAGTAAGCAAAAGCGTCCAGGCCGGACCGAGCCGCGGCGACACGACGCTGCAATCGTCAAGACCGGCCGCGATGCCCTCTCAGCCATTCTCGCAATCACAAGAAATGAATACGTTTGTTGACAGGCCTACGGCGACTGTGCCGTCTTTGACATCGGTTGCCTCGACTTCTGATGACTTGGGGCTTTCCAATAGAGTGAAAGCAATTGCAGATTCCCACAGAAAAATATATTTCTAGGTGAATATTCCGCCTGGAGCGATGGCAGCGCCTTTGGGAGAGTTTCCCGAGCTTGATACGATGGGAAAATACGTCAATTTATGTTGTTGCCGAGACATGAATTTGATAAGAATTACCCGCAGTCGTGTCTTACCGCACCGTCTTGGCTCATTTGGTGTCTTGGCTGAGTTGGCTTGGCTGAGTGAGTTCTGTCTTGGCTCACGTACACACCGTCTAGAATGCCGTAGTCATTTGCGATGGACACTATGCGCTCGATCATATCACTGGGTCTAATAAGAATGAATGACAATTAAACTCTTTGAAGAGGGCAATATGTATTCTCTGCAGAGCGTGCTGGTGGTCTTCTACAAACACCATATTTCAAACTTGGTGATCCATTTTTTCAATCCTTGCGGCATAACACTGGCGGAGCTCATAAGCACCCACAAGACAAGCGATCAGCTGTTGAACTGTCGATTCGGCTAACCCGGACTTCTTCAGCTGCTGCGGATTTAGGCTTGGTATCTGGTATGAAACCCGGGTACGATAGTACCCATCAATTATAGACAGAGTAATTACCTGGATTCACCCCTATATCTATTCAAACCCCCTTGGTTCCTTTCCCATAGTTGGCGACAATGTCCTCAATGACAGCCTTGGTCACATCGGCCGTCTTGGCCGTGCCACCAAGATCAGCAGTCACGATGCCCTTCTCGCAAACGCGCTCTACTGAATCTAACAACTTTTGGCTGGCGTCCTTCTCACCAAGCCACGTGAGCATCTCGGCACTCGTCCAGAACGTAGCGACTGGGTTGGAAACTCCTAATCCGGTAATGTCGAAAGCAGAGCCATGAATAGGCTCGAACATACTGGGATTTTGCCTTGTCGGGTCAAGATTTGATGTCGGGGCAATACCGATGGACCCGGCGAGGGCTGCCGCCAGATCTGACAAGATGTCGGCGTGCAGGTTCGTCGCGACGATGGTGTCGAGGGACTCGGGCTTGAGAACCATGCGACATGTCATAGCATCCACGAGCATCTTATCCTGCGTCACGTCCGGGAAATCCTTGGCCACTTCGGCGGCCACCTCGTCCCACAGCACCATACCGTTGCGCTGGGCGTTGCTCTTAGTGACGACCGTCAGCAACTTCCGCGGTCGGCTCCGCGCCGTCTCAAAGGCGAACCGGATGATGCGTTCCACGGCGTGGCGCGTGAACACGGCCACTTCGGTTGCCGTCTCCCAGGGCTTCCCCTTGTGTGATCGGCCGCCCTGTCCTGCGTACTCGCCCTCGCTGTTCTCGCGGACGATGACCCAGTCCAGGTCTCCCGTCTTGCAGCCGCGGAGGGGCGACTGCGTACCCCTGAACACCTTGGTGGGGCGAACGTTGGCGTATTGCTGGAAAGGCTGGCAGATGGCTAACCTCAAGCCCCAGAGGGAGATGTGATCAGGAACATCTACAACGAGTGAGCTACACTAGAAGACAGTACGGAGGAAATTGGAGCGTACCTGGTGCACCGACGGCGCCGAAGAGAATAGCATCGTGTTTCCTCAGTTGGTCCAGACCACCATCGGGTATGTACTTGCCGGTCTTCTTGTAAGTCTCGGAGCTCCAGTCGTAGTGAGTGAAGTCGATGTTGAACGTGCCCAGCGTCTCGGCCAAGCTGTTAAGGACTTCAATGGCGGCGTCTATGACCTCTGGGCCGATGCCATCTGCCGGTATCGAGGCGATGCTGTAAGAGCCAGGCGCGGAGACAGCTGATGGAGACATTTTGTAGATAATTGTGCTGATATGTGTACTCCTCAAATGCACTTGCGGTGAAAGACACAGTTCAACTTGATAGTTTGGAGAATATATATATCGTTAGAAAACTAGCAGTCCCTGTTCTCATCCCTTCGTTCATTGAGACATATACAGTACTTTGACACATAGTTCAAGCGACCGTACTGCATAACGGGGGACTCCCGGCTTCGGACTTGACTTTGTCCTGGACCTGTGGAGCATTCCCCTAGAGTGGCAGTGGATTTGGATTTGTCCGATCGCACAGACTAAGGTGTCGGTGTTTTCATTCACCGAATCTAGACCCGCTCGCTGTGCCTTTCCTTCCCGTCCTCTGGAATGAATGTGTGACCGCAGTTTATATGATACGGATCACGATGAAGGCTTCACGACCGGCGATGCCATTAGCGAGACGCCAATTGTGACACAACACTATATGAAATACCGCAGTGCTGGCAGAATTGATTATATATAATGGGAGCCTGCATTGACCTAATTCCCTGCGTACACTAGGTTCTCGAGGCGCTGCTGGACAGATGGCGATCGACAGCAAAACCCTTGACAAGGTAGTGGCATTTGTGCTCCCACGGATCGAAGCACATAGGACACAAATACGAGACAAGAATGGCACAAGGGCGCCGTTTGTGCTGGGTTTGTCCGGCCTGCAAGGCTCGGGTAAGTCCACTTGGGCGGCAAGCTTGGCTCAAGCCTTGAATGAGTGTCACCATTACAAGACTGTCATACTGTCTTTAGACGACCTATACCTTCCACATGCGGATCTCGTCCGACTGCGGGAATCAAACCCGACCAACCGCCTCTACCGCAATCGAGGACAACCCGGCACTCACGACGAGGTCTTAGCCAGACAGTTCTTCGACAGTCTCTACAGTGGCAAAGATGTAGCTTTGCCGAGCTTCGACAAGAGTCGTTTCAACGGTGAGGGAGATCGTGTCCCAGAAAGCGAATGGGAAATAGTGCCTGCAGATCCGCCGCTGGACGTTATCATATTTGAGGGCTGGTGTGTTGGTTTTTCGTCACTGTCCGAAGGCGACCTCAAGGCGAAATGGTCTATAGCGAGGGACTCTGGTAGTGATACAGTGCTCGGTACACACCCGTTTGAGCATATCAAACTACTAAACGAGAACCTTCAACGATATAACCAGAGTTTCATGGGTCCGCGTCATTTTGATCATCTCATTCACTTGGACACGAATCAACTGGCAAATGTCTACCGCTGGCGCATTCAGCAGGAACAGGCATTGCGAGCGACCAAAGGCATGGGACAAACCGATGAAGAAGTCATAGCGTTTATACAGGCTTACATGCCGGCTTATGAGCTGTATCTGAAAAGACTGCAGAAGGAAGCATTTGTAGAGAAGCGAGGCGCAGATGCATTGCCGACTCAAACAAAGATACTACTGGGCGAGGATCGCGAGATTATCTCGATAACGGAAATGTGAAACATATGTTACAGTATTTATACACTTCACATGCCAGGGCCCGGTTATACCAAGTTGAGACTTAAGCGATTATATGCCGGCTCCCCAATTTCTCATTAGCTATAGCTAGATAAATGAGGCCAATGATAAAAAATACCAATTATTTTCACTCACCCGATGGTGAATAGGAGAAGTGCATGTAATTGAAACTCTGACTTTTAATCTGGCTGTACGGAGTATAAGTGCCCCTTTTGAAGCTAATCTTGTTTCGGGATGGCCGGGCACGGGGGTTTCCGGCGAATAGCTAGGGAGAGCTTAGATCTAGATCACTCCCTCGATTCAAACGTCTGTCTGTGAGAGCGAGTCCTGCGAAATGCATCATGGACTCGCCGATCGATGACGAGTACGGCGGCACCTGGTCGTCACACGCGGCAAATGCCGGAGGGAATGGCCAGTCCTCCGGTCGCGCGGCCAAGAGACGGCGCACTGACGTAGACGTGGCCGAGGCCCAGGAGAGAGGCGTCATGCGAGAGGGAAACGAGCCCGGCTTGCCCCGGTTCATCGGGAGCGCCAGCGGCATCCATCTGATCAGGACCGTCTATGACATGCTAGCCCAGAGCCACGTTGATCGAGATGCCGCCGCCGACGTGGTTCCGGGCGAAGAAGACCAGCTGACTGGGCCGTCTCCGTCCGACCCTCGAGTGCGCGGTGGTCTTCCCGCTACCCCTTTCTGGCACCCTGACGAGATTGCGGGTAGCATGGCCGCTGTAAACTTTGACGCTCTGCTACAGTGGACCGAGAGCTATTTCCAGTATTGGCATCCGGTATTTCCTTTCCTGCATGGGCCAGCATTCCTCGGCGTTTTGGAGCAGGTGGGCGAGAATGGCATCGAGTCATTGAGTCAAGCTGAAGCCATCATCGTTCGATCTGTCCTGTCAATATCGCTGGCTGACTGCCGCCAAATCGCCCGTCGCCGCCACTCTTTTCCACCGGACCTGGTGTTCCTCAATCAGGACGATATTGCTGCGAGCCTGACTTTCGTGCTCAGTAGCCCTGCGTCCATCATAAACATCCAAGCAGCCATGTGTGTAGAGTTATTCCTGATCTCCATGTTAAACTTCAATATGGCTTCTAGGGTCGGCGGAATCATAGTTCGCATGTCGTTCAACTTGGGTCTGCATCGATGTCCCAGTCGATTCCCCAATTTCAGTACTCATGATATCTCGATGAGAAAACGGCTCTGGTGGTCGATCTACTGTCTGGATAGGGCGGTTTGTCAAACGCTAGGCTTGCCATTGGGTATAAAAGACGACGACGTTGACGTGTGTCTGCCATCAGAGGAGTTCCATAGCCTGGGAAAAGACGCAACTAGTAATGGCGCTTTTCTACGGAGCGAGGAACAATGCCCGAACGAGCAGTTAGAGCTACTTACAATGGTGTCAAAACATGCTAAGCTTCGAGGCATGATTCTAGAATTGAGGAATAAGTCTATTCGCTTCAGACGCCAGGACACAGAGCGGGCTTTACGAGTGCAAGCGGAAGTAAAGAGATGGATCAATGAAGTTTACGATTTGACCAGTGCACATCCGTTACCAACGAGCAGCCCAACGGAGAGCCCAGTTCGCAGTGACCCTGGCACATCAGATGACAACATGCATCCATCTCACAGAATTTTGCTTGTTATCCTACAACATGAGTTAATCTTATCACTCCATAGACCACTTCTTGTCTCGGACCTTGGTACACCGTCTTCCCAAGCTGCTTTCCAAGAATGTATAAACGCATCAAGAGCCATCATCGACACAGCATCAGACAACTCTCTGAACTTGCAAGGGGGAGAACCAAGCCTGAGAGACGGGCATCTTCGTTGGCCATCGCTGACATGGTCTATCTGGATGAGCTGCTTTGTGCTTACCTATGCTGCTATAGAGGGAATAACTACGGCAGTGTCTGCGAAAAGGTAAGCCTTCTCGCCCGCACGAGGACATCAATAAATAGTTCAGGGTTGACAGGGTGTGTCTGTCATAGGTACGCGAACCGCGCACTACGAGTTCTAAAGCATTTGTCTCTACGGAAGACTTCATGGCCAGACAAGTGCACCCTTGCTGTAGAACAACTCATTGCGTTTCTTGGTCACAGTGAATCTAACAAGGGTCATCTACTCCCTGCGGTACGACGTACTCAACGGCGACCAAGTATATCACAGTCCAGGCAAAACACCGAAACTTCTGAGGCTCCCGCTCCTCATAGCCAAGCTCTGAATTCGGATACATCACAAATACAAGTACATCGTCACCGGCCTCGCCCGCATCAACCAAGGTATATCACACCAACTGATAATCCCAATCTTGCAGACTAGACTGACCCCTTTTAAGGCTTCACGATCAAGGAACTACTAATCCTCAACCGCCAAATGTCTCCCCGCTAGTTGGCACGAATTTTGCGGGAACAACAGATACCCAAGACTTCTGGACCCCTGGTTTCACTGAGTCCGCCTCCAACCTAACATTTGAGTATGAAAATACACTAGGTGCGGCGAATCACATATATGCGGATCCGCTTATCGCGCTCGACTTTGCAAACTTCGCTCAGGGCCCAAATACACAAAGCATGATGGATTATAATTTGGGTATGAACGGATTTTGTTGAACTGTACTACGATCCTTTTCGGGCATCTATGGCTCTGATGGATAATCAGGCCTACGAAGATGTCTTTACTTCCCGGCTTGGTTGATTTTGATCTTCCATGCTCAGTCAAGCCGCCTATTCGGCTACATCACAAATTGACGGCAAGATGGAGCTATTGGGAGGCAGTGTCGTTTTACTCATCACTGATACGGGAGAAAACCCCAATATCTGAATAAAGCAGTATCATTTCAATCGTCTAATAGCCCAGACTCCAGTGGAAAAGAACAGCGCCGAGCACGGGCCCAGGGGGGCAATATTTCTGCAAAGGCTGTATACAACCGACAAAACATCCAATCCAAAAAGAGAAAATGCACAGAGAGTTGAAGAGCGGCTGTTGTGAAGACGATACTACGATCCTAATTCCAGGCTGATTTCGTTCGACCTTGAAAATACTGTCAACATATATATACCCAGATCATAGATGTAAGATGTGAAACCCATAGACCCGTGTAACCTAATCGATATATTCTTTCATCATGAGAAGCACGATATCCCAACAGATCAAATCCGAATACGTATACAAATTGATATTTAATCTAACTACACTAACCAACCTATAAGTTATGGTAATAAGTCGTCGAATGTCAGCGGTTCCTTGTAACAACCAGCCAATGAAAAATGCAGCCGAGCGCATTGCTGCACAGCATATTCTAGTAGTCAAGTAACCATACCATTCACGACATAGTGCACGCATATACATGTAGAATACGATCTAGAACTTAATAAAGCCTCGATTCCCGAGCGCCACAGTGTACTTCGATTGGACCGCTGTATATGACATGATCCTTACCTCAGCGGCATACATACTACACAGAACCCCGCGTACTATTACCATGGCCGCTAGCGAAAATGTTTATATGAGTGGCTGAACCGCTTGACCCTGAGGTAGGAAAATCTGCCCTGGGCTTTTCAATTAGGAACTGGCATTGAAACTTCATTCAGTCATATCATCTATCCTTCACGCCATGGCGTCAACAGAAAACCCAAACAGACATCTAGTCCTCATCGGCGTCGGCCCAGGCATAGGCCGCTCAGTAGCACGTCTATTCGCTGCAAGGCGATACAACCACGTAACACTAATCGCTAGACGCGCAGAGCAACTGAAGACCGAGCAGGCCGAGGTAGAAGCCGCCACACAGTCCCAAACCCAAACCCAAACCCAAACCCAAACCCAAACTATCAAGGTTAAGACATACGCAGTGGATGTAGCGGACAGCAGTGCTCTGACAGACACTCTTGTCGATGCTGAAGCTACTCTTGGCAAGCCTGAATGCGTGTATTTCAACGCTGCTCGCGTTGTTCCGTCAAGATTACTTGGTCATGATGTCAAGGACATCGAGTACGATTTCAAAGTATGTAATCTTCTTTGCAGTGCATCATGTCTAGTAGTATTTCCTAGACAAGTAGAAGTAGCAAGTAAGCTGATGATTAGCTCACCGTTTCCGCTCTCTACGTCACTGCGCAATGGGCGATGCCGTCGCTCGTTGAACTCGCCAAGACGGATCCTGTAGCACGACCCGTCTTTGCTGTTACTGGAGGGGTGCTACACGTCGAGCCAGATCCGGAATTGTTCGCCTTGGTAGGTAAATTCAATTATACTAACCTTTCGTGCTGGTTATCCTTCCCTATAGCCTATAGGTGTTGATTGATCATGGGGAATCATCATAGTTATAAAGTCTATTTATTAGTATGAGAGCTAACTCGCTGACATAACTAAAAGTCACTAGTCAAAGCGGCCCAACGTAACCTTGTGCAGAGCCTGGCACTATCGTATGGTCCCTTGGGAGTTCGTGTGGGGATGATTCTGGTTCGCGGCTTCGTGGGACCTGATAAAGAGGAGAGCAATCCTGAGAATATCGCGAAGAGGGCATGGGAATGGCTTTCCAATGAGGACGAGGGTCCTTTTGAGATCACCATCGGGTGAATAATTAGAGAAGCAAGGGAATTATTACTCACAGTGTATAAATCGGCCCTAGGGAAAAGTGTTGTACAGAGATAACACGCACTGGATGAGTTATATTCTCCTCTCATCTACTGAGGAATATTCTTACAAGTAGCTATGATAAGCATGACACCTCGAGCTCCAAAGATAGGTATCCATGAAAAATATAAGAAATGAACTAGTCCGCTACTTGATGAAATGCAGGAATGTTAGACGATATACGCCTTATAGACCTTAATAAATGTAACGAAACCCGAGAGCCCACTGGATGACAGGTTTCCAATGTGAACAAAACAAGGACCATATATAGCCTTATATGTAACCTTTGGGCATCGTGTCATGATATTTTAAGAAAGGTAGACTATTCCTTGCCGGCAAAGTCGCAAGATAACCAGACCAAATGACCATTGAATAAATAGCACGCTTTATCCGCTTGAAAAACAACAAGGAGTCCCGTTAAACCTGTAGTATTGAGCCATAAATAGCATCTCGATAAGCCAGTCAAAGCAAGAAAAGTCTTTAACACTGTCACCATCCACACCTGCTCTCTTGTCCCTACCCCTCGCACGGAGCGTGAAGCAAAACAACTATGTTAGGACAATTCTCACAAACCCCTAGCCAGAACGACCCCCGCCAGCGCCGACCTAATACCCCGAAGTATCACCCATACCAAAATTAGGCGGGTCCATAGCCATGAACTCCAGCAAGTCGATCCCACCAACATTAACGCCCTGATCCGTCATGGTAACATTAGAGTTCTCCCCGACGTTCTGGAACAGGCCCGCGCCGGGTGGGAGATACCACATCTCGTCCGTAGCCCAGTCTGTGTTGGGATCGAAGATGTTATCACTAAGACCCTGAGCCGATTCCAGCACGCCGGCGGCACTGGATCCTTGATTCCCTGGCCCGAACATATTTGCGGGACCCACAGGAAAGGGGAAGTTTCCGGAGGACATGTCGAATGGTGTTGCGGAGATGTTGCCTGAGGGAGTAGATGAGCGGTCTGTTGAGCTTGATTAGCAAGTGTCAGATTAGCATAGGTGACTGCGCAAAACATACCAGGTACAGTGAGCCCATCCCTAGTCTTCATCGGATGGCTCAAGAACCCGTTCTCTAAGCCTACGGGCGCCAAATGACCATTAAGACTACGCGCCTTAGCAAGCTCACCATTAGACACGGCATTCTTCCCCCCTTCAACAGTAGCAAACTTGAACCGATCCCGAAGCCGCGTGGTGAGCGACTCGAGCAGATCACCGAACCGCGTGCCGAGGTGGACGTCATCCACGACGCAGGTCCGTAGCGCGTGTACGGTCCGATCCAACAGACTGATACTCGTCTCGACGTCCGACTTGGGCGCGCCCAGCGCGAATGTCTTGAGGAGAAACATGGCCCCGCTGATGATGCGGAAATACGTCCGTACGGGCGCGTGCTTGAGATAACCACCTTTGAACAGTCCATCTACGACCGTGGCCAGAAGATTCCTGCATCCGGAGACGACTTCTTTGATGTATTCCTGATCTTCTGCGCCGAAACCACCTAGGTGGCCAATTGGTAAGTTACCTAGATAGTTCTGGGTCTGTGGTGATAGCTCCGTAGTTCCGTGCGGACCACGTGCGCCATGTGAGCCGTTGTTATTCGACGAGGCGCCCGTCGCATTGGTCGTGCATCGTTCAACGACGGCCTGGAGCGCAAGCGAGTTGATGTATATACGGACATATTCATATTCAATGGTTAAAATGTGACGGGTGAATTCAGGGAGGCGGAAGCGCTCAAATTCGCGCCACCACTCCCTTAGGATAGGCTGAAAATCTTTGAGTATGCTTGTATACCTGCCACTCTGTATTATTTCAGTCGTGTGTTTCCGCGATTTGAAGATTCTTTCATTGCCTCGGTGCATGGCGTTGCTGACGCCAACCCAGCACTGAATGATCTGGTCATCTAATTCGACATCTGGCACGTAGCTGAAAGTATTCGACATTACAGACGGATTCGTCCCAGGTGTCGTTCCTTCATTGGTAGTCGGCCGTCTGTTGTTGGAAAACACAGGATCAGTCGTCCTGATGCTCTCGGGTACCATGTTGGTCCAACCGAGCCGGCCAGCTAGTTGTGTTAGGTAAATCAGAAGTAACCGCTTGATGCGCATGGCGCGAAGGCGATACGCCTCGTCTTCGTATTCCGGTCGTGTGATGGCATTCGCTGCCAGTAGTTCGTCAATGTCGTCAAAGACGCCCAGCTCATAGGCTAAGCCCTGGGCATTGCTGAGCAGCATCCAGCACATGCGGTCACTTCTCCATGCAGGTTCGAGCCAACTCTCGATTCTTTGGCCACCCACGTTGCCACCTGGCCGCGCCGTTATGTCATCATCCATGGACATGGAGGTGGACATGCGCAGGTCACGGGACGGAAGCATGAGCTCGTCAATGGCCTCCTCGGGCGGAAAGTGAAGGGCTCGGGGATGCCATTCGGTTAGAATCATGAGTGATTCGATAGTACCCAGGGTACGCAAGCTGCCTTTACGTAAGCCCCTCCACGGCGCAGTACTTGAAGTTTGCGCTTCATCAGCGCCAGATCCGCAGAAGCCTCCACCGAAAGCCTCCTGGCCCCAGAGACACCTCTCGACCATCCTCCGGAGGTACCTCCACAGCTCTTCATGGATAGCGTGGGACCGACAATGACCTCCGGTCGTAGGGATGCTATAGTATCTCGACGCGATGGTGAGCAAGGTAACTGCAAGGATTGGCTCCTCCATCAGGAGAGTGCTGTGAGACCCCGGATTACGGAATGTCGGCGGGGAGACAGGCGTCATGGGAGATAGGTATTCGTAGTAGCTAGTGATGGCGACAATGGTTAGAAGCGCTCCTGGCTACCAAAGACGAATTTGGCCGGAATGGACGGGTGGGCTTACTATACGATATACTTGATCGCCTCCTCTTTGGTGAACCATCCCGCTCGCACAAATCGAAACCTGGCCCAAGCAGCGAGGGCCTCCCGATAGCCAGGCTCATGCTCGACATTGAGACGAGCTTCGATCTGGGCCTTCTCGTCGTGGGTATCAGAAGGTAATAGACGCGGGTCGATGGGTTCAGCCGATTTGGTGGTGGGCCGTATCTGAGGCCGGGTGCCGTGAGCGGAAATCTGAGGAGCGATCTTGCGACCGGGGGGCGAGGCGAGAGAAGCGGGTTGGAGGATGGTTGGCGCGATGGTGGTGGTAGGAGCGGCTTCCTGGTGGGCTTGTCTGTCATGTGGGCTACTGGGACGGTCAGCAAGCAGCTCTTCAGAGGGGAAGGAGAGAGGAGATGGATACACATACTTGTCGGTAGCAGCCTTGTACAGGAGATCCAGAGCATCATGGGGCCCAAACATGCTCTTCCTCATGACGTTTTGGGCCTCGAGATTCTCCAGCTGGGCATTCGAGTCTTCGGTAGACTCTGCATAGCTATGGCGACGGGGCCCCTCGGCGGTGGCGGGGTTATGGAGGTCATGGAGGTCGTGGAGGTCGTCGGTGCGGCGCAGAGGCTGGTTTCTGCCAGGCCCGCCGCCGGGCGTCAAGGGCACCGAGTTGAAGGGCTTCCGCTCATCTTCGGCAGGCACGGGCGGCGTGTCGTCGAGATAGTGGCGCTTCCGGCCGTTGCGGATGATGTACTCATCCTGGTATTCCTCGGCGTCGTCGTCGTTCTTGCGCTTGCGGCGCGTGGCGCTAAAGAAACACTCCTTGCTCTCGCGCCGGCAGCGCATACACGGCGGGTCATGGGGGTTGTCGACGCTGCCCAGGTCGCAGCGGACCTTGCGACGTCGGCAGGGGATGCATGCCTGGTAGACACGCTTGTGCTGTGGCTGCCCAGGGCCGGAGCTGTGACTTCGTGTGTGGTTGCTCCCGCCGTCGGTGTCGGCGTTGACATCCTGGCCCGTGCTACCTGGATAGAGGGGCGCGGCAGCGGTAGAAGTAGAGTGAGAAGGATGAGGAGGGGTGGAAGGTATGGCATCAGCAGTCGAGGCGGGGTTCGTCGTCGTGGCTGTCGTGGCTGTCGTCGCCGTGGGATGAGGGTGACGGTGGTGAGGGTGGGCCGAGGTAGATGCCGAGGCCGAGGCGGCAGCAGCAGGGAACGGGACCGATTGCGACATGTTCGTGCCGTGTCGCCCACGACGGCGGTAGACGTCCCGGCTGGCTGGCTGGCTGGCTGGCTTTCGCTCCAGTGAACCAGTGGTACGACTGAATGGCGGCGCACGCGCGGGCTGCGACGCACCGCTCGGCTTAAGGCGGGTTTTGAGGGCTTACGAAAATCGAGGGGTGGAGGGTGGAGGGCGGCCGAGGGTTTTGGGTGGAGGAGTAGGATTGATAGTGTCTAGAGGGTCTGGAGGGTCTGGAGGGTCTGTAGGTATGTATGGGGTACTGTAAGTCTAGGTCAGCCGCCAGTATGGGGCAATGGGCTAAGTTTATATTCCGGCAGCCATGTCAAGCTGTCAAGCCCACCCTTTGCCAAGATAAGCACGGCGTACCTATCGACATATGTGATACCACTCAATATACCTAGATTAAGCAGGAGACCCAGTCGAGCCCAGTGTAGATAGATACATACCTACTTAAGACAGCCGGCCTTAGCTGAGCCAGGTAGGCACTGAGCTAGACGCGGGGTAAAGATCTAAGCTTGATTCTTTGCATATTCTTATCCCGTTCCTCTTCTTGATTAGTTGGTCAATTGGTTATTCTAGAATTACTGTATGTAAGTAATTATCTGGTCACTTGGCCGGTAACCGGTCCAGATTATCGACTTAGCATAGATCGAGAAATTGACACAGTCCTATCATTGCCTCATAAACTGGAACGTATGCTCACTTGGGTTTCGAGAGACAGTTGGCGCAGTAAGCACGAGGACAGACAGACTATTAGCATTGAATTAGTGCGAATTGACCTTCCTTTGTTCTCTACTAATATTTACCATTCACCGAGCGGTAACCGGCAACTACTGTGGCTGAGGAAATCCTATTGTGTCACCTGATATGTAAGGAATTTTGTTGTCGTACCTGACCCAGCACTTTTGTTGGTCACATGGACCATGTGCGCGAGTCACACCCTCCACATTATATACGACATACATAAAAGATTAGGTAGTGTACTAGACAAGTGAAAGCTACCTCGGAGTATCTATAGGCATATAGAGTAAACATGAAAACTAACAATTAACAGACCATCTAAAGCTTGTAGCTACACTACATTGTCAATAATAGGGGAAAGCTATAATATTGGTTCTGTATCATTTTTAGTCATCTATAATAACAACCAGGTATCCTGCTAATAAGACCTGGTGCAAATAACCCCAAAGTCAGCCTCAGCATCTTGATAGCATTCCCCAGGGCGAAGACGTCCCATATCTGAAAAATGCTTCATACCATAACTCCATTATATTTTGGGCCCATTTCCATATCTACGCATGGTCTGTAGTGGTCGAGGGGGAGAAGCAAAAGAGAGAGAAGGGGGGCGGAGAGAGAAGGGCGGAAGAGAAACCATGCGCAATCGTAGTCCTGCGAGGTGAAAAGCCCTCGTCTCCCGGAACAAAGCCAATAAAGTCCGGCATTTCCAGTCCTACTCGATGATCGAGGCTCACTACCTACACAGGGGTATCTACCGCGTTTGAGGTTCGGGCGTGGGGGAAAACGCAACCGTGATGCGCCAAAAGTTAAACCTGCCGATGATGCCCGTCCTCGGCTTCCTGTAAACCCGCCTCACATAAAAACGCCAATGCAATGCTGCCCTCACAATGAAAG
Organism: Xylaria arbuscula; assembly: GCA_022385695.1. Lineage (NCBI taxonomy): Eukaryota > Fungi > Ascomycota > Sordariomycetes > Xylariales > Xylariaceae > Xylaria > Xylaria arbuscula. The sequence goes on from MU279342.1 coordinate 1,479,399, forward strand.
AAATAAAAAAAATCTGAAAAACTGATCGCCCCGGTTAATCCCCTCTACACGTTACAACTACCTGCCCTGGCTCTACCCTGTCACCAACTTTTGTTCCAGCTACATCGGATATGATTAGCAGGCCGAAGAGTTTTGATAATAGGTCCGCAAGAGGCGTAACTAGGGTCAAGGGCAAAGGGGATAAAGAGCGGTACACCACTTACCAGGAAGTCCCAAATCATCTTAGTTAGTGGCTCAGGCATAGTAAAAAGGTCAACCGAGAACTCGCCACGCTCGATATCGTTGTTCGTGACTGTTTCGTCGCTCTTGTGATCGTGAATTAATTGAATTACATGGAGTAAGTTGTCCTCTTCCAACTTGAGCATGGCATCGCCCATCTTCTCATAGTCAAAGGCAAACTTCCGTTTCTTGCTATCGGCGGCCTTCCGCGCCTTGTTTGCCTTGGCATCATCGTCATTGCCGACGGGACCCGTTTCGCGAAGGGCCTGGACCAGGGCTTGCGAGGGATTCTTGAACGTCACAGACTGGTCATTCTTATATTCCGGCGACTGGAAGTTAAGGTCGTGGAAGATGGTGATCTTGGCTTTCTCGGTGGTGTACATGTCGATGGACATCTCAAATTCACCCCAGCCCTCGTTGGTACAGGTAAAGGGGGATTCGTGAAAGGCTGGTGGAGGGCGAAATGGTCAGTATCATCGGTGTCTGGTGTAAGTCTTCGTGGTAGGAGTGGTGGCGACCGGAAACATTAGAAAAATGACAATAGGCGGACTCACTCTGTTGGGGGTTCTCGAAAGAGGGGTGAAGATTGTAGACAACCTTGGTGAAGCAATTGGCGGGGTGCTTGTTTCCCTCCTGGTCGAGAATATACAGCTTGACGTTCCATTGTTTCATAGGAAAATCAGGCATAGGAGACTCCTTGGGGCTGTGAGAACAGCGCGCGTCATGTTAGGGCAGGACACGGTAGTTTGGGCCGGTGAAGCTGGCGACGTACATGTTTTTCTGCTCGGTAACGAGGCGGACCTTGCGCTGCAAAGTCGCGGGGTTAGCATGTCTGTCCCATAAAACGTGTGCGACATGGCTACAGAGCAAGAAGCATAGCTTGCGAAAATATGGAGGCATCACAGCAAACACGACTCAGTTGCAGACGTGAAGGGATGGATAGCCTACCTCGATCTGCATCTTGGAATAATTGTATGAGCTAGCTCTAGAATATTCAGTAGTATCAATGAGTGGAAAATGCTCCAAAGCGTCGGGTCTCGCTTCGGCAAAGTTGTGCTGGTGGTGGTTTTGGTGGTGGCGGCCGATGTGGTCAAGCTTGCGGTTGGAATGATGCGCCGTTCCAATTGCGTCGACACTCGCGTCTCCAAGACCATCCGCGCCCTGCGCCGGCTGAGACATGTGCTGAGCCACATTTTCCGAGGCTTGTTGAGCTGAGCTCTGCAGGAGCTTGATTCTGATTGGTCGCTCGGAAGGTGGGTCCCATGATTTAAGTTGAGACGCCTCCAGCTGTCTGTACAGAACCTGTCGAGTGTGTAAGCTAGAGCTACTATACCCGCACATTAACTCTCTTCAAACCTCAGAAACGGGCTACTCAGGGACATTTTTCAATGATAAATACTATAAAACACCTGTGCAATATTTAATACACAATGTATAATGCACGTGATTTAAATCTGCAGCTAATAAGAAGGGCTAGCCGACTTGTACCAATATGAGGGCAAATATCTTGGTGTGTTATGCAATGGTGAATTTGGTACGGTCAAAGGTGAAAAAGAACTGTACTAGGGACAAAAGGCGCAAAGAGAGGAAGAATAGGAAAAGGACTGAGAAAAAAAGACAAAAGCAAACACATAATTAAATAAAAGGAGAGAGTAGCCAGGACTATGTTACACTACACAATCACGATTCAAAAGCACAAATGTGTATTCTCACATACTTATTCATTAAACACAACGGTGCTCCGCAAAGCAGGCATTGCTATAAAAGCCACATATCACAAAGTCAAACAAGAACAACAATCTCTACCGGAATCCTGTAATATTCATCCAGTAGACAAGCAAACAGCCGAACCTGGCCTAAATCTCTGTCTCTCTTCTCTCCCTCTCTCTACCTATACCTAATCGATCCAAAAAGACAAGATGAGCTAGATGAGATAGACAGATAGATACCTAGGTAAATTATGTGGGAGAATAAGAACCAACGATAATAACAGTGTGTGTAAGTGTGTATGTGTTAGACAACACCCGTGTAACAGCTTTGCTCGCACGCTATGCAATTATCAACGCCGTCCTACAAAAATGTTCCCTCCTACCCTCCACCACAATAAAACCATCAAAGCAGTCATGAGCCTAAAGAAACGGAGCCACGAGAGAAAGACAGTCGGTATATGATATGCCTCCTCTCTCTCTCTGGCTCCCTCCCCCCACTTTGTGCTATGTTTGCTCCCCTCTTCTCCTCTCCATTCGACCATGGACATTATATGATGCCTCCAGGTGGGTCATAATTGACACCTCTACTTGCCCCAGAGCCCAGGCCGGCACTTCCAGGTGTCTCAACGTCGGCCTGCGCTGTGTTGGTCTTCCGGAGCATGAACATGGGTTTCTTCCCTTCTTTGTCTAACTGTTTGAACAGGATTAGGGGCTTCTCATCGAGGCCGAGACAACGTTCTTGGTCACCATATACGATGTATAGAGCGTACTGGTCCCACGGTGCATTGATTTGGTACTTCTTGAGCGCCGCCGGTAGGACCTTATAGCAGGGGTCATCCATGCTCACGCGGAAGGATTTGAAGATTTCTACAGACGAGCCTGATCCCGGAGTCTCTGGTACTGGTGTCTGCATCCGCCGCGGGGCCACGGGCTGCTTAGTGCTGTAGCCATGATCGTTCTCAGGGAATGTAGAGCGACTCGATGGTGTAGGTTGATTATATGTACGAGAACCTAATGTTGTACCTGTGGGCGGAGAGGTTGGAGACGGTATATTGGGCGAGTAGCTCGGTGAAGCGGCTTGGGTAGAGCCATTTAAGGCTGTTGAGGCGGCGAGATGAGAGGACTGAACAACTGCTCGTTCGGCCGCGCTAGTCGGGTCCAGAGTTTGCTCTACCGAGGGACGCTCATGGGTGGTCTGCAGATGGCTCGGAGAACTGCTCATGGTGCTCGAGCCAAGTACAATCTTCTTCGTAGAATATGTTCGCTTAACGCCGCCAGATGACTGGCCTGAAGTCGAGTTTGACGGCGGAGGTGATATCGTTGAATTCTCGTAAGGGTAGCTTTGACTATTGGCGGCTACGTTGGGTAAAGGTGTCTGGGCATTCTTGGCCAGGCGCAGGGCTGGTAGCATGTCTTCGCGCAACCGGCGGAAATCCTCACTCATTTGACGTAGATCCCGTTCCACAAGGCTTATCCTCTCGTCCCGTAGTCGCAGCTGCTCGACGAGTTGCTTGATATCTTTCAGGGTGGCTGTTGCATATTGGGCTTCGGCGTCGGCGGCTGTGTTTCAATGATCACGCGCTAGTTAATTCGGGGGCTACCATCATGGACACTGAGAAGTAATGGAACACATACACAAAGGAACGTAGTGGTCGCTCTCGATGGGGATATCCTGGGCTTTCTTGACGTCATACACGCTCTTGAGAATGGTCAAGCGGTGCCCAACACTAGTCACCCCCATCGCCTTGAGATCATCGTGGAGCAGGGCTACGAGAGCTTCGCCAACAATCTCGTTTTCTAGACAAACACACAGTCCCACATGTTAGACTAATGGGGGCGGAGTAGGAGGTGGAAGTGGATCACACGCACCGATGAATCGATCCGAATACTGCTGGAGACCAATGGTGGCAATGAAGTCGGCACCCTCCTCGGCTGACCATTCCGAGATGATGGTCTCGGGCAGCCGATCCGCACTGCTTCGATATCCATAGGTAGTTGGGGTGTGTTCAGCGGAAGAACGGCCGTCGGAGTCGGTTGGGTCTGAATCCGTGGCCAGGATGGGGGAGCCTGTGTGCAGGCTTCGCTCGTACTCGTCATCAGCGTCGGACTCGGCATATGCCGTGCCTGAATCGAAGTTCATGTCGCCGGTGGTCGACCCTTTTGACTCGGGCGTGCGCGCACACGATGGCTCTCTTTCTCTCGGTGTGTGTGTATATTACGCCCCTTCTTCTGTAGTCGGCTCTTCGTCTCTAGCTTAGTCCTCGTCTCCAGGCGTACCCCTTTCTGCGAACCCGTCTCTCCCTTTCTCTTTTTCCCCTCCCTTCCAGTCACAATCTCTCGGCTCTCCCGGTGTTTCTACCCCCGACCAGACAAGGCGGGGTTCCAGATGATAGCAAGGTGGAACGACGTAGCGACGTAACGGTAGAGTAGAGGGGTGACGCCACAGCACAGAGACACAAAGACAGTCAAAAAGCAAATAGCCAACGGGCTGCGGGCAACGAGTCGTGGGTCGTGGGTCGTGGGTCGTAGCCGTGAGCAACAAGCACAAATTTAACGTAGGGCTAAGGCGGGAAAGGGGCTCAGGTACAACTCAATGCCAGGCAGTTTGATCTCGTTCGACACGACCCAATTCGAAGATTCCGGCGAGAGCAGCAGGGTGAGAGGGACGGTTGGCCGGCCGGTGCGCGGATCGAGATGTGCGACGACGTTGAGGGCGAGACGATGGACTCCAAAGAGTGCAGCAGAGACAGCCAGACAGCCAGCACGGAGCAACTATCCATTCCCCATTCCGCCCACTTGACCACCCGTCCCATCAAGGGCCAGCCCGCAGCCAGCCAAGCCAAGCCAAGCCAAGCCTATTACGGCATGGCGGGTCTGCTGCTTGTAGCACCCCGTAGGCACCCACCCCCTGACAGCTGCATGTATCAGTACTTTTACATCCAAGTAGTCATCCCTGAATCAACTGGTACGAGTACATATTTTAGTGTCCGTACTGTATGTACCACATGTAGTACAAGTTACATCATGTACAACTGAAGAACAAAGGCACCACGCCACTACCTACATCTACTATAAGCACTGCCTAGCCGCTGTTGAGCAATGGCGCGGGGGAAAAGCTGACTTACCTGTTTATGTCCCTACATCCTTACATCATGGATTCAATTTTAGGTAGGTGGTTGACTGGTTGACCGTGCAAAGGTAGCAAGTAAACACGGAAGTGGCATATAAAGTACAAATGGAATAGTATGGGCAGATATTACGGTGGTTAGATCATAGCAAACCACGTTTTGTATCGCTTGGGTAAGCAGTCGGCGATGCCCACCTTAAACCCCCTGGGTACCGGGCTTAGACGGTAAGGTAGCTATCCCTCCTCGTGTGATACCGGAAGCAATTGGCAGTGCACAAAACAGGGCACCCGTCATTCTATGAAACCATCTACTTTCATAGCCTAATGATGTGCTACCTAGCATCCAATTGACAATTGGCAGCACCTGTGTAAGTAGGGATGCTTTGGTGTCGCCTTTACACATATAAGTAGAGGTTATCTGTTATACACAATCTACGGACGATAAAGCCGCGACGAAGGGGTTCGCCCGGTTTCACATCCCCTGTCGCCCACAAACCGGATATTGGTCATTGGTTGTCTGCTGAGGAAATTCACCAATAGGCCGTCACCAATAGCACCATAGCAGTTCTTTGCCCCCCACACCATAAACGAGGAGGCCAAGTCACAAAAGGGGGCCGTAAGATAATCGCAACAATGGAATGGTGTATTGAGCATCTACCTAGAATGTCATCAGCACAGAGTCAGTCAAGACTCGACCAGAAACCCAGGATGGATTTCCTGCCTTGCGTGTCTACTATTGATGCTGGTGACACAGTGGACAAAGTCATGGCCAAGGCAACTGGTCTCGAAGCTTAAAAGGTAGTACACGGAAGGAATATGATTGACTCTTTGTGCTATGAGCATACAAAACTAGGCACCTAGCTTCGTCCGTCCTATAGGTAGCGGGCGGGCTAGGTCAAGAAGCGAACATGTTCTTTCTATCAAGCGAATGGCACTAGGGAAACCCCCAAACTCCTCTGGTAAATCAGAGAACTCATCTTCAATCGTCGTCCTTGGGTTTCACATAATCCAGAGCGCCATGTTTGATCATGCTTCTGTCCTACCCGTCTTCAAACGCCATTAATGCATGTGAATTCAAGGCTTGCTGTGAACGAGATTCGACCGTTATCGGAGCTTTAATTTCGCATCCGTGGCACCTCGGTCTATGACCTCCTCTAATGACCAACGCGGCGGTTCAAGAGAGCGCTCCAAGCCATTCGTCTTGCGCCACGCTGCCTCGCTTTCCGGGGTCACGCCGTCAGGAAGTGGCTTCAGTCCGCCCGCAATGCCCGTAGAGAACTTAAGCTGCAAAATAGTCGCTACCTCATCGCAGGCAATAAGAAGTCGGTCGAGATCGTCCTTGTTGTGCGCAGCAGAAACACAAAATCTAGCACGTGAGCTGATGAGAGGGGTTGCCGGATATCCTACTACCACAACTGAAATTTTGCGCTTCAGCATCTCGTGACTGAAGGCAGGGATTTTGGCGGGGTTGTACAGAGCGATAGGGATGATTGGTGAATCATCATGACCATACACAATCATGCCCAATCGTTTCAGACCAAGACGGAGATAGCGAGAGTTGAAAGCAATGCGCTGGAGTCGTTCTTCTCCCTCTCCGGGAACCAACTCGCCAGTAATGATTTTCAGAGACGCATAGATTTGCATGAGGACAGCGGGTGTGGGAGACTCTCCGAGCATCGTGGCAGCGTTGTTGCTCCTCAATTTGTCAATAATCTCTTTGTCAGCAGCGATGTAACCTCCATTGGCTCCAAATGACTTCGTCAAAGTACCCATGAGAATATCCACTCGGCTAGGATCAATTCCAAAATAGTCGCACACACCACGGCCACGAGGGCCTAAAGCGCCGATACTGTGGGCCTCATCCACATACAGATGAAATTTGTAGGTATCCTTCAGATTCAAAACACCCGGCAGATCGACCATAGTACCCTCCATGGAATATAGGCCTTCGACAGCAACCAAGATCTTCTTCCATGGGCGATGGGTGCGAGGTTGTCCCTGGGCGATAGCCTCCCGTAATTTGCTTTCAAGGTCCTGCATATCGTTATGCTTGAATGAGCGAATAACAGCACCAGACAGACGTGCACCAAGGCGGATAGAGGCGTGGTTGAGTTCGTCAGAGATAATGAGACATCCTTTAGACACTAGAGCCGGAAACGTGCTTGCATTTGTGACGAAGCCCATCGAGAATACCATGGCATCAGCTTTACCGACAAAGTCAGCAATCGCCTGCTCGACTTCGTATATAAAGTCCGAGGTACCAGCATCGGCACGGGAGCTACAGAGACTCAAGCCGTACTTCTGTACGCAATTTTCGACGGCGTTTGCACAGGGACCCTCCGACTGAGCAAAACCAAGATAGTTGTAAGAGCTCATATTCAATGTCTCGGTAGTGGTTCCCAAGTACTTGTACGATTCATTGAAGTTGTCGGAGACACGGTCGAGAAGATTAATATAGCGACCAGGAACCCCAGTTGTCGTTCTTGCGAAGGCGTCATCGATGCGGAGCTTCAGTCGTCTTGTGTAGAAGCTATCAAAGTCGTCGTTCAAAGGCGCATATCCATTCGAGGCTCGTAGAGTCCTGTACAATGGTTTCTTGCTGAAACGCTTGCCAAAAAAGTCTCTCACGTGACCGAGAGCAAGGAGTAAAAGATAGCTTATGTAGGTTGTGAGGACATAATAATAGGGCGGCTCATCCTCGGGAGGGGCGGCCAGGGGCTCTCCATGGTGCATGCTCACATAGCGGTGACTGGCATCGAGCAGGGGACCGAATTGAACATCCCGGCGGCGCTGAAGTGAAAGCTCAGTCGAATCGGTAGGGTGAAAGATGGTTGCCGACTCGTCATTGTTGGGCTCGCCAAGTGTATTAGATGAGAGCATAATGCTGGGCAAAGCGAGATTTGACGTAGAGATCGAGGATGGATCGTTCTGCATGGCCATAAGGGCTTGCTGCTGGGCAGATGGCTGGTCTTTGTTCTTGGGCGAAGAGAAGAATTGAGTGAGACGGTTGCCTTTGGATTGAGAGGGTCGCCTCTCGGCTGTACGCTCCGACTGAGGCATGCTACTCGAGCCGGTGAAGGGAATAGCAAGTTTGCGCGGCATTTCTCTCGGTGGTGGAAGTATATTAGTAGGTCGAAGAAGCTAGTCTGGTACAAGGATGACGTGATATTATGAAGCTAGCAGTTATAACTGTAGACGTCGTGTGACTGAGGAGGCAGAGACTGGAGGTTCAATTAGTACGATGCGATGCCAGTGGCCGACATTAGAAGGGATCGATATGCGAGGAAGACGGGACAGCCACTGTGTGATGATGAATTGTTGGATTGATTGATAGGCTTCCAATTTAGTGATAGTAGTCATGGTAGGGAGATTGCACAGCGTTGGGCAACCGAGGGAACAGCACGCGGCGGGTGGAATGAGAAAAACTGGTACATACGAAGTTGGTTGAATCGGTTTGGTCTGGGAGCCTAATTGGCAGTCGGCGGCGTCTGTTGGATGAAAGCAGGTCGATGTCACTTGGCAGGGAGCACTGGAGCTGCGGCGGGACTGATTACAATTACGAGGTCGACTGGACGTCGCTGGCTCTTGCGATGTTGGAATTGGGCGGAATAGCAGGAAAGGAGCGTGGTAGGGAACAAATGCCTAGAGGGAAAAGACAAGGTCGGACCGGAGGTCGGCCTTGCTCATAACGACGAGGCACAATTAAGGTTATGGGGAGAACTTAAAAAAACGAACAACCGACAACCGCCACTGCGAAGACAATCCTTCCTAGAAGCCGGGCAAGAGAAAGACGGGATTCCGGGAGAGAGACAGCTTCGAGCGAGAGTCAACGGCGTAGTTGGTGAAGAGGACTGAGGAAAGGGAAGGGAAGTAAAGGGAACGGTGGAACGGGTGGAACGGTGCAGGAGAAAGAGGCGCTGCACGGTACAATATGTCTCCTGCTAGTGCAAGTTGTATGACCTCGAGGAATTACAGTACCTGGCGAGCCTGGTTCGGGCAGGGGACGGAAAAACGAGCCGGCATCTGTGACAAAGCCATCAGACCCTAGGTACAGGTACCTACGTACTAACGCTACAGCACTACAATAGGCCTCCAAGCCTCAGATAGGGGACTGTGCCTCTTGCCGGACTCCGCTATACTCCGCTAAGGCGAGGTAGCTGCAGTACATATGTACATACTAAGTCTATACCTTTGCTTTGAACTAACCTCTCTGGACACAAGCGCCATATGTACGTTACAGCATCCACTCTTTAGCAAGGTGTAGAGAGTACTTGAAGGATCGCATTTTATAGCTGTTGATAGAAGTACCAGTAACATATCTTGCAATCTACCATGATTGCCTGTAATCTTATTTTCTCCGGGAACGACGGCCCAGGCAGAGCTTTAAAGACTTTGAACGCTCCCGTATCACTGAATGAATTGCAAATAAATGGGTAAGGACCAATAGACGTAAGCGTGAGAAAATGATCTGAGCCGCTAGTTTAATATTATCGACTTCGCACTTTACACACGCGACCAACCTGCATAATGGACGGGAATTGATTATCGGGTATGGAGTACGGGTATGTGCTTCTGTACCCAGCGGTAACGGTCACTGAACGGCATCAGCCCCTATTCCATCAACTTGCTCCAAGCCGGTTAGAAACCAACCTTAATAGATTTCCCAGGAGGCAACCCGTACAGGGCACGACATGGGAAATCGTGGTTACACTGCATAAGGAAAAAGTATGCATGTTATAACCCAGAATACCTACCTATCTATCTCGACAGCCCGAGAAAACTTGGAGATCAAGGTAAGTGGCTAGCTAGCTCTGAATCGTACCTTAGGCTAGACACAGTTCTCAACATCACGTACTTGAGGACTAGTGTATAAGCCAAAATGAATAGTCTTGCATGGTTTACAATACATAACGTACTATTGCAAATGCATGGCAATCAACATGTTTCTCTCTATGTCATTATTGCGTTATGCCAAGAGTTTCAAACCTCAATTAACCGCTAAGTTGCCATAGAATGTCTCCTAGGAAATTGGCCAAAGGGAGTGATACTGCAATGACTTGGCCAGTAATGTAGCCAGGTAGGTAGGTACTTCACAATCACTGCCGTCCATATCGTTCAATCATAACTGCCGTTGCTGGGTTTAGAATTTGACGAGAGTAGGGTTGGTAAGTCCTCCAATTGCGATGCCTGGGTAAGGGGAATCGAGCCCGTTCTTCAATTGAATGCATTGCCGGTCTTGCCGAACTGCTTAGCCCCTTGGCATTTTCTAAAGAGCCATCTGCATTAATCGTGTCAATTTCCTAGGCAAATTCAACAATTCAACCCCGTGTAATGATGAACCGACGAAATAGCAACTTACGTGGTCTTGTGTGCCAGCCTCTCTCACGGTCATTCCAAGCACCTGCTCCCGTGGTTTGCAGATGATTGACACTCTGGCATAGGTCACAATGGGTGATGCCCTCAAGAATGTGTCTACCTAACAGTCCCACCACTCTTCGAGCTAGATATATTACTATAAATTCGATCAAGTAGTAGTAGAAGATGCACTCTAAGGAACAGATAGATGCTACTGGCGAGACCGCCGGGATGAAGGGAGAAAGGGGGCTACTGCGTGGACTCTAGTGTACTGAATAGCAACATTGTCAACTAGTTTTATAAGATAGACGATAATAGAAAGATACATAAATTCTCAAGCCTTGGTAT